>OU892281.1:29961729-31161729 GCA_917834065.1 Ceutorhynchus assimilis | reverse complement strand
CAAGGAACAACTCTAGACAATGATCAACAAGAAATTAGTCTAATTTGAGTTTCCCTGGCACAAAATTCCAAAAAGTCTTGCCTAAAAATAGTTAGGGCCAAGACCGACCTCACAGTATCTCAAAATCAAAAGGGCTTCCATTTGTCAAACTTCTAATTTTGATATTGATGAAAATTATAGAAAAGGGCGTGTTAAGTTTCATACCAAAAATACGAACTGAAGAGTGGGTTGTGTATAAATGACTCCAGATAACCAGTAAATGTTGAAAATTGCCTTTAGAACCTATATATCAAAAAGTAGAACAGGTCTTTAAGAAAACGCTTAGAAAGCGACAGCTGTTCAATGACATGATGGAACTGAAAAATCGAATAAAGTAAACAACAATTATCATAACCTCAGATTATTTGATTGGATTTGCCAACTAGAGATTATGGTACTCTCTCCTTTTCATAAAATTCTAACCAATAACAGCGGGCCCTGCCGTACTGAATCAAACCTTCCTAGATCAATTAACTAGAATTGCAAACCTGAACCAAAAAACTTTTAGTAGAAGGCAGTACACGAGGTAATAAAATCTGGGCACAGAAAAGATTGACGTTTATTCATTTATTTCTTTATAGTTCTATATGGAATCATATCCACTAAAGCAAAACAAAGTAGCATATTAGCCAAGAAATTGAAAATGCTAGAAAGTTGCAACATTACCATTTTCAAATGGAACAATGTTCTGGTAAACTGCCTTGTCTAATGCAAGCCTGCCTCAGAATCATCCAAGGGCGGTTTAAAGGGGGGGTTAGAGGGGGTAATTACCCCCCCCCCAGACAAAGTTTTTTTATACATTTATCAATTACAACAAAATTTCAACAAAAGACAAGTTCTACAAAGTAAAGGATTAAAGGCATCGTATGAATATGATAGGCTCACCTGTACCGACGTACCTACCAAGGTTCCTAAAGTTCATAGGTTGTCTGGTAATGGGTAACTTGATGACGCATCTGGTGGCCTTATGTAGATTTTCATTATCTTGAATCACCCCAGATGACGTCATGAGGTTATCAGGCAACCTACCTCTCTCAAACAATCTTGCGTACTTACTACTATACAGTGCTATGGTTGTTTGAAATGTCTGGTTTTGTGTACAGTATTGCTAACACCCCCCAAGGATACTTCGAGTGCTACGACCGTCCGTGCAGGTGAAGACAAGGCGGTTGGCAGCATGGCAGTCAACAAGGAATAGTTGAACATTCTTCTAGTTCCCATGACGTCAGTCCGTGAGGGTTTACCTGGATGGCATCCTTAGAGGTCATTAATTCGACATGCATAAAAATGTTAGGAATATGTTTAGTTGGAACGATGAGTATAGTATGACGAAGAACATAGATCTAGAGGTCATTATTTCCAGAGACAAGGTTCTGAAAGGCTTAGTATTACTGGTAGGAAGGATGTTACGTTCAAATTTTGCCTTAACGTAACTGAAGATTTCGAATGAATTCGGTAATTAATTCAGGTATTTGTGAGGGTAATTATAAAGCTGTATACCTGAGGTTTAATATTTTTCAGTAATTGATAGGTTGCTCATTGAATTTTATTAGATTTCTGCCTTTGTGTTTGGATGCGAAACAATATCTAGTTGTTGAATAAAGGTATATTTTACAAGGTAATAATGAGTAAATTCTTTGTATTCAGAGGACAGGGTAGTTTTAGGATAATGAAGCCCTACTGTTAGGATAGGAATCCACTTTATTTAGCTTTCGAAAGTCTTCCAAAAGGCCCTAAATGTCGATGAAAAGGTTTGTTTACTTTCAAATAAATATCAATTGTCACGTAATTTCCATTATTAAAAACTCTGCAACAACACAAATCGCTTTAGCTCACTTTAAATCGCTTTTCCACCCCTATTTCCTCTATTTTTCACATTTTCCAAATGTTTATTTTCTGCAGAATTAGTGGGGTTAAGTGACACTTGTGGATTCGTTTCAGGCAGCACTGTTGCCAACGTTCCTTGACCACTGTGGATAATAGAGTGACTGTAGTTGTGACCCCTAAAGAGTCGCTGGTCATTTTGATAGTTTTTAGACTGAAGACTGGGTAGATGTTGATTAATAACTTCTATGAGTAATTAATTAGTGTTAATTGGTATTGAGGAAGAAAATTTGATAACAATTTTGAGTTTTGTTGGTCATCAATGTGATTTGGGTTGTTCCGTTTCAAGCTGATTGTTCCGTTTCAAGCTGTTTGTTCCGTTTTCCTGGTCAAGACCGGAAATCTGGCACCAGAGGGCATCTTAAAAAAAAAATGGAATTCTAGAAAAATTTTCATATTGAAGCTCACCTAATAAATCGCTGAAAAGGAATCGTTCTCTTTTAAATTCGCACGTTGAGCAAACAACAAGTTCTTTGGCAGCGGTCCTTCCTTGCTACGTTCCTTGGAACATCCACCTTTTTGTGGGATTTTAAAGGCGCTGGGAACTCAAAGTAGTTGCCGGCTTAAATTGGTTTTGGGGTGAAAGCTTTGGATTTGGTCGTAAGTCCCCGTGTTTGTAAGCCAACCACACAGAATTTTCTGGAAACGAAGTCTACGCCATTTTGTTGGTTTGCCGTGTGAGCACAGAGAGCACGTTTTGTTCAACTAGAAGCCCTAATTGTAACCAGGTAATTTTAAACGTTTTTATCATTCTCAAATCTACCTTTTCGTTATCAATATTTAGATTAACTTATCTGTATCTTTGTAAATATTTGGGATTCAATAAAAAAGGGAATTTGACCTCCACGAGGCCATGTTCAGTAAAAAACTCATTAATCGTTTTCCAAAAAGGGCATTAATACTTAATAGGCTTATTAATAAGGGGTTTTTGTAAAGACAAGACAGGTTTCAGGGGATTTTGCTATTTTTTTTTTTTTTTATCCCAATCATTTATATACCATTTGAAGGTTGGGATTTTCATTTTTATAATATGAAGGAGTTCTAAGAATTTGTGCTCTTTCAGGGTTTTTAGGATTTTTTAGTTTGGGTATTACCTTTACCATTGGGTTTTCCTTTTTGACGGTTTACTAGTCTCGAAGTTGAGGTGTCAAGAGTACCCACAACTCTGAATTGAAACTGAAATTCACATTTTTAAGAAGGGAGTCAATAGAAGTTGATGGGTCTGTTCTCAGGGCTGTGAGGCTGTCCAGGAGGCAGATATAGAAATGGGTGTTTTGACGGCAGGGAGGACCAAAAAGGGGTGATGTACCCGTAAATTTATTATTTGTTAACGTTTCTTAATAATTATTTTTAATTATTATTAATGGTATTTCTTGTATTTACTTGTTTCCAAGGTTGTTTTACTGCCTAAATTATTACAATGGGTGTACAGTACCAATGATTTTAATTATACTTAAGGTGACGTTTTGTACAAACCCGCCCCGGTATACCATAGTATAAGCGTGCACAGGTTTTAATTAATATTATTAACATCTTTAATAATTATTTGTTCTCTTTTACTCTCATTGGAGTAAGGTAGTCAAACATTTATTGGTAAACTTTGAATATTTTGGAGTGTCTTATTTAAGACCAATACAAATTGGTCCTTGCTACCTTTTGGTAATTTTGACATTCACATTTAATAATAATAATAATTTCTGTGGTATTTTGTATATTGCCTCCTATTGGCCTTTTGGAATGCCTTTGCAGTTGTGAACATATACAGATATATATAGATTTATAATAATTGTTTTTAGATTTGACTCTTATTTTACCCCTATACTGACCTCAACCAAACTAAGGTAAAGTTATTTTAAAGGATAGGTACATCGGGTAGGTACATTTTTTATAGGAATTTTGGAGATCAGGGACTTTCTGGTTTAAGTCCGCGGATTGTATTTTATAAACCAGTGGCGCCCTATTAAGCTAACTTTAAATATTGAACCTACTCCCACACCACTGAGTAGCCGCGAGCACTTTGTTGCGCTGGCAGCATTCCTTATGGGTGTCTTACTGTACCTAGGCCTATTAGGGTTTATATAATTAAATTCTTTATTCAAACAGTTTAACGGTTAATTTTGTGCGCAACAAGTAGATGGAGAATGATAGAAGGGATGATGCTAGATCTGATTGGAGGTGTATACTATACGGAAGAGAAGGTGATGCATCTTGACAGGGACGATCTGATTTGAAAGGAGGCAGTGTTACGACCGGAGCTCGAATATTCAGGAATAGAAATAAAACAAGAATTTACGAGAATTCTAGAAAAAAAATCCGAGTAATTGTTTTTGTATATGAAGCGTTTAAGAGTTGCAGCGAGTTTTAACATAAGAGAATAATAATTGTTGCATAACATAATATGTAAGTTTAAGTAGGTACTTTTCCAATCGTGGAATTCAATCACCAAATATCGGCTCAATCTATTAATACGATTTATAGTTCCTGTTGGTTAGTGCAGAGAATTTCGGTGGACCTTATTGTTCAATATTCAACGATAAGAATAAAATAGATACATAGATACCTACCTACATTATTGCAACACTAAATATATAAGAACTCATGAGACTTTCAAGATACGATTAAAATGTTTAAATTTAACTAACTACCTCAGGCTGTATCCAAGTTGCTAAACTTAAATCCTTTTAGAAACAAATCGTAACTATCATTGGAGTAGGTGGGTAATAGATATCTATTTTGAAATCTTATATTGTGCAAATAAAAGTTTTATAGTTAACCAACTTAGAAATATTTGAAGTTTGTAATTCACAGATAAGTCCCAATTAATTATGCCTGACAATGTTTCGGAGACTTTCAAATGCGAAATAAATGATACCTATACAATTATATAGGGTACCTACTATAGCTAGGGTATACTTATACTAGACTGGAATTAAGTATAATATGTAAATAGATTGTTATTGCTTTCAGCTTTACTCTCGAGTATTTATTTAGATGGGTTAGTTGGGTTGCCCAATTTTTAATGTTCCTGGCACGATCCGCACTATTTGTGGTTTAATTTATATCGTGTTGATCTATTGTTTTCAATTAAAAAATCAAGAAACAGCATGAGGGACCTTTACCAGGAGGACTACCTACGAAATGTCGCGGATACTGCTGATGATAGGTAGGTATTTACTTTCGTTTTGTTAGAATCAAATTTGATAAGTACCTACATTTTTCTTCTTCGGGTAGATACCTACCTAAACACCTACCTACCTACCTTTTGGAAAATTGCTAAAAAAAAAATTATTGTTTTTCATGTGTTTTTGGCATTGTTTGATTTCAATAATGTTTGTAGTTTGAATCGTTACAATCGTATGTAAGTAACTTTGAAATTCAGTTAAGTCGTTGATGTTAAGTAGGTATAAATAATATATTTGAGTAATGATTTTATTGTAGCTATGCAAGATATTTCCAAACTTGTTTGTAGTAAATTAATTGAATTTTTTGATGTAAACATCTTTTACGGCGGTATGAGGGTAAATCCCGGGAAATGGGACGGAAATATGAGAGCGGAGGTGGCATCATAACCTATGCGCAGCTACTTCAGCGCTTGTGACATTAGATTTTCGTATCGATGATGCCGATATAGTATATCTCTGTAAATTTTTGTAGTGAATTAATCCATTCCGAAGCTGACAGTCTGCCAGTAAGTATTATTTAAGAATTTTACTATGAATATTAAATGCTGTGCTGTACTGTGCAGTACGTACCCACTAAACATGTAATGTTGCAAAATTTGTCGGCAATATTGTATCGACCTTGCTTTAGAAAATTTATTAGGTAATGTGGCGATAAGCTTTCTAAAATATTACTTATCCAATGTAAAGGGATATAAATTTAATATAACTTCAATAGAGAAACATTTGTTTTAGTTATTAAGTAAATGTTACAGTAGATTCAATAATGTATTACATTTGAAACATTATAAAATGTAAGTAAAGCAAATATTATAATATTCTTATAAAATGTAACTTTTCTCAACTCTGTCGCTTTAATGTTGCGGAAATATTTACGTTTGTAACATAAAAAAAATATATTAAAAGAAATGGTTGCATAAATATTATAAGCTCAACTTTTCTTAAAACTGTCGATGTAATATTGCAGATACCTTTACATGCGTACGTTAACCGTTTCAAGAATAAAAAACGTTACATAAATATTTCAACATTAACTTTGGAATAGGAAACATAAATTTTCGCAATGTTGCATAAAACTTGCAGATAGATTTTATTTGCAATCTGCTGTCTTTGTCTCTGTCATGCAAAAATATATTTGACTGATAAGGATGGGACAATTGTTTGGAAATTCGGAACGGCGCAGACGCACCACCCATTTGTTATTAGTTGTTGACGCCACGCTACCAAAAACTGAAAAATCAGTTGGAGGACGTAGACGATGCTTCTTTTTTTTTTGGTCTGACAATAATAACAGAGAGTTGAACAGGACGAAAAGATTCATCAAGATCTTGAGATGTTGGGAGAGGGAAAGAATAAAGCCAATGTAAGATTTTAAAATTTTAATTTTTTGTGATTTTTTAATACTGTTTAATTTTTAATTTTAGGTGGCTTTTTTACAACACTTAGGTATGTTGGAGGAATCGAGGCATGTGTCAAAGATCAATTGGAAAATGGAAGTTTATTAACTAACCATTGTGCCCCAGTCTGTAGTTGGACTGGCAAAAAAGGGAATTTGAAAATAAAGGATCTTGCAATAATGCAAAACCTCACGATATATTAAATATTTATCATATATACAATATTCCATTATATAAATTTCTGTAAAGTACCAATAAAAATATTGCAACTGTAATATTTATCTAACTTTATAAACAACGTTAAATGCAGGTTTCTGCAAGCTAGCATTTTTAATGTTACAAACGTAATTTATTTATTATGAAAATACAAGTTTGAGGCGATATTGCAGAAAAGTATATTTTATAAACATTGCATTTGTGAATATTAGAATAAGTCCGTTTCAGTAATTGCAGCAACCTTGCACTTATATAGCAGCAATAAAAAATGAAATATTACAATATTATCTAGAAACATTACTAAAATATTGAAGCGATATTACATTGTTTAGTGGGTAGGTATTATTAAAGTACTTTTAGGTTACGGCATATTGTCATAACATATATTATGGAACGGGTAATAAACATTTCAAAACTTTCTAAACCACGTGATTACCATAATTACTTGACTGAATATATTTAGGTATATACATATACATACATACTACGTAATATGTACCTAATTTGAAATTACTTTGAATAAAGATAGGTACCAATATTTACAAATCCCAATCACAATACTACCAGACTCGCTCGTTTTTAGCTTGATGGGGATGATGATGGGATGTAAAATGGTCTAAGGATGTTAATAATTTTCTATATTTAATTTAATATACTATCTACGTAATAAATCAACCATAAATTAAAAATTATTTATGTACCTATATTATATTGTTGGGTTTAGGAATGATACATCAATGAACTTTCGAACCAATACCGATACCATCGGAATGTATTCTCATAGTATCCCGCGGACACGGGACACGGACAGACGAATACACAATCATTGCCTCCTACATCGTCTCGCTGGCGTCCTCTGTGAATCGAAACCAAAAGTTTACGACCTAAAGGGCGTTATCCCCGTTTCGCCGGCCTCTTTTCCCCTCCAATTTCATTTTTGAAGGGTGGAGATTGACTAGGAAAAATCGGTGGTGGGAGAGTATAATGGCTGCCGACCTGTCAGATACTGAGACAGATAATAAGAGATATCTTATTATCCGGCAGCTTCTGGTTTATAGTAATGCCTCTAATTTGATCCCTGGGGAAACTATCTGCACTCGGGCGAGTAATTTCAGAAATACGATATTTTCTCTCCGCTCGTCGTGAAATTCTAGCGCTTGCTGTTTAAGCGGCAGCAGTCGGATTTTGCTCTATGCTCTATATGGCTCAGATCCTGTGACATGATGCTTGATGCTTCGTTAGGAATAATGTGAGAGCTTCGAGCGTCAGTGGAGATTATATACTTATATCTACTTTTGATTTAGGTAGCACTTTTCATGGATTTTGTTACATTTAGCTAATGATGAATAATATACTTATATAAGTACCTATTAGATAGGTATATTGGTTCCATTTTTGGATTGTATATTTTTTAAACACGATTATAAATTATTTCGAACTTCGTGGGTGATATTGCAAACCCGTCCGGTGCGCATCTAAACATTCCGGTATAGGATTCGGCACCTAGGCATATTTCATTGGTCCGTTTGAATTCGGACCGCCGTACTTGAATGTTGAACGGTGCTGAGCCTCAGGTCGGAATGGTATATAGGTACCTACATATACTATGTGGAGTGCCGAATCAAAGGTCAAAATGTTAAACAGTGCCCAGCTGCAGGTTGGAATGTTACTCCGTTAGCGCGGTACAGAATCAACAAACAAACTTTATTTACTTTTTGTTACACATTTATTTTATTTCAATAACAATTTGCAGTGGCGGACCCAGGGGGGGGGGGGATTATAAAAACCTGAAATCTGGCAAATTAGAATAGAAAATTTTGAAAATAAATACCCTGATATGTTTATCTTTTTTTTTGGTATCTGTGGTGCTTAGTTTAATTAAAATATCAATTGAAGCCAGGCAACAGCAGTTTTTGGATTTTCCTTTCTTTTTATTTCCTTGATCCACTTTTTTATAAGCACTATGATGGCATACAAAACATTTCTAAAAAATGTATTTTCCAAAGTCTATTCGCATCCAAGAAGTTTCTACGTCATTGAATTGACATTGAACACAAACCTGCATTTGAATCTGTTATAATTATTTTTCGCTGACTTCACATTCCAATTCGTGTATATCACTATACTCTTCTATCCATTGCTTTATATCGTTTTCCTCCAAAATGTTGGCTCGGTAAATTTGCTCACCACATTGAAAGTGTTTAAATGATCCAGGCAAACTCATCTTGCATGTTTAAGCACAAGAACACATGAAGCAACGGCGAAATAAACCGCATCCGCCGCAAAATTGTAGCTAAGAGGAACACGAAGGAGGTGGACAGCTGATTTAATATAAAAACCGCGCCAAACGCATGGCAACATTCGGACCTGATACTCAGCACTGTTTAACATTTTGACCTTAGATTCGGCACTCCACATAGTATTATACCATTCTGACCTGAGGCTCAGCACCGTTCAACATTCAAGTACCGATTTCGGCACTCCGCATCAATTGGCGGTCCGAAATCAAACGGAACAATGAAATATGCCTAGGTGCCGAATCCTATACCAGAATGTTTAGATGCGTCCGGTGCTGCTACTTGTTCCTTGAATGGTGGAATACCAACGCCATGGTGCGCATACATTACATTCTCATGCTAATTACCGAATTCAGAAGTGATTAGATACTGGAAAATCGATAATCTTTTGTTACTCCGTTATTTCTTCCCAATTACCTACTTATATTTAATAATTTTTTTTTAGTGAGTTTTCATGACTCCATATACATATATCACCACCCACCATTTGATAGGTCCTTTTCTTTTTGTCAGGCTCACTCAGGGGCGTACCCAGGAGGAGGGCAAGGGGGCATTTTCCCCCTCCAAGACAAAAGTCAATTTTTATTTAATAACATCAAACCACTATCATATATGTACATATCAGGTTTTAAATAAACTCTACATTAAGAAGATTGCTTACGTACCTCCGTAATACCGCAAGCACTGCCCGTCACTGGCGTAGCCATGGGGGGGGACAAGGGGGCATTTGCCCTCCCAAGAGCTTTAAATTTTATAAATAATTCTTGAAAATTAAAATAAACAGTCCCAAAAATAGCGTAAAGATACCTAAAAAAGGGGCGTGGCACCTAAAAATTTCGCGCCTGCGGTGAGCCGCAAGAAACACTTCCTGCAAATTTGCCCCCCCCCACCCCCACAAGACAAAATCCTGGCTACGCCAGTGCTGCCCGTCTTAATGGCCTTGCCCATCTCAACATTCATACCGAAATATCGGTAACTCCCGATGAGGTATTAGACAAACTAGCTACATTTAAGCGCCGATTAAATATAAATATTTAATGTGTTGTTCTAATTTTATGGTTAAGTTTAATTAAATATTGGCATAAGGTGACATTTGAATCCTTGTTTTATTTTCGAGACAATAAGAGCCATAGGCAGCGGGGGTGAGGCCCCCCATTTGCCGTTTAACAGGGCGTCGATTCCTTGTTCTTTTAACGATTTTAACGACTTCTTGGCAAACATTGGGCGTGGCACCCCTAAAATTTTTCCGGCTACGCCGGCTTTCCTTCTGCAGCGGGAGTTTGTTGCCCCCCCCCCCCCAAATAATGTTTCTGGATACGCCACTGGGCTCACTTAATAGGTACTCTTGATACCTAGGTATACTTATACCACAGTTTATACCGTACCGATACAGTTGTTCAACTCCGTTGACAAACCATTGATTTTTTTGAAGCCAAATTCTGAAATATGTAAATATAAATACTTACGGTCGTTCATCGTTCGGGAAACTAAAATATCCTAAGCCTGGGCTAGTTCTATTGTTTTTACAGACAAAACAGGAAGCAACCATGATAATACACAATATATAAACGATAAAACAGTCAAGTACACAAAAATCGCGAATAACACTGAAAGCAAAACACTCTTAACAAAGCCGAATTTCAAATTGATGAATTTTCCGGTTACTTTTCTTTCAATTTCCTGAATAATTTCAGTCAAAAAACTTCTCTTCTTTTTTTGTAATACAATCCTGTTGCGTGTCTCATATGACAGTTATTTCTCGCGGGTTCTCACCCAAGCTATCTCTATCTCTTTTTTGCGTGCAGGATTAGAAAGAGACATGTATATGCCGAACTGCTTGTTCAATTTGAGAGATTTGTTCACTCATTGAGCGCATGCGCAGGATATGGGTCAAAATGCTCCTATTGGTTGGAGAATTTGGCCTCAAAAAATATGGAGAGTTGTACAACTGTATCGGTACGGTATAAACTGTGCTTATACCTCTATAGAAATAATTATTTACAACATGATTCACCTACCTTTATTACTTATGATTATTAGTACTGAAGGTGTAACAATTTTCAATTTTGCTATGAAATCATATGCAGCTTGTGCCCATGGCGTCAGCCGAGGGGTGAACCAGCTGATAATTATGTAGGTATACCTACCTACCTACATCAGAAATCCATTATTTTTATGTAATTCCACGAAATCCACAAAAATCTGCAAAAATTTACAAAAATCCGCAGAAATCCAAAGTCTTCTATGTGAAAATCCAAAGAAATCTGTCGATCTATGGACTTCCATGGATATCCACAGAAATCCACAGTCAAATAACAATGGAAACCTGTCGAAGTTTAAAACACAAATTTTATTTACTTATGTCTCCATCAGGCACTAATGTTAGGATGAGAATATAGTTCACGTATGATTTTCTATATCCTATTTTGAGATTATGAAGATATTTTTCAGCTTCTCAAATAGTTATCGCGAGAATTGATTTCTTTTAAGTAGATTGCAATAGTTTGTATCTTTCATTATAATGTCTTTTAACTGTAGGTCACTCATCAGTTTCAACGGTACTTCAGAATTTTTCTCATTTCGTCCATACCTATAATAGGTCCATGAAAATTAACTCTGCTGAGGTTTTAAAAATATTGTCTGGTTTAGGCCAAAAAAATTATTTTTTCTCCAAACGTCAAAAAAACGTCACTTTGTTAACCCCTATCAAGATGTCAGAAATTTATGTCTATGCTGCTAGGCAAATTCAGCAGGTTAGCACCTGTCAAGGTGGTAGAGATTTAATTTATATGCTGCTAGGCAACCGCAGCGGCAGTAGAAGTACTTTTAGTGCCGCTGGAGCGGCAGCAAAAGTACTTTTAGTGGCCGCTCGTACTTTTACTGCCGCCTAACCAACCAGTTACCCCCGAGCTTACCCCATTCGTTTGAAAAAAAAATAGCGTGTCGCATACGGAGTAGAAGCACTTTTTTGTGCTTCAGCAGTATTGCAAGCCTCACTACGTTCGGCTCGCAAACCTACTGCTTCAGCACAAAAAAGTAAAGCTTCTACTCCTATAACTCCTAATACAACAATATACTATTTCACTCTTCTTTTTTTTCTCAAAAACTTCACAACGTACCTACCTATTCATTATCGACAATTTTTGGGATTAAGCCTAAATACCATTATTGCTTATCATATAGGCATACAATTTCCTACATTCAGGCTGAACAGCATTATTAAAGGTTTCAACCTCAGGTTCAACAGTCGAAGATGTCATATTAATTGCAGGAAGATTTGATGAAAGACATTACAATCGCCGATTATTATTTGTCTCACTGCATGGTTTCATCAGAAAAAGATTAAGTGTTTGTGCTGTCATCGTATTTGACACTCATTTGGCCATTGTCCGAAGTTTCGGAGTTAGAAGTTGATTTTTTGTTTTTCTTCCTGCTATGAATAGATGAGCACAGTCGCGTGTTTGTAATCTTTGGTAAAATCTTCTTTTCTGGGCTTAGAAACGTAGCCAAAATCTCACAGTTGTGATCTATATCAGCTAACTCTTGGTCAATATCATTTTCTATAGGAGTTGTTGATAGTGCAATAGTCATAATTCCAACTATCTTCCAGAACTTGTATTCCCAGCGTCTCAGCGAGCTGTAGCCTACTTGTAACGCTTTTTCCACACTGGCCTGCTCGAAGTCATCTGATAGTCGGACAAAACATTTTGCCCTTTCATTGATTTTTTTTCTTCTCTGGGAAAACTTAAAACTTCTTGTAGATCATTCATAGTATTTTTTATAGCTGCGATTCTGACCAGCCCGTTAGCACAGTTTATACCGTACCGATACAGTTGTACAACTCTCCATATTTTTTGAGGCCAAATTCTTCAACCAATAGGAGCATTTTGACCCATATCTTGCGCATGCGCTCAATGAGTGAACAAATCTCTCAAATTGAAAAAGCAGTTCGAAATATACATGTCTCTTTCCAATCCTGCACGCAAAAAAGAGATAGAGATAGCTTGGGTGAGAACCCGCGAGAAATAACTGTCAAACGAGACACGCAACAGAATTGTATTACAAAAAAAGAAGAGAAGTTTTTTGACTGAAATTATTCAGGAAATTGAAAAGTAACCGGAAAATTCATCAATTTGAAATTCGGCTTTGTTAAGAGTGTTTTGCTTTCCGTGTTATTCGCGATTTTTGTGTACTTGACTGTTTTATCGTTTATATATTATGTGTATTATCATGGTTGCTTCCTGTTTTGTCTGTAAAAACAACACTAGAACTAGCCCAGGCTTAGGATATTTTAGTTTCCCGAACGATGAACGACTGTAAGTATTTATATTTACATATTTCATATTAAGTTTACTCCTCGGTTTACTCTAGACATTCACATAATCTATAATCTTGATCTGATGAAATAATTGTCCACAAATTATAATATGATCCCGTTATATTCTCAATGTTAATCCACAAAAAATCCTAGTCCGGCTCTGTCCACGGCCCAGGCATCGTTGTTTCTGATTAATTATGCGCAAGCGCGAAATATAGGGACATAGAATTTGGCTTTAAAAAAATCAATGGTGTGTCAACGGAGTTGAACAACTGTATCGGTACGGTATAAACTGTGCCGTTAGTGAGCATTCACACCAAAATAGCATGCGACGTGCGACTTTCTGCTAGGAAACCAAAAGCACGTTGCGACTTGCGTCTTCCATATTTACATTCGTACCAAAGTCGCACAGTGCGACAGTAGCGACGTGGGACCCTATTTACTCGACAATACTCTGCTGGTATCTTAAAACGTATGCCTTTGAGATGAGATGTCATCGGAAGAAGAAAATCTAATACTATTTACTGCTGCGATTGCAAGAAGGAGAAGGAGGAGAGAAAGAAAAAAGAAAGTTCATGATTCATCTGTACTTACGAAAGATTGCTGATGCACATAGTACGTTTGCAGCTACAATTACATGCTAAAAAATTCTAAACCTTCTACAGGATGGAAAAAGAAACATTTAAGAAGCTTGTTGATCTAATGAAGCCATCAATGCAATTACAGGATACAAATTATCGAAGAGCTATTACTGTGGAGGAAAGACTGCTTATATTTTTGAGGTACCTAAATAATTAGTAAGTTTATACATGAAAATATTAACGGACAAAAAATATACATAGGTAAACATTTATTTATTAGGTATATATTTACAAAATATACATATTATTTTCTTTGAGTCAACGGATCATTTTGGTTGTATGTAGCTTCATAAGCAGGCTGATAATTTGTCAGATACTTACCTTCTCCGACGAGCAGGCTTACACGGCTTTGAATCGGGGTAACTTTGTCAGTATTGGTGGTGTTAATGTTGTTATACATGTGCGGCGTGTATGATTCGAATACATTAGGCCGCGTACGGAATTTGCGACTAATGCCACAATTGTGTCAAAGTGATAAGTCAGTGGCACACTAGAACAGTTTTATAAGTTTTATTATTTATCTTTCATAATTATCATATTACTCACGCCACTGATTACTTTTGTTGGTTACAGTTTTGGTCAGATTTTGATGCAATAGGTACGGAATTTCCTTCAAAAATTTGTGCCAATTCCAATGGCCGCAACTGTACAAACTTGGGAAATGCCGCGCTACGAGGCTTCTTTGAGCACGACCAAAAAACAGACTAAACATGGCTCACCGCGAGGCTGCCTCTCAACGCGGCAGACAGTGAGTCGAGGCAGGTACTAATTTTGCGAAGCACGCCTTGGGAGGCAGCCTCGCGAGGCTGCCTCGCAAAGTGCGTACGTAGCTTTAGGAGAATACATTCGTAAAGAATCTCTAGCCTGCCTGGCTTTGATAGAAGTAGAAGTGTTCGCTGATGTGTTTGATAATGAAACATTGGAAGAATATGTTGTAGAATCGCTAGTCTATCTGTCATTAGTAGACACTGACACAGAACTAACAGAAGCGCTCGATGATGTTGATGTATTCTCTTCTTGCAAGAGATCGTCTAATGTTTGCAGTACCAGTACCTTGAATCTTCGTTGACGACACTGACGACAGCATGCTCCATTTCATCAACTCGAGGTTATGGCGGAATCTTCCTTTTTAATGAGTATTTATTCGATATACGTCACTGTGCTAATGAAAAATTACGGTCTAGTAAATCTGGCGCTGAATGATAATCAGGGGTGTGCTGTTGAAAACCGCTAGCTCTGAAGCCATTTTCATCAGTGCCTATAATACTGCCCTGATCAGCAAACATTATTTCATCTTCATTACTTTCAACATGAATATAGGCCCGATTGAGTCTTCGATTTCGTAAATTGTAGTACGAATTGCATAACATCCCATAACTAATACTTCTTTTCGGATTTTGCTGGATCTCCACTTTTTCCAGTACCCTGTTTCATATATCTTCCTCGAAGTATTTTCCATTTTTTCTTGCATTCAGATGCTAAAGCAAGAAGTGTGCGTATAGGCTTGCGATATCTATATTTTGAACTCAATATTTTCGTAATAAATTTTACTATTCCACTTTATCAAATATTTTATCTGCTTCTATTTCAGGTTTCTAGCAACCGGTATGTCGTTGGCAGCGCTTCAATTTGAATTATATAGAGGAATTTCAACAATAAGCAGCATTATTGCTGATACTACTGACAAATTATGGACAGTCCTTCAACCAAAATATGACATTACTTACAATATAGAGCGGTGGAAAGAGATTTCTAAGAGGTACTATGAACTATGGAATATGCCAAATTGTTTGGGCTCTGTAGATGGCAAAACACATATATGAATTAATAAGTGCCCCAAAGATCCGCGTATTATAACTATAAAGATTATTTCTCTTTAGTTTTAATGGCCATTGCGGATGCAGGATGGTCTATTCACTTTCATAAGTGTAGATGACTACGGAAGGAATAGTGATGGTAATGTTATCAGATCTCAAAAAACTTACCTGTGCAAAAATATTCCCCAGCAACATATTCCAAGCCTTTTATACCTTGTTCATCCTAAGCCTTTAAGGTATGATCGCACAGACAGTGGTACTTCTCCATAGTCTGAACAAATAATATGTTGAATTTTCATCGTCTGGTAAGCTTTTCTTTGAAGACATCACGTTCGCACGTCTGACCACAGATTACGTCTGACTACTAAAAAGGTCAGGAAGGAACATATCCTTTCCCAGATTTGAATTTTCATGGAAATTGGTGGAAAAACTTGATAGGAGCATGAACATTCAACTTTTCCGCGAGCTTGGGTAGCACATCTTATCTTCGCCTTTTAAATCCACAAGGCTGTTAAAGAACGTTTGTCCTTTGAAAAATTTGAGATTAGCTGGTCCATATGCGCAGGTTCTGAAGTAGGTATAGGATCCCATTCATTATTAAAACTGCTTTAGGATTAAGAAATCTTGTGCGCAGTTTTATTGCGATATGTACAGTATCCTGTACATAGAAAATGTCGGGAAAATTATTCCTATCGTATCCTGCCTGATACCATTTAAATGTATACCTTGTGCAATGCGCCAACATGCATCATTTCTACCCAAACACAGACTAATGTGTTTGGGTGGAAATGAAGCATGTTGGCGCATTGCTTTTAATAGTCGAGTATCGCCATCACTGGAGAAACCGAGTAAGGTTATTCTCCGCCTCTCCAAGGTTTCTTTCATATGTTTCCATCTGTTTGAGACATCGTTGGAATGAAATATATTATCTGTTCTAAAAACAATGAGACAATAAGGGGCAGATTTTGATAGCAAAAATCTACTGAAATCCACGAATATTCATGAACAGAAATCCAGTGAGATCCACGGATATCTATGGAAATCTATAGACATCCATAAGAATTATAGAAATCCATGGAAATCTGCACGAGTGTACACCAGAAAACCGAAGCTGTTGACCCCTCGGCTTCAGCACATTTTTGTCTTTTCAGATTTTTTTCCGGTTGGGGTATCTTAAAGCTTCGTCACACTCGTAACCAAAGCAACACTTAACACAGTTTCTCCAGTAAAACAACATTGTTGGATGGATGGTGTTGATATTGGTTTTTTGAACATAAGTATATGCAAGCGGATTTAGTGTTTCACCCTTGTGTAGGGCTTTTAATCAAGAAGACGATACAATAGAGCACATTCTCTGTGACTGCACTGCTTTTTCGCCAATACACAGATTCAGATTAGGCCAATCGTACCCATCACTAGAAGAGATCAGAGGCACCGCCCTCGGCGACGTCATCGCCTACGTTGAATCGCTAGGGTGGATGGCGAGCTAAGAATGACCTCTCCTCTTGTGAAGGCGCACAATGGGTCTAATGTGGCCTACGTGCTATCATACCACCCTCCTAAACTTAGAGATACATATGACGTGTCTAAAACATTACACTGTTCGCTATTGATAGCGGGATACTTTGGCGCATGATAATGACATTCTGAGAGTCAGAAGGTATTGCAATGTCAATTCTGGTAAGAATATTATATTTAGCAAGATTTGCCTGTGTTGTAGATGTAATATAATATGGGATAGAGACCATATCAGTATAGTTCTTAGATATGAAGAATAGTGAGTTTGAGGTTCCCTTTCAAGAAGTGAAAAAATATTTCAGATGTTTCGCTATTCTGAGGATTCATCCGTCACTATTTTTTGAGCCCAGTATTTATGATATAAAAAACCAAATGGTTTTTTAAATAAAGCGAACTGGATTAAACCATATAAACCCCTTTTTCTGTCTCTAAATATATCCTCGTTTGTTCTTCAGACCTTCAGAGTTACTGATCTATGAGAATCGCCGCTATCTTTAGAATTCAACTGCCCCATAATGATACTCGACAGACAGGTCATTTGCGGCTGCCAATTTTGGTCGAGAGCCCAGACGAAAAATTTTTGATATAGGTAGAGCAAATTTCTCATTTTAGAAAGGCTTGAGAAAAGCTATTCGAAATTTACTATCATGCGATAGTATCGAATAAATTTCGTTCCAAGCTAGGATTTGTGACAAAAGAATGAGCAACGCCAACAAGGTAAAATAATAACCCGTTATACGACAAAAAAAAACAGAAACAATAATTATTATTATAATAAAGGTCTAAGAAGAGAAAAAATAAACAAACAGACTACCAAACACTTGACTGCGACTCGAGTTAATAACAGCCCAACCATGATCACCCAACCGCCAACCATCTCCTCGTTATTTGGAATGATTCAGCAGTCTCACAGGTCAGTCCTTTGGTAGATGAGATATCTGGCCACATTATCAATTTAAACAATATTTAGACGTGGGTTGAGAGCTTTTTGCGAAATTGAGGCCAATTATCGCATTTTTTTTTTAGTATGTGACCATATAATCGTTATGGTGATTGGCCAAAAAGGAATTTAGGTAACTGTAACTAGCGTCACCTTCTCGTAGTATCACGGGAGAACATTCTTGGAAATAGCTTTAGGTAATTGGAATATTTTTTGTTATTATAGCTGCCTCATCTAGAAATGCCCTTGCATTATAAATAAGCCTAATGTGTTGTTAATAGGTAGTTTATTATGAGGCCATCCTAAAAGATAGAAATAAAATATATAGATAGAAGCAAGATAAGTAGTTATTGACTAGCACAAAAGCCTATGAAACGATTTGAAAATCTAGTATAATAATATCACGACACAACACGGTGGTGTTTAACGTTTAACGCAGACGTAAAATTAGGGCCAATTGCCATGCACCTAGCTTTCTACATTACATCCGACCGTCACCATTGAAATTGTGTTCGTTTAGTGAAACGTGACCCGGACGAATTTCAGCAAAGTTTCAATGGAACGTTAGAGCCTCAAAGAGTCGAATGCAAATCAGAGATGGGCTCTAAAATTTAAACCGTTTCCATTGGATGAAATTCTTAGGCATAATTATCATTATCTGATTCTAGGTGGCAGCAAAAACACCTTCGAAAACATATAATTACTAAATCCCCAGCATTGTTAACGAAGAATACGGACGTATAACATATTTATCAATATACAGATTGTATCGGGTTTCGTTATAGGAAGACTGGAAGCCCGACCGTCATCATCCATTTTTGACAACAAAGCAGCCTGTCTCAAGTGGATCGGACGCCATCTAACAATAATAGATGGGCGATATTACATGGTTTTTAGTGCGGTTTTTAGATACATTATCTTTCTTGTTATTTGTAATGGGTGTTTGGTGTAACCGTCTTAGGTTTAGACCCATTAAATTCCAATGTTTGAGATTATACCTACCTACCTACTGAGAGGGTATTTTAGACAATTTTAGTAGTTGAATAATAAATTAGACTTTATCCACAAGATAAATGAGAGCCTAATTTTTTTGGATATAATTGCAGTAGGTACCTATTCAATAAAGTTTACTGTTTAGGATTTGTTTGTATTATTTGATTTTTTTCTACTTGTTTCTAGGTACATCGCTGAAATGGTACCTATAATTTAAGAAAAATGACATGAATTTTCTCCCTAAAAACAGCTTTAAGCTAAGGCCTTAGGAAAATTTTGAGTAGTAGGTGGAATATTCGGCAAAATGCAATCTATCGGTTGAAAGATGTTCGTGTTCGTCCCCATTTTTCCTGAGAAGTAGTGTTAAATAATCTGCCTTATAAGACGAAAGACTTCGAGGTAGAACACTTAGGCCAGTGCAAATAATTTTGAATTTGCAAAAATTTTTATAAAGCTGCAACTATCAAAAATAGTTAGCGTTAGTACTCCTAGTAAACATACCAAAAGTCCCCATTCGTCCGGTTGTTGCGTCATTAGAAAAAATTATCCGCCATCTTGAATTTTGGCACTTTTCGGAAAAAATCGTTAATAAGTCAAAAACGGTACATTCTATCGAAAAAACTCAAGAGAGGAAAATTGAATAGAATGAAAAAATGAAGGAGATATCATAAAAACTGAATGCGTACCATAACGTAGTAACAATCTACAATTTTTTGAATTTTTGGAAATTTAGCAAAATCAAGGGAACCAGACCATAATGCAGTTAATGCATTTTTTCAATCCCAATAAACAAATAAAATTACCTTTTAACATTTATTTAAATAAAAAAACACTGTAAAAGTGTTACCTATATATTAATTTAATTCAACTACCCTCGTATGAACTAATAATGAGTAATCGCAGATTCAATACAATAATACTATTCAACGCAAAAAAATTGACAAGGTCAATTTTACAATGTTTTGGCCAAAAGACAGGATAGGTAATAAGCAAATTTAAATTGACAATTTAATTCATACACAAAAAATTCCATAAGGACTGGTGTTTTTGTCATGATTACAGCGACTATTTCACTAGAGTGTATTACACCGGTTATACAACTCATTGTACATTATTCCCATATGATACGAGAGGCTTAAGAAGTGATAAGCCTTTTGAGATTATCGCACTTGGTGGCAATATTGTTCATTTACTATTGATAATAATGAACATTAATAAAGTATCAAAGTTTAGTTCGTTGTATAACTTTTTGAATACCACTCGAAGTTTCAGGATTACCTAATACTTTTACCCGACACTCAACGTATTACCAGCAACACCACTCCTCCTTCGGAGTCGTGGTGTTGTTGCGTAACGCGTTTCGTGACAGGTAAAAGTATTATCCGGTAATCCTGAAACCCCTTGTGGTATCACATTCGACAATAAATTCGGTGTTCACCTGACAATATTGCTACCTGGACAATACCAACAACATGGTATTTCATAAACCATTTTTTGACATTGTCAAACTGATATTTTTAATTTGAATTTTTTATTAAAATTTTTGCATTCTATTTATTTTCAAAATCTTACGTGAAATAGTCATGACGAATACCACTCGAGAAAAAAATTGTGTAGGCAAAATTGTTCTCAAGGTTTTATTCAAGTTTGTTGCTTTTCTGCAACTTCGCTCGTGACATTTTTGATAAAATCACTCGCCTGACGGCTCGTGATTTTGTCAAAAATGTCATTTGCGAAATTGCCAAGCATTAAACTTTCATACCTTTCGAAAATTTTGCCGACAAATTTTTTTTTCTTGTGATATTATATATGAACTAACTTTTCCAGCGACAAAATTGAACCTAGCTTGACATGACCAGCAAAATTTGTCATTTACGTAGGTATCCATTAAATTGTCTTACCGAATTACACTCAAGCTTTTTTTTTGCCGAAAAGGAAACTTTACTCTATAATTCGAGTTTTGTTGTATTTAGGCAATTTAACTCAAATTGTCAGGCAACAAAATTCTCATTGAAATATCAAGTTTACTTTGACAAAAAAAGGCTCTAGTGTAATTAATTATAAGTGACAATTGACTTTCTAATGCCAAATAACATCATGAGAGTGAACCAAGGCCTTTCTGTTACCATTCAACAGTGACTACAATCTAAAACTGGGATACGATTTATTCCATCTTATTCGAATTGCTCTTCATCTACGGAAATTTGTTTGTTGTCACAAGAAATGCCATTACAATTACCACATAGGATTGAATACGGAATATTCGACTTTATACATGTGCATAATTTGTTACATCCTGACTTGCAGTTGCAATATATCATATTCAGAACAAAATCAGGTGCCACTGACTTTGACATAGTTTTTGGAACCCACATGTCTTTTTTTTCATACCAACCCCAATGTGTTGGTTCTTTTTTATTATTAAGCCAATATTGAATTTGTAAGTAAGTCCTATAGTAATGATTCTCATCAGCTCCGTCTGAAGTTGGAGGCAAAGTAGCTAACTC
Source organism: Ceutorhynchus assimilis (assembly GCA_917834065.1). NCBI lineage: Eukaryota > Metazoa > Arthropoda > Insecta > Coleoptera > Curculionidae > Ceutorhynchus > Ceutorhynchus assimilis. The sequence continues at coordinate 31,139,983 of OU892281.1, read as the reverse complement.
AAAATTCTTGCTAAGAACTTGACGAGATGTAAGGGTTTTGTATTTATAATATCTCAACTGATCTAAATCATCAATCATCAAACATTTTGTTTTGTTTTGCGATTTTCGCGCCTTAAATAATTAAATTATCAAAACCGAATAATTAACAGAATTGAAAATTCATAAGTTGATAGATCGCTATGATACAAAATTACTTCTCATTGTATCTTATAGATTTTTTAATTCTCTTCAATTTTCATGTCTTCATTTTTTTCAAAAAAATGTACCGTTTTCGAGTTATTCGCGGTTTTTCCCAAACAGTGCTGAAATTCAAGATGGCGGACGACTTTTTTTGGTGACGCAACAGTCGGAGGCATGGGGACTTTCAGTATGTTAATAAGGGGTACTAGGGCTACTTATTTTTGATAGTCGCAGCTTTATAAAAAATTTTGCATTTTCAACATTGTGAATTTCATAACTGCACTGGCCTAACTACTGACTACTGGAATCAATAGGAGATCGGTACTTCTGAATCAACTACAGTAGAATGTTGAAGAGTGCGATCCCTATCCTAAGAAAGGACCTAAAACGCGATCTCGTAAAGAAGTGATAAAGTTTTAGTTTTAGTTTTCTGGTTCATGTTTGCTCGCAAGAAATGAGTAAATATTGACAAAAACCATTCATTTGACAAATGTCAATTTAATCAGATTGGGCTTCAAAATCGTGAATCCACAAAGAAACGAATGGCGACATCTCGAGTAACTAAAAGGCCCGATTTCGTCTTAGTAGTAAAAGAGAAAAACTTACCCTTTCTCGAACAATATTTCAACAACCTTAGAGCGTTAGGTCTTGATTTTGCCAATGAACCCGGACAGGTAAGCGAAAGGATTTGCTAATAAGCCAACATAGAGCAGTTCAATCATCGTTATCTAGACAGTTGACCTCATCTTTATCAAAGTATTTATTTCGAAAGAAGCCCTAGCTCATTTTTCTGAACTGTATGAAATTGGACGTGGAGAATCTCGAGTTACGACTGTGTTTTACACTGAAGTAATATTCCGCCATATTTTCCCAACTCCTTTATCGGACATGCCTCTAGACAATAGCTTGTAAGTTGGATATTTTCTTTTTGGCGTCCTCACAATAATTCATTTATTGAAACTAATTTTTGAAATCATGTAGCTTTTAATGGTTGAGAGTTTCACTTAGATACTGGATACGAATGATGCTTAAAATTGCATCTAATAAGATTTTCAGTGTGGATAATGTTACGGAACTTCCGGTCGAATATTTTTTTTTTATTAACCCGGAATTTCCGAATTATTATTTTATTATTATTCGTCCGGAAAATAATAGATACACCATGTACCCCTGCAATGACACAATCATTCTATGGTACCGTAGCGAGGAGGGTCAAATTAACTTTTTGACGTATTTTTTGCATCTCTATCCGATAGAATTTTTTTTTTTTTTGGAATTCGATATTTGAATTTTTTCGACAAAAAAAATTCAAAGGGTATACCTTCGATTTTTTTTTTTCAATTTTCAAACCGTCCTAACTCGAAAACGAAAAGCTTGGGAGAAAAACTTCAAATTCAAAACTTATAGATCTCGTCGAGTACTACAAAAAAGCCTATGAGAAGTATCCCTCCAAAGGGCACTGTTTTCGAGAAAATCGACCTCGAAAATTTTAACAAAATTACAAGAAATTTCAACTTTGACGGCCAATATCTCAAAGACAAAAACGATCTGGAATCTCAATAAAAAATATTTTGTAGATAATTTCATCCTCTTTCAAGTGAGATATGACTCGAAACGATCGGTTAAGAAATAGCGGAGTTATAGGCGAAAAAGTGGTCTCGTGTCGGATACCCACAATTTTTTTCTGATCAAAATCGAAATTTCCTTTTTTATTTTTTTTCGGCCTTAAGATGTACCGTAGCGAGGAGGGTCAAATTTACTTTTTGACGTATTTTTTGCTCCTCTATCCGATAGAATTTTTTATTTTTTTGAAATTCGATATTTGAATTTTTTCGACAATGCAAGGACTAGTACGCATTACGTGGACGGGTTAGTTTGCATATTTTTGGTTAGGTTCATTACAGTTCATTTAATACTGGATATAAGTGTACTGGACTACTGGTAAACTGGTACACAAGTAAAAAAACAATCCGGACGAATAATAATATGATAAGAATCCGGAAATTCCGGGATAATAAAAAAAAAATCAACCGGAAGATCCGGGTGATTAGGGACACCCTAAGATTTTTAGTTTTAGAAAGCAAGCTTATTAGATTAGAGAATGTGCGATGGTTGCATTCAGTCGAATGGCCGAATTTGACAACAACCCCAGATAGGTACATTTTTTTTATCTTTGTTTGTTTTAAGTATTTGATCCTCTTCGAAAAGGATTAATTTTTCTTTAGATGGATTAGTGTGAGAACACCGAACAGAGATATCTCTTTTCCAGTGTTAATGACATTAAATTTCAAATTCTCTTCAAGAGAACGAACAGAAGCTGACAACATAATGATCGTCGACAAGGTTTTACAAAATGCAAGATACGGATCAAAAGATACAGAGTTTGGTTTATCCAACTTAATTTCAATGGGAATTGTAGAAACTGGATATCCATTACATGATGGCTCAATAGAACAAGATGGAATGAATATTAGATCTGTAGGTTAATAATAGGCCCACAGGCATAGGCATTCACCGACTGCTTCTTTCTTTCAGAAGCTTTATCGCCACTGGTCGAATCTAAGGGTGACTCACATGGAACAACCGCTGGATTTAATTTTCCGTTATTTCGGAAACGAAGTAGCATTTTATTTTGCATGGTTCGACTATTTCAACATTATGCTTGTACTTCCATCGATTCTTGGTGCTCTTGTAGTTTTAGCTGGTCTAATATATGTGGCTCTTGCTAACCCGGCAGAAGTGTAAGTAATATTTTTTTAGGTGTGGAAATCAGAACTTTATAATATGGACTATTCTTTTTCATTGTGTCTAGCCAAAGTTTCTAAGACCAAGGGCTTAGCTACTTAATTGATCCATAAAGAGAATTCGAAACTGGCTAAATTTAAAGGAATCATCAAGTAATGTCCAAAAAAGCTCGCGATTTCTATCTCCACTATAAATTATCACTAAATGTCAACTATTTTATTGTGAAAAGGTTTTTGGTCAAAAATAGATGAATACTTACGTTTACTTGATGTGTTTCTGATTTTTGGTAGGAGAGAAATCTGCGAAACTTCTGAAGTGTTATGCCCCGTTTGCGAAGGATGGCCTGGTTGTCGTTACAAAGAGATTCAAAAATTCTGCGCTCTGGCACATTGGTCTTATGTTTTCGACAATAATTTTACTATAGCGTTTGCTGTTTTTATGACATTCTGGTGTGAGTAATTGTAGTATTTTACTTTTTGGAAGAAATTGCATGAAAAACTCAATTAATTAATCGAAAGTTTTTGATGTTTAGGTACCTTATTCATTACATTATGGAGGCGGAAGGAGAACACGTTGATGATGAGATGGAATTGTGAAAACGTTGTAGAAGAAACCCAGATAAGGTAATTTAAAGCCAATAAAAGAATGGATCCGAAGATATTACATTTGCTTCTAGGCAAGCTTACTTGGCCAGTACGACTCACCAACGACCGAATGGCATAACCGGAGAAATGGAACCGTATGTTCCGAAAATCTGCATTGTACTCAAATATTCAGTTACTATTGCAGCTTGTACAATTCTAGTACCGCATTAATTTTTTTTTTAAACAAGTATCTACATATTTTATTTTTAGCTCGCAATAATTTTATTGGCAGTAATAATAGTAATGGTTTTGAAAATATTATTTACTGAAATGTGCCAAGCTTCAGAAAATCTATACTTAAGGTCCCATAGTAGGTTGTTGACAATGATTTTAGGTTCAGCAGTGCAAGTTACTGTTATTAAGATTTTCCAACTGGTAAGGACTATTGCATACGCGTTTTGCTTTCACTTCCACATTCCACTGAGTTTTCAGCTTTACAGGCCAGCATCGATCAGATTGACCGAATTCGAAAATCCGAGGACTCAAGTTGATTTCGATAATTCCGTTTTGTACAAAAAATATTTATTGAGCTTCATGAATAATTATATTCCAGTGATATACCTGGCATTTGTCAAGGTTTTGATTTTAGTTTTGGAAAATATCAATTACTTAACCTGTTATTTGCAGGGAAAAGTTACAACTTTACCACATCATATGAATTTTCTGACCAAAGATAGTTGTCAGCCTATTAATTGTGTGGTATCTCTGTGCATTCAATTGACGTTTATTATGACCGTAAAAACTTTTTTGGGAAATGTTTTTAATGTGGTTTTTACGTAAGTAAACCTATAAGGGCCGGTTTCTCAATAGCAATTCACCCGCGCGTTAAGCATAACTTCAGGGTAAACATTGCAACTATGGACACGTATACTCTGGAGTTGACTCGCTATTGAGAAACCGACCCTAGAATATATTCTTTTATTGATTCCCAAATTTTTAACTTTTTTCAGAAAAGCTAAACTATGTTTGAGATTCTTTTCAAAGAGGTATGCAAAAAGACATGATAGGTATCACCCTTCAAGAGAAGATTTACCGCAATGGGAAAAAGAATATTATTTGGAACCACTGACCAGATATTTTGTGTTATCAGAATTTTCGGAAATGGGTATAAAATATCACGATATATATTGGGTTGGTTTTCTTTGCTTTCCGAGTCACACTGATGAGATCTAATAAGATCGAAACGCGTATCTGGATGGAAAAGGGAGGAAAATTAACCCACATTTTTATAAAATATTACTTGCCTTTGTAAAACATATATTTCTTGATTTCGAGCTCCCGTATGCGACAAATTTACTAAATACTAAAATTTACTCTTAAGTTTAGACCGCTTGAGTAACTATTACGAACGTCCAAGTAGTAAAATACAATTTGTGGCATACAGATTTATTTATTTATTTCCTGTGACAGTTCGATAAACTTCACAAACCCAACAAAACTATTCCAAACGTGCATAGATGAAAGATGAAGTATAGAATATACAACATCATCGTCAAAAGCGAATAATATAGTTACATGGCGCAGAGGTCTGGTCACTAATGCTAATAACCAAAAAGGGTTACTTGTAGATTATAAATTGTGATGTTTAGATTATGGACCTCTCCGTACTGCAAACTAATTAGATCTATTGTGCTTCCCCTTATATCTAGTGGGTTGCCAGATTAAGGCTTTTGGTAAAGCTTGTTCCTAGGACTGGCTTCTTTCACATCCACAGCCGTTAAGTCGGGCTGCTCCAGATGGATGAGTCGTCTGCGGCACAATGCCTCACAGTTGCAAAGTATGTGTTCCGCAGACTCAGAGGCTTCTTCACAGAAGCGGCATAGGTCTGATTCAGTTTTGCCCATCTTTTTCAGGTGGTAACCAAGCAGACAGTGACCCGTAAGGAGGCCTTTAAGCAGCCTTAGATCCGCTTTACTGGTCAATCATTTCCTTTGCCTTTATTGACTGAGGCGAGATGAATTGTTTCGCCTGTCTAAGTTTTGGATGCGTATTCCAGCGGAAGGCTTGTTGAGCCTTTACCCAATTCTGGACTTCTGGTCCAGGAAATGGTGTTGCAGCTCCTTGTCTTGCAAGGTAGTCTGCTATCTCATTCTCTTCCATTCCTTGGTGCCCTGGTACCCATAACAGGGTGACTATTGTGAGACGCCAGTTGCTTTAGAAGTTGTTGGCAGTTCCATACCAGTTGGATTAACGAGATTCCCACTGTCCCTACTCACATTTTCGATGGCGCGGTTCGCTGGTGCAATTTTGTTAACTCCACCGAACTATCGTGCCTATAGCATCTCACGATAGGGGGAGGAGGGAGGAACTCTCGAACGATCCCAGAACTCTGGGCAAAGTTCCTGAGCCTCTTTTCAGAAAGATGGTAGCGGTACTGTACGTCTTCCGCGGAAAAGCAGGGAACTCTACGGACGATTCCAGGTTTCTGGCCGAAAGTCCGATGAGCCCAGCTTCGGCAGTACCAACGGTGAGCGTGCTTTACTTCGAACCGCAACTCGTCCGGTTCAAACGAGGACCCGGGCACGGCCGGGGGGTTAAAGGTACAACCTGAGTAATACCCATTGTCTCACTAGTTGGCATGGGCGAAGGACCCATAATGTCTCCCTTTTCCGAGATTTCTGGGCAACGGATGACTGGGGTGTTGCGAAGTAGGGGAAGACCCCGAACCCGCACCTTGTCTGGGAAGAGGAACTAACATAGTAAGCCCTCTTAATACAAGAAACTACGGGCCAAGGAGACCACCTTCCGGTTCCGGTAAAAATATATGCCTCTGTTGCTGATTCCACGCTCTTGTGGTAAAAGGCAACAAGTATGTATTAACCCACAGGTGGGTAGCATTTTCACGAAAGTGTATGCGAATCGGTGACTCGTCCAATGTTGCTGGGGTAACCCTGCTAACACGAGTACCCAGGGGAAAGGCCAGCCCAGCCAGGGTCCAAAAACCTGGTGCCTTTCATAGGTGTTGGTCTCTGGGGGGCAGTTCATTAATCGTCTGATAGATTTTTCCGGGTGGGCTACTCTGGACGTGCGATAGACCCTCGGGTGAAAATATGCATAAACATCTCAGTCCTATACCAGTCTGATGGACTTACTCACAGAGCTACTAGGCTCTTAGTGCTGCCCGACTGTCGGAATTCATATAGATCTTCGCTCTTTGCAGGTTTTTTTCGTGACACTATCTAGCGCAAAGTTCTATTGCGAATATTTCCGCTCGAAATATGGTCGGGCTTTCTCCTAAAGCTGTTGATAGTCTACAAAGTGGGCCGTATACCCCTGCTCCAGCACCTTGCTCTGTTTTCGATCCGTCTGTATACCAGACAGATGACCCGTTCAAGATTATACTTACGATTCTCTCTTTTACGACCTTGAATAGTCACTTTGAAGGTGTGTTCAAATCCGTACCCGTGTTGCATGTGGTCAACTGGCTTTGCCTTCACATTTTAGTCCAGCGAAAATAGGTTTCGATCTTGCATTAAATGAAAGAGGTTCCCATTATTTCAGTAATGTGTGCCCTAAACAACGTCTAATAAAGTCCCGTTGATTTCATGTGCCATGGAGGGTGAGGGAGGCGACCCAAAGGTCTTTTTTTTTCAGTTTTTGGCTATTATCTCGAGAATGGTGTGTCCCACAGAAAAGTTTATACCTTGTGAAATTAAAGCTCATGAAATTTCCTTCTAAATGATGGATTTGTTTTTACACCTAAGTGTTACCGTTTTCCAGATATGAGCCGCTGAATATGGAAATTTGTCAAAAAAAGTAGGTAGCGGTTAAGGTCTCTCGTAAATATTCCTTTTGTAACTTTTTTTCTTGATATTACAGTAAGAAAAAAAGTTGTAGGTAGTTCAAAAAATTTTTTTTTCAAAAGCGTGTAGATATAATTTTATTTACGACTGACATATAATGTAAGTATTATATTTGTGATTTTGGCAATATAATGCCATATATTATTCCCGCAGGGAATAATGACGAAGGATTAATGGTCATTAATCCCGGTTGCACACCAATCAGAAAATTTTTTTAATTAAAAAATACCATGGAAACTTCTATGATGCAAACAAAACAAACTCAAAAGTGACAAGTGTCAAACGTATAGTGCTTAAGTGCTTGTGTTTTATATTCATATCGTCGAGATGGACGAAAATGAAGATTCTATTACTTGTACACCTCCAGAAATTTTAAAAATAGCTGCAGTAACAACATCGAATCTAATACCGGAATCATCGAAATTTATTTACGAGAAAACGTACAGCCAGCATCAACGAATGGCGTTTTCGAAACAAGGCAAACGCGTTTTCCGAAAATGTTTTGCTGGCGTATTTTGCGGAATTAATTTCAAAATATAAACCATCGTCATTATGGTCATTTTATTCGATGATAAAATCCATGTTGAAAATAAACCATGACATTGAGCTGGAAAAATATGGCAAATTACGAGCATTTTTGAAAAGAAAATCGGAAGGATTTCAAGCAAAGAAGTCTTCCACTCTGACCCCGGAACAAATTAGGAAATTTATTGACAAAGCTAATAATCATAATCTGACCTATTCTTATTTGCTTCAGATTATATTAATTATTGGAATTATGGGCGCATGCCGCTCAAACGAGCTCTATGAAATGAATGTAAAAGACGTGAAGGATTTCCAAACAGAGTTATTAATAACCATACCCAAAACTAAAACCAAAATTGTACGGAAATTCACCATAAACAGTACGTTTTACAATCTTGTAAAGAAGTACATCGATCTCCGTCCGGCACATGTGAAAATTAATTCATTCTTTCTAAATTATCAAAAATCCAAATGCACAGTACAGGGTGATCTATTATAAATGTCACCCCCTTCTAACTTTTTCATTTGACATTTTTGACAAAAGTGTCAAATACAAAAGTTTCAATAAATTGTCGAATGTTTTTAACTAAGTTGATTTTAGGCATACAGGGTGCGTCAAAAAAGTGCAGCATTGTGAAGTTATATTTTTTTAAATAGAACACCCTATATTTTGTGCACTTATTTGTTAGTCCCTTTTAACCTGATTTCATCGATATATGGTTTGATATGTCTATGTTCAATAGCTATAGGGAAAAACTTGAAAACCCCTTTCAAGGTTTCACATTGAAAAAAGAAAAATTATACCATTTAGGCTTTAGAGAATTTTTTTTATAAACAGTTTATTGTTCAAATTTTATTTATTGATATACAAGGTGAAATATTATAATAAATCCAGATGTCTAAGTTATTATTAGTATTTTCAAAAAAAATACATGAGACATATAGGAAGGCATTTTCGCGTTTTTTCCCTATTACTATTGGAGATAAACCGAGAGATAAACATATCAAACCATATATCGTTGAAATCAGGTTAAACGGGTCTAACAAATAAGCGCACAATATAGAGGGTGATCTATTTTAAAAAAATATAACTTTACACTGCTGTACCTTTTTGAGGCACCCCGTATGCCTAAAACTGACGTAGTTAAAATCTTTTGACAATTTCTTAAAACTTTTGTATTTGACACTTCTGTCAAAAACGTCAAATGAAAAAGTTATCAGGGGGTGACATTTATAATAGATCACCCTGTACAACGTGTAGGAAAAAACAAATTTGCAGACATTGGTAGACAAATTGCCAAATATTTAAACTTGCCAAATCCTGAAAGTTATACCGGCCATTGTTATCGCAAATCATCTGCCACTCTATATATTGATGGAGGAGGCAATATAACTGGGTTAAAGCGTCATGGGGGCTGGAGATCTACACAAGTAGCTGAAGGATACATTGATCAGTCCATGAGAAACAAAACAACTACAGCAGATACTATTGCTAAGCAGATAAATAGTAATGGAGCACCTTCTTCCTTTACTTACAGCAACCAAAATTCCAAATGCATCTTCTCCAAATATTTGTATCGAAAACACTTCCAAAATTGATGATAATTCACCACCACTTCAGTTTATTAATTGTACTATTACTAATTTTAATGTTATGAATAAATAAAGTAGTTCTTCAATAAAAATCTCAAATATATTAATTTGTCGTAAATAAAGTAGAGTATACTACTCGCAATAATGGCTATTATTCCCTCGGAATGTTACTCCCTCGCCGCTAACGCGGCTCAGTTCGTAAATATTCCTCGGGAATAATAGCTATCATTATTGACTCGTGGTATAATCTACTATTACTACTTCACCCGACCCCAGTAAGTGGTTAGAGTGTTTCGAAGTTTAGGGATAAGTTTGAACATTTTGCTAGTAACATCATACATTTCTGATATATTAGGTAAGCTGGGAGGTGCCAAATATTTGTCTTCGTTGGATATTCAAAGTACTTATTGGCAGATTGAACTTGAACCTTCTTCTCGCCAATATACAGTTTTCACGGTGCCGTTCAGAGGCCTTTCTCAGTTCGCCAGGATGCCATTTGGTCTTCATAATACTCCTGCAACTTTCCAAGGTTTAGTGGATAATTTTTTTGATGCAGAACTGGAACCGTACAGTTAAAAATCAGGAGATCATGAACTATATCATAATAAAATTTTATTGGATTTGACCGGAACCACTTTTCCATAAGTTTTGTGCCAAAAAAAATGTTGCCAGAAGTCGTTTGTTTTGGTATTCCTGTTGGAACCTTTCTACGCGTGACAACAATGTGTTTGATCTAAGCCAGTCTTTAAATCCACTATTAAAAGCGGTGGTGTGCATGAAATATTTAGGATGTTGCTTGAATCACTAATCAGATAATCAGGATAAATAATTACTTCAGCCATGTGGAAAGCTTCATCTGCATGAATTCGCAAGACGTCGTATTTCTTTAAGTCGCCTTCTTCTTCAGAAGCTTCAGGAGAAAGGCAAGAATAAGTGACAAACTGGAGGATATGACCCGGTCCTTCTAATATTATCAGAGACATGTGGAGTCAGTCGGCTAATAATACCTATTTATAACTTACCTCTGCCTCTGGTATCAAACAAAAATGAAAAATTATTATCAGAGTTCGATATCCGATAGCTGAAGGATAAGGTCAAAGGATTGTTTATCCTCTCTATGTCGAGAGTGAAACATTCGGTAACTTATCTACATAGATAATATATCAAAAAAAAATCGACCACCAGTGTATTCGAATATTGCTACAAATAAATACTTATAGTCCTTGGGCCCAGATCTAAATTTTTTATTTATGACCACACCGTCGAAACTTTTTGTATTTGTTATTTGGGTGGAGTCGGACAAATTTTGAGCTTAGCGCATTATGGTAGTGGGGCGTTTGTCTGTCAAGCTGTCACGAAGTTGTCGATTTTATGCAAGAAAAAAATGTATGACCACATTGGTAATTTTTTTAAAATCAATAGTTTTTATCACATAAACAACGAAAAAAAATGTGTCGGACAAAAATATTGGGGCATTCGACGCGTCGGACACGTTGAATATGTCAAATTTATGGGAAAAAAAAATTTATTACCACACGGCTAATTTGAACAGAATCTGCCATAAAAATATTTTACAATAACGTGGTAGCCTTGTCGGACAATTTTCACGGGGCATATGCGCAGTCAGATGCGCCAAAGATGTCAATTTCCTGCAACAATTTTATTTACAACCACAGATGCAATTTTTATTTTTTACTGTTTATTTACATGTGTTACGCATATCGGATCAATTGTCGGACAAAAATAATGGGGCGTTTTGATACAATTTAAAAAAAAGTAGGTAATTTTTGTAATTTTCCACTTCCTAACTTTTCAAAATTATCAGACGCAAAATTCCAAGATTAGAGCAACAGTTAAAAGAAAAGAACAAATCAATAATTTTCCCAACAATGGCTAATTCTAAAATAATTTAACTAACTTTGCACCCTTGAAAAAGGAAACAATAAAATTTCCGAAAGCTCGGCGTTTGTGAAAAACTAGTTTTATTTTTGCCAAGACTGAATCATCTCACTTATTAAACAAGCCAGTCAAGAATTTCTACATGTATAATTTATAGTATATCTGCATACACACATACCCACACACCTATATGTTTTATACAGGGTGAGTTACTAAGAGCGCAGTGGTCCCTATCTCCTATACTAACACAGATCGAAGAAAAAAGTAAATACAAAATTTGTAGATAAACATGAGTGCTACATTCCTAAATTATTTTCCAGTATACAGGGTGGCCCAATAAGTAGTGGTGACACAAGGCTATGTTTTTTTAAATGACTAGCCCTGTATATTATGACATTTCTGGATTCTGCGAAAAATTCTAGATATATTTCATGTACAATATCATATAGCTATCTTCAACTGTTTCGGAAGTATTGACAGTTTAAAATTTACTTTTTTGCATCTTTGACAGACTGTAAAACCTAAATTAATTTTAGAGGAAAACCGATTTTACATTCCTATCTTAGATTTCCATAAGCTATCATTTGACACCAACTTTAAATTTGACCGAAGATTATAAATTTAAGCGGAATTTTTAATCATGGATTAAATTCAAAGTTGATGTCAAATGATGCCGGTGAAACGAGCGTGCGGAAAAGTATAGTTTTCCGCACGTATTTTAGGTCATGAAAGTATCACTTTTCCGTACTAGTGCTTTTCTGTTTTTTTCTGCACTGAGTCCGGAAAAGTAGAATACCTGAAATTTTTAGGTATACAGGTACTTACAGGTAAACAGGTATACTACAGGTACAGGTACGAAAAAGTGAAAAAAAAAAATCTTAAATTAATGAATATGTAGGTAAAAATATTACCTTCATCTCGTAGAAAAAATAGTGTTCCTAACACGTGCGGAAAGTCTCTATTCCTACGAGCGTGCGGAAAACGCGTTTTCACGCACTGATTTGCGTGCGGAAAGTACCACTTTTCTGCACTGCGTGCGTGAAATTTTTTTTACCGCACGGCACCCATTTTTCTCTCCAAGAAAGCTATTAGGTTTTTGCACTGACCAATATCGACCTCTTTAACGAGTTGTATACCATAAATAATAATTCTACTTATAATAAAAATAATTGTTAATGTTCTATTGTTGAAATCATTGCGTTACTGGACTCAATTAAAAAATCACATATTTGACCATTTCTCTTATCAGTAGAGCCAAATACAAACAAAAAAACAATAAATATGTCAATTTCCGCACGTTCGTAGGAAAAATGTTGTACCTAACACGAGCGTAAAGTATCTTTGCCGCACTTATGGCTTGCACGAACTCCGCTGGCGCGTCGCTCGTGCAAACGCCGTTGCGTGCGGAAAAGTATAACTTTCCGCACTTGTTAGGTAAATAACTATTTCCGCATTTGATTGCTTGCCGAACCCGGCTACGCGTCGTTCGGCAAACTGCAATCGCCTGCGGAAAAGTGGTACTTTCCGCACTAGTTAGGAAATATACTATATTCATTGTTATGCGAAAAATCATCACAAGCAATTTGAAAATCGCTTCGTCTTAAAATTTCACCGCACGCGTCTCAAATGTTTGTTTGTATTGTAAATAAAATATAAGTAGCGTCGGCGTATATGTAGGTACTTATATGTTTATATGTAGGTATAAAGTAATATAAGCATTAACTCATCCTTATAATTTAAGAACGTCGATAGCATATATGAATTAAATTTCTTGTATGTTTTCCCCAACATTTTTGTCGGACAATTACATTTATTATTTAAGAATATAATTACTGGTAACCTTCTATTTTTGTCGGAAAAATATTTGTAAAAAAAGGGATACCTGAACCCAGTATAGTTAAGAAATATCGATTACCAATAAAAATTACATTTTTTGTCCGACTGTCGATATGCCCCAATATTTTTGTCCGACACTTAGATTTTTTGATTAAGAATATAATTACTTAGACCCTCCTATTTTTGTCGGAAAAATGGTTGTAAATAAAATTGTTGCAGGAAATTGACATCTTTGGCGCATCCGACTGCGCATATGCCCCGTGAAAATTGTCCGACAAGGTAACCACGTTATTGTAAAATATTTTTATGGCAGATTCTGTTCAAATCAGCCGGGTGGTAATAATTTTTTTTTCCCATAAATTTGACATATTCAACGTGTCCGACGCGTCGAATGCCCCAATATTTTTGTCCGACACATTTTTTTTCGTTGTTTATGTGATAAAAACTATTGATTTTAAAAAAATTACCAATGTGGTCATAAATTTTTTTCTTGCATAAAATCGACAACTTCGTGACAGCTTGACAGACAAACGCCCCACTACCATAATGCGCTAAGCTCAGTGGCGGATCTAACATGAAGCAAAGGACGCACTCTGCGTCGGGCCCCCAGAGCTAAGGGGCCCCCACACAACCAGATTCTAAAGGCATCAATAAAAAAATGAATAAAAAAAATAAACTCGTGTGTATTGAAAAATATCGAAAATTAAATTTTGAAAGTTACGGCAACGTTGTATACCTCTAGGTAAGCCATGGGACTCTGTAACGGATAGAGATCGTTATCCCTGTCGCTATCGCACTTGCTGTCCTCTTCTCTCTTTTCGAAATCAATAGAGAGGGGACGTCAATAGAGATAGAGAAATAAATATCTCTATTTGTTACAGAGTCCCTGCTGTGCCCGACGCGATGCGGCAACCGCGGACGCGCGGGACGCATATTTTACTTTTTTGATTTTTTCTGTATGTGGAGACTACTAGGTACTTGTATTACTTTTTGTTTAGATAGAAAGTTCTTGAATTTTTACAAATAATTATATTTTTCGTTCAACTTGTTCTCATATTCTATTCAGTCTTATGAATTAAATGCTCTTACTCCACCTCCGTCTCTTTTTGCTGCATTAAAGCTGAATATTGAATATGTTCATCTCAGAAAACATAAGCAAAATCATTTACTTCTGTTTTCTGTATATGAGCCAATGTCTCATACATGTTCTTATTTATTGATCTTATTTTTCAATTAAGCCCTAGCTGACGTCACACACATAACCTCACTTTCGATAGGGGGACAAACAGAGCATTCAAGGACTATTTACACACATCGGTTATGCGATAGCTATTACGTCTCAAATCACGTAACGTCACTTTCGATAGGGGGACAAGGATGCAATGACCCTATGATCAAACATGTCATTGACGGCCGTTTCCACCAACTTCTTGTTTTAGGGAAGCCTTAATGATGAGTATTCCTTGAAATCATAGGTTTCCATGGAGAAATATCAGTTTCAGGAGTACTTATTGTTAAGGCCTTCCTAAAGGAGTTGAAGGAAACGGCCATGAGATAAACAAACGCTTTGTTTGTTCCCCCATCGAAAGTGAGGTTATATGTGTGACGTCAGCTAATGCCCTCAACACCACAAGAAAAATACCTAAAAAGCATGACAGGGCCCCAAACATTTTTTTGCGTCGGGCCCCAAAGGACCTAGGTCCGCCACTGGCTAAGCTCAAAATTTGTCCGACTCCACCCAAATAACAAATACAAAAAGTTTCGACGGTGTGGTCATAAATAAAAAATTTAGATCTGGGCCCAAGGACTATTATTTCCTAGACAAATGATATTCACAATAATATTCTTTATTTAGTGATCAGATACGGCTTCGTAGCATTCTTCTCCCACGCATTCCCGTTAGCATCTCTATGCGCTCTTCTTAATAATCTTATAGAACTAAGAACGGATGCTTATAAATTTGTCAAAACCCACAGAAGACCTGTGCCAGTAGCCAAATCTGGAATAGGACCCTGGGTTGGAATACTGCGCAGTTTGTCTTACCTAGGCGCTGCTATGAACGTGAGTAATAATAAATTCAGCATTAAAGACAAACTGAAGATTTTTCCATTGTATAAGGCATTTGTAATAGCTTTCACAAGCAGCTGGGTATCTAGGCTAGTCTATCGATGGACCAAAGGAAATGGTCATATGGATGGTTATTTCAATTACACCCTATCACGTAAGATACCTTGGCCTTCTTATTTATTCAAAAACCTTCATATTTTTTATATGCTTTCCAGAATATGCTACAAAAGATTATGAAAAATATTCGTTATTGGCAGAACACAGAGATTACTGTTATATTCGAGACTATGTGCATCGGACAGATACTCCTCAAAAATACGATATTACGGAAACATATTGGATAGATTTTACATTCAAGATCATTACTATTTTTCTTTTTGAGGTTAGACCACTACTTCATCAGGTGCCTTTATCCTGTATATGAACCTACTTTTATTGCAGCATATAGTTCTAGTTTGCAACGTTCTTCTCGCTTATGTAATTCCATTCACACCAGAAACGGTTAGGCAACAATTAGATTTGAATGAACAAAAAAAGCGAGATGCCCGACTGGCTGAATGTAAAAGGGAACTGGATGCTCGGCTTAAACAGATTGACTTAACTAAGGTAAAATTATTTAATGGATTTTTGACTTATTAATAATGTTGAATGTTTCGATGTAGAACCTGCAAGGCCTGAAGATCTCCTGAAGATAACTGAATACTTCCTGTTGTTCACCTAGTTATTAATGAGTTTTTTTTTTTTCAATATACCTATAATTTTGTTTTCCTACGACCACATACGAAAATTACAAAATTCGCACTAGCTGGTTCTTTGGAAAGCGCTAAATATCACTCGCGTGCTGAACGTACTTTCAATACTCGTGCTAAAAGTACTTTCAGCACACGTGTGGAAAATACTGTTGACATTATTTGTGATTGACATAACAATTTACTTTCAATACGTGGATTGAAAGTACTTTCAGCACGTGTGTTGAGAAGAAATAAAATAAGAGAAAATCGATGTAAATTGGTTTCTGGTCGTAGGAAAAATGGTGTACATCACTCGTAAGAAAGCGTCTTTCAAACACTCGTGTGAAATTTGTCACTTTCTACACTCGTAATGTAATATACTATTATTCTTCAATGAAACAATTCCACAAACAAATTATACATACAGAAAATTAGACCACCCTACACGGGTGCCAACTATCATCATTTAACACATTAACGTGTTAACAATACATCATATAACGTTCCCCTTGCAATTCACTCCCCATCAAATAATAACGTGATAATAGCTACACTGAACAAAAATCCATCCATCAGAAATTCAGCATGTGGTCCTTCAGCCCTTCGGAGTCAAGGGCGTGGTTCTACGGGCCTGATTGGCCCTAGGAAAAAGGGTGTCTTTTGCACAACGGCTCATATTGCGTTACCCCTCGTTAAGTCCACATGTTGTATTTTCAATTTATACTCCAATTAGAGTGAAATGGGGTCGTTGCGCCATTGTTGTTCATAAGAAATAGCATTTATACCCCCCGATCTCCCCCATTTTTCGTTTAAATAATGTTGTTATAGTTAAATAACGGACCGGGGTTGAATTTGAAGTCGAGGGTGCGAAAGACGTAATAGCTAGAAGATTATTAATAGGGGGCGATTTATGAGGGTAGTTTCTTTGAGAAAATCTTTCTATATTTCAATTTTTGGACAAACTATTTGTAGACTACGCTCCAAAGACTTGATGTAATAGTATCTAGCAATGATGATGATGACCTAGAGTACATGACACGTAAGCTAAAAGGAAAATACGAGAAATGGGGTTTCGAAGTAAATCAGAGGAAAACAGAATATATGACCATATAGGAGGTGAACAATAAAACCTGAAATTGAATAACAGACGACACTAAATAAAACAATGCACTATTGCTTGTGAATGGTTCCTGGTAGGTCATTTATGTGTGTAGCCTAGAAGGCGACCTCTAGGCCACACACTAAAAGTTTTCTTCACATGGTAATTTTGGTATCTGGAATTGAAATAGTCGGCAAATCACCTTATCCACTATATCCACCGGCACTGGTAATTGCAACAACAGTCTCCATCAATAGGTAAATGAAATCTGATAGGTGAGTTAGTATAGAAATAGCATCTAATCCCCCTATCCTCGAATGCAAGGGCTACGTACATCACCCTGTATACAGATGCAGAGGCAGAACATTGTCCTCAGTCTCAAGCGTAATGTTCTTCTCTGAATCCGAATATTGCTCGTCTGGGATCAGTTCCAGTTCTCTCTTTCTCTGTTAGATCTTGAAGTTGATGGCGTTTTCTGATACCTTATCCAAACATGGCAACAGATGATAGAAAAATAGTTTTTGTCAGGAACCTTGCCTACTCTAGTCGTGCTGACTTTTGCAGCAGTACCAGTTTCATGAAGGAGTTGGTGTTGTCACTTAGAGCCAGCACGGTTTTCCTGGACTTCTACTTGATGATTTTGTTAGAGAAGAGAGGTGTGGCTTTCTCGTATTTTGGTCCTTTCATTATCTTCTGAGTTTCATGGCAGGCGATGCATGGTTCGGAATCCTGATAACCTTGTAGTTTTCTTGCAGTTCACTTTTCTGTTTTTCGATTCAATCTTGTGTATCTAACTTCGTAGACTACGAGCCTGATAGTCTTGCGCTGTGTTGATTTTGCTCAATCCTGTTCGTCTCCTGTCCTCTGCTGGTTCCATGTGCTCTACTGAATCTGCTGCTTTTAGTAACACATAACACAATCGATGAAATCTGAATATCACATTTTCGACTAGCCGCCAATACTCCTTACATTATTCCAGCCCTAACCATGTTGGGAATTTTGAAGTCTACATGATTTATGATTATACTAGCTGACCCGGCGAACTTCGTACCGCCTCTGAATTATTAAATACCTATTAAATGTTGTGTGAACGTATCTATTAGCTGAATTAAATTCAGTTTTTTTCGATGGTGAATTTGGCTTTGGTTAAAAAAAATTAATGTTTGCTCTCTGGATCAGAAGTCACCTAAAATTAAAATTTTACATCGTCCCTTTTTAGGCAGCTTGTGGGCATTATTCTTGTAAAGTGTACCATCAAATAAATAAACTCAGGCACAGGAATGTTCAAAGAATGTAAAGAAAACAAAAAAATCTCCAGTGCAGCCCTGTTTCACTCTATCTGCACTGCACTACTCCATCTGTTCTACTCTATCTGCACTATTCTATCTGATCTACTCTTTCTGCACCACTCTATCTGATCGGAATAGTGGAATAGTTCTGTTCGGAATAGCTCCAGTTCCTGAGTAGCATTGTTCTACTGTATCTGTAATGAAATTACCGCGCAACGGCGAGCTTCGTTCTAGCTATCAGAGATAGCGCCGTATACAAAATGGTTTGCAATGAAAATGTGGCGGTTAACTTGGTATCGGTTATAAGAGGTGGCGCCGTATGCGGGCTTAGTGAATTTTTTTCATAAATAAGTAAAATAGGTAATTTTGTTTTTTGTCTTTTTTTTGGATTTTTTCGATTTATTATGTTAGTATGGACAAAGACAAATCCAATAAAGCAAAGATCATAAAAATCAGTCCAGCTGTTCTCGAGTTATAAGTGCTAAAACCAACACAACTGTGCTTTAGGTATATATATATAGATAATAATGATAACAAAATGATCCTCCATTTATTAAATAATTCATTTATTACAAAAAATGTGATAAATGAAGAACCGCTCGACCGATTTTGTGCAAACTTCACATAAACCATCTAATAAATAGTCCGAACAAAGCCTGGTTTGGCTAGGTGAGCCCGTTCTTGAGTTATAAAATTACAACGAAAAGTGGCATTAATTTTTATATATGTCGTAGGCATAATGCAAATTTGGGCTTTTTATAATTTGCCTAGGTATTTTACAAAAAGCCGGCAAAACGCAAGCATAAAATGCTTTTTTCGTTATGACGGCACCATTTCAGGCAAACTGATAAAATGCCGGCGAAACAAGAACACAAAAATATATATCATGGTGTGACTGATTATTCTTAGGCATTTTACAATTTGCCAAAAACGGTGCCGTCAAAACTTGAAAAAAAAAGTCGAAAATACTATTAAATATAAATAATACAGTTAGAGTAAATCTTTTTATTTAGAAAACATAAAGAAACAGTTAACACTATATTATCTACCTAACACAAATATAAAACTGCAGTTTGTTTTATACTGATTATTGTACTGGTTGACAACAATTCAATATAAACATTCAAGGACTTTCGTGGCTACAGATGAAAATGCACTTTGGCTCCGGTGAGTACATTCTCTAATTTTTTTTCGCATGTCACGGGCAATGGCCAATGACCGGCAATGTAAATAATATGGCATTATTTATAATGCCCAGACAATTTAATGAATGAATGAATGAATTAGAAGATATCATCACATTGTCCGGGCATTGGTCATTATGATTATTGCTGGAGTGAAGTAGATAACTTGTTTGATTAAAATTGCAAACTAACCCAGACTAACCGGATTCTTATCAGTAAGTTTGATAATCACCGATTAAAATTGCCAATTAATCCAAACTAACTGGGTCATTATCGGTAAGTTCATAATGATAACGGACTGGAATAAAAATGCGTGTGTGTTTCTCGCACGCTGGTAGGAATATCTATCACACATTCTACTACGCGGCAGTTCAATAACAGGTGTACGGAGTGCTCCAACCCAACTGTTCGGAGTAACAGTTCGCGTACTCCGAACAGTTGGGTTGGGTATTCCGAATAGTTGGTTTACTCGGAGTACTCCAACTGTTTGGAGTGAGCCAACTGACCGGAGTACTCCTACTGTTTGGAGTACTGCTAAGTCGGAGTAATCTAACTGTTCGGAGTACTCCTACTGATCGGAGTACTCTAAATGTTCGAAGTACTCCTACTGTTCAAAGTACCTCCAACTGTTGGAAGTACTCCGAGTACACCAACTATTCGGAATACTCCGGTTACTCCAACTGTTTGAGTACTCCAACTGTTTGGAGTACTCCGAGTACCCTAACTGTTCGGACTACTCCAAGAGTTTGGGGTACATTGTCAAACTTACCGATAATAACCAGGTTAGTTTGGGTTAGTTTGAAATCTTATTCAGACATTACCAAACTTACCAATAATAACCCGGTCATCATTTATAATGCCGTGTGGGCAATCTGATATCTTCTGTATAATTCATAATTTTGTCATATTTCTTTGGGCACTTTCCAAATTGCCCGGGCATTAAATTTAATGCTAAATTATTAACATTGCTCGTAACAAAATACAATACCAAAAAAACACTACTACGAACTGATTTTTCATTCGAAACGAAAAAATTTCCCGTCCTCATTACCCGTCGTGGGACAGGTCACAGAACATATCGGAGATAAGAGAAATTTATAGGTATCTGTGGTGTGGACAGTGATTTGTGTTGGTTGGTTTTGTCATTTATTTTGTCATTTTAAAAGTCAAAATTTGAATTTTTAAATTGTGTTGTTGTACCCCACGGTTTCCAAGCGCGTTAAAGTGAAAATTCAAAATGTTTTGGTTGAAAAAAAACCTAATTTTTGTTCGTATTTTTTTGTATTTATTCGTTTGTTTCGTTTCGTTCGTATTTATATTTATTATTCGTATTTACTTTGTGATCTACCTATAACTGCGTGTCTCTTGCTAACTTACTAACTCTTTTTGCACTATGTTCGTCATCGGAAACTTCCTGCCAGTCATAGTTTTTAAAAAATGAGGCGAAAAGAGCTAAGAGGAGTCAGCAAGCCAAATGCAGTTGAACATTAAAAATTATACAAAAATAATAAAAATATATGGAAAAAATCAATTCGCCTTTTTGTCAAGAATACTCGATTAGTTGGGTTTTCAGTCAACGAGGGCGCCGTAATTCATAACCGG
Source organism: Ceutorhynchus assimilis (assembly GCA_917834065.1). Classification (NCBI taxonomy): domain Eukaryota; kingdom Metazoa; phylum Arthropoda; class Insecta; order Coleoptera; family Curculionidae; genus Ceutorhynchus; species Ceutorhynchus assimilis. Next base: position 31,118,786 of record OU892281.1, on the reverse strand, counting down.
TACATACCATTGCAGATACTTTTCTAGAGGTGATATGTTCTGTGGGACAGGTAATGGAGCAAAAAAATGAAATGTGAGATTTCCAAATTTTTTAAAAGTCAGTAATGATGACATTTCATATATGGTTAAAAATAAACAAACACTCAAGTCATTAATTAGGTGGATTAGGGGCCGATACTTTTGCTCTCGATTAACGAATTTGATACGTCGTCAAAGTTTTGCATGCCAAGGCCTATAGGTATGATGTGGTTAGAGCACATTCAAACCTGTGATTATTTTTAACGACTGTCAAATGAGAGCAAAAGTACCGGCACTAGGTGGACTGGTTAGTTTGGGTTAGTTTGCATACTTTTGGTTAGTTTCGTTAAAGTTCGTTTATTACTGGTTATAAATGTACTGGTTAATAACAAAGCGCGCAAAGCGGAAACGGAATGCGAGCGACAACAACGGATTTCAGATTTGTGAATAGCGACTAAAATTATACCTTCCTACAAAAAATCAACAAATTCGGAATATTCGGATTTGGTAATGGATAATAGATAATTACCCTAATACCTAATCGAGAAAATTCGACTTGTTTTATATCTATTCACATTTTGACGGCACCGTTTTTGGCAAATTGTAAAATGCCTACAAATAATCAGTCACAACATGATATATATTCTTCTGTTTTTGTTTTGCCGGCATTTTATCAGTTTGCCTAAATTGCTGTCGGCATAACGAGAAATTCATTTTATGCTTGCGTTTTGCCGGATTTTCGTAAAATGCCTAGGCATTTTAGGAAAAGCCTAAATTTGCATTATGCCTACGACATATACATTGTGTCCGAAATTCGAGTCTCTACATGGGGATTTCGCTTATTATGAGAGATACATAGTGGCTCAAATTAGGAATGTTTTAGGGAATTTATTGCTCATTTATATCCTGTTGTTAAATTTGCGTCAAAGTTTTCTGTTTCCTAGAAATCCGAGAAAAACAGAAAATAGCCAATTTTGTTACAAACAAAATAGCCAATTTTGTTACAAACAAAATTGGCTATTTTCAGTTTTTCTCGGATTTCTAGGAAACAGAAAACTTTGAAGCAAATTTAACAACAGGATATAAATGAGCAATAAATTCCTTAAAACTTTCCTAATTTGAGCCACCCTGTATCTCTCATAATAAGCGAAATCCCCATGTAGAGACTCGAATTTCGGACAAACTGTATATAGATTTAAGCCCATTAACCTACCCATACCTTAAATAGTAGAGTCTGTAGGCGTTGGCTTAAATATAATCGAAGACCCTGTACAACAGATACCTACCCATTCTAAGTACAGATGTTTCAAAAGCTAGAAACCTTACTGCCTGGCTGTCGCAGCTTTTATTAGGAATCAGGAGCATAAGTGAATGTGATGACCATCCATAATTGTTTCGTATGATGATTCCATAATTTTTTAAGTGGAATTTGTGAATTGAATATGTACAGGGTGATTCATTAAGAATGGCACTCGGCCATATCTCAAAAACTATTCATCGTAGTCTTTTCGGAAAAAAATTATCCCATAAATATGGCCAAGAGAAAATGCTGGAAATATATTTCAGCTTTCTAAAATTACCGTAAGGGGGCGTAACCCAACTGTAAAAGTACAAAAATGGTTTTATTTTTTAAATTTCAAATGGAAACGTATCTCAAAAATGCTAGCAATACACAGAAAAAAAAAATCCCGTGTATAATTACACAACAAAGTGGTAAACACGTTGTGTGTAAAAACTATACACTATTGTTCGTAAAGTGCCGTCCACTTAACCAACAGTATTTTGGTAAACTGATATCTTACACAATACAGTGTTGAATCAAAGGTATATCCTGGTTCCGTGTTACTCTCATGACAATGTGTAATTTTTTACACCATTCTCATTAAATGAACACCAAAAATGTTTAAATTTACACGGTAGACGATCGTTTATACTCCCAATAGTGTGTCGGGTCAAGCCCTCCGTCTTCTACCTTCTTTTGTGTGACTGTGATTAGTTCCAAGCGTGCTGATGCGCTGATGGGATGGTTGATGTTCGTTTGTCGTTGTCTACAATAAAAATCATTAGAAACCAAAACCAAAGTCTCCAAAACTAAAGAGTTACGCCATAAATGAACAGTTTTTTAATGTGTTTTGTATGATTTTTGGAAAAGTCGCACATTTTCACGTCTATTCTGGTTGAAAATATTTGATCCGATAGCTATTTTTATGTTATTTTAATGTTTATCCTCAATAATTTTAGTTTTACCAGTTTAATTTAATAGGTTTGTGAGGAATGGTGATTACCTATACCTCCCATTAAATTAAATAGGTTAAGCTGAAAAAGTTAAGGATGATCAGAAAATAAAATAAAAATAACTATCAAAATATCAAATATTTTCAACAGACTAGTCGTAAAAAATGCGACTTTCCAAAAAATCATACAAAAAACAGGATGTTCCATCCTGTACATTAACACTATTCGGTGTATTTTATTTAACACTGTTTTGTGTAAATACAACACGCATATTTGGAAATATGTACACTGTTGTGTGTATATTTAATATAACTTAGTGTAAAAGTTACATGATATGGTGTATTATGTTTAACACCGTTTTGTGTAAATTCTTCACGCAAATTCTCGTCAATTTTACCAAAAACCTTGGTGTTGAATATACACAAATTGGTGTGGCCTTATATAGACCACTTTTCGTGTAAAATTTTGCATGATTTTTTTTACTGTGTAGATTTTTGATGAAATTTCACACAATTTTGATTCATGACTTTTTACCATAACTTATCGGATAAGATAGTTATGAGCTGTCAAATATTGCAACACAAGAAAGCGGATAACTTCAATGACTTCAACGACTCAACAAATCTGGTCAATCTTAAGTTCGTTGAAAAGACAAGAGTCTGTTCTTTAACTTTGTTGTGAAAAATTCAAATTCTGGTTAGTAGGACTGACGCTATGGGTCAATATTTGGAAACAATTGAATGTTTCCAAATGAAACGGTATATTTAAGATATGTTAAATCGATTTTTGAGGATGTTTTACATAGTGTTTCTTTATTATACCTTCCTACAAACGAATTCCTCCAGAGAGTGTTAAAATTAATTTTATTAAAAATAATCAGTATTTATGAAAAAGCCCTCGTAAATTGAGCAGATACCAGTTAAGTATGTCAAGCTGACCCATTTTTGAAACTTCGAACGCTATTTTTTTAAGTCAAAATGCATTTCCCAAATGAAGAAGCACAGGACATACTTGAGGTTCTGCATGAATGTAATGGAAATGCAGCAATCGCAGCCACTGGAATCTAATTATTTTGAAAATGGACAATGCTTATAAAAAAAATAATAGACTGGTTTTGGATTATCTCTGTTAGTATTTACAGAAAGAGCAGAATCATAGCGGAATGAAAAATGAATAAATCCACAGTACGCGGGTGCCGAATTTATGCGAAAATGACGTCTGGATTTTAATTTCCAAAATTATTAATAGATGTCACCACCACTTGAGTAGTTTACTATTCTCAAAATAAATATGTATTTCTTCTTCAAGTTTCGTATCCTACAACATGCTCGTGTATTAATGGCTATCATTACATGATCATTGCATATAGTTACTATTATAATTTCCTAACGCACTTTTTCCATTATCTGACATTCATCAATGATGACAATCAACTGTCAGAAATGCGAAGTCCTTATTTACGAGGGCTTTTTCATAAATATTGATTATTTTTGATAAAATTAAATTTAATACTCTCTGGAATTCGTTTGTAGGAAGGTATAATAAAGAAAAACTGTGTAAAACATCCTCAAAAATCGATTGAACATATCTTAAATATACCGTTCCATTTGAAAATTTGGAGAAAAATTGAAAAAATTCAATTGTTTTCAAATATCCACCCATAGAGTCAGTCCAACTAACTGAAGTTGGAATTTTTTACAATGAAATTAAAGAACAGACTCTTGTCTTTCCAATGAACCTAAGATCGACCCAATTCGTTGAGTCGTTTTGAAGTTATTCGTGTTCTTAAGTTGCAATATTTGACTGCTCATAACTGTCTTATCCGATAAGTTATGGTAAAAAGTCATAAATCAAAATTGTGTGAAATTTCATCAAAAATCCATTGTTAGCATTTTTGAGATACGTTTCCATTTGAAATTTAAAAAATAAAACCATTTTTGTACTTTGACAGTTAGGTTACGCCCCCTTACGGTTATTTTAGAAAGCTGAAATATATTTCCAGCATTTTCTCTTGGCCATATTTATGGGATAATTTTTTTCCGACATGACTACGATGAATAGTTTTTGAGATATGGCCGAGTGCCATTCTTAATGAATCACCCTGTACATACCTACCTACTGATACAACGATTCTAATGAAATATTGAAATAATAGAACTTAGTAATTTCCACCTCACAATGGAAGTAGAACAGAAAAATATTTATTATACATTTGGTATATATATTCAGTGAATACATAAGGGTACCTAGTTAAAAGTTGGTACATAAGCATTCCAAACAAAGAACAATAATCCAAAGCTTTCCAATCAGGTTCAAAAAAAGTCTTCCAGTGACACAGGCGAATAAGAACGGCGCCATAATCTGAATTTCAAATGATGCGGTACAATGCGGAGGGCACATTTCATTTTATGAAAAGACATTTAACAATACTTGGGGTGCTGTGATTGGCTCTTTCCATTTAGAAGGAATCGTGGAATGGATGTGAGGATTCAAGCGACTGGGGACATTCCAAATGTCTAATGATATTAGACAAAGTAGTTTTTGAGAATTTCTCCTATTAAATCTGTCTGGGTCCGTAAAATTAATGTTCCTATTGAGTATACGAATTTTAAAACCTGCAACAATAAACATATAGTAGAAGTATGACATACCTGAATGAAGGATAATTTACATAAATTTGAAAATCTCGATTATAACGCCTATGGAAAAAAGTAAAGGGCACCAATCGCCTCGATTGTTGTAGAAGCATAACGTAGGCTCTTTTGTTTTCTGCGTTCCATTCGTACCAAGGAGCATCTAGAGCAGCATTGAATAAGTCTAAGAACTGAAGTTATTATTGGTTAAGAAATTGTTAATTTTCTGAAGAAAATTTACCGTATCCTCATATTGTTGCCCAGATCTAATCACCATTTCCAAAATAATTAGAAAAATCATAAAAGTCAAAGCTATTGTTATCAAATTAAACTTTACCTAAAAATTAAAGGTTATTTTTGCGAAGAATTGTAATTGCAGTATTGAAATTGATTTTACCAAAAGCATCCAGCAAGGAGTAAATCCAATACATGCACCAGCAACGCCCATTATTGTGGATGTGATTTTTATATTTAAATAATTCATCATTTTCTCATGAGCTCTAAAATAAAAATATATAGGTTGGTAGTTTCTTATTTTATTTCGTCTATTTGTCCACCTTAACATTTCACCATGTCTCGTAATAATGTTTTTCAATCTTTCTCGTACAATTTTTTGATATTTTTCATCTCGAACCAATCCACCGAGAAATGTGTAATTTTTGAAATCTGTTGATATTTCTAAAAATAATTCAGTATTTCAAGATTAGGTACCTAACTTAAATTTCACACAGTACAAAACTATAGGAGATAACAACATATTGATGGTATAGTGTATAGTGTCAGACCAAAGTAACACTAACGGGCAGAAGAATGCAAATATTTACTGTTGGTTTTGCTCAAAAATCAATATAGGTACAGGGTGATCTATTATAAAAGTCACCCCCTTCTAACTCTTTCATTTGACATTTTTGACAAAAGTCTCAAATACAAAAGTTTCAAGAAATTGTCAAAAGTTTTCAACTAAGTCAGTTTCAGGCATACAGGGTGCGTCAAAAAAGTGCAGCAAAGTGAAGTTATATTTTTTTAAATAGAATACCCTGTGTATTGTGCGCTTATTTGTTAGTCCCTTTCAACCTGATTTCAACGATATACGGTTTGATATGTCTATCTTCAATAGTTATAGGGAAAAACATGAAAACCCCTTTCAAGGTTTCATATTGAAAAAAGGAAAAATTATACCATTTAAGCTTTAGAGAATTTTTCTTATAAACAGTTTATTGTTCAAATTTTATTCATTAATATACATGGTGAACTAATATAATAAATTCAGATGTCCAAGTTAATATTATTATTTAAAAAAAAATAGCATGAGAGACTTAGGAAGGAATTTTCGCGTTTTTCCCTATAACTATTGGAGATAACCCGAGAGATAAACATATCAAACCGTATATCGTTGAAATCAGGTTAAAGAGGACTAACAAATAAGCAATCAATATACAGGGTGTTCTATTTAAAAAAATATAACTTCACACTGCTGCACTTTTTGACGCACCCTGTATGCCTAAAACTGACTTAGCTAAAAACTTTTGACAATTTCTCAAAACTTTTGTATTTGACACTTCTGTCAAAAACGCCAAATAGAAAAGTCAGCAGGGGGTGACATTTATAATAGATCACCCTGTACATATGCTCAATTTTTTCTGTTATATCACCTTTTAGTTTGGTTTTACGGCTGCGCCATGGGTGAAGACAAGAAAAAGTGCCAAGTTGTTTAATAGTTTAAGTAAGCTTATAGTGTGTAACAAAAATATGTAACGCTCCTTACATCTCATACACTATTTATCCGAATTTTGAGAAATTTCTATTTTAATGACTGCCATAGTCAACCTCAATAATTAAATTACCCCGTCCTTCAAATCATTAGGCTTGGTTTTAAAAGCTGTAATTTCTAGCCAGGCCCAGGAGAAGTTTATTGAGAACTATTTCGCTTGGTTTGCCTTATACAAACCGGACCAACCTACTAGACACATAGAGAGTAATAAGACGAATTAGCTTGTACCCGGTTTAAGTGAATCGAGGCGGTGCTGCCAAGGCCGAGTATAGCCGAGCTGACGGGACGATCTTGCATAGAAATGGGTCAAATGGTCCTATGGAAGCCTATGTGTGTATTACTGGGAATATATCGTTTTTCACGGGCTGTAAACCTCTTGTTTAGAGAGATCTATGGATGAGACAAAGTATTAAAGTTTTGTTCGCCCTGTTTTTTTTCCGGACACATATCAAGTTGCTGTGCTAGGCGCGATATGACGTATTTATCTACTTCTGTATCCATTTACAAATTACTGGGTTGTTCCGACGTTTTTTCAGATTTTTCAATATTTCTCTGCAGTCTGCTTTCCCATGGTGGTCTTTTACATGTTTATCTCGCAGGTTCTCTATATCCTCATTATTAGCTCCTATAGAGAGAGAAGCAGATATGTGCATGCATTTCTTCATTATCTATGTTAAGAAGGCCGAGTTTTTAATCAAGGATACCATTGATGTTCATAATTTCAGAAATTCGATAGGTGATACATTGAAAGTTATTCCTTGAAATTACTGGTCGTTGATTCGGGCTCATTCCTACATATTTTGCTTTAAGTTAACTTTCAAACTTTCACATGGTGCACTGTTTTTCTAATTTTTTTCGACTTCCTGTTGAAGTGCTATTGATGAAACAATAAAACAATGCACTGGATGCAAAGATTTGGGAATGAAAAGCTCGCCTAAGGGAACCTTAGAGGTCGTACAGAGGCGGAAGGCAATGTCCCATTAAATCGGGGACGGTGGGTCCAAAATATAAACAAAACAAACAAAGCTAGAAGATGAAATACCACCGTCAAAAGCATAGTTACATATAGTTCAGAGGTCTGGCCACTGAAGGACAGAACCACAGAAATGCTTGAAGCAACTGAAATGGACTTCTGGAGGAGAGCGGTAGATAGGTCAAAAATGGAAAGGATAAGAAACCAGAGAGCTAGAACTGAACTGAACGTAAGACATACAGTAGGTAGTAGATGATATGAAAGAAAAACAAATTATTTGGTTCAGACATGTACAAAGAATGGTAAAAACGAGAATACTCGATCAAATCATTGAGTGGAAGCCAGTGGCAAGAAGAAGACCCAGAAGAAGCTGAAGAAGTGGAGTGGACAAGGAAATGAGAGACAGAGATGGTTGAAGATCGGGAATCGGAAGGCGTAGAAGGAATGTATATTTGTAAATATATAAATCTTAGATTAACCCTAAAATAATAATCGATGAGTGTCAAATCACGTTGATCTGGTTGGCCATTCAAATGCGCATCTTCCACCAATTCGCCCTTTGGAAAATACATTGTCTAACGAACTACTGTAGAATATAATAAGGATTAACAGGACAGGAATACTATCTGAGGATATTCTAAGTAATTATTTTACTAATAACTTTTTAAAAAAACATTTACTATATAAAAAAAGCAAATGGTAAATGTTGCAACCTTGTATGCGCTGTGTACCGAAGGTTAGATAGAAAATGAGAGACTAGAAAAGAAGCTTGTCCCTTAGACCGCTTGTCCGCCATTGTTCATTATTCAATTTTTATTTTGTATTAAACCACAGCCCATTAAACTGATTGTTCAATCCGACTTGTGATTAGTTTGTGTGTTCATAGGGAGCATTCACAGGTCAATTGATTAAATGTTCTTTTTTTTGGGAGTTTAATTTATACAAGTAGTATTTTTTTCAGTTTTTGTTTTTTTTTTTGTTTGTTTATAATATTTTTTATAGCGTGGGCATTGTTCATGTATTTAACAAAAATCGTTTCATACTGTGAATACCGCAGATAAAAAGTAAATTAAAATCCAGAAAAATTATCTGCTGTCTTTTGCGCTGGGATTTTGATTCTTGGTATTCAGAACGTGCATTAGGGCCTTGTTGAATCTACTAAGACTTCCCTACCCTGACGAGCGAATATCCTGACAAACAAATTGAAAAATCAATCTAGAGATATTAGCTTAAAATAATAACTAAAGCTGATTAGCCTCCCGTACGGGACCTCAGTACCTGCTGGTGAAACTGAAAACTCTTCAGTATTGAATATAGGTAGTGTTGATTGGATGTAGTGTGTAATTGAAATTTTAGCACAAGGACAAAGGACGGTATCTGATTCAAACTTCCATTGACTCACAATTATTTATTTAAATGACACAGTATGTTTTGATTTTTGAGGAATGTAAGATCGAGGGTTTCTCTGCCGTGCTCTTTCCCCTCATGAGCTCCAGGTCCCCAATCTTGATAATGTCGGGCGCATGTCAAGTAAGTAAAATTGAGTAAGTCTCCACAACGTAGGTCAAATTTGTTTTTCATTTCGTTTTTCAGAAGATTTGTTAAAAGAAGAGGTGATAAAAATTCACACCGTTCAATCTTGCTGAACAAAACCGGGTATGTTATACTACAGTGTCGTGTTCATGCGCCTGTTGAACGTTTGGAAGACATCGCTAGATCTACTCAGTGGGCTCAACAAAGTCACCCTTGTTTGGTTTCCGGGTCACACAGGCATACAAAGCAACGAGGAAGCGGAACAGCTGGCGCGTGAAGGAAGCAACACTGCCAAAGCCTGCACTTCGGGTTGCTTCCTGCCTGATGGTGAAACCTAAGATCAGGAATTGATCAGAAACTGATCCAACAACCAGTTCCAAGGTGAATCGCTCAATCAAAGAAGCCTCAGAACAGGAAGGAAACAAGGATCTTTATACCAGGTCTCTCAAGCTGCAAAGAGGCGAAAAGCCTCCTAAAACTAAACAGGAGCCAACTTAGAGCCATCACAGGCGTCCTGACGAGTCACTGGGTGGTCAGACACCAGCTGCATAGGATCGGACTCACTAATGAGATGAAATGCAGGTTGTGCAGCGAAGTAGATGATACTACCAAGCATATAGTCTGCGAATGTGACGCCCTCTTCAGTAGCATACTGCGATACTACGGGTACAGGCTTCCGGAACTTGAGCGGGTCTGCACCTTTCTTAAAAGTTGCAGGCTCCTAAGATAAGACAGGGCTGCTCCAATGAGTCACATGCGCATCTACGTACTGCCTGTAAAGGCTCCCCTTTCAAATCAATCAATCAACTACTGGGAAGTCTCCTTCAACAGTTAGAACACATTTAATCTCTGGAACCACTAAGCTCCTAAGCTTTCTGAAAGACTTCAGATTAGAGGTGCTGCTTTGAACAGAAAACCTGAATTTAGCAGGAGAAGGACGGTTACAATAGATCAACCTAGGTTTTCCGGGAAACTGACACCTTCAACACATACAATATACAATACAAAGGACAAAATTGCAAACGACTAATGGGCAAGATCCTGGCAAATTTCCAAAGCTCAGGTAAATGTAGCCTAGGACCAATGGCAAACGTCGACAGCATACGACTCAAAAACAAAAGCTTGGAGGCAGTTTCCACGATGGGTAATTTACTTCCGAGAAACGGAAAATGGAAGAAATAAATCTGACTATCTGAAAGTATTAAGTGGATTTATGTTATCGCGTGTTAAACACAAACAAAGCGACCGATTATACGGACTAGAAAAACTCCAAAGAGTTTCCAATTCTATCAGAAACAGGATACTTATCCCAAAAAATGCTTGTTCATGCACTAAGTCCCAGGATTTATAAGAAATTCCACCCCGAACAGGATCCATTGGACGCTTCAAATATCGAACTTCCGTTGAACTTCTTCTCAGAAAAAAAATTAACGATTATTCTTCGCCTTATGATTCCTGTCCACATATCAATTGTAGAGAATATTATTCGAAACTCTAATCATCTCTGGGGTGGTCTTCAGAATAAAATTATTGCAGCAACTGGATGTGGTACCTATAGGTGCATTTTGTTCGTTCTCATATGTGTTCTAAACCGAGGTTATTCCAATATCTGTCTATGCCTGCCAACACTGCAACACATATTAGGCATATTTTGGTCAATTCAGAATCAGGTATGTGAATCAAGACTAGTTTCTGGCTCACATTCTTTTTATATGCCACTAATAGAGCGTCACTAACATCAAGCGCGCCTCTATCGGGTTGTTTCAAAGAACCAGCACCCAAGACTTAAATAAAGAACCATTTCGCCATACCAGAAATTCATTACAAAATGAACTAAGAATTAAATACAGGGTGTTAAAGTCAAACATATTTGAATGCCGTTGATCGACTCTCAAGTCTAGTTCATCTTTTTTATTGCGATTGTCATTTCTTAAATGTTTGCTTATAGGACAAAATATTTTACCTGTTACATAATGCCTTAACATTTTCACTTGAAACTGCAAATGCCAACTAAAATAAAAAAAAGTGAACGGCCAACCAATTTCAAAAGGTATAGCTATCGTCGTCCAAATGAACATTATCATTGTAAAACCAATTTTTATAACCGGACAATATTCTTCTATCAACAGCCAAATAAAATCGCCGTTTCGTATTTCTGTTATGCCGACTAAGTTTATATCCAAATATATAATTAAAACAATGCTCATTATTGCTAATCCGTCTTCAAATTTTCCTATTCCAAAAATGTGTTGCTTTGTTTCGAGACCTGCATTATCTAGAGGCAAACAAAAAGATGTTTGATGATCGATTAGGCGGTCGGTATCCATCAAAAATGTTGAACAAAACATTGAAAGAGTTATCTAAAATATTCAAACAAGTACTAAACAAGTTGGTCATAGTTTCACTTACTTACATAAAAATAAAAGCTGGTAAGTGGTATCATTTTAAGTGCTGGACGAACAACAAATGAGCTTAGTTGCATGATTACCAAAAATGCACCAAAACCAATGGCTCCGAATTTGACTTTCTTTATAATCGGTATATTATTTCCTATTAAAACCACCACCACGAATCGCATATACGGAAGGGGCTCGTTGGACTTCAACATTTTCGTGTGCCTATTAAAACCATTAATGATAGTTTTTGATGATGGAAAGACGAAATAAGTCGTTTATTAGTAATCATATATTTAAAACATAATAAGAGTGTCGAAATCCCATTTATGTAATGAATTTTTGGTACATTAAGGCTAATGATATAAATAGACCAAATGACTTACTAACCGAATATTTACCTCAATCATTAATAGTGGTAAGCTTTTTTCTAAGAACTAAAAATATACAGAGTGTAATTTATTAATTTGGATAACTCTTCTGTGTCAAGAAAGTGCATTTTCATAATAATATTTGTCACAATAACTGTAACGCACCAAATCCAACATTGTACGGTTAAGGTGTTCAATCAGTAAAGGATAAACTATATTAAGGACATTTAGTTATCAATCGTTAGGGAACATTGTCGACAGAACCAGCTGGAACAAGAAAAAATATGCCTACATCTGCGGAGACCGTATCGGAAAAATATTTTCTACACGAGTCAAAGGAGCTTAAATCTTATCAACTGACAAATAATGCTAGTGATCATAACATTGATGTCATATAGTTATTAAAATACCAAAGGGATTATGAGCCAAATAGCGCACGAGGTCAATGGCTTATATCGTTTACATCGATCGAGGCGTTTAGCTCGCTCATAATGCCCGAGGTGTCTTCAACGTTCTATAATGTCATGCCAGATTTTTTTGAACATTTAATTAAAATATTTTGCTCAAACAAGATTTTTTTTGTGCAACCGTCCGCGAAATGAGCTTTCGCGGCCGCTACACAGTCCGCGAAATTCAATTTCGCGGCTGTTGCCCTTGGTGACGGCCGCGAAACTATAAATCAAAATTTGAAACTTTGACAACAACAATGAGTATATTTTATTTCCAAATTCTTCAGAACAACATAAATTATTTGGGATAAATATTAACACTTTTGTGACACTTTGCATTATTACTAATATTTACTCCTGAAGCTGAAGCAACTAATAATCCAGTGTTTTTGAATTGAACTCTCTAAACTTTCTATTTCTGCATTAAATTAGCAAATATGTTCTCAGACATCATTTTGACATTTTGTTTGTCATACCAATTTTTGAACTCGCAGTAACAATTTTCACATTTGCCGCTTAGTTTTGCAGGTATTAACTCAGAAATAGCTGATTGAACCATACTTTTTAGCTCTGGAGGAGTGCAAGAAAGTAAAATATCTGTATCGCTTTCGGACATCTTCAAGATTTTTTGAGAACCGTCAACATTTTTTGTGTATTTGTTTACTTGCAAAATATGTCTTCCATGACGTCCATAGAAACGCTGTGCTACCATAGCCACCAGGCTATACATCAAACTGGTAGTTAGTTCCACATGCTTGTTGAAAGGAGTACATTTTATCTGTAATTTCACATAATTTTCATGGTTGCACAAAAAATAGTGTGTATACCATGACCGCGAAACTTTTTAGCGTCCTCGAGATTATCTTGCCTCGGCCGCAAGCGGCCTCGGCGATAAATTTTCTCTACGTACGCTAAAAGGCACTTCGCGGCCTTGGTATACAAATAACTATTAAAAAAATTATCTGGATCGTATAAAATAGACATTTCCAGATAAATAATTAGTTGTGAATAATGTCACGGCTATGGCTTGCGTGATAGAAATCTTGGGTTCGTTTATTCCAAAATCAAAGTCCAATTAACACAACAATAATTTATTCCACGTTACTGCACTCTCTGACACTAATTAACTCAAAGAACTAAACTCTTTACAACTCTCAACAATAATCACTGTCTAAAACGTATCACAGCCAATCTTAAACTAAAAACTACTAACTAATACCGGCCTTTATATATCCATATTCCATTCTTGTAAAATCCAGAATAAACGCGATAACCGCCTTTCTTGAACAAGGTAGTGTTTTCTGCACTTTCAGGCATGGATTCTGTTTACCCTGGCGAAAGCGCACCATCACAAAAAGTAATAGGACGTATTATTTTTCCATAACGCCCTAGAGCTAATATTATTGAAAAGTAGACATAGGGCATTACTACAATAATAATCTGAAATGACATAAATGATATTACGGAATTAAATATAAAGATAATCACAATAGAAACCACAAGATCAAAAAACTAAAGGAAATATTGCTGAAGGCAGTTTTTTGTGTATTGCCACTTGCCAGTATCCACTCTTAAGATCCAAGGTGGAAACAGTAGCGGATCCAGGGGAGAAGCGCGGGGGGCGCGCGCACCCCCCCTCCCTGAGAGCCTCAAAAACTACTAAAATTTTTTAAAAAATCATACATAGAAAATTTTATAAGAGAATTTCCCAATGAAAGTTCATAGAAAAATTTTCCAATAATATAAAAAGGAAAATTTTCCAAGCTGACACCATTGTTTTATTTATCGTTTTGTTAATAAGTCTATTTCCACAGAAATCACAAACCAATCAGAGCGTTTTTGATTGGTCCAAATCGCCAACAACCAGTTTCCTGACTATTTTCAACCAATGAAATGTGCTCTGACTAGTTTGTGATTTCTGTGGAAACAGACCATTTATCAGATAAATTTGTTATATTAAGGCCAGCATATTCATCTTCTGATAAACTGTCAGCCATGAAATCTGACAGATAAAACGTAATCGGTATTCCCATTGGTCGGCCAGTTATTCGCCGACCAATAGAATTATAGAACGGTGAATGTATCTTGCAGATAGTTACCAGCAAGTTTATCTGAAGATGAATAAACCGGGCCTCAATATACTTTTATTTGGAATAAGTATTTTTATTTATTATTCTCCGTTTTTTGATATGTGCAGGGTTGATGAGACGCCCTATTTATTAATAACTGATTGGATTTTGCTGATTTCACGGCTTTGCACTCCACGGAGCGGAACGGTATGAGCATGGATATCGTCACGTCATACGCGGTCATAAGCCCAACGCAAAAGAGAAGTAAGAGAACACTCTGAGAGCTAAAACGAATAGGATTTTATCGTTTCGAGCGCTCAAAGTTTACAGAGTGTAAAGCCGAACTCAGCCAATGATATAGAGTTCGATAGGTTTATCTCCTAACAGTTTTCAGAAAAAAAATATATACATCTTTTTTTGTCATAAGAAGCAATGGGTTAGAAAAGGACTTTATATCTATAAGGAAAATGAGAAACGTCTTCTTCTAACATATTGTTTCTTTTGACTAAAACAGATATATTTTTTTTTCTAGAAAACTGTTAGAAATAGACCTATTAAACCTTATAGGTAGGGGAGAGTGGGGCAACTTCGACATGTTAAGGTTTGCAAGATTTTAAAAACGATTTGTATTTACAGAAATAAATACAACTTTATCTAAACATAGTGATAACATTTATTTAGTAGGTAATAAGCATTTAAAAACAATATCGTATAAATTCAAAGAGAAAAATACTTTTTTTTGCATCAATGTCAAATGACGAACTTTCCCTCCCCTAGGGGGCAAATTCGACAGCATTATTCTGATACAAATACCTAAATTTTATTTTCTACCTAAATCACAGCAAAAATTAACTGCTCTTCTTCGTATACATCAGATCGTTTTTTTATAATCTCTAAACATCCTAGAAACAAAAATAATAATTCGACAGTGCCGGAATAACGATTGGCGAAGTTGCCCCACCCAAGCGGATTCTAGTAAAATATTTAAAAACATCTTACAGGAGCCGTTTTTACCGCCTATTATCAAATATTTCTACAAAAGGTGGGTCAAAATCACTCTGTGCAAATTAACTTGCGAAATAGAATGTTCTAACGGAACGAAAGTATTATTAAAGTAATAGCCAATCCTTAGATCAGAAATTTAAAAACTCGATAATTGCGTTTCATGCGACAAATTGAGTAGCTATCTTCTCCAGACTTGAGGAGCAACTAACTGATACGTACGATGCACCCTCAAGCAAATTTCGGAATTTCCGAATCCAACAGATTCCTAGTAAAGCGCGGTGACAAACTTGCCTCGCATGTCGGAGTTGCCCCACTCTCCCCTACCATTAAAATAAGCACAAATAGAGCTATCCAATGAGTAATGAATATACAGGGTCTTTTATTTAAAAAAAGGGGCATAGAAAAAATTGATTACGTCATTGGATTCTGCTTGGAAAAGTACCTCTATTAGAAAGTTTATACAGAAATCAATTAAATATTTTCATGAATAAGAAAGTTATGAAGGTTCCATCTTATTGCTCAAAATCGAGAAACATCCTCTAGCCGCAAAACGGTTGAGGATTTCGTGAAATTTGAGCCTCAGAGCAGGTGGTTCATTTTTTTGTATCTGGCTCAGAAATTAACGTTTTCTACCAAAAATTTTCAAATTGGACCACCCTGTAATTACATTCTATAATGTATAAGTGAAATGAAAATAAATTTTCAAAGTCTCATTGTTGATAATTCTAAACCTGCGCCCCCCCCCCCCCCCCCTGAAGAAAATCCTGGGTCCCGCTACTGGGTGGAAAACCATTTGGAGCCCGATAGAGCTGTTATTGTGTCGTCTATCCTCGGAAGAGGGAAGCTGTCCTTCTTGGTGACGTCATTAAGCTTACGGTAGTCCACACAAAATCTAAGACTCCCATCTTTCTTTGTAACCAATACTACTGGCGCAGAACATGGACTTTTCAATAATTCCCTCTTGTAGTATTTTATCAATTTGGTTTTCGACTTCCTGCTATTTAGCTACTAGCATACGTCGTGGTGGTTGCCTAATTGGGTGTGCCAATCCAGTATCAACTTTGTGTTGAATTAAACTGTTCCGTCCGGTTTGATTATTATCCGTCACAAATACGTCTGCTTCTTTCAAGATGAGATCTGTGACTTCTTGAAGTTTATCTGGATCGAGATGTTTCCTGCAGGTTCTCGTATCGCCACCATCAGTGCTGTAGCTTTTTCTTGATCGTTACATCCGTTGGTGTTAGCAGCAGCTTCAAATTGCCGGATGTTCATGGTCCAGGACGTAGAACCGTCTGAAGTTGGTGGTTTTATCTTCATACTAGAGAATGCTCCAAGACTACCTGGATTGATGGACTGTGTTTCTAATTTATTCACCTTATCTTCAAGTGTTTGAACTTGGTCCTCAACTTCTTGTCTTAATTGCTGAACGTCGTCTTTAACTTCTTGAACATCTTCTTCAACTTCGGCTTTCACTTCCTTAATCTTTTATTCCAGGTTAGTGACTTGTATGGTTTCAAATATTTTTTGCAGTTGTCCAAGGTCGTCTTGCCGTTCTTTTTGTCGCCTAGCCTCTTTTTGTTGTTTTTCTCTTTGTCGCCTGGCCTCTTGATCTTGTTTTTCTTATTGTCGTTTAAATTCTACTTCTTGTTTTTCTTTTTGTTGTTTAGCCTCTTCTTATTGTTTTTCTTTTTATCGCCTGATCTTTTCGTCTTGTTTTCCTTGTTGTCGTTTGGCTTCTTCTTCCTGTTTTTCTTTTTGTCGTTTAGCCTCTTCTTGTTGTCGTCTAGCTTCTTCTTCTTGTTTTTCTTTTTGTCGCCTGGCCTCTTCGTCTTATTTTTCTCGTTGTCGTTTGGTCTCTTGAAATTTCAACATTTTTCGCAGAAGTTCTTCAAATTTTTGTTCTTCCATTTTTGCTTGCCTCGTAATGAGCATAAACAGAATGTTCTGGAATTTAATTTACCTCAAACTTTCTTCAAATATTATTCCTGATCTTTGGTTGAAGTTCAAAACATGTCGGTGAAGTCACAAATTCGATATCTCCCTTGGTTCCCGAATAGAATTTTCTAGAACTCACTTGAAAATTCACTATCACAGTCAAAATCGGGTATACAGTCACTTCCGGGTAATTTATACAATCGGTTAAGTATCTTTTTGTGATTGTCACTGCTTACACTGTGTAACTGTCCCAGTGTTCACTTATGTCCACACTAGTGTCCGCAGTAGTCCTTACTATTCTGCAATCGGATTTCACTTTGCAGTCCTTGAATTATATCGGGTCTCCAAAAAAAAAAAAAAAAAAAAAAAAACAATCAAAGATTGCTTTGGTTACGAAAACATACGTCGCATTATTGTTTCATTATTGGTCAGGATTTTTGATATGACATTTTGACATTAAAGTTCATTGACAAAATCAAAGGAAAATATTGCTAAGGCATACGTTCAAAAATCCATAGCAATCTTTGATTATTTTTTTTTTGAAGGCCCGATATCTCACTTCTGACACCAATGTCACGGCTATGGCTTGCGTGACAGAAATCTTGGGTGCGTCTATTGTAATTGTTGTAATTGTACTTTATTTACGGCTTGCCATTTGACAAATAATACATTCAAAATACTAAAATACAAAAAATTTACCAAAACAGTAAAATAGGCAGAGCTGGGAGTAACGACAAAAAAAAGTTACTTTACTTTAACGAGTTACTGAAAGTAACGCGTTACTTGGTAACTTCGTTACTTTTCAGATTGATTGATAAGTAACTGTAACGACGTTACTTTCCCGAGTACTTTCCTGAAGTAACTGCAGATCGTTATTTTGTTAAAGTAACGAGTTACTATGAAAGTAGCGCGTTACTATGAAAATAACGCGTTTATATGGAAGTAACGCATTACTAGTTACTATGAAAGTAACGCATTCTCTCAATTTGTTTATCTTCTTTACAAATAATTGACGATTGAGGAAAAGGAAAATAAGTAATCCAAAAACTTTGTATGTCAAATAAAATGTGGGTAGTACAGAAAATTTGTTTGGAAAGCTCAAAATAATCGTTTTTGGGCGTGGCACGCGCCGCCTCTGCTCTAAAGACACTATATGCAGACACTGAGACGCTTCAGAAAGCAGGTTTGTCCAAAACCAAGTTCTCTATTTAGTCGCTTAATCCTTAATCGGTTTGAATTTTGCAACAAAACGCTTCCACATAGTCGGACTCACAAACTAAAAACATATTGGCATTTCGTATAGGTCTTATTTGATTGTTTGGACTGCTGTGTTGGTGAGTCAAATTAAGGAATAACGCAATTTTCGACGTAAATAGTTATTTTTGAAGTAACGCGTTACTTTAAAAGTAACGCTTTATTTAAAAGTAGCGCTTTATTTCAAACTAACGCGTTGAGGTAACGGGTTACTTTCAAATAACGTGTTACTTTTAAGTAACGAACTACCTCTAAAGTAAAGAAGTTACTTTCAAAGTAAAGATGTTACAGTAACGCGTTACTTTCCAATAAGTAACGAAAATAAAGTTATCATTATTCGAAAGTAACTGTAAATTTTAAGTAACGAGTTATTTTTAAGCAAAAGTAACTGTAAAATAACGCGTTACTTTTTTCAGGTAACGATCGTAGCTCTGAAAATAGGTATACTAAAATTTAAAGCATTAAAATTAAAAATCAATAACAATAAATATAAAAGCTCAGAAATCACAAAAAACTTAGACACAAAAAAAACTCTAATAGTCCAGGAGGTGGCGCCAAAAACATGCAAGAGTTCTCGCAAGGCGGATATTTTCAAAATAGGTCGTACTTTAGTGCTAGAATGCTAGTGTACAGTCAGCACTCACAGTTCCGGGACAGCTGGCTCTGGGACGCGGGCAAAGTTGTAATTTATAAACTGTTTTCTCAAAGCTCAAAATTTATAGAAATTTTGCACATTATCTGTTTGAAGGTCATAGATAACGTATGTAAATCGTCAGACGTCTAGTTCGTTGCAAAAAGGGGGTCAGACGTCCTCAAAGTTTTTATTTTATGGCATTTTCTTCAAATATATTTGTCAAATACCTGCAAAAATATATTTTGACAGGACACCGAAGAAAATGCCATAAAATAAAAACTTTGAGGACGTCGGACCCCCTTTTTGCAACGAACTAAACGTCTGACGATTTACATACGTTATCTGTGACCTTCAAACAGATAATCTGCAAAATTTCTATAAATTTTGAGCTTTGAGAAAACAGTTTAGATGCTTCTTAAAATTACAACTTTGCCCGCGTCCCAGAGCCAGCTGTCCCGGAACTGTGGGTGCTGACTGTACACTAGCATTCTAACACTAAAGTACGACCTATTTTGAAAATATCCGCCTTGAGAAAACTCTTGCATGTTTTTGACGCCAGCTCCCCAACTATAATCCTAAATAACATTTTTTTTCTCCAAACGTCAGAAAAACGTCACTTTGTTAACCCCTGTCAAGATGTCAGAAATTTGATTTCTATGCTGCTAGGCAAATCCAGTGGGTAATACCTGTCGAGGTGGTAGAAATTTAATTTCTATGCTGCTTGACAGCCCCAGCGGCAGCAAAAGTACTTTTAGTGCCGCTGGAGCGGCAGTAGAACTACTTTTAGTGCCGCTCGTACTTTTGCTGCCGCTCAACTATCCACTTGCCCCCGAGCTTACCCCATTCGTTTGGAGAAAAAATAGCGTGTTGCATACGGAGTAGAAGCACTTTTTTGTGCTTCAGCAGTATTGCAAGCCTCACTACGTTCGGCTCGCAAACCTACCGCTTCAGCACAAAAAAGTAAAGCTTCTACTCCTAATACAACAATATACTATTTTTTTGACTGAAAATATCACAGAACTATTATAGGATTTTTTTTGTTTTGTTTTGTCTTCTCCGGTAATCACAACTTTTTTAGCCTATTTTTAAATAATGTTAAACCTACGTTGAAAATATCAATATCACTTTCCAGGTATCCCCTCGTTTTTATTCTCATCGGTGACTTCACCGGTGAGTAACCTATCTTTGTTTAGTGAATGGAAAATGACAATGACGGCCATAGAATGGTGGATCCATCGGTAAAATTTGATGGGAATAAAAACGCAGGGTATTTAAAATTCGTACAAGCCCTAGTTATGGGGGAATTAAACCCATAATTAGTTCGATGATATGGAACTGTAAAAAAATTATTAGACCTGAGTCTCTGATCAGGCACTACTTAGTCCTTTGCACAAAACCCAACATTCTTCTTGCCCTTCAATAATGTGGTCAACAAAGGTTAATTCCACATCAAACCACCCCAGTAGCACAACAATATTGGTGAAATATTATATTTACATATTGGCCCAAGGATGGAAACAACAGATTTTTTTTTTTTTTGCCCAATATAGGGGGTGTGTACGAGATCAGTTTCGCGCTGGCATTTGCTGGTTTTTTTTTCGATGGCAAAGATTTTTGGTATAGAGTGTAGGTTTGAGAAATGTCATATTTTGACATGTGTGTCAATGTTTGGTAACTTTCGGTTTGACCGGAAATGGTCCTAACTCCGTAATTTTGAATGGCATCCCAATAATTTTTTCGCATTTCTGGTATCTGCGGATCATGATGTGTACGAAAACGTCAAATTTGAACATTTTTGAAGAAATTTTAGAACTCTGGATGAAAATTTATTTTTGAACAGAAAGTGATGGAGCGGTCTTAAAACTGTTATTTTCAACCCACACAATCGTAGAAAAATGCGAGTGCCAAGATGTTATCCTTTGCTTGCTCTCCAAAGGCATCCAAAGTTGAAAAAATCACATTTTGCGTGATAACTCAATGAAATCAGTGAAATCACCCGACTTTCACAACAAGAGTTTTTTACCTTTTTCAAAATAAAACCAACTATGCATTGAAACTTTTCATTTATGTTAGTTCTTCATTATTTTTTTATTATTTTTATAATGCACTACTATAAATTGTAAAACTACTTATAAATGAACCCCTGTATGAAGAACGCTCTCCAAAAGGAGCTGGTGTTATTTTTTTTTTTGACAAGCCATTGACAAGATCTGTGGGCAAGATATGTTTATTTGTCATTGTTTGACATCTCGGGAATTTGTAAATACAAAGTTTGAATACTTACAGGGATTTATTTATAAGTAGTTTTATCAGTTATAGTAATGCATAGTAAAAATATTGGAAAAATAATAAAAAACTGGCATGAATAAAAAGTTTTAATGCATAGTTGGTTTTATTTTGAAAAAGGTAAAAAACATTTGTTATGAAAGTCGGGTGATTTCACTGATTTCATTGAGTTATCACGTAAAATGTGATTTTTTCAGCTTTGGAAGCCTTTGGAGAACAAGCAAAGGATAATAACTTGGCATTCGCATTTTTCTACGATTGTGTTGGTTGAAAATAACAATTTTAAGACCGCTCCGTCACTTCCTGTTCAAAAATAAATTTTCGTCCAGAGTTCTGAAAGTTCTTCAAAAATGTTCAAATTTGACGTTTTCATACACATCATGATTCGCAGATACCAAAAATGTGAAAAAATTATTAGGATGCCATTCAAAATTACGGAGTTAGGACCATTTCCGGTCAAACCGGAAGTTACCAAACATTGACACATATGTCAAAAGATGACATTTCTCAAACCTACACTCCATACCAAAAATCTTTGCCATCGAAAAAAAAAACCACCAAATGCCAGCGCGAAACTGATCTCGAAGACACCCGGTATATTTTAAATATGAATCCGATATTGAAGAAAAATATTGTCACAATATTGCGAATTAATAAATATGTAATATTGCTTTTAGAAATATACCCAATATTTGTTTTTCTGATTGGCACAATATATACTTCTTATATGAATCCGATATTGAATATAAATATTTCTCCAATATTTCTTTGGAAAAACACATGTATTTAACCAAAGCTCCAACACCCGCAGACTAGACCGGTTTCCGATTTCGTGCTTGTTAGCAAAGCTCATCAACTTAAAGAAACAGGTTTGAAGGAAACTCAAACTCTAGGAAAGATCGAGGCCATCAGTAGCGCGTGGTGCCCTCTCTCGGTAGTCCTGATTGATATGGAAAATGTAAGTACATCTCCTATACAGGGTGTCCACTTAGTGCGATATCGGACGATATCTCCTTACAGGGTGATGCAAGAAAAAAAGATTGAATTACAAAGTTGTTTGATACTGATACATTAGTTAATAATATTTTCAAATATACATGGTGCTCCGTTTATGGGGTATGCTACAGAACTTTTTTATTTTAAATGGAACACCCTATACAGTGTCATTACTTAAGTGTGCAACATATGGGATTTTTTTTTAGTAATATGTAAATGGAAAATTACCAGGAAACAAATTCTCACGCCAAAACCCTATTTTTAGTGATGTCGATGACTAAAGGCAATAAAACCCTTGCCGGCATGACAAAGGATATAGCAAAGTCTTTAAGGTTTAGCAGGTAGCTCTGTAAAAGGAACAGTATGAAATATACGTTTGTTGCAAGTACATCTTGTGTCGATTATTCTCTGCTTAATTTTGAAAACGGATCCTTCACAGTATACTTTACAAATAGCACAATCAAAATATAAACAAGGCCAAAAGTTGGTGCATGTCTGATAATCATATTAGGTGCACTTAGAATGGTTGCAAGTCAAACAGCATACAGGGTGGCTCAAAAAATATCAAAATTCTAGTAATACTTACTTGAATAAAATAAAACTTTTGTACTTTAAGGAGAGTTTTTTTAATATGGCTATTATCATTAGTAATGTTTTAACTTGTTGAAAAAAAAATTGCGACATTTTAAAGTTGTGTTGAATATCATTGCAACAAACATGAATTTTGTGATTCCATAAAAAATTAAAAATCTAAGTTACAAATATGCTTGAATTTGAACAAAGTTATGTAAAATTGATTTGATTTTAATTAATTTTTGAAAGTCTTAAGGGCCGGAATAAAAAATAAAAAAAATATAGAAATTATAGATTTTTTTCGAAAGAAAATAAAAAAAATCTTAGGAGGCCATGTTTTGGTATTTAGGCATAACTTTTAATTCAAAACAACTTTTCTCTATAACATTTTGCTGAATTTTCTAAAATAAGGGTACTTTACAGTACCAGCTTTGATATTCTTTGAGCTACCCTGTATGCTGTTGGACTTACAACCATTCTAAGTGCACCTAATATGATTATCAGACATGCACCAACTTTTGGCCTTGTTTGTATTTGGGTTGTGCTATCACTAAAAAAAATCCCCATATGTTGCACACTTAAAAAATCACACTGTATATGATTGCATATTTGGATTCCACGTAAAACTCTGAGCAGATTTCATGTGATATACCTTACACCTAAGTTCCACTGTTTGCGAACTATTGACAGTTGAATATTGACTTTTTGCAACTTTGACAGGCTGTAAAACCTTAACGGTTAATTTTAGAGGAAAACCAATTTTACATTCTTATCTTAGATTTTCATGAACTATCATTTGACACCATTATTGAATTTAACCGGAGATTAAATTTTGGAATTTTTAATCATGGATTAAATTCAAAGTTGGTGTCAAATGATAGTTTATGAGATTCTAAGATAGGATTGTGAAATCGGTTTTCGTCTAAAATTAACCGTTTAGGTTTTACAGCCTGTCAAAGTTGCAAAAAGTCAATTTTCAACTGTCAATATTTCCGAAACAGTTGAACTTAGGTATAGGGTATATCACATGAAATCTGCTCAGAATTTGACGCAAAATCCAAATATGCCATCACATACAGGATGTTCAATTTAAAAAAAAAAAACAAAGTTCTGTCGCACACTCCATAAAAGGAGCACTCTGTATATTCGACAATATTTTTAACTAATGCACATTAGAGTATCAAACAACTTTGTAATTTAATTTTTTTTTCTTGCATCACCCTGTAAGAAGATATCGTCCGATATCGCACTAAGTGGACACCCTATATATCACCAATATTGGATAAATATTAAATATAAACATGACTAAAAGTTATTGCCAAATATGGATTATCCATATTGGATCAATATTGGATTCACATATTATTTAGTAATAATAATGTAGGCAAAAGGTTAATCTCCTATATATTATCAACATTGGCTACAAATTGCCAATACACCCATACACAATATTTTACTAATATAGAATCCATATTGGGCTAATGGATAAATATATCACTGTTATATTAGAAAAATTTGTTTTGCCATTATATATCCAATATTGGCTCAATAATGCAAATAAAAACATTATCTGTGCATATTGGTCCATTAATGGATACATTACTATGGTAATATTAGAAAAAGTTGTATTTCCAATAATCAACCAATTTTGTCTAAATAATGTCAATATAGACATTTTTTGTGTATATTAGCCCATTCTTATATAAATGTAATATTACAATATGGAAAAATATGTATTGACAATATATAACCAATCTTGGCTCTATGCTGCCGATAAAAATATTGTTTGTGCATATTGGCCCATTCTTGGATAAATATATTATTTTAATGATGAAAGAAGTTGTATTGCCAATAAATGTCCAATGTTGGCTGGAAAATGCCAATATTGGGCCAACATACAATATTGGTCCAATGTATCCGCAACATGGGACCAACATTGTGTGCTACTGGGGCACACTCCCAAGTTCCTTATTAAACTAACCATTTCCAAAGTATTGCCCTTAATAGAATAAGGAAAATTAATTGGTTTTTCTGTTCTAAAGAAGGATGACATTGAATACTGAAAAATGTGAAATGATAAGTTATTAAGAGAACACCAATCAACGAACCTACTCAGATCGTCCGGCAAAAGCTGAGCATCCCCCAGATTTTTAACTATTCTAAATACTTTTAAATCATCTGCCAGAAACAAAAAAAGGGAGAACAAAAACATCTCTTTCGCGTCATTAACAAAGCAGCCAAAAAACAGAGGTGATAGAGGACCCCCTTGGGGTACACCAGATGAAATGACTGAGATGACACTTGACATTTATATTTTTTGAAATAAGGGATACATTTTATCTGCTACTATAGCCTTCGGAACTATGGAGTTCCTTGAGATCGCTCTATAATTTTTAACATCAATCCTTTCCTTATCTTTAAAGATTGGAGTAACATAGCTCCTCTTCCAGAGATCCGGAAAAAAACCACACGATATTGATCTGTTAAAAATTCTACATAACACGTCAGAAGTAACAAATTTACAATGTTTTAAAAAGAAAACAGATATGCCATCTGGGCCACAACCCAATGAGTCTTTTAAGCTTGTTATTTTATTGAAAACATCAATGACCAATATCTGACAGGTTCCCATATCCACAGAATGTTGATAAGGAAAGGTATTATTTGAAAGCTCATGGTTGACATGAACAAATTTTTGAGTATACACGACATTCTGTCCTTAGCTCTGAGAACCTACTATAATCTTCAACTGAGCCTGAGGATTTAAGTTTTTTATGAGCTGATTTTTTTTCTAATATTAGTCCCTTCATTGGATTATTCATCCATTTTGGAAATTTGGGTTTTTTATGCTGACATATTGGAGTATACAAGTCAATAATTAGGTTATTACCGCACGCGAGAGGAATTTGCAAACCGAGCCGGTGAGGCGAGGTTTGCAATCTCTAAGGGCGGTAATAACCTAATTATCATACGTATTATATACAGTATTTTATCTACAAGCATGCGGTAACACATTATCGGAAAGAAATTTAAAAAATTATTTAAAAAAAAATCGTCTGTCACCTTTGACAGTGGATAAGTAGAATGTAGGTGATAGGTAGGCAATTTATCTCTGGTAGGTAATTGAAGGTACGTACCTATGTAGGTAGAGAGTGCAGTGATAATATTACTGCACGCTGTGCGGTAATATGTTACTTACCGCACGCAAAATCGTGTAATATACCTTAGTTACGCTTGTAGATAAAATAAAATAGAACATTATAAAAAGCATCAACACACTCATTTGTGCTGCCCAGTGACACAATATCATCTGATCCCAATCAATCACAGATAAGCCTTCATTAATTTTTACATAATTTGCCAATCTATAATTATAATAACTGTAATTATATGCATTGAAAACATTGTCATTGTTACTCACATTCACATCTAACTCAAACTCGAGTGCGGGATGTGGTACATCAATCTGTAATATTGGATTTGAGCTTACTTTCACAGATAGGTCTTTGTTACAGAACACCAGATCCAAAAAATTACCATAAGCAATGGGAATGTTATTTACCTGATGTGAATTAAAAGAAGCCATACAATCTGATAACACTTTAGTCTCCTCACTATTTTTTCCCTGAAAACTGGGACCATATGGATCATCCACCTTACTTTGGGGCGATTGAAATCCCCATACAAGACAACACTAACATCTCATTGAAAAATAGACCTAGGGCATTACTTCGCGCATAATATTTCTGAAAATAGGTATATTATTTTCAAATAATAATCTGGAATGACATAAATGATATTACGGATTTAAAAATAAATGTAATCATAATAGAAACCACAAGATCACAAAACTAAAGGAAATTTTGCTGCCAAAAGTAACAAAAAAATACCCAGATGGAGCTTTATAAGAGATGATCGCAGCTCTTTACAGGCTTGATTCGAATCGAGCTGGTCCAACATCCAACCCCAGTATTTCTCCTAGAGCTCTATAATTTGCATACTATTAACTTTAAAGTAAACATGAAAACTTTATAAATCCTCTATTTATTCGTTCCAAGAAACTGCATAATCACAATAATATTCGTCACTAGCGATGTTATCACAAAACCC
This sequence comes from Ceutorhynchus assimilis, assembly GCA_917834065.1. Taxonomy (NCBI): domain Eukaryota; kingdom Metazoa; phylum Arthropoda; class Insecta; order Coleoptera; family Curculionidae; genus Ceutorhynchus; species Ceutorhynchus assimilis. The sequence continues at coordinate 31,091,548 of OU892281.1, read as the reverse complement.
AACATAGTATGGTTAACACTATAAAACCTTTTGGCTGTTATCACTATGTTTCTAAATGAGCATTGTAGCATTAAAGTTTTGAGTTCTTCGATAATTTCTCTTTCCCAATCATAAGTTGAATAGGCTGGGAATTTATTGAGGAGTGCCAGGCAAAGATTTGAGGATTTCGAAGCTTCAAAGGCTACCCGGTCGCCTATAGTTGCTAGTAGTAACATTTGTAGCTAGAAAAAATAATTATCAATAATTAATTTACAATAAAATTTTAGTATATTACCAAAGGGATCAACATTCCATTAATGCACTGAGCTAACACATAGTATTTATATTTAGTAGCTCCTTTCCAATTGCCATTAAACTGAAAATACACTAACAAAATGATAATATAGTGTAAAACCAAGCCAATCCCCATTAAAGTACCAACTAACAGAGCTGTTCCAAATATTTTATTGAAATTCTCGACGATTTCATATATGGTTGTATGCACGTGGCACATTTGTTTGAAGAAGTTTTTATTATTCTCGTTGGCTTCAGATTGGGCAGCTTGGATATAGTTTAATTTCGAGTAATTTTTTAAAGCTCTATTAAAACCTTGAATAATAATTAATTTTTATTTTTCCATAAAATGATACAAACCTTTTATTTTAAGATAATTCAAAATCAGCACAGACATTGGCAATAACATTCCAATAGAAAACTGAGAAATTTGGAAATTTTTTGGTAAATTGTAGAAAAAATATTCTTGGCTGCCATCAAGAAAGCTTCCCCAGGTAAAAGTGTCGTAAATTAAGTAAATTATAATTAAAAAACAATAAATGAAAATGCCGGTGAATAGTCTTCGTTTTTGATAAATAATGCTATATTTAAGTTGGTCATCTACGTAGTCCATTTTCTTAAACATTCTATTGAGGAGAAAACCTAACAATTACAATATTCTATAGGAAATAAGGAAACAAAATATTATATTTTCTACCTTTTGAGCTGTAAACTGAACTGACAAACATGCAAAGTGTCGTAACACTCAAAGCAAAATGTACAAAAGTATCAGCAACGTGTACGGCATAAGGCACTGTACTTTCATCCTTCTTGTACAACACATACGCGGTGGTTCCGAGAGATAACGTCATTAGGATGGTACAATATATTTGGTACCACAAAAAATTATTCTTCCTCACTGATGCACTGCGAGTAAATACTGATGGACATATTCCGAATATTGAACATAAAACTATTAACGGACAGAGAAATGTAAAACTATGTTTGTAAAACATGATGTTGCCTGTGTACCTACTCCATTCTTATTTATAACCAAATTGATTGAAAAATAATTACTTACATTTAATACTGAATCTATTTTGTAGATTATCTTTACATAAATTTAGATTAGCTTTATAGATGATTAAAAAATAATCCTGATAATCTTATGATATATTTCAGTTTTCGCATTTATCAACTGTTTAAGTTCAATTTATAAGAAATTGTATAAAAATATAGCCTTTTGACAACATAAGGCGTCATTTAAGCTCGAATTGCAAATTCTTATACACAACCATAATCCCTAATCCGATTTTCCCATAAATTGCGTTTGAATCAGGGTACAAAAGGGCGTTTTACCTAAAACTTCAATCTTTGATCTGAGTGTATTAGGTTTCAAATACGACCACAATGGACAAAGTGTCAAGAAAGGACATAATAGTTGAGTGGAGGGTGTGTATTTTTCAATTATTCCTGGGTTCTTACAATGAGAATAGAGAGTTATTAGACATTTTAAGTACTTTTGTGCATGGCAATGCATTATAATGGGACATTATTTTACTTTTACTACTTTTCACTCTTACCCTTGTAAGATCCGCTGAACACGACCCCGTATGATTTTATATACGGAAGTTCCTATAGTTAGAACCGACCAATCCACTTCGCACTAGCTGCTAAATTTTTGTGGTCAGAGAAATTGCAAAGCTACGAATTCCATTTCGAATATCGGAAAGGAAAAAGTCATACCAATACTCATGTCTATCCTATCACGAAGTGCTTGATATTGTGTTACGGGATGATTTTTCCCGGGCCAAAATAAAAGGAAATAAGCTTATTCGCCTCTCTGAATAGCATACCTTCCTCAAGCCATTGTTTTCTATCCGATAATTGTGGTCACACTTTTCATTGAACTTTTCGTTCTTCCCAGAATTATTAAGTTAGAGGTTTAATAATGGAATTGATTTCCTTTTGGTAGAGTTAAAATAAATAGTCAGTTAATTTATTAATAAATAACATTACAATATTTACATTGGAACAGCTGATTGTCTGATCCAAGTAGATTGACTAGATTGACAGCGCTCCAAATAGGGTCAATGACCGGTACTAACTTAACTTGAATAAGTCCCATGCCCCAACTACCATCAAAATTCCCCAGTACCTTCCACCTTGGAGTTGTGACAGAACCTTTTTAAAGGACATTGCAGGAACAAGCAGAGGTCATTCAGGTCGAGGACGATTCACGATTCACGATTAAGTGTTCGGGAAAATTCCTCAGGCACATTTTGCCGATTTTCTGAGTTGTCTAGTTTTCGCTCATAGATCTAGGGTGGCTAGTCCGTTATTTTAGCACCCAATCGCCTTGTGCGGATTTTTTTTGTGAGTCGAAAAAGAGCAACGTGACCAATTGTTTGTTCCTAAAGGCCAAAGTATTTTGGTAAGTCGTTTTTCTTATTAATCTTCTCTGTATTTCTCTATTTCCTATGTAAAAGCATAGTTTTCTGTTAATTATACTGAATATCGGACATACTTACCTATTGCTCCACGCCCTGTCTCATAACGTCCATTTGTTTCAGGCGTTTATTCATCACCTTTAGAAGTTACACTTTAATCTTCACCTTTAGAAGTTACGCTTTAATGTTTACCTTTAGATGTCACCTTTTATTCGTCACCCTTTAGTCCCTGACTTTCAGTAAAGAGTTATACGTTCAGCTTACTGTATATTTCAAGTAGTACCTACAATCTTCAGCCTCCTCTAGACCATTGGAAGCCTTAGTGACTCCTAGTTACTGAACTTCAGTGCCCAGGGCCAGGTTGCTTCTTGTTGCGGCCCTGATCCAGTCCCAGGTCATTGGAAACACTGGAAGATATTGATCCCACCTGTCAGGTTCTCTCCAAGAGTTTAGGGACTACTCAGGTTTGATAAGTGTGTTGTATTGTCTTAATATCAAACCTTACTAACCCCTTGTTGGAGTAAATCACCACAACAACGCAGTTCTACGACAGTATTAAATTACTCTTCAGAATTATGTGTTTTTATTTAAATTTTAATTAATTTTCTATATTACCTTTATCATATGAAATTTACCATTTAGGTTATGTACTATTAGGTACTTCAATTTTAAGTATTTATCTATACCTTCTATATTATTCCATAATATTAAATTTGCCCCTCAGGCTATTTATTGTTACTTCAACTTTAATTATTGATCTATATTTCTCTCATAACTATCCCATAAATACATGCTGCACTGAATACAGGAAATACTTGTACACTGGGGTTGAATGGCCATTTACGAAGGTACTGCATCTAGTAAGCTTATTTATTAATTTATATTTCAGGTATTATTGCTGTTAATTGTTATACTTTTTATTTATTTATTTAGGGACTCAAGTTGAGTGTAATTAATCATTATTGTAAATACTATTTTAAGAACATATGGTTAGATACTTCTAGACGATTTCTTTTCTTGTTCTGGTTCCAGTGTAAATAATTTTCAGTGTTCTAGGGCGGTCGGAAAACCCACTCCGAAGCTGCTCTGGAATCAAACCTGTCTTGTTCTGGTTCTAATTAAAACCCGTACCTGATTGTAGCAAAGCGTTTCACTTTTGTCCTTCCTTCTTGTTTACATTTATATTTCAGCTTGTGCTGCTATAGGTCCGTAGAAGTTTCCTGCTTTCGTTATATCGGTTGATTTCGTGTACTGCAGGGAAAAAGCAGGTGGCGCTCTATATTTAGTTATTTAATTGACCCACACCCCTCTCCGTATTGGAAGCTAGTCGGCAACCCTTTACACGAAATCACGTTTCTAGATTTCAGCCACCAACCAACCCCTTCTTTCTATTCTTTTTTTTTTTTTTTAGTTACCCATTCACTGTCCCACTTCCTTCAAGTTTCATTATTTACTTCTCCCTCGCGTTTTGCGCGTAACAAAGTGGCAGTGTCCGTCTTTCCATGTAATAATTGTAGTAAAGGCAGGAGGCAGCCAATTCGACTGGACTTGTTCAATATAAGGGCCAAGAAACCCAAAACTGGGTACTAATTTTGACGGGGACTTTACCCAATGATTTCGATAAGTTCAAGAAAAAATAAAATGCTGACAAGGTATGGAAAATCTTGTGGGGCTTAGTGGAACACCGACAAGGACATGGATTTTCCAGTTTGGTGCAAACGGTGAATGAATGCTGGATTCAAGAGGATTCGTTATGCCTGTGAGATGACTCACTTCAATTAGTCATGAATGGGGGATTCTAGTTGGAAAAATCTTAGTACCTATATCTGCACGGAGTGGTCGCGACTTGGTAGTAAATTAGAAGCTGACTCGAGCATAAGATCGGTATTATTGTACCAAATGTCCTAAGGGTTTTGAAGAATAGTGCAAGAAAGATACGCAACCTTTGTGCTTCGGAAAAAGGGCCCAGGATTCAGTCTGGAGGAGGAATAAAGCAGTTCTTGTCTAGCCTGTGAGATAATTGCTAAAGATATCGTAGAATCATTTCGCATAATAGAGGGAAGATGAGTACCTCATGGTCGTACTCTTTTTCAGATTGGACAGAAGAAATTCCAATCCGCACTGAAGGAGCGGTTATAGTTACTGGAAAGTTATTAGTGGTGAATATCATAACCAGGAACATTAGACCTTCATACCGATCAAGAATATAAGTCTAAGTCCGTAGTACGAAAACAATTAATGAGGTCACTGGAAATAAGAAAAAGGAGAATCACTCCACTTCATCTATACAGTCTGCCGCAAAGGACGAGATGCCCAAATCCCAATCAGAAAATCATATCAATAGGTATCTGCCAATGTTTGTTGATGAACGTCAGAGAGACTAGGATAAACGGACTTATAGAAGCTCTCAGCATGAACCTACCAGCTATCCACCATCGATACTATTGACTGGAAGATAAATAATTAAGCTCCCTGTAGACGGAGCTGAAATTTCAGTTCACATGGCTGACCTCCAGGACAAACTCAGGGTAGTTCACATTTCCGTCAGTAATTGACTACTTCTTACTATCGACAGAATGAAGATGAAACTCGACTGGACTTGAAAATATAGCAATCCGAGAATCTTTTACTTAAATACCTAGGACTCGAACGTCCTCAACAGAGAAATATTGCCTGAGAGTTATTTGTAGCTGCATGAGAAACAAGAACATCACTTACGGATGTTGCCGCATCAAAAATTGAAATAGACGAACCTGATGCAGCAACTTCTATAGCATTGATAAATATTTTTGAGTTTTTTCTCCTGAAGCCAGCAAACTACCTACTGTCGATTGGCAATTCCTTAACATTTGGAAAACTGGCGATCTTCTTAAGAACAAAGAATAAACGTGCTGATAAATAAAATCTTACTACTTAAACTTCACTGGTTGTAACCAAACAGTGTATTGCGATTGATGGGTATAAACTTTATTATCCATACTGGATATACTGCACAGTAATAAAGTTTCCATTTTTCTACGGCCAATAACTTGCTTATCTGCCTAATTTTTAATGACAAAAAGAAAAGTTATCTCATTCATTACCATTATCAATTATTCAGATGTATCCCAGTGGGTAGCGTCGTCGCATCTCGACGCTTCACAAATTTGCCTGAGCAGATTCTATTATCGCATCGCCCCCTATAAAGATATTCAGGCCAGGAAAAATGTAAATCGCAGCCAAGCATGGCTGCCAACTGATATAAAACAATTTCCTCTCGAGTAAAATTCGTAGTTGAGTCACGTTTCTCGATGACATACACAAAATTGGACCCGGAGAATGGAGAACGGGGAATAGGGGGAATGAAATAGGCCGTCCCTTGTGAGTCAAACACAGGACCGGATTGTCAAATCCGTGATCGTACTGTTTAGTTAAAGGAAATCTTAACTTTTCAAAATATTTGGTTGTATACATTTTTCTGAAAGGAAGAGGTTGTAGCCTGTTTTTACAACACAAGCAAAACATTCCAACATTCCATCGAGCTTCTCCAAAATCGTATTAAGTTTTTATGCTCATCGGAATATGCAGTCGTTTTATAGCGTTTCGGATGGCTTTAGCCAGTAAAAGAGATTTTTGAACCAGACTTTTATATTGAGTGGTACCCTACCTACTATTTATGCAAGGAAATTTTGATGAGTCAAACTGAGACTGAGATAGGATGAATATGTTTAATTTTGGAGACAATGACTCGTATCTTGTGTAAAGGGTTGAAAAAAATAATTTAGGGCCGGTCTCTCAATAGCGAGTCACCCTTGGGTTAAGCATAACTCCAGGGTAAACATAGCAACTGGACTACTGGACAGACTTACCCTGGAGTTGAAACCAACCCGGACGTGACTCGCTATTAAGAAACCGGCCCTTAGATATTTTAAGTCGCGATAACTCCAGAACATGAACTCCTGGCAAAAAAATACAAGCATTACTCAACTTCGCAACTGAATTTTTCTTCACCTATTCGTCAAAAGCTCAGACATGGGAACCGTTCTAGAACGGTAATTTCCGGTCAATCAATTCATTTGTCAATAAGGATAAACGTTTAACTTATTGAAAAATAGGTAGGCAACCAGAAATCACTGGTTCCGGAACGGTTCTCATGTGCGTTGGAACTGAGCTAACAGTCGAAATTATGAAACTCCATCCATACCAATCGTACCTGTCAACTGTTTTGGATAATAATTCATGACGATCGATAACAAAATGAATATTTACCTCCGGAATTCCTGTTCGCTAGCTCATGGAAGATGCGTAAGTCTCTGTCCCAAAAAAAAAGAAGCCACTTCTGAAAAAGAATCGGCCCCGTGAACCGCTTCCGCTTTGTTAACTTGAAAATTAAATTGAATTTTAATAATTATTGTTCTACCGCGAAAAACAATTTTAGAAGATTATACAATTTAAATGCGAAGTCATTCCAAGATTTTGAATCTCGCATTAAATTGACGAAGAAACTTTCCTGCAAAAAACTTAGCTGCCGCAATTTCTTGTATTCATTTTAGAAGCTATATATCTGGTATTTCTAAAGTTAAAAATACCAAATTGTAGTCCAAGACGATCAAAACGTCTACTTTAACCTTGGCTTATAAATGATATCACTATAGATATAGATACTGATACAATGTTTCCAAATCTACGAAAAAAACATAAATAAACATTATCATAGTAGGTATCATCAATTATTAGTCCCAGAAGTCCCCTGCTGACATAGGCCTTATCTGCGTGCCCAATTCCTGGCTACACGTTTCAGCTCTTCCGACCATCTCGCATTCTATTTCTGTAGGCTTCTTGACGAGCCTCGCGACACTATTTCAGTAGTTTGATGACTGTGTCCTTATGTCCACTACTGCTCTCACTTCTATCCTGTATTATGGTAACATAGGAAATTGCTTCTTGGTGTTACACAAAATAACTGATCACTCGGTTTTTGGTTGCACTATACGCTGATTTTATTCATGTATTCTTCAGTCAATGTTGTGTTCCGTATCGATCAGTCATAGCAGGCAGTGGATTGATCGGATATTTCGTGAATTATGAATTGGGCGTATTTGAGAGTGAGAGTATTATTCTTCGGCTGAACTCTTGTGCAGTAACTTCCACTATTTCTTTCTTGTCAACCCGTATGATAGTCCTAGATTTTTTACTAACTGGTTTTTGGTAAAGTCAACACTAAATTCTATTTGTCACGATGCTGCGCTGATAACGTACCTATTCGTCGTTGTGAGCATGATTTGCTCGGTCAGTTATCAAGACAGATTTTTCGATGTTTATGTCCCTATCACTCCAATCCGTATATGTTCCAAAAGGTTGCCGAAAAGATTTGTAGACATTGTGTCCCTTTGTTGAACCTTACTTTTTACTCAGAATTTCCCTAATTTTGCCTGCAGTTTCACTGATGCTGAACAATAACAATGATTGTAAATATGCTTGATGACGTTGATTTATCTTGATTTTACACGACATTCCGTTAGGGCTTCAGATAATTTTTTGTGGTGACTGAAATGCTTGCTAGTAGTCTTACAGAAATGAGGATTAGTTGCTTATTGTTATGCTCCATACAATTGGTTTCAAGGCCGCCTCCAAATCAGGCCTGCACGTGTTTATAGTGGTACGGCTGTTAGCGTTACTAACTACCTCTGACAGAGCCGACAGAGGCAGCAGTGCCACAGGCCATAGGAGGTGAGGACATTTATTCCTGGAATATCTTCCAAGCCTTGATTCCCCATTGGCTAATAAAAGTGCTAATGGATGGGCATCTTATCATAAAGTGCCTGATAGAAGTCTTGGTCGATGATGATTTGCGTTTCTAGACCTGATTTCATTCTATATTTACTTGAACTTCTCGGTTTGTGTTTGTTTTTCCAGTACCTTCAGGCTACCTTTTTCTTCTCTTGTCCTCCCTTGTCTTCTCACCTTGATAAGATGATAATGAATGAACCGCACGGTTTCATGAAGGGGAGATCCGCTGTAACTAATCTGTTGACCTATGAGCAAGCTCTGTTGGGTGCCTTTGAGAATAAGTATCAGGTGGATGCTATCTATACTGGCTTCCCAAAGGCATTCGACAGAGTAGATCACAGAGCTTTGCTATATCCAAGCTAAATGCTGTGGGACTTTCTGGCTCTCTTTTTAGGTGGTTCAAAAGCAACCTGAAAGACCGAAGACAAGCTGTTAAAATGAAAAATTTAAATCATCTGAAATTGTAGTAACATCAGGGGTACCTCGAGGGGGGCATCTGTCAATCATACTTTTAATGTGTTTGTAAATGATGTTAAATTGATTTCTAAGAACTGTGATTTCAGAGTATTTGCTGATGACTTTAAGATTTATAAGATTGTGATCGATGCGCTGGACTTCTTTGCAAGAACAACTAAACTTGTTTACCACATGGTGTTCAGTAAATAATCTTCAACTAAATGTCAACAAATGTAACGTTATCACATCAAAAACCCAATCACTTTCAATTACTCAATTAATAACATAGAGTTGAAAAGTAAAACCTTAGTAAAAGACCGCGGCGATTGGATAGAGAGTGATCTATCATTTAACATTCATATTGAAAAAACCACAAACAAAGCAATGAGGATGCTCATGTTTGTCTTTCGAACTCTGAGAGAAATTGATAATATTTTTTCTTTAGAGGAAGTCTTGTGTGCCTTAGTACGTTCACTGTTAGAGTACGCTGGTTCTGTCTGACAGACTTATTATAGTGTACACAAGCAGGAAAAGGTGCAGAGAAAATGTCTTAGGAAGGTTGGGCCTAAGTTGGGTATTCCTTATCAAGATATAAACTGTGACGACTCAATGAAGCTTTCAAATCTTACTCCTCCTGAGAATAGAAGACAATTATTTGATGTCTATACCCTATTTAAGATTTTGCATGGCATAATTGACACCCCAGATCTTCTTCCAGAGATTGACTTTCATATTCCCTCTAGGACCTCACGTCGGAAAGAGTTGTTTAGCAGTTTAGCCTTCCTTTTCATAGGACCAATTATGGCATTAATATGCCCATAGATAGGATGTGTAAGATTACCAACTTAGTGCTACAAAAAAAATGAAGAAGTTGATACTTTTAACTGTGATTATAAGACTTTAGGGGGCAATCTAAGAAAATTTTATTCAAGCTTTAAGTGTTTTTGTGTATTTCACTTTTAAATATTATTTATATATTTTTTAATTTTTATATTAATGGGATGGTCAGTTCGCCATCTTGCTCCTGTTGTTTTACGTTATGTGTGTGTATTTTATTGTAGAACATCTGTGTTTTTACATACCTATTGACAAGCATAAAATTTTCGAGTTTATTTTTTTTATAATCTGTAAATGCTACATGCGTAGATAAAGATTTCGATTTTTAATACCATTTTTTTGTTTCTACTATTCCTCTTCTACTTCGCCTCTGTGAACCTTATTTGCTTCTCTACGTCGTTATCTCTATAGTTCCTAACTTTTTCATAGCCTCTGTGAGTGTAAGTACTGATAATTCATCATAAATTTCCTCAATTGACTTTGTTTCATGTAGATATTGAATGTCCTTTGAAATCGCTTGTACGTATACTCTCCGGATTCAAAGTTTGGCTACGCAGATAATCTTTCGGCAATATTAAAAATGAAGCATGAAGGCATAATAACAGGCCGAATGCAAAGTGCCTTGAACATTTTCAGAAATTTTAGCGAGGAAAAAGATCTGTCCGTAAATCTCAACAAAATGACCTTAGTTGCGTTTACAAAAAATCGAAACACAACTCTCCTTTCTCGGATGAAGTAAGGTATTGATGGATTACCTCTGAACCACAAGCTCACTTGAAAGAGTCACCCAAATAAATCAATCTCACGAGCCACAGCGGCTATTTGGACATGCCGCCAAGTCGTAGGTATGGGAAAATACATTGAACGATAAATCCAAAAATTAGACACTTAGATCATCTATGCCTCATTGGTTTGGTGGTCAAAAACTGAGTAAGCTACTGCTGAGAACTAATTACCTAACTAAAACATAAAGTACAAAAAAGTTTCTTGGGAAATGGGATAACAAGGACGATGTCAGTCTGCCCCTGCAGTCTCAGAGGTAGGGCTAAACATGCCTCCTCTTCATCTTTGTGTGGAAAAAGAGGCCTACTGGCTATTCGAGACAGAAAAACTTAGACCAGGACATCTGAGTGGTCGCGCATCTTGGAGGCTATGAAGCTAGAGTGAGTTAACACACATCAAATGGCACAAGACTTTTGACATTTCATTTGAAGTGGTAATAAAAGGCAGCCAGTCATGTAAGAAGATAAAACTTCAGCAAGCGGACAATATGTGGTACAGGAGATAACAAAGGGATTGTGCTTGAGAATAAATGGACCAACCCTAAAATTCTCCTCAGCAATGAAAAAAACGCCCAGAATTTAATCCTGCTTGCTATAAATACTTTTGCCCAAGGGTAACTTAAAAGAGGCCTTACAGGAGAGCACATTCACGTCCCTTCAGATGGCCAAGCGGCTCTAAAAGCTCTAGCTATCAAAAGTATAACGCAGTTGGTTTGGGAAGGCAAAAAGATCCTCACGCCTCTGGCAGCGAGCAACGGACTAAAGAAGAGCCACCTCCTGGAAGAACTATTTATTGAACAGATGGGAAAGAAACCAAGAGCTGGCTCATTGGGAAGCCTACAAATCTTGAACACCAACTAGATAGAAGCAGTGTCAAGTGTCAAAGCCCTGGTTTCCTCGAAAGCGGTACCGACAAATTGCGACCGCAATAATGCGACGAATGACGTCATAGAAAACTGTACCATGCACATCATCAGCAGTGGTTTTTAAGGAAGCGTTGGTGGTCACCGCAACGCAATATGACGGTGCCGGCATAGTGAATGCAGTAGCCATAAAAGTTAACCAATTTTATTATGTTATGTTGTTATTTTCTGTATAAACGCCATAAGGGGTTTCCATAAGGTCAACTTTTTATCTTATGTTATGTTATATTATGTGGCTGTATAAACCCAAGGTATAAACCCACCTTAAAAAGAAGAGAGAAAGCTCACCGCAGGCGCCGCCGGAGGCAGAAATTTTTTTCGGGTGCCACGCCTAAAAACGTTTATTTTGCATAAAAAAATAATGATTTGGCTTGTTATGGACAAACGGGCCAGATTCGAAAAAGAGTGGCCAACGGGCCACTCCGTCTTAGAAAGGGCGAGATCTGGCCATATGGGGCCACCTGTGGCAACACTGAGCACATTCTCGGCCTTCGGTGTTTGCCGGCCTCGGCTACGCCTCGTCTGTCAACTTACACCGTCGGCCGAGAATGTGCCACTTTTCCACCTAAATACACAATATACTATTTTTTGTAGCGTAATGTGTTCTGGTATAAAATACAGTGAAAGGACAACTGAGCAGGACGAAATATTGATAGAGATTTTGTTAGAAGTCATGAAAGTTTGTATAATGTTCAATGTGAAGATTACAGAAAACCCCAACTAAAACAGAGTTTATGGAAGGAAATAGCCCATATACTTCAAATAACAGGTAGGTAATACAATAATACAACTTCTCAGCAATATCGAGATCGTCCATGTCATTTTTTTTCAACGCAAAACGGTAGTGGCGACGTTTTCTGAGTCCACACATTTTAATTTCCGCAATAGGAACCCTGATTATCCCACCGCAATCTGACGTCATTCGTCGCATTATTGCGGTCGCAATTTATCGGTACCGATTTCGAGGAAACCAGGGCTGCGCGCACAAAATATCTGGAAAGATATCAGTGCGCTGAACGGCTGTATCATTAATTAGTCCACAACGACTCCTGATGCAATCTACAATCTAGGAATATTGTCTTTTCTCCCAGTGTAACTATGTCTTTCGCGTTTCATTTGTCACGTCACTTTTTGTCTCCTGTTTAGGTTCAATATATACCTTGGTGTGAACAATTCTTCCAGTAAGAAATCTATTGAGTATTGAGTGTGTAGCAAAACGCGCCCAAGTAATCTTTTTAATTAGTTAGATGGTAAATGGCGAGCGGCGAGCGGTATATTGATGGTGTTTATTTCCTTGAGCGGCTACCTATAAAATTGTGGAGGGGGTCTATTCTTAAAAGAGAGAAACAAACTATTGAGGTTTGCTAAATTATATTTTATTATACTTAAAACCAAAATTAAAATAAAGCAAATATCTTTCTATGTCTGACAGCCAATTTATTTTACATCCTTTCAAACTTTATTACTTCGGACCAGGAATTATCCATACTAAAAACGCCCTACTTCTTCTATTCTTAATAACTTGTAAGTTTATACATTTACTGTTTCAAACAACACTTCCGATACATATTCGTCTTAAAAATACCCTTAACCTATATCTATACCTAAATTCTTAAAACTCCTAAGTCATTTACTGACAGCTTATGCAGAATGATTATTTAACGTCATAATCCTACTCGCTGGATTAAGTATACTTATATGTAATACCAACTATATTTTTATAAAAACCTTACAATAATTTCTAAATGGAAACAAACCCCAATTCAAAATTTCAGCACTTAAGGTCATCAATGTTACTTCATGAACAACAATTTTCAAACAAAACTTTCCAATACTTTTATTGATTGACAACAATCTTATTTCATTGAAGAACAACAGTTTTTAAACTAAACTTTCCATTACTTTTTAAATGATTAACGACAACAATCTCATTTCATGAACAACAAGTTTCTTGTCGAAACTTCCCATTACATTTAATGGTTTATTCTTTTACTAAGGATCAATTTAATCAGAACAATTACTATTTTCGGATTCCTAGCCAACAAACACAATTAGTTTAATTCTTATTAGTTAGTTACTATAGCCCTTAAACTTCAATTGGACAATCCAATTCAATTCTTTGCAAAATTAATTAAAATGTCATTATACTCGAAGGCAATTAAAGTTATGCAATACAGTTTTTACAGTCAAATCACTCAAGTTTTATGCATTGAAGTTCAATGTCAATTCACTTCTTATCATTCATCATTTATAGTCAAAAAGAAAACTTGCCACTAGAGTACTTACATTTCTTTTTTTTTAAACACTAAATTAATCTAATTTTCTTTTGATTACTTAGAGCTCGCACATAATGTTGAATGAATGTAAATGTTCTTTCTTTCTCAATTTTCCGTTACTTTTTCAAAGATTCAATTAAACGCGTTTTCCCGAGGCAACAAAATAAAAGAAACTCTTCGCAAACTTTATCCGGACTGACCCATTAGGTACTGTAAATTTAACTGGACTGAACTCAGAACTGGACTGCAGGCTGAAGACTAATCTTAAACTTCTAAATCCGCTGTATTTATATTTTTCGATTCCCCTCAAAATATTATTAATTACCCACCAAAATCGACAATGGGCGGGCGTTTGACCATCTGTAATTCAGTTCTATCATTCAGATGATGATGCAATCTATTCGAAATTTTTGTCATTTTGGGTCCAAGTTAATTAGGTACTTAACCTTGTATTTTCTTTTCCGGGTTTTTATTTACGAGGTCAAATGATGACACGTGCTTGGTCACTGATGGCTTGTTTAAAATTTGAACGTACCTATATAAATATTTTAATTAATTTGGATCAGTGCTAATTTGTTTCATCATCTTTCAAGTTATTGATACTGATTTGAAATATTGGAAATTCAGTTTTTGATTATTTGATTACCTTTAATTTTTACAGTTAAGACATTGTAAATTACGGGTCTATTTTTCCGAGTCATTACAAGTGTTTACATCAAGAAGTCATCTTTTTTCTCACATCGTCTTTATTTCCACCAACTGCTGTTAAAATAGCTCATAAATAGAGTGTGTTTGCTTTGGGAGTAGGTAATACGGAGCTTCTGAAATATCCTCACATAAAACTGTTCCATTTCCTATTCTTTGCTGACTGAAGAGTGAAGTAATATGTAAGGTATTCCACTTGTTGAGTTTGAATATTAAGAAATGACTCTATTGTTACCATAAATCGTCGGTCTCATGACATAAGGCCGTATCTCGTTTTCACAAGTTTTCAGGAGGGCAATTAAAAGAAAACTAATATATTTACGCCAACCGAATACAAAGAAGTATACCGATTTTTGATCCTTTTTTTTGGAATTATTAACAACAAACCATGTAAGTTTTTTGTCAAATACCACATTTCAAAATAGTAATCTACATTTGTGTCTCAAGATTCGCCTTTATGCTGTAATAAAACTGTTCATATTTCAAGATAGGGCCATGTGTTTTTTCACTTTTTTAATGAATTGAACTGATTTCAAGATAAGACCCTTGGCTAAAAACAAGAATATACTGAATGCAACATATCTATGAACCTAACTCATTTTGGCCCTATCTCAAAAATATCCCAGGCATTTTTTCCAGAATTGAACTGCTAAGGAAACAAGCTTTTGAAGCTTATGGATGGAGAAGGAACGTAATAATAGTTACTTCTTCTTCTTCTTTAAGTGCCTTGTCCTTTTCGAACATAGGCAATCATTAGCGCTATCTGTACTTTGTCGACCGCTTTTCTAAAGAGACTTGTCGTAGTCTCACCATACCATTGTTACAAATTCTTTAGCCACGATATTCTTCGACGCCTGGGTCCTCTTCTGCCTTCGATCTTTCTTTCTATTATCAGTTTGAGAAGTCTGTATTTTTCGTTTCTAAGGATGTGTTCAAAGTATTCTAACTTTCGTTTTTTAAGTGTGGGCATGACTTCGAGATCTTTTGACAATTCCCGCAAGCACATCCACATTGCGCACCTTGTTCATCCAGGATATTCTCAGCATCCGTCGATGCGTCCACATTTCGAAAGCTACCACAAGCTTTTTACACATGGCGTCTGTTAGAGTGTACGCCTTAATTCCATCATAATATAGGATACTGAAGACGTAACAATGTAGTACTCGAGTACGAACGGAGAGCGATAGACTTCGGTAAGACAACACGGGCTTCATTTTTACAAATGATTCTCTGGCTTGCTCAATTCGGGCACGGACCTCCTGCATATTATCCCAGTTTTCGTTGACTCGGCTCCCAAGATATTTGTATGACTGAACGCGTTCGATTTGTTGGTTCTGTACCTGTAGAATACCTCCTCCAACTTGATTCTTATTAATGACCATCCATTTGGTTTTTTGATGTTTAAATTTGAACCAAATTCTGCACTATTAGTTGCCACCTGGTCAAGTAAAATCTAAAAACCCTCAAACGAGTCCGGGATTATAACGGTGTTGTCAGCGTACCTAAGGTTATTTATGTTAACGCCATTATTGGAAATTCCTTCAGGGCAGTTTTCCAGGGCATCTTCGAATATTTTGTTTGAGTATATGTTAACAAGTAACGGTGAAAGGATACAACCCTGTCGGACACCCCTTTCGATTCGAACTTGGCTTGACATCTGTTGATCTACCTTAATTTGTGCAGTTTGGTTCCAGTAAAGATTTGCAATTATTTTGAGATCTCTATCGTCCAGGCCTACGTCTTTGAGCATTTCTATAAGCTTTCCGTGTTGCACCATGTCAAAAGCCTTTTGGTAGTCTATGAAACAGACATAAATAGGAACAGAGACATCTCTGCACCTCTGAACCAACAGTTGGATACTAAACAGCGCCTCTCTCGTGCCGAACCCGTTACGAAAACCGAACTGACATTCGCCCATAAAGGACTCGCATTTTGCATATATTCTCTTGTGGATGATCTTTAGGAAAATCTTAAGAAAGTGACTTATCAATCTGATAAGCCGATAATCGCTACATCTTTGGAAGTGTTATAAATGTTGATTGAAGCCAGTCGGAAGGAATGACGCCCGGTCGATAGACCATATAATAAAAAGCTTTACGTTTAGTGACTCCTCGTTCTTTAAGATTTTAATGACTTCCGAGTAAATTCTATCTGGACCTGCAGCTTTCCTATTTTTTGATAACGAGACTGCATGTTGGACTTCTTCCTTAGTTATATCAAGCCCTTCGCTTGTATATTGTTCAGGAGTGTCCGATCTGCACCACTGTTCTACTTTGTCGTTAACGTCAAGAATTATTTTATCTTCATTGTCCAAAAGAATGCCATTTTGTCGTGGTTTGTATACACCAGCAGCTTTCTTAATTTTCATGTGCATACTAAACGTGTCATATTTAGCCTCCAGAACTTCGATTTCATGAGATTGCTCGTTAAATCAATTTTCTTTGGCCAATCTGATTTTGTTCTTTATTTCACGATTCATCTGGTAGTATTCCGGATGACCTTTTTTCCAGCGACTCTCTTCCATTAAATAAAGAATTTCATCGAAGCTTTTTTTTTGTCTCATTATAGTTTGAAGGTAATTTCAAGCTTGCATTTGCGAAAGCTTCCTTGATTTTGGTCCAAACAGTCTCGGCTTCGGAATTCTCCACAACGTTAACTTTGCTTAGTCCACAATTTAGTTTGTTTCTGGACTTCGACTAGCATTTCTGAGTTGTTCAGTTTTGTCAGATCTGGTTTAGGACAGCTTTCCTTTATTGTACACTTTTGTCACTTTTTTGGAGTTAACTGAATATTTGCTAGAAGCGGATTGATGTAATCGATATATCAAGTAGATGTATTTCTTCAAAACATTTGGCTCAAAATAAACTTCAAAATCCGACCCTGTTTTTTCTCGCCATTTTGACTCTTGTGCAAGGGTCCCTTAAGGACCCTTTTGTGTGCATTCTCCCGTAACGTAAATGCGGGATGGATATAGAGAAAAGAGGCCCGACGACATCCATCCAACAAGGTGTAAATTTGGGAAAGATTTTCTTTATGCGAGGCGGCGGTTTTGAATGGGTGATCCTTTGTGATACACTTACAGAGTGTTATTTCGCTTACTGGAATCAAATTACGCACTCACAATATAGTAACAATACAATACGATACCCCGAATAGGCAGCCAGCTGATGGGGTTTTATAAATTAAATAACTGGATAAGTTATTTCGGAGGGCTTTTGTTGAATAATTCGATTTTTGTGTCACTATGGCTTTCTGTTTATAGTAATCAATTTCGCATGAATATAGTTGACATTGTTTGATAATTTAACTTTGGGAGTGACTAATATTTTATTTTATTTTTAAATCCAAAATAGTTGTTTCTGGATTAAGGACAGTGAAAGGACGTTTATGCCCTAAGATCTGCAGGTCTACAAGCAAGAGGGACCCAAATTTTGTCGCGTGAGCATGTGGATATAAGCATGAATACAATTT
This sequence comes from Ceutorhynchus assimilis, assembly GCA_917834065.1. Classification (NCBI taxonomy): domain Eukaryota; kingdom Metazoa; phylum Arthropoda; class Insecta; order Coleoptera; family Curculionidae; genus Ceutorhynchus; species Ceutorhynchus assimilis. The sequence continues at coordinate 31,073,627 of OU892281.1, read as the reverse complement.
TTATTGTTTCACTAGGGAGTTGTTTATTGCCACTGTAATATAAATTAATAAGATGTTGAGTTTAAACAGAATTTCATCAATACCTTTTTAGTGTATAAGCACTGATCAATGTTGCAGCGAAACATGATGGTGACTTGTTTTATATCTTTGTTTGTGTTAGCCATATTGTTAAAATTGAAGACATTGAAACTCCAGATGAAATTGTAAAAACCCACTTAAATCTTATAGTAGCAAAAAAGTCTTACGACCCACAACTTTAGGTCAGAGATCAAAAGGATATATGGACCAGAAAAAAATCATTCTGGTAAGAGAAAAAATGTTAAAGTGTGTAAGTATCTACAATCCAATGTATTTACAACATATTATACTATGAAAGTTTTATCGTTTCTAGACACAGCTAGAATATGCAATACATGTGGTTGCGCCATGTGAAACAATCAAGAGAAAATCGAGTTCTCATTCAGCGGATTTTCCGCTAGTAACATACCAGTTCCAAACTTATCGGTTCTCGTCAGTGTAAACACAAGCAGCAGAGGGGAAGCAGCATAGCAAATCAGAGTCCAGAGAACAAGATTGATATATCAACCTCAATGCCATTATTGGTGTGAGACTAAATAGAAAGTGGTGTCATCTATTCAGTTTCCTACAAAGCACAGACTGAAAGTCACCTGTGTGAGCAAACTGTGTTTAGCAAATAGCAATTTGCAAAGTGCATCTTCTTAGTGTGGGACATATGTAATTTCTCCCATTTCCATATTGAAAATTTATAGTAGGTACATGCGTTTAGTTTACAACCTAATTCATTTTCCTCATTCTATCTACGAAGTTCTAGACGTAGTTAGAATATGCAATAAGTATAGATATGCTTTGTAAGACAATGAAGGGAGAATCGGGAAGGCATTAACACTGATAAAAAAGGCTCTGCTAACTGTAAAAGAGAAGGGAATCATAATGTTGGGTTTGCCCAGGTCTTTGCTCCTACCATATTCAGCCCTTGGATGCTAGATTTTTTAGACCGTCTCACGCTCAAAAGTGCAATGCTTACAAACGCAAAAAAAATGCCTCTGAAAAAACTGGAATACACCCTTTTTTCTGTTTGAATATTGGGCAATTTTAAGCAACAAGTTCTAAAAACCCATCACAGCAAGAATCCAGTGTATCCCATCCGATTATCAATAATCACATTAACCGTCCGTCCGGAAGAAGAAGCGTAGAAAACATTTCCAGCTCTACTCTTTTGGTCACTGGCTCCCGGGCTATATAGTATATTTATTTTTTGCGAAAAAAATTTATACAATTTGCGTGACTGCTTGCTTTTTCTGGATCCATCTGAAACTTTTAATGAAAATAGATCCACGTCGCGTTATGCTTCTCCGTCATCTTCACTGTCGACATTAAAATCGAGCATCTCGAAGTGCAAACTAATCCCCCGGCCGGATTCGTCGGGCTTTCGAGAGTTTCACATTTGGGGCCCTCGAAGTTCTTGACTGCCATCGAGGACCCTCGAAACGTCCCCGCTGATGAATCCTAGCTGGGCTGGTGCCACTTCACCCGCGCCGTGGAAATGGCGACGATGTGATTTCGTGATTTTTACCGTACTGATGCATTCGATTTTTGATGGTTGAGTTTTTTTTTTATTAGGAATTTTTGTAATTAAGGAAAATTTAAATTATTTGGATTTCAGAGCCTGGCTCTTGAGCAAGCAGACCGAACAAATTAGCAGCAAATCTAAGACATTTCGGTATTATTTTTGTCGTGGTTGCTTTGCCAAAAGTTTATACTACTTGATTGAGCAAGGTAATGCCAGTTATAGATTAACCAAAAGTGGAGGCAGATTAATTTTTTGTTTCATTTTATCTTCCTATACCGTTTCAATATATCTACCAACTGAAACTTCACTTTTGACAAGAGATCTGCAGTGTCGTGATTTGTTACCATACTGACAAAGTACCTATTTATACCTAGCGTATAAGCAATAAATGGATAATGTTCTCTACATGATTGATTACTATGCCTACGTCGATTCATTTTTTGCATTACATACTTTCACTGGTAAGAAGACAATTTTAGTCTGTTTTCTGTTTAAATACGATAGCGGCTCTTTGTCATCGGGATCAACACTTTCTTAGTTGCTTGCTGCTTTCCACGACTTCTGAACTTCTAGCAGCTAGTTCAGTTTTATCCATCTATTCCGTTTAAAAGTTTAACAATCAGCTACCTACTTTGCAAAACTAATTCTTGAAATCCTGGGCTGGCCTGACGCATTCTCCTATAATTTGTTATTTATATCAAATGTCCTATGTGCGCGGGAAAATTTTGAAATAATATTGAAATTTTGTCGAAAAACTTCAATAAATGTCTTTCGGAGAGAGTAGTGTGCACTGCAATCAAATAAGTGCGGTACAGTGAGAGGTAATTCGGGTTTCAAACCCAATATCTAGAAGCTGAAGAGATAATTTACAGATTAAGTACCCACATCCCTCTAGAGAAAATAAAAGTCAAGCATCACCGATATCCATATCATCTTAACACTTAACACTAACTTAGGTAGAGAATTAAAAGCATATCAGATATTGAAACCATACCTAGAATAATCCCAACACTGTTATGCATGTTCTTTTAAAATGTATAATGTATAGGTATATAACAATAGAATACTCAGTATAAAGTAGAAACATTGAAACCTAAAAAAACATCTTTCAAATTTACAATTCCAGATTGGTTTCCACCCTCCTGGGTATAATCTCGTTATGTCCGATCAATAAAGTTTCTTTAAAACTCCGATATAACAGATTATGCCGGTAGCACAGTGGTAGTCGTTCCCCTGATTTGCATAATAATAATGCAACGTTCCGCCGCCTCCCCTGCCCGTTGTCGTCAACACAAAAGACTTTCGAACAACAGCCATCTTGTTGACACATGGCAATGAGGATAGGGATTATGGCTGGGGACGGGTGTAGGGAAAAATTATACTTGGTGTTATGTTATGAGAAAGAAAAAATGTGTTGGGAGTTGTTAAAAGGGATTAAATTGGCTTCCATTTTGTTCCGATACACATTTTGAAATAAAATGCCTTGAAGTAAAATTTAATCAATAGGTAGGTATTAACGCTCTCATATCCATGTTTTTTTTTATTTTAGAACTTATAAATAAATGGTTTTCCATATTTTACCGTTATACTCTTGTCGTTCTCACTGTCCCTTTTCTTGCAGGTGTAGCAAAACGCCCCAAGTACTCTATGTAAATAATTAGATGGTAAATGGCGAGCGGTAAATTGATGGTGTTTATATACTTGGAGCTGCTATCTAAAATTTGTGGAAGAGGATCTATTTGCAAGAGAGAGAAACAAACTAATGAGGTGTACTAAATTATATTTTATTTTACATAAAACCCAAAAAAAAATCAGCCAAATATCTTACATCCTTCTTTATTTCTATAAAATCAATACTTCACATCCATTCTAGATTGTTATTTTACGGACCGCACTGAAATATCCCTACTAAATAAGAAACGCCCTATTCATACTATTTCTCATAAATTATACTTAAACTCATTTCACTACATCCGAATCATTTATTATAATTTAGTTCAGTGGCGGCTCTTCCTTAGGTTTGCAGGTTTGCGCAACCCCCAAAACAAAACTTAAAAAACATAAAACAAAAATAGTAGAACTAAATTTTAGTACCTAATCTATATACTTAGGGAAAACAGTCCACCCCGATTTATTGGGTTTGGGATGAGAATCTGGGAAAACGCTCGGACACGTCCATGTTTGATTTGAGGGGGAACTATTTTGCAGGTTTTTTCATCCTCGTAGCTCCAACCCCCTAGGTATGGGGAGAACAACCCCCCAAATTTGAATAGGGAATAGGGGTCGTGTCATACCTCTTTTTGAAGATCTCATCGAGTTCTTTATAGCCCTTAAATTTCATCTCATTAATTTCATCCGTAACGAAATGACAGCTTGTCAAAATCTTGGAAATAGACTATTAGTTTTAGTGGGAGCAAAAGCGATACTTACCTCTCCTAATAAAAATACTTGAAATGAAGTTTTTTCTCATTATTATTAATGAGGTGTACACGAGAATTGTAAATTGTAGGTCTTTTTACTCGTATTTTTATTAAGGGAGGTAAGTACCGCTTTTACTCCTACTAAAACATAGTCCATTTCCAAGATTTTGACAAGCTGTCATTTCGTTACGGATGAAAATAATAAGATGAAATTCCAGGGCCATAAAGAACTCAATGAGACCTTTAAAAAGAGGTATGACACGACCCCTATTCCCTATTCAAATTTGGGGGGTTGTTCTCCCCCTAGCTAAGGGGTTGGAGCTACAGCGATGAAAAAAACTGAAAAATAGTTCCCCCTCAAATCAAACATCGACGCACAGTGATAGAAATTGCAAATCTAGAATTCCAAAAGTCTTAGTTGTAATAATAAATATCTATTTCTGATAAAAAAATAATTTCAGTTGATCTTCTTATGTTCAAGATATGGCGCACATAATCTTTAAATAGTGGTGGGGGTAGTACGTAATAATCATATCCGCATAAAATTGGCTTACAGGTTATAGGGCTTGTTTACTTTAAACAGGATTCTTAACATTAGGGAGGTTCTAACTAAAAATTTATTTATTAATAGAAGCGACAAGATGCGCAAAAAAAATTATATATATTTTAAAAGACCAACTATTGTAGACCATTATGGGCCGATTGGGTCCCAGTCTTAATGGGTCCCACAAAAGTTCTGCTCCAATTCTTAGAAATATCATATTTTTTATCTTGATTTATTACAATGTTTTTTCTACATGAACTATAAGTTAACTTTCACTTTCACAGCAACCAAAATAGTTTAAAAGTAAAGTACTTACCTCCATAGATTTCCATTTTAAATAACTTTGTTATAGCGCTTATAAACTCTTGATACTAACTGTTCAAATTCCACGCAAATAAAATAAAATATCGTCTCCGTGCCTTAAATAATAAAACAACATATTCAGAACGCCAGCAAAAAATTGTTTATCGTTATAAGGATTTAGATTTTAACTTTTTTTGTTCAGCACACATTTCTAAAGACGCGAGGATAATTTTTCCGCCAATTTGTTGCTACCAAAATGTGGACTTTTGGAATCCTGGATTGGCGATATCCATCACTGTGCGACGTGTCTGAGCGTTTTCCCAGATTCTCATCCCAAACCCAATAAATCGGAGTGGACTGTTTTCCCTGGGACACCCTGTATATAAAAATGAATGTCACTTTTCGTTGTAATTTTATAACTCAAGAATAGTGTTGCAGGTCGCTAGAAATCTTGTCTTGCTCGGCTATTTCTTGTCTTGTCTTGCTAAACAAGACAAGAAATTTCCAATTTCTTGTTCTTGTAAATTTCTTGCAAGCCTATTTCTTGTTCGCTTCATAAAAAGTTCCTACATAAATTTCACATTGGTTGGTCCATTTTCAAAGACTAGAGCAAGTTAAGTTTCAAAATAATGATTAAACTTCCTAAAAAAAACTCGAAACCTTTTTATCACATTAGAAGATTACATCAGACAAGTCGACGAAATTAAATGTTAATGAAAATGATTTTTGAAAGTTTTCATTGAATACTTTGTCAAGTGTATGGAACATCACGTTTTTTTTGTCACGCCGTTCTTTCGCGCGTGCAAACCGCTACATCCCAACACGCCACGATAAACCGCGCGAAATAACGTGTCTGTATGGCGACCTATAGGCCGGCATACACACACGTTATTTCGCGCGATTTATCGTGTCATCTGCAAAAACCTGTGAAAAATCATGTGCGTAAGTGAGAAGGGCTGCGCGTAATGAAAGAATGGAAAGGGATATCATACTTAAGTATCATTTATCGTGTCGTTTGAAAGTGCATGTGGTCATGTACTGATTTTCAACGTGATAGTTCGTACTAACCTCAAAACCGTGGCATGGAATGGCGTATGGACACGGGTGTGAACTGTACTAGAGTACTGACACCACATTCCAGATGGAAAGCACGTGTGAAATCCCTTCCCATTCTATCATTGCGTGCGGCCCTCCCCACTCACGCACATGATTTTTTACAGGTTTTTGCAGATGACAGGATAAACTGCGCGAAAGAACGTGTGTGTATGCCGGCCTTATGGAACATGACGCTTTTTTCGCCACGCCGTTCTTTCGCGCATGCAAACCGCTACATCCCAACACGCCACGATAAACCGCGCGAAATAACGTGTGTGTATGCCGACCTTACTTTGTCAAGTTTGGAACTTCAAAAAATATTTTTCAAGTGAAAACTTATTTAGGCGCGTCCAGCACACTTTTTGTGGGTACTGAATGAAGCTGAGTCGTCACGCTCGGCTTTGTAACTCTCATTTGGGTACAGTTGGCTCACTTCTTCTGGTGACAGTGTTGCGCCCTCGAGGAATTTGAGCCTCTTACAGAATTGGGCTGGACATTCGCAGAGCAGGTGCTCTGTGGTCTCTATTGCGTCTGAGCAGTATCTGCAGAGATCGTCTTCTGCTCTGCCCATTAACCCTAAATGGTATTTTACCAGGCAGTGTTCTGTGAGCAGTCCTACCACCAATCTGATGTCTGGTCTGCTCATCTTCAGAAGCTGATCAGCTCTTTTCGCTGAAAGGGTAATAAACCTTTTTGACTGTCGGAGTCCCGGAGTGTGCCTCCAATATGATGACAGTTGGTCTTTCTCCCATTTGTTGAGTTCTTTCATGATGTGGCTTTTCATTAAGCCACAGTAGGGCTCTGGTCCATGATATGGTGTTGAGGCCCCTTCTTTTGCGAGGCCATTTGCTTCTTCGTGTTCGAGTATAAGTAATTGTGTAATTTTTTGCTAATATTTATTAACTACATACTTAAATAAATTATTGAAAATAAATTATGCAAGAAGTCTTGCTTCTTGCAAATTTCTTGCACAAGAAATCTTGTTCTTGCTCATCAGTTTCTTGTCTTGCATATTTCTTGCTAATCCACTTCTTGTCTTGTTCTTGCATGCAAGAACAAGAAAAAGCAAGACAAGAACAAGAAATACCTGCAACACTACTCAAGAACGGACTCACCTAGCCAAACCAAATGTTTAGGCTTTGTTCGGACTATGTATTAGATGGATTATGTGAAGTTTGCACAAAATCGGTCGAGCAATTCTTCATTTATCACATTTTTTGTAATAAATTAATTATTCAATAAATGGAGCATCATTTTGCTGTCAAATTCAAACTTTTTTCAGCGTTGACAGTACCAGCATGTTGTTATGTGATTAATGTGGTCATTTCATTACTTATTTTATTTATTTATGAAAAAAATTCACTAAGCCCGCATACGGCGCCATGTCTTATAACCGATACCAAGTTTATTTTGTATTTTGTATACCGCGCCATCTCTGATACCTGGAACGAAGCTCGGCATTGCAGATACAGTAGAACAATGCTGCACAGAACTATTCCACTATTCCGATCAGATAGAGTGGTGCAGAAAGAGTAGGTCAGATTGAGTAGTGCAGAAAGAGTAGGTCAGATAGAGTAGTGCAGATAGAGTAGAACAGATGGAGTAGTGCAGTGCATGCAGTGCAGATAGAGTGAAATAGGGCTGCGCTTGAGATTTTTTTTGTTTTCTTTACATTCTTTGAACATTCCTGTGCCTGAGTTTATTTATTTGATGGTACACTTTACAAGAATAATGCCCACAAGCTGCCTAAAAAAGGATGATGTAAAATTTTAATTTTAGGTGCCTTCTGATCCAGAGAGTAAACATTAATTTTCTTCAACCAAAGCCAAATTCACCATCGAAAAAAACTGAATTTAATTCAGCTAATAGATACGTTAACACAACATTTAATAGGTATATTTAATAATTCAGAGGCGGTACGAAGTTCGCCGGGTCAGCTAGTTATATTTAAAAAATAAATTATACCAAAATTTGGGACCTACATAATACCATTGTATCTTGTATCTAATACCATAATACGCAGTCAATTAATAAAATAATTTGACCAACTTCGCCAAAATATCAATAACTAACAGGCCGCTGGCGACTTCAAGTAGCGGCGTCGAGTCGCTGGATTGCAGGTCCAAAGCAAACCGATCTATTATATGACGGCGCACATTTGGTTGCCTGTCTTTGCGTGGATTCGAAATCCGCTCCATAAGCTACAGCAAGTTGCAAGCTAAGTGCAAACTTTGTTTATTTTTTTTGCTTGCAGCGCAGGTTAGGTTTGTTTTGTGAAGTTTTGTCGTGTGGGGGGTGAAAAAAAAAAAAGAATTCTGTTCAAAATTTAATTAGGCAATTCAAACCACGTGACATTCAAGATGGCGTGGCGGCCACACATGGGCCAAAAAACACAAAAAAATATCTAGTTTCTGCCCGAATTAATAGTTTAGGTACCTAGTCAACAAATATTTCATAAAATAATGAAAATCAAAGTTGTAAGCAAAACTGTATGCAAAATAATTTAAAATACGCATTAAAACATATTCAAAACAAACTTGCTTGGCTGCCACGCCACATTGAATTTTCCTTTTTGACAGATGGATTGAATTGCCTAATTGCCGAGCCATTCTGTGGGCGTTCATCAACCGATAAGGCTGGGATAAAAAGACTTTGAAGGCCTACTCCAAATTTAAAAATTGAACAAATTGTAACTAGCAAAAAAAGGACTTTCACCAGGACATTTATCCTGGACCTTCACGAAAAACATGCATGATTGTACAATCGAAATTGCAACCCCCACATTTTTAATATACGAGCCGCCACTGATTTAGTTAAAAGCTGCCCTAAAGAGTAGAGTATTCTCACTCACTCTAGGATATCCAATCCTCAATCCAGATTTCCAGAGATTTTCGAGGCAAACAAACCCTATTGCCAACAGGTAAAAACCTTATTAACAATTTTTGCAAACTCGAGGCACATTTTTCTTAATTAATATGAAAAACTTTATTATGATTTCATCCAATTAAATTAATTAATACCTTAAAGTTCAATTTTTCTATTAAAATAATTTTCAAGAACTATAGTCTTTTATCAAGTAAATTCACGATTGGAAGCTAATTGAATTACATTATAGTTTCATTTTCTAATTCAATTTATTCATGAAGTGCTTCGCTATTGGTTCAATTACAAATACAGTGTGTATAACAATTTTTCTCTTAGGGTTTTACGAGGGGTTGTACTTTACCATCAAGTTTACCCTCACGGTTATAACAATAGACGTTCAATTGTAACCGAAATTGAACTAAAAGGCTAACAGACACCAGCCTAAGTAATTGGACGGTTACTCAAGTCTTCAATATATTAACCACAACCAGTAGCCAGCACTAATCTGGTTAATTGTATCTACTACTACTACCTGGAACATTTTGGTATCGTACTAGTTTTAGTTATCCTATTTATTATTATTGTTTATTTACATTCTGTCCCTATTTGTACACCACGGTGATCACGTCAAAAACCACCTCTGTCAAGATGTCAGAAATTTAATTTCTATGCTGGTAGGCAAATCCAGCAGGTTAACACCTGTCGAGGTGGTAGAAATTTAATTTCTATGCTGCTTGGCAACCCCAGCGGCAGCAAAAGTACTTTTAGTGCCGCTGGAGCGGCAGCAAAAGTACTTTTAGTGCCGCTCGTACTTTTACTGCCGCTTAACCATTCAGTTACCCCCGAGCTTACCCCATTTGTTTGGAGAAAAAATAGCGTGTTGCATACGGAGTAGAAGCACTTTTTTGTGCTTCAGCAGTATTGCAAGCCTCACTACGTTCGGCTCGCAAACCTACTGCTTCAGCACAAAAAAGTAAAGCTTCTACTCCTAATACAACAATATACTATTGTTGATTTGTTTGTTCTTTTTGGACTCCGAATTCGCTGAGCCGATCTCCTCGAAATTTATACCAGATAGTTCCTATAAAGGGAAGTGTTACGGGCTACTGTTGATTCGGGAAAAATGCACAATTCCTTTGATTTGAAGCGTAGTTTGGGTTAGTTTTAATCAATTTGTTCTCGGGTAGGCGTAGCAACGCACTTACGGTATAGCTAGTATTCCATAAAACATATAAAAATTATAGTAGGTAATTAGAATTTAATTGAAGTGAGTCAGTCAGACCTACTGAGACTTTTCTTTTTGGAAAATATTCTAATTAATAGGTAGGTAATAATCCTTTCGAAAATCATTCAATCTAAATTATCCAGTTGCATTGGGATTTTCATACATGTAGCATACCAACCAAACCAGCGGGATTGTTTGTATAAGGTCATGAGACTGAATCCAAACAACAGAGACCTTAATGATGAATTTAAACATTTAAAAAACACTGTAAACAACAAAATCAAATCATTAAAAAATACTCATTTTGGGACTAAGTGGAGTGAAGCAGGAACTAACCCCAAAAAGCAGTGGAAAATAATTAATGACTTACTAGAGAATAATGCTGATAAAACGACAAACATAAAATCTATTAATGTTGATAACACTGTGATAGAAAATCCGAAACAAATTGTTGATCATTTAAACACATATTTTGCTGAGGTTGGACAGAGGATTGTAGATGAACTTAATACAGATGCTCCGGAAACGTTACAGGCTAATGTAGACGAAATGCAGTTTGAAGAAATATACAATGAAAATAGTTTGTATTTGGAACCGACAACAGAAGAAGAAGTGAGACAATCTATTAAATCTTTAAAACGCAATTCGGCGTCTGGGCACGATCAGGTATCAGTTTTGGATATGGTATGCAATTTGGTGGATAGTCTTATTTTTATTCTTACAAAACTAATTAATGACGTTTTAAGTTCGGGAGTGTTTCCAGACGAGCTTAAAATTAGCAAAATAACACCTATTTTTGAATCTGGTTCAAAAGAATATGTCAGTAATTATAGACCAATTAGTGTACCTAATTAGCTCTCTCTCAAAAATTGTAGAAAAAATCATCAAAATAAGAATGTTGAAATTTATTGACAGACACATCAACATTAATTGATCGGTTCCAGTACGGTTTTGTTAAAAACAGCAATACTCTATGTGCAACCATGGATATATTAAATAAGATATGTTTAGATTTAGATTAAAAAAAATGTAGTAACAGTATTTGTAGATTTAAAAAAGGCATTTGATGTGGTTAGTCATGAGGGTCTAATGGGTAAATTATATAATATGGGATTTAGGGGTAACATATATAATTTGATAAAATCGTATTTGTGCAATAGGCAACAGTATGTTAAAGTTGGTGATGTTTGCAGTGAGTCTGGGTTTGGTACGTGTGGAGTTCCCCAGGGGTCTGTACTCGGACCCTTGTTGTACTCACTGCACGTGCTGAGCCTTAGGTGTGCTGGTCTTATTGGTAGATACTATACTTTTGCAGATGATACGGCTTTGGTTTATTCTGATGAAAGTATTGATCATTTAGAGCAAAGTGTAAATAGAGATCTAGAAACATATTCAAATTGGTTAAAACATAACAGGTTGAAAATTAATGTAGCAAAAACAAATTTTATGTTTTTTAAGCAAAAAAATAAAATAGAGAGGGATCCCATAATTCGAATAGAAAATGCAAATATTGATAAGGTCACAAAAACTAAATATCTTGGACTGATTATTGATGATAAGCTTAGCTTCAGGGACCATATAGATAAAATAAATAATAAAATTGTACCAATGGTTGCAGCATTATATAGATGTAGAGACTATTTGTCCTACAAAAGTAAAATGAATATTTACAATGCCTTTTTCCTAAGTCACTTTAGATGCTTAATTCCTGTATGGGGTACCTGTGGAAAAATTGATTTTAAAAAGATGGATGTATTACAAAAAAGAGTTCTGAAAGTTTTATTCAGTTATAATAGATTAACGCACACTGAACAACTATATAGGGATTGAACGTTTCAAAACTTAAAGATATACTTCAATTAGAGCAGTGTAAATATATGTATAAAGTAGTAAACAATCATCAAAAATCAAATACAAATATTTTATTCTCAACCGATATCCACGATTATAATACTAAATCACATAATAACATTTATCAGGAGAACGTAAGAACGAATAAAGGTTTAAATAACCCGATATAAGGCTTCTAAGGAATTTAATGCCTTACCCTTATGCATTAGGCAATCTCGCTCTATTAATTTATTCATAAAGCAACTAAAGGATTATTTGAAAATGTGATTTTCTGATCTCAATGTATTGTATACTTAAATTAAGATTGTTAAGTTTAATAAGATTATATTATATTTGGGCCTCACTTGGTTGATAGGTGGGTATTGTTAAGTTTATGGCGGGTTAAATAATGTTATTGTTGTTGAATGGGTTTAGGGAGTTGAATTGTTAGTACTTAAGTTCATCTATGAGGATGTGTCAGGTCCGTAGCTAGAGGGGAGCCAGAGTGGGCAATGCACACTCTGAAAGAAAAAGTTGCCCACTCTAGAGTGGACTAGAAAAAAATATATATAATACCTATAGGAAAAAAAAAACATAAAATCACAAAGCAAATTATGTGATTTAATTTCTGTTTTCCCGGATAATATTATCAATGCTTTTATAAACTCCAATTAGTTTGAAAAAGTTTACGCCTATTTACTGCGACCGTTTATAAAGCCACAGTTTAGTTCATATTTTACCTTAAGATGGGTGGCATTAATGACATTTGAAATCTGTTACTTCTGTGCTCTTATTGGTTGATTTTTTAAAATTCGTGTGCAAAGAGAAAAAAAAACTCACATCAGAATTGGCTCAATATTGGCATAAACATTCTTTGATCTACAGTCCGAATATTTCGGTCTTTCGATATTTTGCGAGATTTTAGAAATAATCCATAACGACTATAGGCAACCAGGGCTGGGACTTTGTCATGGATAGAGATCGTTATCCCTATCGCTATGGTACTTGCTATCTTCTTCTCTCTCTTGGAAATCATCAGAGAGGGTACATCAATAGAGAAAAAATCTCTATTCGTTAGAGAGTCCTAGTCCAGATATACACTTTCCATTTCGAGAAAAATGCAAATTATCGAAAAACTAAAATATGCGGATTGTACATAATCCATCAAAGAATGTTTATGCCACTTTTGAGCCAATTCTGATGTCAGTTTTTCTTCCTCTTTGCAGACGAATTTTAGAAAATCCACATAGAACTGACAGATTTCAATGTCATTAGCGCCCCTTCAAGAGCGCTCTTATTTTTTTTTATGTCATACCAATACATTATTGTGTTTTTATACCTTAGATACCATCTACATAATTCATTACTTTATGCCCGTGCGGGCATAGAGTACACATTATGGCCCGCGCGGGCATAAAGACGGAAAAAACAGTTTTCAATTATCTTATTCTATATTAACAAATATAAATAAATTTACGCTGATAAACATATTATTTTTGTCAAAAAATTATGATGTTTGCACACTGATGACAATTTGCGAAGTGACACTTTTTTCCCAGGTATTTATTATTCACAACCAATGAACTATAAACTACACGTATCTGGAATGGCACCGACTGTTGTCGCATATGGCATTTGTATGGCATTTGTCCTCTCTCTTAGTGCGTCCAAAGAAAGCTATACAGTGGGGGATCCCTTTCTCTCTCTATTTCCTTGCTGTTAGGTTTGGTGCTTAGACAAGGAAAGAGAGGGGACTCGTAACACAGCAGGTGAAAATGAAGCAGTTTGCCACCAAAAAATGTCTGCTTTTTTTGATAACATAACCTAGAAAGCTTATTGTTTTTTGCCTGTTAAATGTAATCCCATCGACTTTTTTTTCTCTGCGGGTTTTGCAGCCATACGCTAGCAATCCACCATGCTGAATATCACAAAAATGTTAGTCTGAAGTAAAATTTACATAGTGGCACCATGAAAAATTGTCGCCATTATTTGGTGGCAAACGGTCACAACCAGCTGCTAGTGCAGGTAAAGGATGTTACGCGTCCTCTCTCTTTCCTTGTCTAAGGTTTGGTGTATATTCCTAACCTCAAATTTAATATTTTTTAGACAAGGAAAGATTTTCATAAGTGACCCATAAGGTGAATAGTGATAGCAATCCCCTACATTCTCCATCTCAATGTGCCGCATTTTAGAGATAGGCCGGGCCATTCCAGGTACGTGTAGTTTATAGTTCATTGTTCACAACCAACTGGTATGACATAAAAGTTTGTATGCACCACGGGTACTAATAGATATATACCCTCGGGCGACTTACGAACCCTCGGGCCAGAGGCCCTCGGGTTTGTAAGACTGTCGCCCTCAGGGCATAATCATCTACTTAGTACCCTTGATACATAAATAACTATTTTTATGTCTTTGTGTTTTGTTAAGCTTTTATATTTCATAATCAGTTATTATGTACTTTGGAAAGTAAAGTTTTTGCACCTTGTCCGTGATTTTAGGTTATGCTGAAAAAAACAAAAATAAGTTTGCCCCCTCTAAATTTTCGGTTGCCCCCTCTGGAATCAAAACCTGGCTACAGGCCTGGGATGTGTCACGCTTGTTGCTATTTAAGTGTCATACCCTTGATACCAGTGTTGCACACTGTTTAAAGGGTTTCAAAATATATATTGTAATTCATCTGTATGGATAAATAAATATTACATTTTCAAAAAAAAAAAAAAAGATGGATAATAGTATATTACATACCGAATAGGGAAGTGTTTCATTACTGTCGAGAGATTTATATAGTCAATCGAGACGCGGAGCGTCGAGATTGACTATTAATCTCGAGACAGAAATGAAAACTTTCCTTTGAGGTTTGTATACTATTTTATTTGCAAGCACACCATTAATTATGATTAGTCATTCAATTTTTTTAATATTAAAAAAATAAAACAAACATGCCAAAATTTGTCATTCACTGTTTTGACGTTTTTACCTGACATGTTCTCATTGTTGCCAGCAAAGGTAAATAAATTACAGAGGGAAATCGGTGAGGAAAGTCGAATAGGGAAATCGAAAAGGGAAGTGACCAGGGACACTTTATCCGTTAGGACAATTAGGTCATGTCCTACGGGCCACTAGAGGATGAAGGCCAACTACTGGCCTTTAATTTATGATATAAAAGCCCACTATATTAAAAACATCGACTTGTTTAGTAGCAGGACTAGCATATATTTCAATACTCTTTAATTCTCATAATTCACACTGCTCAAGCACATTTGTTTTGGCCAGAGTGCACTGCCTGACGTCACGATGCTCTGGAATCGCTCCGCTCGCTCCATCGAGAATCAATCCGGAAGTCACCGAGCTGCGCTGAATCGCCGTCGCGTCATTAGCGCAGCACGGGCACGTGGCAACTGGCAACGACTACAGCAGGAACCTGTTAGTGTTTGCGCTGCTTTGCCAAATTGTAAGTTTCTTTGAGCATCTTCTCGAGCATCCAGGGACTTGAGCAGTGTCTTAAGGGTCCAGTGTACCACGAAGTCGTGC
Source organism: Ceutorhynchus assimilis (assembly GCA_917834065.1). NCBI lineage: Eukaryota > Metazoa > Arthropoda > Insecta > Coleoptera > Curculionidae > Ceutorhynchus > Ceutorhynchus assimilis. The sequence continues at coordinate 31,058,220 of OU892281.1, read as the reverse complement.
CTTGTTGTTGTTGAGCTTGTAGGACATGCACAGGCAACGTGATACGAATTTTCCTCAGAGTTGCAACCCTTAATGCATATTTTCCTCGCTAATGGATTTGATCCCAAGCCATGCAGCTGTTCTTCCGTAGCACCCATCAGTACACTTAGTCCCTAGAATCCATATGTGGTGATTAGTAGGCTGGAAGCTCAATCCCATCATTTTCTTTTAGGACGTTCCTACCAGACAGAAAGTTTTGTGACCATTCTTTTTCCATCATTTTGTAGTACCTTTCTTTGATTTCACCGAATACTACTTGGCAACATTTTTTGTCTTCATATTCTGCCAGGTTAGTAGTTTGAAATCGTCTGAATGATTTTATTTAACCCCATAAAAAAAAATCACTCATGAAAGGCCATACCAAATAAATGACCTACGGGCCAGAGAAAGGTTAAAGCGTCACTGGAAGTGACACAAGTAAAGTGACACTTCCAAATTTTTAAAGAACCAGTAATGTCAAGATTACATATATGATTGCAAATAATAGTTATTTTTGTATCAAGTGCGCGAAATGTCATTTTGGTGATCGAGAACGAAATATTTTTGACGACGCGTAGCGGAGTCAAAAAATCGTTCGAGATCACCAAAAACATTTCGCGCCCGAGTTGCAAACAATATTTTTTCTACAACTCTATTCAAATATGGATCTCGAAGCCAAAATTGCATTTCCAATTAAAGGCATGTGATTTTTAATTATTTTTTGGAATCCTGACAGGTATGTGTCACCATGACACCAGTGTGCGAACTAGCTATTTCGCACACTAGGGTGCGAAATAGCTAGTTCGCACACTGGTGTCATGGGAACGTTAAAAAATCAATACCTGGGAAAAAAGTGTCACTTCGCAAACTGTCATGAGTGTGCGAACAACATCATTTTTTGACAGTTGTAGAAAAAAAATATTTCGTTGGTATATTACTTAAATAAAACAAAAAATTAGGTACCTAATTGATCAAAAAAATTTTAAAAATTAGATAGGTATATATATACCTACATAGTTGGTTTCAATTATTAATACCTACTTCCGAAAACTTAATTTACTAATGTTATCGGTAGAATTATTTTGAGACGTAATTTTTGAATTCAACCGGATTCAGGGCCGGATTTAGGCACAGGCAACCAAGGCAACCGCCTAGGGCGCCACGATTACCCTAATAACACAGTAACATCGCAGAAACATTCCAGAAACATCCATCAGGGATAATGAAGACGTCCCTGGGAGGTCCCTATTTTCCTGGGGACATCCCTGGGATGTTGCAGGCAACAGCCGTGTCATCATTTGCGATGTCCTATAAACATCTCTCAGGGATGTTTCTAAGATGACGCGGGATGTACCTAATACATCCGGGGCAGGTGTAAGAAACATCCTCTATATGTTTCTAGTATGACTTTAATAGGTGAATGAATTTTAGGATTATGGATTAAAAATTACCTAATTCAATAATTTTCAATTTTCGTTCTATTTTCTGGAAGTCAGAACTTTTTCCAAAAAAAAAAACAAAAATTGAAAATTATAAAATTAAGTAGGCACATCAGTTTCCAATAACATTTTTTATTGAAAAAATAAGGTACATGTATACTTATATTGATTATCTATCAACTAATAATAATCGACGGACAATTTTGCCTAAATAATGTAGTATTTATGCCCCGTCATGTCATCGAAAACCATAGTTTGGCAGTGGCAGCATGTTGTAGTAGGGGAGTTCGGCGTTTTCTTTTTTTGTTGGTGCTCCAATTTCATAAAGGTACCATTATCTAACCAAAACAACCACAGAACCAAAATCCAAAGTTCTTGAAGTACAATTCAACTTGCACACCTAGAATGTAATCAACTATGAAAACAAAAAATAATTATTGGTTATTTTCTCTTACCTAATGAAGAATGAAGTTCGGGTTTCTAGGGGCTATTTATCAGAAAAGTTAGAAATTTCCTAACCGACGCCATATTGAAATTAAATAAACTAAACAATTGATAGTTATGCGACGTTATCTTTCAACAAATAATCTTTCTCACCAACTAATAAGCACTGGTAGGTCGCAGAGATCCTTTCGAACACAAAATGGCACAACTAGGTGTAGCGAAAAACCACAAATTGACAAATCCTCAACACAGCACGACGCCATTACGAAATAAAATTCCGCCCAACAACACAAGCGTAGCGCACAGGACGACCCGTTCGACTGATTCTGCCCGTCTGCGCTGGCTGCGGCGCCGACCCGACGTGGTGGCGTGCCCTCCTGTCCTGACCGGTACAAGTACAAATGCCTGAGCACGCGCCTGCGCCATACACTTCGGCTTCACGAATATTCACGATGTTTGAAAGTTGAAAAGAGAGAAGACTTTTATCAATACATATTTTATTTTATTCCAAGTTGTAAGTCGAATGAAAAATTAAATATTGCTGTTGTTACAATACAAAATTAATATTAAGTTCCTTATTATCTATATACATTACAGGTATATTATGGAATTTGAAATTAGTTTGTGTGTGTGATAGAGACATTTTCAGAAATCACACAAAATTGGCAAATTTAATACTGGGTCCTACCGGTCTGAGGTCCTACCTAGTTTTGTAAAATAATGTTAGCCATTTTTTAGCTGTAATAAGTATCTAATTTTGAGAACAAAAAATCTTTTTGTCGATAGATATTTTCGAAAGGATGTTTCTAAAACATTTCAGGACAATCATCCTAGAGATGTTACATTACAAACATCGCAGCGATGTACCATTTATGTCGGAAACATAAGGACCTTAATGGTACATAAATAGGATGTTTCTGGGAGATCGGTGTTATTAGGGTAGGGGCGCCAAATTGCAAACAAATTTATTTCGAGTGAAGTTAAAAAAAAAAAGTTTTATGCCACAAGGATGATAAGGAGATAATAAAAGATCCAACAACATTGTCCGGTAATAGTTAATTTACGTGTTATCACTGTCACCTGTCACCGCTCATCAAGGCACTTTCGATCATCTTGTATCTTGTCTCAAAACAGATTGACCGAACTTTCGCTCTAAGAATTGAGAATGTTATAAACTTCGACCATTGAACACACTCGATGGTTATAACATGTTCGATGGTGTAGATTATAGGTCTGTTCTCACAGAAATCACAAACCATTCAGAGCGTTTTTGATCGGTGCAAATCGCCAACAACCAGTTTTATAACTATTTTCTACCAATGAAATTCCCTCTGACTGGTTTGTGATTTCTGTGAGAACAAACCTATCAACGAACTCATCTCCGACTTTGCAAGACGTAAAGCCAGACGGGTTCATTTTTAGTGTTGATAATAATTCAATAGGTTTTGAGAAATGATTTTTGTGTTTAGTTAATTTGAAAAATACATATATGTATATCTATCTACAGTATAGATCTATTTTCACAGGTATCACACACCTAATAGGTACCTATCAGAGCGAATTTCATTGGTTGTAAACTATCAGAAAAGTGGTTTCTGGCGATTTGCACCAATCAAAAACACTACTCCGACTGGTTTATGATTTCTGTGAGAACAGACCTCATGTAATAAGTAAATACCTATTTATATGATATACTAACTTATTTAAAAAAATGAAGTTACTTTTTTTGTCTTATTCTCCTACTCTCTCTAAACGATTTCCTAAAATTTATTGTTTATCATATTGATCTTCAACCATTTTGACAATACAATTTGAGAAGGGGGGCGCCAGAATTGAACTTTGCCTCGGCATAAAATAGCTATTGAACCGGCTCTGACCGGATTACGTATATCACAAATAAAATGTCCCTAATGACAAATAATTTCCAAGTAGGTACTCCAAATAAAATAAGCCAACACTGACTCAATTTTATCGGTCCATTTCTAGTGAACATCACGCATGTTATTCCTCTTATCAATTATAGGTACCTACATACCATTTTGATATGATAAAATTTCAAAACAAATATCAGGCGACTAGTGCCAGCACATGCAGTACCCTACACTTCCAACTGAAATCAGTCCATCAGTAAAAGGTGACCTTCGATCTCAACCAAGTCTAAAGCCGATAAGTTTTTTTTTTTTTTCAATAATTTTATTATAACAAGTCTAACAACATGAACTTAGTACCTTACGAGCAATACTATGGCTAAAAAGGCACCCTGCATACAATCAATATCAGTTTATGGACAAGCTCGTATTCATTTTCTGTCGTTTATTTTCGGTGTTTGGGTGGTGTGCAAAAAAATTGTGAAATGGGTTTGGAACCCCAGCGCTTCTGGAAAATTGCAGTTACGTGACACTCCACCGCCGTTTCTTGTGGATTCTTCATTAGGACAACACAAACATGTCAAATTAAAGGTACCTAAACTTTCTTAACGTATTTAAACTTAGGAAGATTGAGAAACAATACTTTGCTAAGGTCAGGAATTTTGCAATAATACGGTCAATGTCAAATAGTTACTATTAATTTTTTTCGAAACAATTATTATGATAAACTAAGCGTAGGTTACCGACTGCGATTTAACAGAATTTTGAATTAAATTGAGGAGCTTTTCCAATCTTCATTGAAAGATTCAGGACATTGTTTTCATAATCTTGTTTCAATTTATTTAATTTTAACGTCTTTCTTCAATTAAATTATTTTATCTTTTTCAGGGTGTCAAACTCCATTACGTCGAATCGGGTCCAAAACATCAACCATTAATCCTCTTGCTCCATGGATTTCCAGATTTCTGGTTAAGCTGGAGGTACCAAATTCCTGTACTCTCAACCAACTTCCATGTGGTAGCCTTGGATCTTAAAGGCTTTGGAGATTCGGATAAACCAGCTTGGAGAACCAGCTACAAAATCGATAGGGTTCTAGAAGAACTGACTCAGTTCATTTATTCATTTGGCGTTAGTAACTGTATTATAATTGGCCATGATTTGGGTGCTTTATTAGGGTGGTATCTAGTTCATCAAAACCCTAGCGTGGTTAGTAAGTTTGTTACTATATCATGTCCTCATCCAAATGTTTATTGGCAAACGCTCAATTCAAAATACAACTATCAATGGTTAAACTATGTGCAGCTTCCTTATTTACCAGAAATAGATGCTTTGAAGGAAGATGTGAAGATTATTGATCAATATTATAAGCATTTGCCTCAAGATTTACTAGATGCTTACAAATATACATTTTCCAGGAATGAAGATTGGACTGGTCCTATAAACTACTACAGAAATTTGCCATTTTTTAAAATCAGCGAACAATTAGATCAAATAGAAATTCCTGTTGTTTTATTGACTGGCAGTAAAGACCAACATGTGTCATTAGAAGGCATAGTGAAATCTACAGAATTTTGTGAAAAATTTCGTTTAAAAATCATTGAAGAGACTGGTCATTATCCTCACCAAGAAAACCACGAATTGTTCAATAAGATTTTGTTGAAATTTCTCATAGACAAAAGTTCTTGTAATAAAGACAATACCTCATCTTCACCATCAAAAAGACTTATTAATGGTTTATTTGGAGCTGTTTCGAATACTGTTAAATATGGCAATAGTGTCATAGATAGTGTACAAAAGAAAACCAATGGTGTAGTTAATAGTATTCCTTTTGGAATAAATTTTAATAATCCAACAAGTACACAATCATGGAAGGCTGATTAAAATTATTTGTTTTTTGTTTGTTTTTTTTTTTTGTAACCCTTTTTTTTTTGTCCTAATTTTTCTAAATGGAATTCAAATTTTAAAAAATTATTGTTTTAATTTTTATTCAAATTAAACTAAAATGTTTGTTTGTAATACTTTACTTATGTGAGTGGTTCTCATTGCATCAAGTCTCCTGTTTCTGTCTAATTCAAAGAGGGCATTTTTTTTATTTATTGTTTCCTTCCCAATTTTTTTCATCTAATTTTTGATGGAATAAAATTCTTCCTCTATTTCTGATAGAATGTTTTTTTCATATTTTAGTCTCGATTTCAGTCCCACGTTAAAAGTGCTTTTGGAGCAACAATTTTGGAAAAAAATAAAAACTGATCTTGGGAAATTCTGCCAGGTTGAAAGATCGGACATACTTTTTGAACAGTGGTCAGTTCTCATTATTATTTTTTGCAGAGCAGATATTTTCTTTTGGAATTATTTCTAACATCAAAAATCGTCCTAGCTGAATCCCTGTTTTCTGATGTCTTTAATTTAATTTCAAATAGGCCTTTGGTCTCAGAATTTTTGATATGTTTATGTTGTTTTCAACAAATAAAACCGATTTGGGCATGGAAATTTTACTCCATAAACTTGCAGGTGATTTGCATTGATCTTGGATTTCTCAAGTACACCATTCTGCCACTTAAGTATGTGTTTTCTGCTCTTCTCACCAATATGTTGTGAAACTCTTACAGGCATTTTAACCTTTCTTTAGATTTTTGGGAACAATGCACAAGCGGCATCCGCAGCTGTATCAATACATATAAGTGCATAGGTATTACTTTTTCAAAAACAGAGAGAAAGAATGTTTTGGGAAGTTAGGAATGGTTGTAGAAAAAATATATACTTGGGAGGCAGACCTCTTTACCAGTCTTGGACTAGTTTGCAAACTTCCATAGGTACTAATGGAAAAAAAAACTGGAAAGCCCTCCTTAAGCTACAGGTTAGAAGAAGGATTTTATTTTATCAAAGTTATGTCATCGTAAATTTTGCGTAATTATTTGCAAGAAAAACTAATAGGTCACAATTATCAATTCTCTATTAAAAATCTGGGAAATCTGAATCCACATACTTTGAATATGCGTGTAATCCACCTTTAACATTTAAAAAATTCACTGGTAAATCTGATAATTTCTGTTTCAAGAGGCTAACAGCTCTCTGAGAGTCATTTCCTCGTCTACACAAAACGATTACTAAAATAAATATATTAAATTTAAAGCTTAAACAATAATATTAAAATTCTACCTTCATTATCTGCATCAATATTTTTAACCAAACGCTTAACCAGATCCAGCGCATCTGGTTTTTCAATTTCTGCAAACGGTAAGTTGGTTGTATAAGGCAAATGACATAAATCAAACTGCAAGTGAGGCCTGACATCTAGTATTAAGGAAGTGCCCAACTTCTTAGGAAGCTCTTCCGCTTCTATATGTTGTGTTTTTGAAAGAATATTTATGTTTTCTACCTAAAAAAATTCCAAAATTAATTGAAAAAAAAAATCATCTTCATTCACTTTATCATGTGCCCCAGCGCCACAAAATTGTTCGTAATCGATAAGTTCCGTTATCAGAGGATTATCACCACAAACAGCACAATTAATATTCCTTGGTCGTAGTTTTACATTACGGAATGTTGCACTTGAGCCATCAAATACCAAAAATCTTTGTGACAAAACACCATCGGAAGAATTTGTGAGGATTAGAATGGTTTGATGGGCTTGGAGAACGCCAATTAGTCCAGGAACTATCAATAAATGTATCAATCAATTATAAATTTATGAAAATATAACACATCTTACCAGGTCCCAAAACACCCCCATCTCCACAACTAGTAACAGTTTCTGGAGGTGGTGGTACAGGAAACAGACATCTATAGCAAGGGCCCCCATTATAATTATAAACAGTCAGCTGTCCTTCTAGTTGTAGGGCACTGCCAGAGACCAAAGGTATATTGTTCAAAACACAGGCATCATTTAAAAGGTATCTTGTCGCCACATTATCACTGCCATCAACAACTACATCAAATGTATTTGAGTCTAATAGTTGTTTTATTGTGTGACTGTCCATATGTTGCTTTATAGGGATTATTTTCAGGTTTCTGTTAATGCTAAGAAAAGGTAATATGTGATTAGATAGTGAACATGTTAAGGCGGTTTTCCACCAAACGTTGTGTTGCTGACAACTGTTTGTTGCTGTTTGGGGGAGGGCCACGCAAGCGACGGCGCCCTACATCATGTTGTTCAAATTTCGACCTCAGCTGCTTGAATTGAATGCCAGAATCAAAACAGAAGCTAGTCTGGAGGTGCTGGTTTTCCAGTGCACCCTGCTAGATAACCAACGAGTCTTTGATGACCAAATATTGGTGGTGCAACATAACTTCATTCCCAGTACAGAAAAATTTGAAGAGCATAAATTAGGTTGAACAGGCTCGAAATAATAACTCAAATAAAATTCGTTAAAACGTCCTTTTGGATCTGATTTTCACCTAAAATTTATTATTCTTGGATTTTGGATTCAAGATGGATAAAGAGGCAATTTTTAAAAAGATGTCGCGCCTGCATTCACGTTGGTGGTAGGCACTTCAAACATATTATTTGATTTCTTTATTTTTGGTACTTTAAATAAATACTTTTGTTTGAACATGATTTAATTTGTTTAATTTTTTAGAATGATCTCATAAGGTAGATTAGGTTTATCCTTCACTGTAAGTCATTACAATAAACTGTTTATTAGAATAATAAGTAGTTTTCAAAAAAAATCATTAGCCAGGTGATCCAAGAGGACGAGTTCAACAAATTTCATTAAAGTGGCAATATCTCGAAAACCATCAATTTTTTACTGAGGTCAAATTATGCTTTTCTCATGAGTTGTTTTACCAGCCCTTTCAGTATTATCGTTGACTTTCTGGACACCCTGTATATAACTTGTATTCAGATAGAAATATAACTATAAGAGAATCGTTCTATGGAAACCTAATAGGTCCACAAATAGCACTCTGCCTCTGAGTCCTCTGTCATTCAACATGTACACCAGTCAAACTCAGGAAATCGTGGCTAGCGAGGCTTGTGCATTGCAATATGCCGATGACATTGTATTGTTTGCAGCTGATAAAAAGGTGGAAGAAGGTATAAGAAAAGTGCAGGTTGCTTTGAACCTACCTCAATGCTTTGAACAGATTGACAGGATGGCTAAGGGGCCATAACATGGATATTTCAACAGAAAAAACTAAAGCCATGTTGTTTTCTAAGGATAGCAGAAATAATCCAACAACAAATATAAGGGTGTTGAATAGAGAAATTGAGTGGGTTGAAAATTATAAGTACTTGGGTGTCATATTGGACAGGAAGTTGAAGTGGAACGAACACATTGAATATGTGATTAACAAGGCGCACAGAGGAATTAATATAATGAGAGCAATTACAAGAACCTGGTAGGGCGCTGACCCAAAAATATTGTTGAAAATTTATAAAGGGCTGGTTAGAACCCATATTGGTTATGGCTGTCAAACGATGTACCTAAGCAAGATGAATTCTAGCAAAATGAATCGCATTCAGCCTTGAGAGTGGTGACTGGCTGCATGAAGAGCACTCCCATAATGGCGTTGTTATCTGAAGTGGCAGAAATGCCATTGATAATGGAAGGAACCTACTTAGTACAAAGTTGATGCTTAGAAAAGTAGCCATGAGGGGAGGAGCTCGGGGAGGAGGTCAATAGGGTGATGCTCAATTCTATGATTGTTACAATCAGGATCCTCCTTATTGGCGGACCAAGTGCGCTCCGGCGGTAATGGAGGGAGTGGATCGAGGAGTGGATTATGCGTTGGCCCACATAGGAATATTGGAAAGAACGGACAATCTGCCATGTTTCGAAGAGGATATGGCAACTTAACTGCGAAAAATAGACTGGGTGGATTCGAAAATACAAAAGTTCAGTCCAGATGGCCAACTCTTATCACAGAAGTTGTTGGAGGAATACTCGAACCCAAAGGGCAAACCACCTAGGAATTCTTTGCCAAAAATGTGGGGAAGTTAGAGGAATTTGTGGGGAATTTGAAGGAATTCATCAGAATTTATGAGAATTTGGGGAATTTATAGGGAATTCGAAGAAATTTATGGGGAATTTGTGAGGAATTTATGAGGAATTTAAAGGAAATTGTAGAGTCATGACGTCACTGAGGTTCACATTCTTATAAGAAACACTAATACCTAAATGGAAATTTTTAAAAAAATCTAGTTTTGTGTCGAACGTTGAACATTCATTTTCATGAAAGAAATTCTCCCAAAATTTCACTTCATGATTCAAAGGTCCAAATTTAAAAAATTCAAAACAATAATGAATACAGTTTTTGTAGGCTGATTTCCAAGATTCTTCATGTTGTTCTTTTCCACTGGAAAAATTTGAAATTTTGGGAAAATGAGTTTCTAGCCTTCCTCTTCACATGTAAAAAGTTTAAAATTTTTCCGTTCCCTAGTTTCCATGAAAAATTTGAAATGTGTGAGACGATATTTTCAACTAATTCTGTTTTTGTTCATTTCTAAGTTCATTTCTAAGTTCATTTCTAAGATTCTTCATGTTGGTATTTTCTGCTGGAAAAATTTGAAATTTTGGGAAAATGAGCTTCTCAGCTCTCCACATGCAAAAAGTTTCAAATTTTGCCGTTTACTAGTTTTCCAAGAAAACTTTGAAATGTGTGGACGGTATTTTCAACTAAATCAGTTTTTGTAAGTTGATTTCCAAGATTCTTCATGTTATTTTCCGCTGGAAAAATTTGAAATTTTGGGAAAATGAGCTTCTCACCTTCCCTCTCCCCATGCAAAAAGTTTCAAATTTTTCCGTTTACTAGTTTTCCAGGAAAACTTTGTAATGTGTGAGACTGTATTTTTAATAGGTAGGTAATTCAGTTATTGTAGGTTGATTTCCAATATTCCTCATGTTTAGAGATGGCCCTGAGAATATTCTCCAAAGAACTTCTATTGAGAACAGAGAAATTACCGAGAATATTCTTTGGCCTTAAATTCTCGAGAATTTATGATTTTTTTAGGTTCAAGAATTTATGAGAATATACGGTTGTTTTTGAGAATTTATGGGAAGTTACCTGGAATTTTTAAATTTATCTAGGCTCGTAGTGAAGTTAGGTTGAAATGAAAAACGAAAAACTGATGCTGGGTTCGGTGATTGCATCTGCGGGCAAAAAGTGCAAATTTTGAGGGACCTCACGTGATCACATCTTTTTTCAGGTGTTAAATCACGTGACCTCTGTCAAATTTTGCTCATTTTGCTCGCAGATGCCACAACGCAGTCAACGCAGATGCAATTACCGAACCCAGCCAGTGAGTCCGGGTAAATCTGGTAAATTCCCCGATTCCATAGGCGTTTTCTATTGGTAGATTAGATTTAATGCGCACTGGTCCACCGAGTACTGAGTGTATTTCCACCTTTTTCTTTCAGCATGTTAAAAAAACAGAGAGAAACACATTTTCCTCAAAATTTTCTTTGCAACACTACCAGAAACGCCATAAGTTATTTCATTGTCTCCGCCCTGTGCAAAATAGCTATTTTCCTAACGAGTACGGAAATTTCTTCCCGCAAGAGTTAGGAACTATATTTTTTCTACGAGCATACTAAATCTGATGTTACGAGAAGTTTAATTTAAATAAAATGCGATTGTGCAGAAGGTAGAATTAAAAATGTATTGAAAGGTATTCATACAAAAAAGGTAAAGGTATTAAAGGTAAAGGTATAGGTGTATCAACAATACAAACAATTCCATGTCACAATGATTATTTCAAACTCTTCCCGCACTGAGTGCGGGAAAAAAGCCTTCCCGCGCAGCAAATCGTGCGGGAAGAGCCATTTCCCGCACGCTCGTAGAAAATAGTTATTTTCCTAACAAGTGCGCAAAGTGTTACTTTTCCGCACGCAAACACAGTTATACGAACGACGCGAAGCGGAGTTCGGATACGTGTTTGCGCGCGGAAAAGACACTTTGCGCACGTGTTAGGAACAAAATTTTTCCTACGAGCTTCATATCAGGTAGGTAATAACAAAAATTAAAAAAAAAAAAACGATAATTTGTTTAATTATTTTCAATTAACTTGAAGGGAACCTATGCATTTATCAAAAAATTACATAACAAAAAAAATAACAGAAAATCCTCGTCAGAGCTGTTCATCTTAAAGTGTTTAAATTTGATGAGAAAGTTTGTAGATTTTTGCATATAAATAGAGAACAAATCTGACAATGTGTCAAAGTTAATTTATAATTGGTGTTTGTATAGATGTTGGCTGATATAGAAATAGAGGAAAAATTTGTCATCATGTGTCAAAGTCGACAGGTGCACTTATTGTTGCTTGACAATTATAATCACTTTTCGGCACTCAGTGCGGATAAGGCCTGTATCCGCACTGAGTGCGGAAAAGTGTAAGTTTGAGCCCGGAAATGCGTGCGGAAAAGTACTACTTTGCGCACGCTCGTAGGAAAAAATATAAACTTATTTAATATTAGTTTTGACTAGATTTGAGGAACTTCCTTCGAAAATGAAACCTAGGGGTTTGATATAGAAATATTTCAGACAAAATAACAAAATAAATGCAACTAGAGAAACAAAACATATCCTAAAATGTTTAAAAGCTCCACATGATGTTAAGAAGTTATATTCTTTGAAATTCTCCAATGTTCCCGAATATTCTCCGAGAAAATTCTCTTAAAATAAATTCTCTAGAATTTGCCATCTCTACTCATGTTGTTATTTTCTACTGGAAAAATTTGAAATTTTGGGAAAATCAGTATCTGACATTCCACTTCACATACAAAAAGTTTCAAAATTTTCTTCAATTGGTTTTCCAGGAAAATTTTGAATTGTGTGAGACTGTATTAACAATTATTTAAGTTTTTGTAAGTTGATTTCCAAGATTTTTCCTGTTGTTATTTTCCACTGGGAAAATTTGAAATTTTGGGAAAATGAGCTTCTCTCCTTTCTCTTTACATGCGAAAAGTTTCAAAATTTTCCCTTCAATAGTTTTCCAGGAAAACTTTGAAATGTGTGAGACTGTATTTTCAATTACTTCAGTTATTGTAGGTTAATTTCCAATATTCCTCATGTTATTTTCTACTGGAAAAATTTGAAATTTTGGGAAAATAAGTCTTTAACCTTTCTACTCTTCACATGCAAAAAGTTTCAAATTTTTGCTTTCACTAGTTTTCCAGGAAAAGTTTGAATTGTGTGAGACTGTATTAACAATTATTTCAGTTTTTGTAAGTCGATTTCCAAGATTTTTCATGTTGTTATTTTCCATTAGAAAAATTTGAAATTCTGGGAAAATGAGTTCTTCCCCTTCTCAGAATTTAGAGGAATATGGGGTATTTGGAGAAATTTGTGGTGGGGTATTTGGAGGAATTTGTGATGGGGTATCTGGAGGAATTTGTGGGGAATTTGGACGAATTTGCAGAAATTTTGAGGAATTATGCATAAAAAATTCCCCTTTGAGGAATTGTTTGCACAAATTCTGGGATGGTGGTTTATACTCTTTGCTCGAACCCTGAAAAAATATATACAGATGTATTTTTGAAGCCAATATCAACACATTGCGGAATTGGAATATACAACAACACAAGGAAAATCACAATAATAGGGAAATGCCAGGATCTAACAACCATCCCGCGCTGTCTTGGGGGTTCTGTGTTGGATTTGCTGAGGTATCTAAATGCTATCAAATCTAGCCCATGTTCTTTTATTTATGTATTGTAGACTGTTCAGGTGTTGTTAATTGTATATAGAATTTTCACTATTACTTATTTTATTGCTTGTCTTTCTAGTTTTTTGTCTTATTTATACTCTCAACACTGACATCTTAATTTTAACTTAGTATACATTTAAGGATATAAGAAATTGATTTCAGACTTTTGTTTTGGCTTTGTCAATGGAATTTGCATAATTTTTTGGACAATAAAGCTTTTTTTGATTTGATTTGATCATTTGTTCAGCGTAGGTGCTAGCCATCTATAAGGCCCTCAATACGTTAGAGATTGACACAGGAAAAGCTGTTTTAATATCAGATTCTAAAAGTGCTATTTTGAAAATTATCAGAAATGGCATCAACAGGGGGACCGATAGAATCACGTTGAGAACAAGGTAGAAAATATTAGATATGTAGGATGGAGGAAAGGAAATCAAAAAAAGGCAGATAGGCATGCTGGAAGAGGCCAGGAGGCACATATTGCTATAAACAGAACAATACACTATGATGATTTATTCAGAGTAACTAAGGAAGAAACATGGAGGCAATGGGCTGTGGAATTTATCAATATAGGTAGAAATCATTCATGCCAACACTACAAATTAACAAAGAAACCCCAAAGAACACTGTTGTTTGCAAAAATTAAAAGGGCTAACAGACAAAAAACTAACGTCTCTTGCAGAATCAGAACTACACATTGCCTCATACATAAATACAAATACAAACTTGGCATTTGGCATGCAGGACAGCGAGTGTTGTGAATGTGGTGAAGTGGGTTATATCAATTATGTGCTCTTGAACTGTGAGCTGAACAGAGGTCCTACAGATTGGTTGTATTCAAGATGGTAGGAAGACCGATACAGATGGAAGAAATTCCTGCAAATTCAACCATCAGGGTAGCAGTGATGGTTATGGATTGTATCAAGAAGTTTGACGTAAGAACCTAAAAATAAGCAGTAGTTCATGGCTACAGTTGTATTGTCGAGTGGTGCTATTTAGTGTGCTGCATGATTTGGAAGGCTATTAGGTGCTAAGATAAAAATCGATGAACAATAGAAATGTTCCTTCTTATCAGTTTGACAGAAACAGAGCTGATGCTGATAATATACACTATATGATATTGTACAACTTGCTTTGGTAGAAAACCACTTGTTGAAATAATTAGTTCTATAGTTATAGGTACCTACCTGTGCAATTTGTCATAGATAGAATTAACTTTAGGGTGATCAATATCATCTTCTGTATGCAAAATTTGCCTATGCAAATTGGATAATTCTACATCGTCATAATCAACTATTGTTATTTCACCTAATATAATACAATCAATTATTTATATTTAAAGTGTATGTTTTTTTACCTATTCCTGCACTAGCAAGATACACAGAAACAGGACATCCAAGCCCTCCAGCTCCTACTATAAGTACTTTGCTATTTTTCAGTTTCAGTTGTCCTTCTAGGCCAATTTCTTTGACTAACATCTGACGACTGTAGCGGGTAATTTCTTCTTTAGTTAAGCCTTTAGAGTACTTGCATGTAGTCTACGAATTAAACATTTGAATGACAATTTGATATTATGGAATAGGCTCACCAAATTATTATTTTTCTCTTGCAAATGGACAAATAGTAGCTTTTCTTTTTCTCGCAGTTTATCTTTGAGTCGCTTTATGTCTTTTAATAATGTAGCAATTTTTTCGTCCAACATGATGAGTAGATTGTTTCTCTTTGAATTAAAAGCTAGGAGGTGATGAAAACTGAAAACTAGATCAATTTCAAATAGAAAAAACTGGAAAAAGTGGAAGAGTTGAAATTTGAAAAATATATACAAAAAAAAAACTAGGCTATGGTTCGAATGGCGAAAATATGACCAAACGAAAAGTAACCGCGTCGGTTGAAAAGTGGTAACACTGGTTACTGAAAATTCCGGTTACAGGATTAGGCAAGCTTTGGTCGCCGTTCAAAGAAAAACAACCCATAATTTTTTTCTGTAGGTAATAAAAGTAAAGTTCGAGTAGATGCTAGCAGCTGCTGTATTGTTTTTTTTATCCCTGTTCTTCCCATCAATAGGAAAAAGATTAGGTTGCTCCGAGCACTCAGTGTTAAAATCGACAGAAAACACTCCACCAAATAGATTGCTCAACCTAATACCGTACGTTCGTCAGTTATCGAGTCGGCAGCTGGTCTGCAGGTGACGTCACGACTATCAGCAGCTGATAACTGTGACGTCACTCGCAGACCTCGATGGATTGCTTGCCATTCAGGCTGTGCATACTGTATGTGTGTTAGTTTTTTCGTCGATTTCAAATGCAAGAAAGG
Source organism: Ceutorhynchus assimilis (assembly GCA_917834065.1). Lineage (NCBI taxonomy): Eukaryota > Metazoa > Arthropoda > Insecta > Coleoptera > Curculionidae > Ceutorhynchus > Ceutorhynchus assimilis. Next base: position 31,042,489 of record OU892281.1, on the reverse strand, counting down.
TGATTTCTACGTTTAGGGATTCGCTTTTCGACCTATAATGTTTTAAACTCGGATAATGCATCTTACGACAAGAGTTGAGGTCTGCGTTGACGTCACATAAGTTGTATTTCTTTCAAGAGTTTAGAACACTCGAGCTACTTGCACCGGTATTAGTTGCTCCCGATTTGAAAGGAATAGATTCGTGGTTCAAGAAACAGTTTTCGAAAAGAATAAGGGCGTAACGCCCCGGAGCTATTCCGGAGCTCCTCCTAGGGGTGAAAGGAATACAACTAAATAGTGGGGAGTTGTCGCGTGGACATGACAGACACTTTCGGCTCAAAAAATAGTCTTATTTTGATTTGGTTAAGGTGTTCTTGGACAGAAAAAACAGATAAAACTATGGATAAAATAAAACCAAAAACCAATCGAACCGACATCCAATCAATCAATCCATCCGATGGCCGGTAACTAATTTGACATAACTACTCCGGACCGTTCTTGCTCTGGATCTAGCTTAAAATCCAGGATATGACACACTACTACAGGATTTTTTGAGTCATAGGTAATATGCAATTGCACCGTTGCCGACGTCATCATCGGTGTCGTCAGCTGTATGCGCCTCGCCAAAAAAATTAACTCACAAGCACAGCCTGAACCGCAAGCAATCCATCGAGGTTTGCGGGTGATGTCATCACTTTCAGCTGCTGACTGCTGATGATAGCTAGTGGTGTGGTGATGTCACCCGCAGCCCAGCTGCCGACGACCTGCGAGAACTGGCGAACGTACGCCTCAGATTTAAATATATTCGACAAATTTCACCAATAAATGGACCGCTTAAATAAACCGGTAGCTGTAAAAAAATTTGGGTAAAAGTTAGGTATGTAGCCCGGTTACAAGATTTTTTTTTTGCATTTTGGAACGCTTTGAGGCGTTTTCTCGCGTTGAAACTGGTTCAAAACTGTTTTGAAACAGTACATTCTCGCGATAAACCCATGACGTCACGTCAAAATTGGTTCAAACCGTTTCGAAATACAATTCAATCCAAGTTTTCAAACCATTTTCTCGCGCCGAGAAATTATGACGTCATGGTGACAATACTTAAACCAGTTTTGAAAAATTTTTTGAAACATTTGAGACGCGAGAAAACGCCTCTGGTGTATTATGTCATTGGGTGGATTGAGTTGAGTTGAGTGTTTGGTTTGTAGTCATAATGAATGAAGATAAAATCGTTCACGCACACGCACAAACAAACATTTTTTCATTCTGTAAAAGCAAGCAAAAATTTAACGAACGTTTGCCGATAGTTTCCATTCAAAGCAATTAATAATACACACTTAAGCCTAGTACTCATAACTGCGAAATTCGCATTTTTGTGACATTGCGTTGACAATCTGACGTTTTATGCGTGTATCAAACGTCAAATTGTCGAACCAATGTCAAAAAAATGCGAATTTCGCAGTTATGAGTACTAGGCTTTAAGCAGGACGCGCACTGAATCGACTCGGACCGGTCGACTCGGCGAAGAGCATTCGGTAGTTTTTGATACTCATGCAATTAAATGAGACTCCGCGCACGGCATCGGACTCGTCGACTCGACGTGGTCGACTCGAGTCTCATTTAATTGCATGAGTATCAAAAACTACCGAATGCTCTTCGCCGAGTCGACCGTCCGAGTCGATTCAGTGCGCGTCCTGCTTAAGGGATTGCTTATCGGCCTCGTTTTTGGTAATCGCGGCCATATTGGCCACGATCACCATGGCCGACGGCATTAACTAAGGACCGGTTTCTCAATAGCGAGTCACCCCCGGGTTAAGCATAACTAGGGTGAACATAGCAACTTGACATGCTTACCCCGTTAGTTAAAACTAACCCCGAGGTGACTCGTTATTAGTTGTATTCCTTTCAAGAGTTTCGAACACTAGAGCTACTCGCTCCGGTGTTAGTCAATAGTCAACCCTGATTTGAAAGGAACAGATGCGCTGACTTTCGTGCATTTAAATGGTTTGATTCGGGCTTGAGCAGTTCCAGGTTGCAACAAACATTTTTCGGAAGGAATAAGCGCGTGAAGCCCCGGAGCTGTTCCGGAGCTCCTCCTAGGTGTGAAAGGAATACAACATACAACTATTGAGAAACCGGCCTGTCGTCAACTGTTTGCTCCAGGGATTCTAGCTTAGAATTTAAATTTATGATGGAAAATATCATTTAATTTTGATAACATAATAGGCAAAGAGGAAGATGTAAACGAGATCTAAAGGAGTTGTTTTTAGAATGTTAAATATGGCTGTTTCCACCAACTATTTTAGGGAAGCCCTAACGATAAGTGTTCCCTAAACTGACATTTCTCCATGGAAAACTGTCAGTTTAGGGAATACTTATCGTTAATGCTTCCCTAAAATAGTTGGTGAAAACGGCCATTAATGTAGTAAAACCTGTGGTAGAACCAAGTTTTCATACAGCAAAAGCCAGCGGAATTTTAACCCGTGGTGCAAACACCCTACGTCAAGGCGAGAAAGGACATGCTGCTACGTTATCACTGGTACTTTGGCGTAGAGGCGCCGGTAGGGGGCTTCAGATTTGTTCTACACAGGCCTTATGCGGATAAATATAAATGTACTTATACGCCGCGGAAACATAAATCCACCAAAAACGTGAAAAACCTTTTTTAAATACAACAGCTCGAAATTTCAATTATTTTTGAATCTCCGATTGCTCGATTCGCACACCGAATCTCAAAGAGAAGATCCGCGGAACCATAAATTCGGCGCTGGTACAAAAGAGCGCAGCTCAAAAGCGAGCGGACAAAAGGGCGCAGGTCAAAATATTATTGGCAACCAGTACACCTCTAAAGGGCAAAATTATGGACTGACTGGTAAACGTCTGGTTGTTACCTAGCAGGTACTTTCTATACACTAGAAAATAGAAAGTACTTGCCAGATAACAACCAGACACTTACCAGTTGGTCCATATAATTTAAATTTGGCCCTAACAGTATTAAATGAACTGTAACGAAACTAATTAAAAATATGCAAACTAACCCGTCCACCTAATACGTGCTATTCCTTTTTATGTTAATATTGAATTTAAAAAACCAAAAATTAAGAAAGGGACAAATATTAAGAATTAAGGAATTGAGTAGCTCCGGTCATATTCATTTACGATTCACAGTTAAACTATTGATTTTTCAGAAAGAAAAAAAAAATAATTTTCCGTTCGAACAATTTTCTTTCGAACAATTTCCCGTTCGAATAATTTTCCGTTCGAACAATTTTCTGTTCGACTAATTTTTCGTTCGAGTAATTTTCCGTTCGAAGAATTTTCCGTTCGAACAATTTTTTTTCGAACAATTTTCCGTTGACGCCTTTAGTAGCAGTGTGTATATTCGTTGGCTGGCAGCTGGGCTCTGGGCCGAGATTCTAAAATCACGATTCGACACCCGACTCGAAAACGATACCGGCCTTGTCGTCTCGAAAGGTCTAATTCCATTGAGATTTCTAACCTAGAATCGTCGGAAAAATCGTCTCGTTGTCGAGTCGTATGTCGAATCGTGATTTTAGAATCCCCGGCCTGGGCTGGCAAGCAGCAAGGTTCCTGAACTTAATGGGTGGTCTGGTAATGGGTAACTTGATGACGCATCTAGGGTGCCTTATGGAGATTTGCATTATGTTGAGGCACCCCAGATGACGTCATAAAGTCAGGCAACCTACCTTTACAATAGTGACGAGTGACGTAACACTCAAGATGGCGTGGCGGCCACACATGGGTCAAAAAACACAAAAAAATATCTAGCTTCTGTCCGATTTAATAGTTTAAGCACCTAGTCAACAATTATTTTATAATGATCAAAATCAAAGTTACAATCAAAACTGCAAGCAAAATAATTTAAAATACGCATAAAAACATATTCAAAACAAACTTGCTTGGCTGCCACGCCATATTGAATTTTCCTTTTTGACAGATTGATTGAATTGCCTATTTTTCCAAAATACAAAATATTCTACCTACTGGATTTCTATTCTAAAAAGAGGGAGCTTTGTGAATTTTGCTGCAAATAACATGGAATTCGATGAAGCAGAATTGAAAGAAATTGCGGCAGAATTTGCAAAGGATACCATAGAGCAAGGTAAGAGCTCAATATTTTTTAAATCCGAAAAAAATGTTTTCCCCTCTTCTACACAGATTCAAATTTGAAAGATATCGAAAGTGGTCCATCAAAAGCAGCATCTACAAAAGCCTTTTCAACAACTCCGACACTCCTGGTAAACCCAAAACAACGAGGAAATCCAGTATTAAAATCTATAACACTAGTTGCTTGGGAATATGATGATATTGTTCCAGATTATCAAATGGGGGCTCAAATATGTGCTTTATTTCTTTCATTGAGATATCACAATTTGAATCCAGATTATATACATGAAAGATTAAAGCTGTTGAAGAATTTTTATAAATTGAGAATTTTGTTAGTCCAGGTAAGTTTTCTTGACAATGGAAAGTGACGGTGGTGTGTATTAAGATAATCTTTAGGTGGACATTAAAGAACCTCATCATGCACTTAAAAATTTGACCAGAATTTGCATTTTGGCCAATATGACACTTATATTAGCTTGGAGCCCTGATGAAGCTGGAAAAATACTTGAAACTTACAAAATATATGAAAACAAACCACCTGATAATGTTATGGGTAAATCTGAATCTTCGCCCTATTTAAAAGTGAGTATTTTAATTAATTATGTAAATAATAACATCACAAATATACTTTTAGGTGATTCAAGCTTTATCTTCTATAAAACCAGTAAACAAAACTGATGCAATCAATTTACTAACAAGATTTAAAACTCTGGAAGGCATTATTAAAGCCACAGAGTTTCAATTATCAGAATGTCCAGGTTTTGGTACCAGGAAAGCTAAGAAACTTCATAAAGTTCTAAGGGAAAATTTCTGTACATAATGTTTAGAGATAGTTGAATAAGATAACTGTGATATAATTCTTTTTACCATTATACCATGTGTATTTTTATCACTTTAAAAGTGATCGAACAAATGTAAGAAGTTTATTCATTTTAAGACACCCCTTTTTTTTATAAAAAAGTTTTTGATAGATTTTTTTGTCTGCATGTTAATTAGGTACCTCTCTATATTATGTTTGTTTTTTATTTTTATTATCAATTTCACTCCCTTAGCAAATTCCTGACAAAACTTGGAAAGATTTTCTCCAGGATTTTGTAATGAGAAGTAAAAAATAAAACACATTTTGTCATTGATTTATCTGAATTTACAATAAATATATTTTTCTAAACATTACAAGTCTTTCTTATCTGCTTCGTCATTCGAAATAATAATAAATTTGGAATGCCACTTAATAATGACCCAACATAAGATCATAGGGACAAAGGAGAAAAGTATCACAGCTCTATATGCAATTTGATTACAGATTAAACCAAACATTAAAGGAACAGTTAGGCCTGCTAAAATACTGGCAGAACTATTGAGTGTAATGAGAGATTCGCTTTTGCGTTCAGCAAATAGTTCTTTCCAAAGAGTCATTATAAAAGATCTTAATATTATAATTGGGATCAATAAAAGCATGTAAAGCTCTAAATATGGAGCATAACAAGCTAGAATCATTAAAATTGCAATAAGCAGGAATGATATTTCACTGACAAAAATTAGAGGACATTTTTGAATAGTTGTTTTAAGTTCACCAACCAAAAATGTTGAAGCAAACACTAAGCAATTTATATAGGAACCTATATGACCCATAGTAATACTCCCTGAGTAATAATTATGTTTTAATATTTGTGTGAACTTAGAGAAAAATATCATCACACTTGCAGCAAAAAGATATTTGAGCAATAAAATATCCCAATGCTTTTCTGCTAGACACTTTTTAAATTCTTTTATGTTTTTATTAACTTTTGTTCTAGCTTTATCCAATACCGACTTATCGGCAGGCTCCACATTAGAATCCTTGTCGGTTTTAGTTATGCTCATTAATAAGTAAACATTAATCAATGCTAAAAAGGCTGCTAAAACTCCTATATATCCAAAACCAATATCAAACAAATACCCACTAACAATTGGACCAATTATAAAACCAGATCCACTTAAAATACTCCAGTTTCTGCTTAATGTTTGTTTCATATCATCATTTTCAGCTTTATCAAGCAATAGTTCGAGACAAAGATTTTGAGACTGATTTGTAATACTGAATAATATGCGGATTAAAATTGTAAACCAATAACTATCAGTCAAAACCATTATAATGTGCGTTATAAATGCTGTGTTAAGCATTAGGAAAAGTGCGTATCTTTTACCATGGATATGAGTGAATATTTTCTGAAAAAAAAAACAATGTTAACTCATAAGATTTGTACCAGGATCATACATACAGCAACATCTGGAGAGAGTTGTTCGGCAATAAGAAGTCCAATTGTCAGAATACTAACATGCACATGGGAACTTCCTAGTTTCTGTAGATATGGAGAAATGAAGCAGTATATCATACCATAGCTTAGAGAGTCCTAAAGAAGAACTACATTAATAAAAAATATTATAAGACTCTTTTTGTGTATTTCAGCAAAATTGAAGAAGCATGGGTTAAAAAAATATAAACAAGTAAAAGAACTTACAAGAGCAGTAATGATTTGTAGATTTCTTATAGAAACTTCTGCAGTAGGCATATTGCTGATGGCCAAGTACAATTATCTCAATTTGAGTTGCTATAGTTGATTAATGCTTCAATAGTCATGAAACTACCAAAATTTCTGAAGGTTTTTGTATTGTGGTTTTCAGGCATCATTAACTTTACAATTTTAATAAAGTAGTGTAAACGATCAGATTTCCTTGCTTTTCGTATTAATATCGTATCTTTATCAAGGTTTCACGTATTATTGATAAATTCATGTTTTGATGGTTTCGAAATTTTCAAAACAAGGAACAAAAAGATTGGTTAGGTTAAGGTTGGCGAAACGGGGCGAGTTCAGGAATGACACACCCAGAGTGAGTAGTGAGTGTGTCACCGGTACAGTGAATAGGCTCCTTGCATCAAATTTTTTTATTGCTGATTTCGATAGTCCATGAAAAATAAGTCAACACGTGTTTTTTCTTTTTCTTGTTAGTCAAAAATTGACAGAGATACAACGCTTTGAAATGTCCTTCCGACGTCATAGCTTAGCTATAATACGTGGTGAGTTGTGACGTCGCACATGCTCAGTATCTATATATATAAAACTCAATATTTGTTATAACTTCCGAAATAATTATATTTGAACAAAATAGAAAAACATGCATCGATTTTTTTTCGATTTCCTACAGTTTGCAATAAACAATATTCAATTTAATTTTTCATGCAAGTACCCTATTGCTGTCTTATTTTTGATTGGTTCTAAAATCCCATATATTTATAGATATACATATTCACATTAATAACGCCGCCATCTTGTTCCCAACCTCTTGTGGAAAAAACACAGGTTTTTAACGAAGAACAACGATTTGTCTGTACTTTGTACGAATAATCGACATGTCGAATAAACCCGTCTTGTGACGTCATTGATTTACGACTGCGTTTTGGCGCGAATAGAGTTATTTTAAAGGACCCAGCACACCTCTTATGGGATTTGGGACTTCCGCCAAATTTAACCAAATTCTAGTATCATATAAATTTGACCTTTCTGATCAATACTTAACATTGGCCCAACTTCATCCTATGACTAGTTTTTGAGATACAGGTAGTTTAATGACCAAGAAATGTACACATTTTATATGCATTTACATCTACCTGTTACCTAATAATATACCAGGATGGTCAGGTATCCTCACGCTCAGGTGACAGGTAGATGTAAATGCATTAAAATGTGTACATTTCTTGGACATTAAACTACCTGTATCTCAAAAACTAGTCATAGGATCAAGTTGGGCCAATGCTAAGTATTGATCAGAAAGGTCAAATTTATATCATACTAGAATTTGGTTAAATTTGGCGGAAGTCCCAAATCCCATAAGAGGTGTGCGGGGTCCTTTATATATTTTTTACCAAAACTATTAGGCCCGTCGCACATAATAATAATAATAATAATAATAATAATAATAATAATAATAATAATAATAATAATAATAATAATAATAATAAAGTTTATTTACTAAGTTTACAATAGCAAGTTTACAGTGGAAAAAACTTACATCTAGCAAATAAACAATAATCACAGAAGCAGAAATTAATCTGCTTGTACGTGATATAGCTATCTATTATCTATATTACTTACTTAAACTATACCTTAAATATAATATACTCATACTCTAAATTATTAAACATACCTATCTTAAATTAAGATATCTATCTTATTGATTGAGATTCTTAATCATTTCTTTTTCAAGAATGAAAACACATGGAGCTATATCCATAAAAGACGAAACTGCGTAGAGACGACAGTTAAAAACTAGTTGGATACTCAATTCTCGTACACGAGTGGACGGGACGAGGGTCGAAAATAAACGCGTGTTCAGTGTATGCAAGCTTGGTCATTCATTTCGTTTTTCGTCATTTCACTACATAAGTTTCGAAAAAAATCTCCAACAAATCCTCGCGCGACCGACAGTTCGAGACTCTTGGCGATTTATCACTTAACCAGTAGCGTACGGGTCCGCGACTAGTAGCGCCGTGTACGACATTCGATTTGAATACACATGCCGTGGACTTGCAAAAGACTGTCAAGCTTAAAGAGCTGTCAAGTGATTATAGTTTAATTTCAGTTTCATACCAGTAGCTGCGTGTGCGACGGGCCTTAGTTGAAAATTTATGTGGCAGGTGACTTTTTACAATGTGAAAAATTTAATATAAGAATAAAAAAAAAATCTGCAAATTCCTCATTGTATCATACTCCCCTAACTTCCTCGCCATCAAATTCTGGGCCTTCGAGTGACGTCACTATCTTCAGCTTATAGTAATGACGTCACCTGCAGCCCTCGATGGAATGCTCGCGATTCAGGCTGTACTAGTGAGTTAATTTTTTCGTCGGTTTTAAATGCAGGAAAGGTGATTTCCGTTCAGGGTCGGCGCAAGTGACTTTGAAGCCCTAGGCAAATGTACTGTCTGCCGCCCCCATCAAGTGAAAATACGAATATGCATGCCTATTTTTGAAAACATGTTCTATAGTTTTATAAGTGATTGTACATAAAGAGAGTTATTGGAACTATTAAATACTGCCTCGCAGTATTAAGGATCTACGTTATTTTATTAGTGCATCAGCACTATTTTTCCAAGAAAAAAACAGTTATTGGAAGACTGCAGTAGGTGTTAGAGTATTACCTTATTTTCCTTGCGTTCGGTATTTTGCTCGAAGAGCAGAGCGTGCTGAGCGGAGCCGTAATCACGTGACCAGCGAGGGAACAGAGCAGTTGAACGCTATATAAAAGTGCCAGAAATTTTAATAAACGAACGCGAATGAGGCTGCACCGAGTACACTTTTTGAATAAACGAACGGTAAAGTCATGCTCGGAGAACTCAGACCAAAATAACGAACGCACGGTTTGTATTCATAATTTTGACAGCTGATAACTATGTTTATAAATTTCAGCCTCAAAAAGTGTTTATTTTTGTTTGTGATTTTCTGCTGATACCCATTTTTTTATTTTACCCACTGTAAAATGGAAAACTATTGTAAAAAATAAATTTTCCAAGTAAAATTACGTCATCATCGAAAAGCGAAACGTCAAACTCGTCCAAAATGTCAGAAATTTGAAATAAGGGAAGTTTACTGCCTCACACTAACCATATATAAATAAAGACAAGCAGTAACCTTATTAAGGGAATCCTTATTTTCGGACCCAAATGCGCATGCGTAGATGTCAAAATAGGGCTAATTTAAATACTGCTTGTCCTTATTGCACGTCCAATAACTCTCTAATATAGGTGAACCTGATTTACAGAATAGAGATTATAGAATATCAACATAAAAAAATATACACAAACACAAAACGTTAATTTTCTGCCAAAAATATTCATAATATAAAATAAGTAGGTTTTGACCGCCCGCCACCCAGTCGCACGACCCTGATAGTTACTAGCAGAAACAGGTATAGCAGTATATGTACAGTGGGAATCATTGCAATTGGCACACACTCTTTAAAATCCCTCGTATTAAGTCAAAATTCTAACCAATAAATCTATTTAAAGTGCAGCATTTTGCTATTACTGTGCGTCAGATTTGACACATTACGAGGGATATTTATATAGTGTGTGCCAATTGCAATGATTCCCACTGTACTCATAAGAAGAGGGCAAAGTTTGTATTTGGGTTTGCAAGAGAAATGGAATCCTGAATATTATGAAGAAAAGTAGAATTCAAAAGATTTTTTTTTTGTTGCGTTTTTGCCGCCCCCTTAGGTTTGCCGCCCTAGTCGACCGCCTAGTTCGCATAATGGTTGTGCCGAGTGCCGACCCTGTTTCCGTCTGTTCTCACAGAAGAAATTATGTTCTTGATCTTCGAGTATCCTAGAATTTGATGGTGGGGGAGTTATAGTAGGAGAGCTAGCGGTTCATCCGACTAACCAGGAAATAATTTGTTTCTTATCTGCCCGTATGGTGTTTGTATGGTTCAATACTCAATAGTACATTACACACCTAGGGACTAAAGTGGTACCTACTTCCTGAGACAAAAAGTTTATAGCCCGACCGAAGGGAGGGCTATAATTTGTCGAATGATTAAAAAACACTTTAGTCCTGAGGTGTATACACTATTTTATGTATTTTATAAAACACTTTTTTAGAACTTTACGAAAGTTCCCTTTTATTCCCTGTTTCATTTAATTCCTGGGAAATAAAGTAAAAACTTAATCCCTCGGGAAATAAAGTGAAATTTAATCCCGGGGATTAAAAGTCCCACTTTACTCCCTTAAAACATGGATTAAAAGGGTACTGTTCATCCCTAAAGTGCATAAACATTTTTTTCCTTCATTTCATTTTATCGATAAGAAATTTTTGTTTCTTTTTCCAGAAAACGATGCAGCGAATGATAATTATTGATTCCGCAGATGAAGACTAATGAAATTCGATAACTAATCCATATTTGTTAAGAAAAATAAAAATTTATATTTTGAGCCATTTTGTGTCCAAGAATTTGTCCATCATAAAAATGTATACGTTACATATAACTCTATTTATCTTCAATTTCAGTAATCGTTTGTCATATCTTCCTAATATAATATCGTATCCTCTCATTCTGACATTGGAACTCATATTATGTCTGTTGCGCTCGCACTCCCATCGAGCGTCATAACTATTACATGCTGTTCTGGCAGACACTTGCAACCGTCAGAATAGGCTGGCTTTTTACATACGCTTTTTATAGTTATTTATGTATCAAGGGAATTATGAGGGTGTTAAGAGGCCAACAACAAATTCAAGCGCGCGAAATTCTTCTTCTTCTTCTTAACTGAATATTGGCTCTGCTCCACAAGGGGCAATTTGCCAGCACATTTGTTGGTATCCAGAGAGCTGTCTGGCTCTAAGCCATGCTCCGGACGCTGTACTTTCAAGGTCTTCGAGATTTTACTGCTGTTATCTTTATCTGGTTTATGGAATTTATTTTCTTTCCTCCTGTGAGTTGAGGTTGTAAACACATAAAAGGATGACACAACACAGGTGGGGAGGATGTTTTTTTTTTTTTTTTTTTTTTTTTTCTAAAAAGGAAATTTTTTTGGGATATTTTTCATTTTTTATTTTTTTTTTATTTTTTTTTTTTTTTTTTTTTTATTTTTTTTTTTTTTTTTTTTTTTTTTTAAGAATATTCTTTTGTTCATGATATTGAGTGATTGTGGATGAGTGTGTTGCTGTTTCAATGTTTTTGGATCGTTCAAAATTTTTGGAAGTGCTTACAAGTTTATTTTATTGTAATTGAGAAAGGAGACCAGACTTTTAATTGTGTTAGTGTTTAAATTTCTTAGTGCAGTAATCATTGAAAGAGGTGCCGGATGTCCGAACTCCATGATTTGCCAATACATGTCCACGTTTACTATTTTATTAATTGGGCATTCAAAGAAAATGTGATTTAAATCTTCGATCTGGCCGCATTCGCAATTTGGGGAGTCTTTTTTGCCTATTCTGTGCAGGTATTGGTTGGAAAGGAAGTGTCCGGTTCTCATTCTAGTTATTACAGTAATGTGTCGTCGATCTATGTAAGGGAATTTTTTAAACCATGTTGACCTAGGAAAGCTGTCCTGTACAAGGGCGTACCACTTGCCTTTTTGTTTGAGGGTGCTTTTCCAAGCCAACTCGTGCTCCTTCAAAATTTTTCCTTTGATGGAGGCCAAGATGTTATTTTTGTTTAGTGGAAGGTTTTTTGGAACCTGAAGTTTTCTTCCAATATAAGCCAACTTGTCAACTGTTTCATTGCCAGGGATTCCCGCGTGACTGGGAATCCATGCCAGTTTAATGTCATAGCCTGTTTCATATGTTGCAATCAATAACGCTTTGGCTCTGAGGGCCAGGCTACTCATATCCGGATTCATGAAGTTTTGATTGAGGATGTCTATTGCGCTTTTAGAGTCTGTGAATATGATTGCTTTTTTGATGTTTCTTTTGGCTGTGAATATGATGGCTTCTTGTATGGCTACTATTTCAGCTGAGCAGATGTCGAACCCATCTGGCAGTCTGCAGCTGAAGTTATGTTTTAAGGAGGGACAGTGTATTCCAAAACCAGCTTCATGATCCTTTTTTGATCCGTCAGTATATATGAAAATATAATCTTTTCTAAACTTTTCTGTGTTGGCCATGAATTTAGTTTTTGCAGAAAGATCCCTTTTCCCAATATTGACGTTGATGGTGCGGATATTCCTTATTTGGGTTTCGTATTTTATATTGTAGCATGGCCAAATATCAATTTTTTCTATTTTGTTCCTGTAAGGGAAAAAGTAGTTAAAAGCTTGGACCAGGTAGGGTATGTCCTTTCTTCTCCAGTAATTTGCATTATTCATGTAATGGATTTTGATAGCTTTGATCAATGGGATGATGGGGTGTTGATGAATGTTAACTGATTTGGTGAAAAACTTAATTCCCAACCACAACTGCCTGAAATTGAACTCCATTTGATTGGATTCTGCTAAGAGTGCGTTTGTTGGAGTAGATTTGGTGCATCCAAGGACTATTCTCAGTGAGTTGTATTGAACGGTTTTGATTTTGTTAAAGTTTTTTTTGTTCAGGTTGAGGAGAAATGCCCCGTATTCTAAATGGGACATAACAATTGCGGAGTGTATGTTTAGCAGAGTCTGGGGGTCTGCCCCCCACCACACTTTGCCAAAGGTTTTCAAAATATTGATGCCTTTCCCGGCTTTTTGAGTGACATATTCGATGTGTTTATTCCAGTTAAGTTGACTATCTATTATCATACCCAAGTATTTAATGGAATCTGAAAAAGCTAAGTGTTGATGTTGAATAGTTATTGGAGGGAAAACCCCGTTCCTTTTGCCTTTGGTAAAGAGCATTGGCTCGCACTTTGTTGGGGATAATGTAAGTTCATTATTTGTGAGCCAAATATTTATTTTTTCTAGAGCTGCATTCATCTTGTTTATGAGAATGGGAATATTTTTTCCTTTTGTAAAAATGGCGATGTCATCTGCATATGCCATAGTGATTATTTCCCTGTCCAATACTTCAAAGATGTCCTTCATGTATATGTTGAATAGAATTGTGCTAAGTGGTGAGCCTTGAGGGAGTCCTTTGGATGCATGTACTGGTCCAATTATGTCGTTTTGGATGCTTCTGATGTAGAGGTGTCTATTATTTAATATTTTGAATATGGTGTTGCAGGTTTCTAGGGGAATATTGTAAGATATAAGTTTTTTGTAAAGTTTATGAACGTTAACTGCGTCAAATGCTGATTTGATGTCCAGGAATATGGCCACGACCGCCTCATTTTGTGCAAAAGCTAGATTGATGTAAGTGATGAGATATGCCAGGCTGTTGTGTACGCTGGATTTTTTCCTAAATCCAGTTTGGAACGGAGAAAATGCTTTTTTATTTTCCATCTGCCAGTCAATTCTATTTTTTAACATTATTTCCATAACTTTGAGATAGCAGGAAGCCAAGATTATAGGTCTGTAGCCTTCTACAAGGTCCGGGTTTTTTCCAGGTTTGTTTATTGGCAATACTAGGTATTCTTTCCAGGCAGCTGGGAGGTCTTTTCCACCCAGAATGCTGTTGTAAATGTTTAGAAGGGCTTCCTTTGCGTTGATGGGAAGATTTTTTATCATGGAGTAAGAGACTTCATCAATTCCAGGGGCCGAATCTTTTTTATTCCTTATGGCTGCATTAAGTTCATGTATATTAAATTTCTGTATTTTTGTAGTTCTTTTGATGTCGAATTCTGGGACTATGTCTGTGATTTCCATGTTATTTAGGATTTGCGTTCTTAGGGTGTTGTTTGGCGTTTTGACTTTTTTCGTTGAATATATTCCGGCGAATTTTCTGATTTTGTTCCAGATCTCCCTGACGTCAGAGTTTCTGTTTAGGGTCGCAGCGTAATTTAAAAATTTTTCTTTTTTTTTTCTTTTAAAAAATCTTCTACCCTTTGCAATGGTATGTTTCAGGTTAAGATAATTTTCCATGGAGGGCTGGCTATTGTATTGATTTAGAGCCATTTTTCTTTCTTCTATTTTGAGGCTGCATTCTTGATCCCACCAGGGGTTTCCTGTTCTGTTTCTAGTATTTTCCGGCGTTCTGGGAATATGTTGGTCTGCTGCCTTTTGCATTATGTCATTCAATGTATTGAAGTTAAGGTTTTGGTCTGTATTTTTTGTTGTTTTATAAATATCTAAATAATATGGAACCCATTTTGCTTTTGTGAACTGTCTTTTGGGTAGATATGTGATTTTAAAATCCGATTTTGAGAGTCTGGAATATTGGTTGAATCTGATGATTGTGGGTAAATGGTCACTGTAACCAGGTTCCTGTGTGACTGACCATGTGCAACGTAGTGCTGTTTGCAAGGTTGCAATGGAGAGGTCCACAGGACTTGGTCCCTCGTCGGGTGCTCTGATTCTTGTTGATGATCCGTCGTTCAAAACAGACCAGTAATATTCCGATAAAAATTCTACGATTTGTTTGCCATTGATATTGATCCTTGTGCTACCCCAATCTGGGTGGTGAGCATTAAAATCTGCCATGATAAGGGTTTCTCCTTCTAATTGGGAGGTTATGTCTTCAAGTATATTTTTCAAGTTAGGGATTTGATGAGCTGTATAGCATGTCATTATGTTCAAGTTATTAATTTTAATTATTAAGAGTTCCAGACTGTCATTTTGTATTTTAATCTCAGTGTAGATATAATTATTTTTTATACATATCGCTACTCCCCCATAACCGTCATAGCGGTCGTTTCTTAGAATATTATAATTTTTAATATGAAAAGGGGTTTCTGGTTTTAGCCAGGTCTCATTTAGGAGTATTATGTCTGGGTCGTGTTTCCATAAACAGCTGATTAGGTTGTCCCTATTGTGAGTTATACTTCTGGCATTCCATTGCAGGATTGTTAGCTTATGGGTGTAGGTCAACATGGTTTATTTTTATTTATTTTTTTTTTTTAAATGACTTGTATGGTTAAAAATCTGAATCTTCGTAATCCATATTTGGATTACTTTCCATTATATGCTGAAGGATACTATACAATTCTATCTGGGTACTTTTATTTAGGTTAATGATAAAATCAAAAGTTTCATCTTTATTTAGTTTGTCTATGGATTTAAGTGCACTTTCTGGCTTTTTTTGTGATGAGGTTGTTGGACGGTTGAATTTTGTGTTGCTAGAGGTTGATGGGATTGAGGGGTCGAATTGAGAAGAATTTCCTTGGAAGTTTGAAGAAGTTCCTTGTAGGTTTGAAGAGGGTCTTTTGAAATTTGAAGGGATACTTTGGAGATTTGTGAATGTTCCTTGGGGATTTAATTGTGACCTGGAGTTCGGAAAAAATAACTGTTCGTTGTGGAGCCTATGGTCGTACCCTGGTTTTTCTAAAATTCTTTTTTTGGTAGGGTTTACTAGTGCGTGTTGGTAAGATCTTTTTGAGGATTGGTTGCTGTTTTGGGCAGCAAACCTTCGTTGGTTAATAGGGATTGAATTTTCGTTCTTATTTCTATTTTCGAACGGTTTAGGGAAATCTCTAGGGTCTAGATTAAAGTTGGTGGTTTGGTTATTTTTTGGAATTAGTAAGGCAGCCTCATAGTAGGAAATGTTTTCGAAAACCATTGTTTTTTTAATTTGTTCTTGTCTTTGGAATTCGGGACATTGTTTTGAATTAGATCGATGGGAATCGGATTTGCAGTGATGGCATTTTTCATCACAGTTTGTGTGGGGAATATTTTCTGAAGTAATAGGTTCTGCGCATTGAAAACACCTTTGTTTTCCTCTGCATAAGGTTCTCGTATGACCGTACAAAAAACAATTGTAACATTGTGTTACCCTAGGAATGTAGGGAGAAACTGGCAACTCTAATCCGTACAAATCAATATACCTTGGTAGTATTGTGCCATCAAAAGTAACCAATATTGAGTACGTGGGTACGTAATCAAAGTTTTTTGAATTATCTTGTACAGAAGATGAATTGTTAATTGGGGATTTTTTATTCACTCGCCTATTTAGTCTGGTCACGTTTTTTATTTTGTAATTTTTAAAAGCGGAATTTACTCTGATATCATTTTTTAAAGTTTCAACATCAAGTTCGGTATCTACAGACCTAACAACCCCTTTACAGGAGGTATAGTTAAATGGAATTGAGACCCTAAGGCCTTTTTGTTTTATTAATTCATTATGTAAAAATTCATTGGCTGCCTCATGGCTTAGAAATTCGACACCTATTTTGTTTCTGCCTAGCGCTTTGATTTTTTTAATATCCTTCAGCTTTAAGTCAAAAATTTCTTTTGCTATCTTAATTTGTGAAAAATTTCCTATGTTTTGTTTATTAGATTCGACTGTAAGTAAAAAAGTCTGATCATTATTATTGTAAGCCCTTTCATATCTTGGACGATCTACATTGGAATTTTTATTGTTTAAATTGTTTATATTTAGTTGACCTTGGTCAATGGTATGTACAAAAGTGGAATTATTACTATTAATATGTGTTTCCTCTATATCAGGATCTAACGGCGGGGGGTCGTCCCCCCCTATGACACTCATTGTTTAAGGAAAATTAATAAATGCTTTTGTTAAAATGAATTGAAGTGATTAGATGAAAAATGGGATGAAAAGTGTGAATGGTAATGTTAGTAGAACTCACCAATCCTCTTGAAGGGCAATTTTCACCAATTTTCACCGAGATTTCCGGGAACGTGGAGATCGAGCAGCTGCATACACCGAGGTTTCAACAGCAAGTGAGCGCGAAATTCATTCTTTGTCGCCGAGTTCAAAGTAGGACCGTGATAGACGACGTTACGGCAAATATTTCCGAGATAACGGAAGGGTGTGATCAAATTGCATGGAAGGTGAATAATAAATCCTATGGGCTTTTGTGGAGGCAAAACTAATACACCTATCATATTTAATCTAAATTAAAAAGTATACAGTTATAATAATAGTTTTATAATTTACATTGTGCTTTTTATTTAACAAATAAGAATGTGGAGAATGAAATGTGCGGAAACACAAAAATATATTACAAAGATAATAAAATTTACCTATACAAATACAGCAAAATAGATACTTGAAATGTTTACACAAAAAAAAAGTGAGGTGGCGTAGTTACGAGGGTGGGAGAGATGATGTTTATTCGTTTATTACATAAAGAACTTCCAGAAAACCTAGAAAAATAATAAACATTGGTGAGATTGCTCATGAAAACCTCGGACACATCGATTTTTGATTTCAGTTGCCGTTTTTCTGATGGTAATATCATGTATACAGGGTGACCCAGAAACAAGTTGTGACCGCTAACTTTATTTTTTTAAATCAAAACATTAATTTTGAAGTGAAAACTTCTTTAGAATCGTCCCTAATAACACCGATCTCCCAGAAACATCCTATTTATGTACCATTAAGGTCCTTATGTTTCCGACATAAATGGTACATCGCTGCGATGTTTGTAATGTAACATCTCTAGGATGATTGTCCTGAAATGTTTTAGAAACATCCTTTCGAAAATATCTATCGACAAAAAGATTTTTTGTTCTCAAAATTAGATACTTATTACAGCTAAAAAATGGCTAACATTATTTTACAAAACTAGGTAGGACCTCAGACCGGTAGGACCCAGTATTAAATTTGCCAATTTTGTGTGATTTCTGAAAATGTCTCTATCACACACACAAACTAATTTCAAATTCCATAATATACCTGTAATGTATATAGATAATAAGGAACTTAATATTAATTTTGTATTGTAACAACAGCAATATTTAATTTTTCATTCGACTTACAACTTGGAATAAAATAAAATATGTATTGATAAAAGTCTTCTCTCTTTTCAACTTTCAAACATCGTGAATATTCGTGAAGCCGAAGTGTATGGCGCAGGCGCGTGCTCAGGCATTTGTACTTGTACCGGTCAGGACAGGAGGGCACGCCACCACGTCGGGTCGGCGCCGCAGCCAGCGCAGACGGGCAGAATCAGTCGAACGGGTCGTCCTGTGCGCTACGCTTGTGTTGTTGGGCGGAATTTTATTTCGTAATGGCGTCGTGCTGTGTGGAGGATTTGTCAATTTGTGGTTTTTCGCTACACCTAGTTGTGCCATTTTGTGTTCGAAAGGATCTCTGCGACCTACCAGTGCTTATTAGTTGGTGAGAAAGATTATTTGTTGAAAGATAACGTCGCATAACTATCAATTGTTTAGTTTATTTAATTTCAATATGGCGTCGGTTAGGAAATTTCTAACTTTTCTGATAAATAGCCCCTAGAAACCCGAACTTCATTCTTCATTAGGTAAGAGAAAATAACCAATAATTATTTTTTGTTTTCATAGTTGATTACATTCTAGGTGTGCAAGTTGAATTGTACTTCAAGAACTTTGGATTTTGGTTCTGTGGTTGTTTTGGTTAGATAATGGTACCTTTATGAAATTGGAGCACCAACAAAAAAAGAAAACGCCGAACTCCCCTACTACAACATGCTGCCACCGCCAAACTATGGTTTTCGATGACATGACGGGGCATAAATACTACATTATTTAGGCAAAATTGTCCGTCGATTATTATTAGTTGATAGATAATCAATATAAGTATACATGTACCTTATTTTTTCAATAAAAAATGTTATTGGAAACTGATGTGCCTACTTAATTTTATAATTTTCAATTTTTGTTTTTTTTTTGGAAAAAGTTCTGACTTCCAGAAAATAGAACGAAAATTGAAAATTATTGAATTAGGTAATTTTTAATCCATAATCCTAAAATTCATTCACCTATTAAAGTCATACTAGAAACATATAGAGGATGTTTCTTACACCTGCCCCGGATGTATTAGGTACATCCCGCGTCATCTTAGAAACATCCCTGAGAGATGTTTATAGGACATCGCAAATGATGACACGGCTGTTGCCTGCAACATCCCAGGGATGTCCCCAGGAAAATAGGGACCTCCCAGGGACGTCTTCATTATCCCTGATGGATGTTTCTGGAATGTTTCTGCGATGTTACTGTGTTATTAGGGGTTGGGAGTGATGTGAGACTCGATGAAACGAAAAAGCGACATGACACTTTTTTAACACGCTTATATTAACACACAACAAGAACCTGGAACAAGCCAAGTGAGCTGGAACAAGTCTGGAAAATGTCTGGATAAATCTGGATGAAGTCTGGAAAAGTCTGGAAATCTCTGGAAACGTCTGGAAAGAGCCTGGAAATTTCTGGAAAGGGTCGGAAAAATTCTGCCAAAGGTCCCAAAGGACCTGGGGATCATTCTCCAGAATCCGGATCAGTCTGTACAAGTCTGGATAAGGTCTGGATAAATCTGGATTAAGTCTGTAAAACTCTGGATAAGTCTGGATATTGTCTGGAAAAGTCTGGAAACGTCTGGAAAAGACTTGGAAATTTCTGGAAAGGGTTGGAAAAATTCTGAAAAAGGTCCCAAAAGACCTGAGGATCATTTACCAGAATCCGTATCAGTCTGAACAAGTCTGAATAAAGTCTGGATTAATCTGGATGAAGTTTGGAAAACTCTGGAAAGCTCTGGATAAGTCTGGATAATGTCTGGAATTCTCTGGAAACGTCTGGAAAGAGCCCGGAAATTTCTGGAAAGGGTCAGAAAAATTCTGCCAAAGGTCCCAAAAGACCTGGGGATCATTTTCCAGAATCTGGATCAGTCTGTACAAGTCTGGATAAGGTCTGGATAAATCTGGATTAAGTCTGTAAAACTCTGGATAAGTCTGGATATTGTCTGGAAAAGTTTGGAAACATCTGGAAAAGACTTGGAAATTTCTGGAAAGGGTTGGAAAAATTCTGAAAAAGGTCCCAAAAGACCTGGGGATCATTTTCCAGAATCCTGATCAGTCTGAACAAATTTGGATAAAGTCTGGATTAATCTGGATGAAGTCTGGAAAACTCTGGATAAGTCTGGATAATGTCTGGAAATCTCTGGAAACGTCTGGAAAAGGCCTGGAAATTTCTTGAAGGGGTCGGAAAAATTCTGGAAAAGGTCCCAAAAGACCTGGGGATCATTTTCCAGAATCCGGATCAGTCTGTACAAGTCTGGATAAATCTGGATGGAATCTGGAAAACTCTGGGAAGCTCTGAATAAGTCTGGATAATGTCTCGAAAAGTCTGGAAATCTCTGGGGCTGACACGCTATTATAATACATCGAACTAAAAAGTGAAAAATAAATGTATTTTAAAAAAACTAAAAAACACGCTTTTATAGTAAATTGAACTAAAAAGTGAAAAATAATTTTTAATAGAAACAGAAAATATTAATGAACAAAAAATATTAGAATTATTGTCAAAAAAGCGTGGGGTGCTCAATGTATGAAAAATGTGGAACAAAGCACCCCAGCGTGTATTTTAGTTTTTTCAAACTATATTTATTTGCGTTCTTTCTCAAGTCTTTTGGAGGGGGGGGGACGCCACTGTGTATGTTAGTATGTGTGTAATGCATGCAGTTCGATGAAGGTTTCACTTCTACCGGGTGTGAACTGTACAGGATTTTTTTTAATTTCATTTCTTATTTCTACGTTACATTCTGAACTTATTTAATGTATCATATCCTATACCTATCTTCAACTGTTTCGGAAATAATAAGAGTTGAAAATTAACTTTTTTGCAACTTTGACAGGCTTTAAAACCTCAACGGTTGATTTTAGAGCTAAACCGATCATATATTCTTATCTGAGTTTTCCATGAACTATCATTTGACACCAGCTTGGAAATTAATCCAAGATTAAAAATTCCATTGCTTGAGTTGTATTTTAGCTATTTTTGGGTTTGAAAAAAGGACGGTTCTAGAACGGTTCAAAACAATCGCACAGTTTATTATTGAAGTTTGTGATAGCTGAACCGTTGTCATTTAGTTGATTGATGAACTGTGCGATTGTTTTGAACCGTTCTAGAACCGTCCTTTTTTCGAACCCGAAAAGAGCTTTTATGAGAGAATTTCATGAATCAAAAATTAAAATTTTTTGTCAAAAAATGTTAAAACACCAGTGTCGCGCCAATTATCGCGTGAAGCCTAATTCTCACTTGCGCGAGATTCGCTCTTTTTTGACATTGCTTCAATAATTTGACGTTTGATACACGCATAAAACGTAAATCAACAATCAAAACATGTCAGTTTATTGTTGGAATGTCAGTTTTGACAGATGTATGAAATTCTAAATGTCGAGTGCAATGGAAATTGTCGATAATTTTTGGGAAATTTGCCCGGATGCATTTTTAGTTAAAAAGGAGCACCAATGCTTTTTCAGTGCCCATTTCTGTCAAAAACGCATGAGTGCAAATTTGTCAAAAATTGAAAATATATTTCCATTGCACGAGTTGTACAGGGTGGCCCGTTTAAGAGGGGCCTATACCTTATCTCGAAATCTACGAGGGCTGCAAAAAAAAATTAAATACAAAAGTTGTTTCTAATAAAATTATCTAAATTTTTTTTGCATTGTTTTTGTTGTTACTCTACTATATACAGGGTGGAGAGATAAAATTTAATTTTTTTTAATGAAACACCCTATATATTTCAAAACACTTTCATATAGCCCTTTGAAAGACAAATCCAACGATATACTTGACATGTGTCTGTGATAAACCGTTTCGAACTTATTAGCGATAATCTTCAGGATCTGGGGTAATTTCAAACAGGCATTATTACGTTACTCATAAACTTTTAAAACTTTTTTTTGCATGCTATTTTTCATAAAATAATGCTCTTCTTTAGACTATTTTGAAATTTGGAATATTTGTTCAAAAAACGCCGTGTTGCCACGTTTCGCAAAATGTTACGCTTTTCAATTTTTTTAAATGGGACCTCCTGTAAATTTTCGAATTTTTGGATAGCCCTTTAAAATACAAATTCAACGATATACTGGAAATGGGTTTGTGATGCACCGTTTCGGCCTTATTGGCGATTATCTTCAGTTCTAGCACCATATTTTATGTCATCCCTGTTGAATAAAGAAAATGTCTAATTTTGCAGTAGATTAGCTGAAATAGTGCTCTTTATTATTATTATTCATTCAGAAGTAGTTAAGAAAAGACGTTTAAGTTTTTGTTTTCATTAGTTTCTCGCCTTAATAATGGGGAGAAACTTTGACTACTCTTTGAACAAATGATAATAAAAAAATATTTCGCAAATTATTTAATAATACCTACTGCAATAAACTATAGTTGCAGTAAACAAGGAAAGCATTGAATTATAAAGTCCAAAATAAAGGTTACTGATTAAGATTATATGAACGAACATTTTGAGAACTTCAACTTCAGGCTAACTATAAAATTAATTTAATTAAATTCTCTGTGTCCGCCATTTTCAACAATACAGGTAATATATCTTACTTGTAAATGTGTTATCGCATTTAACACGTAATTAGGTTGATCTGACAAATATAGCAACAGAGCGTCACGTTTCATTTTTTGTTTTTATCCAAATTTCTCGCCTTTTTTATTTTAATAACGGGGAGAAACTTTGACTACTTTTTGAATAAATAATAATAATAAAAAGCACTATTTCATCTAATCTAATGCAAAATTGGACATTGTTTTTTATTCATCAGGGATGACATGAAATATTGTGCTAGAACTGAAGATAATCGCCAATCAGGCCAAAATGGGTGCATCACAGACCCATGTCCAGTATATCGTTGAATTTGTATTTTAAAAGGCTATCCAAAAATTCGAAAATTTACAGGATGTCCCATTTAAAAAAAATTGAAAAGCGTAACATTTTGCTAAATTTCAGTATAGTCTAAAAAAGAGCATCATTTTATAAAAAATATCACGCAAAAAAAAAGTTTCAAAAGTTTATGAGTAACGTAACAATGCCTGTTCAAAATTACCCTGAATCCCTGAAGATAATCGCTAATAAGTTCGAAACGGTTTATCACAGACACATGTCCAGTATATCGTTGGATTTGTCTTTCAAAGGGTTATGTAAAAGTGTATTACGATATAGGGTGTTCCATTTAAAAAAATTAAATTTTATCTCTCCACCCTGTATATAGTGCAGTAACAACAAAAACAATGAAAAAAAAATGTAGATAATTTTATTAGAAACAACTTTTGTATTTAATTTTTTTTTGCAACCCTTGTAGATTTCGAGATAAGGTATAGGCCCCTCTTAAACCGGCCACCCTGTACAGTGTTTCCGCTTCAGTTCGCAACATATGGGAAACTTTTTTATTATCAATTTTACAAAAAAAAGTTATTGTTTATGAAAGTTTCTGCTTCTTGAAAAAATATATAGTATTAAACTATTAAAACTTAGAATAGCATGTACCGGGTGTTCTTTTATCTTTGATATCATTTTGATCACCTGTAACTTTTTTGTTTTCAAAGATATCAAGGTAAACAAAAAAACAAAATGTAGGATTAATAGCCAAGTTTTTTTTCAAGTTACACATGAAACAAAACATCAAAACACTATCAATTTTTCGACATATAAGCCTACATTATATTTTTTTTATTTTGGTTTCATATCGAAGTCTTTTCGACACTAAAAGTAGTTTCGAAAAGAAGCTCTTTGTGACACTCCTTTTTCACTTATCGGAAGTTGGTAACACTGGCTGACTGATGGCCATCGCACTGTCATTCTCGATTTTATAGAAGATTTAGGGCGAGTATTATAAAACTGCTTTGACAGTTAACTTAAAGTTAACTTTTTGAATTACATGTAATTTCAAAAATTAATTTTAAGTTAACTCTCAAAGTAGTTTTATAATACCCGCCCTTAATTCTATATTTGGCATGTAATGTTACCAACCTAAACATGAAATCAGGAAATATGAGAATAAAATTTCCAAGAAAAATTTGTTTTTTTTTAATTAAACAATACCAGAATAGAAAAAATAGTATAAAATATTCGTTTCATAAGACATTTTATCGCACTCGTCCTTTAAAAATCTCGCCTCCGGCTCGTTTTCTAATATAGGGCTCATGCGATAAAATCACGTCTTATGAAGCTTCTATTTTAATAAACTATTTTTAAATGGAACACCCGGTATATTATATGTGTGTACGTTAGAGCATATTATTCTGATTACAATGATTTTTTTTTTTACGGATATGCGCACTCGCAAGGAAATGTCCTATCACGCTCGAGAAGCGGCAAGTACCTACGCGGAAATGTCGGTGTATGTTGGTCTTGAAACGGTTCAGGTTGTAACCTGCAGGGAAAACCGTCGCAGGGAGTTTATTCCACAGCGATGCTGTTCTCCAGAGATATGAATTCTGATATAATGAGGTTCTTGGTGCCTCTAGTTTGACAGTAAATTCATGGTTACCGTCTGTTTGACGGGTTCGCCTGGTAGGCGCTACTCTCGGTGGAATCATACGTGCCAACTCTTCAGAGCATTTTCCGTGATAGTACCTGTAGAAGAGAGATAAATCGCCCACAGATCTGCGATGTTCGAGACCATCCAAGTTACGAGTAAGTGCGGGGTCATTGATCAGCTTGATAGCTCGTTTTTGCACGGTGTTCAAAAGCATTAAGGTATGTTTGGGTGCTGCACTCCATATATGTGAGCAGTACTCCATAGTTGGTCGAATCTGGGCTTTGTAGAGTGTCAGCAATTGGCTTGGTGTGTACAGATGTCTTGTACGAAATAGCACCCCCAGCTTTTGGGACGCCCTTTTAGCAATATCTGCCACGTGATTGTGCCAAGACATGTTGGTCTCTGCAGTAACCCCCAAGATGTTCAACTGACTCTGTAATGTGATATAACACACTTCATATTTTGTTCCACTCGTTTTTGACAAATCGGCAAAAATATATGAAATTTTTATATGCTCTCAATAATTTTCGTCCCAAATATCAGACCGCGCCGCCTAATGAGTTTCACTTCGAAAGTTTCATATTTTTGCCGATTTGTCAAAAACGAGTGGACCAAAATATGAAGTGTGCTATATCATTGTAATCAGAATAAGATATTATATCGAACACATATATAATATACAGGGTGTTCCATTTGAAAAAATATAATGTAGGTTTATATGTCAAAAAGTTGATAGTGTTTTGTTTTACGTGTAATTTGAAAAAAAACTTGGCTACTAACCCTACATTTTGTTTTTTTGTTTACCTTGATAACTTCAAAAACAAAAAAGTTACAGGTGATCAGAATGATATCGAAGATAAAAAAACACCTGGTACAGGGGGATTAAAAAATAGGAAAATATGCAGGGTTTTTTGGTAAAAGTAGAAAAAAAATGGCACATCACTATTTTTTTAAACCTTTGATATTTTTTTCAGATTAAGCAAGTCATATTTCAGTCAAAAGAAACCTTTCGTTATCACAAATCAACCTGCCAAATTTAAAAAAAAAAAAAATGGAAAAATTTTTGAGCTGAAAAAACGATTTTTTCTAAAACTTTGACACCCTGTATCTCAGAAACTACGCATTTCTGGTCACATATTTATGGGAACTTTTTTTGTTAAAATATCGTAAGGAATGACATCCTGAAGTTACGGACCGTACTTAGGAAATACCCTGTATATTTTTCTATTTTTTGACCACCCTGTACATGCTATTTCAACTTTTAATACATAGTTTGATATTATTTTTTCAAGAAGCAGAAACTCTTATAAAGGATAACTTTTTTTCGTAAAATTGATAATAAAAAAGTTTCCCATGTGCTGCGAACTTAAGTGGATACACTACTGTATTTTATGAGAAAATTTCATGAATCAAAAATTCAAATTTTTTGTCAAAACACCAGTTCTCGCATTAGTTACTATGCAATAATTTACACTAATATAAATTATCACGTAATTCCAATCTGATTGGTTCAAATCAACAATCAAAACATGTCAGTTTATTGTTGGTATAACAGTTTTGACAAATGTATGAAATTCTTATCAAAAAAACGGCCACTAAAATCAAAAATCGACGTATCCGAGATTTTTTGAAAAAAAAATCAACCTTGTATTTTTGATGGATTTTATTCCTAACCTTCACGTACTAACTGTATTTAACTATGCTATATGATATCCTCTTTCGTTTATTGAATTCTAGTAAAGTTATCTTTGTTCGTTTTGAGTTCATTATGAAATATATTCACCATAATTATTTACACAAACTAATAACTGGCCTTGCAGTCCTCTCGCGTCGTGTAATTTTTACTTACCCCGGTGCGAAATTAAATCCGCCAGAGGCAGCACGTCGCTGCAGCCAAAATTTTTGAATTTCCGTGTTTGCAGGGCTTACAATTTGAGACGAGATCTCAAAAACTACTTAATATTTTTGAGTGAATCAAGAAGATTCGAAAAGATAATAAAATTTAGAACAATGCTCTTGTTTCATTTTTTTTAAAAAAGCGATGGGTTTGGATGTACCGAGCGATAGAAATGATGCTTTTTTTCGAGTATTTAGGTCGTGATATTTTCAATTTGCAATTTTTTTTTTCGAAAAACTAAAACAACAGCATTATTCTTTAGATTTTTATCTTTTATTATTTTCTAATCCGGTCAAAAAATATTACAAAATAAGTGAGTTCTCGTCTCAGGAAATTAACCCTTTTTCTCAATTTTTAACGGCTTGTTGTTGGCCTCTTAATACCCCAGGGCAACGTTTGTGTCCCGAGGGCCTCTGGCCCGAGGGACACCAATTGCCCGTGGGTATTAACACCTGATAATTCCCGTGGTACATAGATAATTTTATATCCTACTGAATTTAGTGTATTCTGTCTATTTTTATAAAGGAATAAACCATCAACCAAAATTTCTATTTTTTCAAAGTTTTACCTATTCAAGGTAAAAGCGGGAGTCATGGAAATCCTTAACTCCCTTGGGAGTTATGATATCCTTAACTCCCGCGCGGGAGTTATGAAATCCTTAACTCCCTTGGGAGTTAAGACCCTGTTTATGACTATCGTAACCAAGGTATTATATGGTTATAATAGTACAGTAGGATATAAAATTAATAAAAGAATATTCCCTCGAAATTTCAGCCTTGTGGGAGCAGGTTATGAAATATCATCCCTATAACAACTTTGCTAACTTCTGGCACATACTTGCAACCCTTGAAATAGGTTGTCAATTTTTTTTTTACACTTAAATATATGTAAATTAAAACATATAAAAATTGTAGCCTTGTGGGAGAAGGTTTAAAAAAAAAAATACATTTTCAAAAACTTGAGCGATGATGACGCAACCACGAGATGCCTGCCAGAACGGCATTTTCTGATATTAAAACAATATTTAAAAAATGTGTAGCTTTGTGGAAAACGGGTTAGTCGGATGAACCGCTGGCTCTTAGACTATTAGGGAAGTATGACAAAATTGATACATAACATGAAAGAAGCAGAAGATGATGACATTCTACTAATATATCATTAATCCATAAAACCGTAGAAAGGTTCATAAGATGTTTGTTCAAAGAAGAAAGAAAGGGTATTTTAGTACACTGATTACTCTATGACGCTGATAATGAGACATTTAATTGATGACGAAGCTAAATGCAAAGAATACTTGGCTCATTAGTATATCAGTTTAATGAACTGTTAATCTTGTATCCGCTGGCATATAGAAAAAACTTCTAGTAAATGTGTTAAAAGACCAATTACATCCAGAGAAAAGCTTGCTTTGGTGCTAGGTATTTCATGTTGAGAATAATGAATAATGTCTGCAGAAATATGCAAATAAACCGCAGAAAAGGCTGCTTTATTAGGGCAAAGAGATTATCGCGTTCATTCTGGATTTTATAAGAATGGATTACAGATATATAAAAGCCGGTATAAGTTTGTAGTTTTAAGTTTAAGATTGGCTGTGATACGTTTTAGATAGTGATTATTGTAAAAGTGGTGAGTTGTTTGAGTTAAATAGGGAAGTAATTAGTGTCAGAGTGTGTAGTAACTTGGAATAAATTATTGTTGTGTTAATTGGACTTTGATTTTGGAATAAACGAACCCCAAGATTCTGTCACGCACCGTCATTGCACGAACCCCAGTGCCGTGACATTGGTGTCAGAAGTGAGATATAAGTGAAATCTACGGAAGACCGGTCGGGTACGGAAACCCGGTCGTGCAATCTGTCTTCCGAGTTCTTAGTTCATAGTTCTGACGTCACAACTCGGAATTTCTGATTTACTACTTCATAACTCGGAAATGCTCATTTATTACTAGTCTGGTGAAACTTGAAAATCTAATAATAGGAGCATGTAGTCATATCGTATCAACCCTTAAAATAGGTTTTATTTTTTTTTTTAGGCTTAAACAAATGTACCTGAATTAGAATATATAGGTAAAAATTGTAGCCTTGTGGGAATTGATTCTATTTTTTAAATTTTTATTTCCAAACACTTGAGGGATTATGACGCAACCAGATGCCTGCCACATTAACGCAACATTCAGTTGACCGATATTGAAACATTATTCAAAAAATTTCTTTGTGGGAAACGGGTTAGTCGGATGAACCGCTGACCCTCTCCTACTACTAGTTATAACTTTTAATATTTTTTGTCTCTGAATCTGTGAGAACTGATTTATAGTAGGAGAGCCGGCAATATTAACGGGTATGTGATCGTTGCAATGGATAAATTTCACATAAAAGAATAAATAGCTCATAGTTACCTTTTAAACTAAATGGATAATGGGGATGGGTTGCCTTGATTCTCATGGCGGCAACCCTTTGGTGGCTGGGCGTAAACTATCCCTCTTTTTTCGAAGAAACAATGTTATCGTTACAAAAGCTGAAAATTGGTAGATATATTCTTTAATGTCTTCTCAAATAATATAATAAGTAAGTTAGAGGATGTAGATAATCCTCACTGGGCACCAAGTTGTTGCAAATATAGGCTCTGCATAATGATGTCTTGTCGTATTGCACTTTACAGATTTACCTCTCACAAATGTACTTCAAAGCACATGAAAGTAAAACTCCAAAAAAACAGCAGACAGCACCCGACTGAAAAATTAAGTTTGGCCCATGTATAGCCGCCACGCCATCTTGAATGTCGTTTCGGGTTATGTTGCTACTGGTTGACAACAAGTGGTTGTCACCTGTTGCTACAAAGTACCGTTTTGTTTATGTTTTTTTTAGACTTATTTTTATTTTAAAAGTTAGAGTAGCCGATTGGGTTCAGGAAAAGGAAATAGCCAAATTTTCAGTTTCTAATTTAAATTTTCCTTTTCAAACTTTAGAATCCTAAGTACTTGCCTTCTGGTTTCTACAAGTTTTTTTTTAAACTTTTTGCAGTGTACTAGAGAATCCTCGAGAGAATCAAAAACTTTTCAAAAGACACATCTGGACATACATTATTATTAATTAAATAAGGAATACCGTATGGCGAATACCTATCTCTATGAACTGAAATAATACATATCATGGAGTCCCAAAGTTTATTATCCCACAGGGAAAGTAGTGTGGAAGATGAAAATCTCGAGGAAGAAGAAGATGATTGGTCTGATAGGTCAAGTTATAGCACTTACTCGGACTCTGATTCCAGCAGGTAATTGGATTGTTGCAATTAATAAGTAGCTCTATTCTATTGGATGAATGATTACAACAGCAGGTGCTATGTGGTACCATTTTCTAGTTGCTCGATTTGTATCAAGTTGTGACAATGTAAGTAATCTTTCTTATCAGCTTTCTAGAATTATAGTTTCATATCTGCATCAATATTTGTGTGTAAAATGAACCCTTGTCCCATGGTGGAAAAGAAATTCAGAGCTTATGTTATACCTAATTACGTACTTTTTAGGTGCTAATTACTAATTAGGGCCTCTAATTAAAAACTAGATGCTTCTTCAGTTTTTGAGAAAAGTGCTTCTTTTGGTCCTTTGCCAAGATCAAAGGAAAAAAATTCATATCTTCTTCCTTTCCACCTTTAATCGACAATAATAATTCATAATAATTCTATCGAAAATTTAATTGTAGTGATGTCAGTTGGGGGACTATGTAACAAATAGAGATCGTTATTTCTATCTCTATGGCACTTGCTGTCTTCTTCACTCTTCTCGAAATCAATAGAGAAGGGACGTCAATAGAGATAGAAAAAATATCTCTATTCATTACATAGTCCCCCAGCAGATCACTTTGCCAAACAATTTGCATCCAATTCCACAATGGAGGAGAATGGCATAGCGCCACAGGTACTATGGCACATTGGTTGTTACTTGGACAACATGGTATTTAGAGATATTGAACTATTAGGAAAATTCTTCTGCAACTTAACACTGGAAAATCTTATGATTCCGACGGAATTCTACCAATTGTCCTCAATGTTCTCAAAATGCGCTCAGGAATTGGCTCTTTGCAAACTGTTTTCACTCTCTTACAGTCGAGGCGTTGTCTATCTGGAAATGTGCCAGAGTGCAGCCCATTCCGAAAAAGGGCAAGAAAACTCTCCCTAGCAGTCATCGTCCCATCTCACTTTCGAAAGTAATGAAAAAGTCAGTCAACCTGAAACTATGGTTAAATACCTTGAAGCCAATAAGCTCATCTCTGACAAACAGTACGGGTTTACCAAATTTTTTAAAACCTTTATCTAGATTATAAAAAGGCTGTAAGGACATAAATGATCACTATAGTAGTCCTCCAAGCTGTCCCATCCTACGAAATAGTCTGTAATTTTCAATACAAAAATATTTAATATGCCCGCTAACATGGTTCAGTTAAAAAAAAATCCTTAATAATAATGGTTGACTTGATCACAATTCAGGACCAACAACTCTAGATAAGATGAGATAGGATAAGATAATTTATTGGTAATAACATATTATCCGTTTTTTTTTACGGGTACAAATGACGCTGTCTTTTCTTTTTTAGAGGAGCTTTATTTCAAACTGAATGATCGGGAATATGCCGCGGCCGTTTTTTGCGACTTCTCTAAAGCCTTTGACTGCGTTAACCATGAATTGCTGTTAAAAAAACTACATATGTATGGCTTTAGAGGTAGTGTGCTGAGGTTTTTTAGATCATATTTGGGTTGGAGGAAGCAAATGGTCAGGAATGGGTGCCAGGCCTCAGATCCTAGACCAATAAATCATGGGGTTCCACAGGGTTCGGTGCTTGGCCCAGTTCTTTTTCTTTTATACATCAACGATTTAATTAGAACTAATATACAAGGTTTTTTTACTATCTTTGCTGACGACACCACTGTTTTATGGCATCATAAAGACCCAGAGGTTTTAAAGCAGATTATTTCTGAGGATATGGGCAAGATTAAAGAGTGGTGCAATAGCAACTTTCTCTGTTTTAACATAGAAAAAACAAAGGTTTTAAGTTTCAAGCTATCCATTAGTGACATTCCCCTTGGTGACAAGGTAATAAGCGGTTCTAATACTGCAAAATTTCTGGGAATCTATATTGATGATAGACTAAAGTTTAGTGAGCACATAACAAATTTAAATAGGAAACTAGCCTCGGGGTGTTTTGCCGTGCGTCAAACAGTTTCTGCGTTGGGATTCAGAATGGCCAGGACAACATATTTTGCTTTGATTGAGTCGTTTTTGCGTTATGGAGTGGCATTCTGGGGTTGCTGTAACAGAACCCTTTTGGATTCGGTATTTGTTTTGCAGAAGAGGGCAATAAGATACTTATGTGGGGCTGATGTAAGAGAACATTGCAAGCCCCTATTTTTGAAACATCAGATTTTAACTGTCACATGCATTTTTATATTGGAAACAGTTTGCTTAATTTTTAAAAAGTTCAGGGATGTAATCTTTGCCCCGAGCTATAACTTTAGGAACCAGGAAAATATTCTCCTGCCAATTCCAAGATCCAGCCTTACAAAGCAATCCCTGATTTATGACAGCATTAAGATTTTCAATAAATTGCCATCTGGCTGTAGAAGACTACATAATATACAGACTTTTAGAAGAACGGTAAAAGCGTTGCTGGTTGATAAAGCCTATTATTCCTTGGATGAATATTTTGATGACAGGTTATAAAAATAAACCGGGTATTTATATATAAGTTAAGATTTTGTTAGGCCAAAGTGTATTTTGCTTAAGTATGTTTCTATTATTTGTATTTTCTTTTGATTTTATTTGTAAAATTTTTGTATTTAAATGTTGTGATTTTATATGTCTTTATATTTTATTTTATTTTGTTTTAAAGCCCTATACTTCGCTTTGTCTATAAAGATCAATTGTATTTTTACGACAATAAAGCATATATTGATTGATTGATTGATTGAATCCGATGTCCACAGGTAGGTACAGGTAAAATCACCTTTCAATGCTATTTGATAGGGAAAGGTGATAAATTTACCTGCACCTGTGGACATCGGATTGTGAACAGGATATATGTATAAAACACATTTTTACACGTCAAGACAAAGGTACTCTTAGGTAAATGTCGGAAAATTTCTCAACATTACCCCCTAGGTTACTCCCAATTATTATACAGTGTCATTACTTAAGTGTGCAACATATGGGATTTTTTTTTAGTAATAGCACAATCAAAATACAAACAAGGCCAAAAGTTGGTGCACGTCTAATAATCATATTAGGTGCAGTTAGAATGGTTGCAAGTCAAACAGCATACAGGGTAGCTCAAAAAATATCAAAATTGTAGTAATATTTACTTGAATAAAATAAAACTTTTGCACTTTAAGGAGAGTTTTTTTAATATGGCTATTATCATTAGTAATGTTTTAACTTGTTACAAAAAAAATTGCGACATTTTAAAGTTATGTTGAATATCATTGCAACAAACATAAATTTTGTGATTCCATAAAAAATTAAAAATCTTAGTTAATTTTACAAATATGCTTGAATTTGAACAAAGTTATGTAAAATTGATTTGATTTTAATTAATTTTTGAAAGTGTTAAGGGCCGAAATAAAAAATAAAAAAAATATATAATATAATAGATTTTTTTCGAAAAAAAATTAAAAAAATCTTAGGAGGCTATGTTTTGGTATTTAGGCATAACTTTTAATTCCAAACAACTTTTCTCTATAACATTTTGCTGAATTTTCTAAAATAAGGGTACTTTATAGTACAGCTTTGATATTGTATGAGCTACCCTTTATGCTGTTTGACTTGCAACCATTCTAAGTGCACCTAATATGATTATCAGACATGCACCAACTTTCGGCCTTGTTTGTATTTGGGTTGTGCTATTACTAAAAAAAATTCCCATATGTTGCACACTTAAAAAATCACACTGTATATGTATTTATACATTCACAATTATAGGTATTATTCTCGGTATTATTATTAAAATTTCTCTAATAGCTAACTTTTGATATTAAATAATCCATCTTCGTACACATGTTAAAATGACAAGTTAAAAAATCTAAACATTTAAATAATAAAATGGAACACATGGTTACACAATAGATAGAACAAATGGTTACCTAATAAAATAGAAAACATACAGTTACATGTTAAAATCAGAAGCAAAATACTCCTCATATGAGTAGAAAGCATTTTTCATCAAAAAACTCTCATTTCGAACTGGCTGATGCTGAGAAGTTTAATATTTTGTGGTGAGAATATTCAGTCACAAAATTCTGGCGACAATTATCTCTGTAGCCCAAGCCACATATGATACGGACACATTTACGCTAATGTCCAAAAGCCTTAATCCATATAACAAGAATGACCCTATGATAAAATGGCATAGTTTCAGTGGAAATATCCATGATATGCTATCAGAACAGTTTGCCTAGAGATGACTTTCACCAGGTTATGAAACAGGAACAGATCGAGGAACAGATATTTAGACAACTTCTTGGATAAATGGACTATATGATTTTCCCAGGTTAGACCCGGATCCAGATAAACCCCAAGAAATTTAACCTCCCCAACACAGTCTGCTAAAAGTGGGTGGTCAGTTTGTGTGCTTCTCAGCGTAAAGTTCATCGTCTGCGATTTGGAGTCATTGAGGGATAGTTTCTTAGATAAGAACCATTTCAATAGTTCACTCTCAGTATTCTCAAGACCCAGGTTATGTAAGTATTTCAGATGGATGATAGCTCTGATAATATGTAGTATCGTGGGCAAACAAAACAGTATCAGCAGTTTTCTGGGTGCAACATCGTTTATGTACACAAGAAATAATATGGGTCCCAGTAGCCCTGTGGTAGTTCATTATTCAGGGGCAGCTCAGATGAACAATCCTGGTTTATAGACACATATTGCAATCTGTTTTCACTCTCTTACAGTCAAGGCGTATCATCAAACTAATTTAAAATAAAAAACCAGAACAAAATCCTAAACTAAAAACGATCACACGATCACAATAAAATTCGTTCAAACTATAATAAACTGCACCAACCAGCCACCTCTTAACTTCCCTCCTAAAATGTCTCAGGGACGGGATGGATATCAACATCCTTGGCAAATGGTTGTAAATCTTAATGCTTTCATATAGGACAGATTTTTATTTTCCATTGTTTCCATTATTTTAAGTTGGACACATTTCCAGTCAAATAGATAGTATTATGGGACATAAATCTGTGCCAATTTTTGTAGACAAGTGTGACTGTTTCCAGAATAAACAGACTGTATAAAGTTAGGATTTTCTCTTTCTTGAATAAAGGTCTGCAGTGATTTCTATTGTTAGCACCACAGATGTACCTAAGAGCCTGCTTCTGTAATATAAAAACTGAGTCCAAAAGATTACAGATTCTGGGAACAGAACCCCCGAAAGCAGATATCTTATCTTAACCTTGACTCAATGAAGGCAAAATAGACCGATCTGGACAAGGAATGTCCCAGTTCAATGGTCGTTATTCTGACTGCAAAATACCCAGATGATATTTTCTTTGAAAGGCTGACAATGTGAGATTAAAACCCAATTCAGTGTCAATAATAAATCCCAGAAACTTAGCCTCAGGTCGACATTCGATAGAAATATTGGGGACGTTGGCGAGTCCCAGATCGCATCTAAATGACAAAATATTTGTGTTAGTTAAGTTTAACACCAGAAGATTAGAATCACACCAAGACTTGAGCTGCTGAAGATCTGTGAGAATAGCTCGTTTTAGACTCTGATGGTCAGCTCAGTGCCATAGAATTGTGGTGTCGTCTGCAAACAAAATAAATTTCCCGGTTATATTTAGTGATGCAAGGTCATTTATAAAAATTAGACATAAGAGTGGTCCCAGTACCGAGCCCTGAGGTACACCCCAATTATTTTCCAAAACCTTCGATTGAGACGATCCAATGTAAACCTGATGACGATCAGACAAATAGGATTGAAACCATGTGAGTGTCACTCCTCTAAAGCCATAGTGAGAGAGCTTCTGCAACAGGATGTGGTGATTGACGGAATCAAATGCTTTTAATATATCGCAGAAAGCTGCTGCAGTTACTCCACCACTATTAATACTGGAATAAACACCTTCCAAAAATGGGAAAATTGCATCATCCGTATTGCGATGTTCTTGAAAGCCAAATTGACGAGAACTTAGAACATTGTTTGTATTCGAAAATCAGATAACTCTACTTTCAATCAGCTTTTCTACAATTTTGGATAGATTAGGAAGTAAAGTCCGTGGCATGGTTCTTGAGCTACGACTACTGAATAGACGGAGGGGACAATAGGCTATTGCTGCGATGTCATAACAATAATATTTATTAATACATGAAAATTGCAATAATATTTCCTTCATTTTCATGTATTAATAAATATTATTGCTATGACAATGCAGCAATAGCCCATTGTCCCCTCTGTCTATTCAGTAATCGTAGCTCAACAACCATGCCACAGACTTTAGTGATATGGGCCTATAATTAGAGGTATCTCCCAAATCTCCGCTGTTGTAAAATGGAATTACTTTTGCCAGCTTAGAGCATGAAGGGAAGACACCAGACTTCCAAGACAAATTTATTGCCTGAACCAAAACCTTGTCAGGCTTTGCAAATAATTTCATAGACAGCCATCATCCCCAGAGCTTTTTTTATTTTTAATACCTGATATGATCTGTTTCAATTCTTCCCGTCCAGGAAAGTAGGAAATAGTAAAGGGGACGATTAACCCCTGCATTATTTGAGAGAAAACTAAATGGATCAGTGTGTTGAGTAATATTTTTGGTCAGTTAGTTCTGAGATTAATTTTTATATTAAATTGTTTGCATAAAAAAAATAAGTATGCCCATGTGATCTGAGACATGGGTCAAATCAACTGGTTCCGATGAGGTCAAGAGGCAATCAATGTTTGTGAAAACATTGTCAAGAGACCTGTTTAAACGTGTATTGAACTTAACAGTTTTGTTAATACCAAACGCTCTGAACAGATTGCAAAGACTCAAAGCCCTAGCATCCCTCTCATTGAAATGCACATTAAATAAATTCACCTCTAATAATCATAGGTTGATGGTTGCTCAATTTCCCCAGAATCTGTGACAGAACCTCAAGAAACCTGTCAAAACTACCACTAGGAGATGGATACAATATGACAGCCTGCACCAAACTTCCTCAATAATATCCCTGCCTGAGACTTCACAATGTTGTTCTTATTTAGACATGTTTTAGAAACCTAAAGAAAAAAAATCCTGTCCAATTCCCCAGGCACCAACCAATGCTCATTCAAGCGAAGACAGTCAGCCAAAGTCTCATTGAGAAGTACTTCATAATCTAAAAACTTATTTCTAAACGACCAACTCTAATGCACGATTTGTCTTGTAAGAGTTTTGACCCCTGAGTAACCTCTACCTCTATGTGCCCCTGTTTGGGGTCATCGGGCGTTAGACATGGAGAAAATGGTTTATCCTTGTTTCAGAGGGCCATAGGTCTGCAGACATGACAGCATCATCATTTCTCTTGATACTTCACTGGCTTCCACCGTTGGTTCGGGGGCAAAGGCAGAAACAAAAATCTTTATCGATCTTCTTCACTACTTTCAACATATTATCTGTGTTTGCTCCTTCCTTTGGTCTGTTGACATGAGACTTTTTTTTGTTTTAATTTTCGCCAGGATTGACCTCATCATTTGGAATTTTGCTGGAAATGTTGGAATAATTCTTTGTTCTTCTCTACATTCTCTACACAAATAGCAAACCGCCTTCTATTGTAAAACAAATATTGAGTTAAATAATTGCCTGTCAGGTGACCCCAAAAAGCAATACTGTATCTCGCATGAGACTAATAGAGTAAAAATCAAACGAGAAGAAGCCACTGTCGTCAGCGCTGACAAAGAAAGCAGATTTCCTTTTATCTGGGTCCGTCCCATTTAAAGTGAGACAAACGATAACGCGTGTAGCTTCTTCTCGTTTGATTTGTACTCTAAATAGTGAGTGATAAACCATTCCAATTTTTCAACAAGACAATCCGAGATCACATACCGCTGCAGTTACTAGAAACTTCCTCCATCAAGCTGATGTAACCCTTCTTCCATGGCCCGCAAAGTCACCAGACTTATCGCTTATTGAGCATGTCTGGGATGTGGTAGGTAGAAGGCTGAGGCAGTTTCCTTATCTTCTATCGGATGTACAACGTCTACGTCATGAGGTGAGATTAGTCTGGGAGAACCTACAACAGGCTAACAGGCAGATATTGATCATCTGATTCGCAGCATGCCACAAAGAGTTACAGAATGTCAAAACTCACGTGGAGGCGCAACTCATTGCTGAATTGTTGAGAATTCCTTCCAATAAATTTGTTTGAGGTCATCGATTGTTATTCATATTTATCCCAACTAGTTCCCAAAATATAAATAAAATATAATAAGCATTTACTGGGTATTGCAATCTTTATGTCACACGTTATATATTCAGAGAAACTGCTGATAAGGGCGGGTATTATAAAACTACTTTGAGAGTTAACTTTAAGTTAACTCTCAAAGTAGTTTTATAATACCCGCCCTAAGAGATACACGTTTATGTTGCTTATAGAATTTGAAAGTTTTGATAAGAAGCGTACTTACTCTATGGAATCGGGCATCAACTCTTTAACTCACTGCTTGTCTTATAAAGCAGGCTGTTAGGTGCATCTGCAGAGACTCCTTGTATTGGAATATTTGGAATTGGTCTTCATGATTTGAAAGCAAAATGATGCCTGGCAAAAAGTCACTCGGGAACCACCATCTGAATTAAAACCGAGAATAAAACATTCTGAAACCTACAAAGTTTTAAGAAAAACTGCATTGGAAGAATTCTGCGGCTATAACTTCTATCTTTATTTATGTTTTTGCTATAATTACCTACATATATTTATTTATAATACGTTTTCGATCGTTCAATCATCTATCTTTTGTATACATGTTTAATTTCATATTGATAATGTTTACTATTTGACTTGTGTATCATCAATATAAGTAATTATTGATTCGTCCATATCAATTTCCCTCTTTCCCAGTATAATACCTGATTGGGAACCATACGTCGACGATTTTACTGGTGAACTCCTGTACATTGACTGTCATCCATTTGTAACTCACAACCGATATCAAACTAAAACCGTTGAAGAACCAGAAGCGTTTACAAAAAGCCAGCTAAGAAGAAGCACTAGAGGCAAATTCCTACGATTATTGAGAAGAAGGGAAAGTAAAAGGTTCAAAAAAAATCAAAAACCTCTTGAAGAAGGCATGTTATACTTCTTCTATACCTATATGTAATTCTGTAATTAACATTTTATAATTTAGGATTTGAAATAAACACCCAGAAAGTTAAATTTCAAGATTTCCAAGAAGGCGAACAGAAGGAAGTTACACTAGAAATTGATCAAGAAAACAGGTATAATTTGTCTAGTGATAAATCACTGGCAGAATCACTTTTAGGGCTCATTGTTAGCACTTTATCAGATGGCAATAGAGTAATGATAGCTGGTAAAGCAATTTTCACATAAAATTGACTCGATGACATTAGAACACATTTTTTTTAGGGTTTTCTTATGATAGCAAGGCAAAAAACGATCGCAACATAAAAATCGGAGATTGGCTCAAAACCATAAATAACATTGATGTTAATGTTCATAATTTAGATGATATTTTGCAGAAATTTATTAATCATAATGAAGTAATACCTAGTTTACATTTAAATTCGAACAATAATTTTACCATAAATTTTCAAGGTGTTGCTTACATTACAAAGGGTGGGAGCTACAGAAGTAACCAAAGACCCTCCAATCAATGAACTAAATCTTGAATCAGCATTCGTCAGGGATCTTTTAAATAGCAAAGCTGAGGAAAACCTACTTGTTTTACAAAAATTATGTGATTTTCCAGTTGGACTTGTATTTATCAATACTGGTAAGTTAATTTTTTTCAATAGGCATAAACCTACTTATTTTAATATTTTTTCTCAAGAAAAACTAGATGAAAATAATAAAGCAAATGAAGATGTGATTTATCACTTTCCAAAGGCACTTAAAAAGAATGCCTTATGTAATTCCAGAGGAATATTTATTACATTAAGTCATTTACTAGAAGACATTACGAAAACCTCACCCAAAATTAGCTCTATGTTGTACAAGGAAAAACTAGCACATGTTGTTTACACAAAATTTAACAGCAAACTAATGTTATTTATGTTACCAGATGAAAGAGCCAGTGTTAAAGAAGTAATGCTTATGAACTCAGAACTTCTAAGATTTTTGGAGTTTAGTTTTGAAAATATCGATCAGTGTTTTTGTTGGAGTCGATATGTAGAACAGGTAGATCGGTTATTGTTCAGGTGTGTCTTTGTCTAATTCGCGATAATGCATTTTATTGGTAGAATGGTCTCTAGGTATTTTGCAAGAATTATCTGTAACAGTGACTGGGCCACTACCGATCAGTTTATGGAATATCAATTTGACCATAAGGACATCAATAATACAAACAATTGTATATTTGAACAAATCATGCCAGTAGTGCCAACTTTAAAGTTACATGACGATGCTGTAAGGCAAATTGATGAGGCTTTATCTGAATTAGAAGCTAGTGATTATCGCGAATGGGTAAGGAATACAACATTTTTCTTTCAATTCCCTTGCCCCCAGGTCCTCATTTAAAGATTTCTCATAGTTTTAAAATATATTTGTCCCACTGAAACTTCTGATGTGCCTGTGTTGATTTTGCCGTTATGTACTATTAGCACAAACTATTTCTGTTTAATCAAAATTACATCAGACTGTAGTCCCTCAAACTTTTATTTTTGATCATATCTGTGTCCTAACTTGACACATAATAAGATGTTGACCAAGTTACATTACAGTGCAGCTCAATTTTACTGTTTCATGATATTTCTTCTTCACTTATCATTTACCACTATTAATTCAAAAGTGTAATGCTTTATGAAATATTGAGCTGGGGCCCGGCTGGTTTTGGTCAATTCTTTAAATATGTTAACATGTCATTTTAGAACGAAGATCCTCTTGATTGCCAGCGCCTTTTCACAATATTAGGAAGCGCCTTATTCCATGCAGGCTACCTCTTGCATTCTCACTTGATGCATGATGACTTAGTGGATGTATATAATTTTTGCAAATACCAAGGCATAGTCCATCTCTCGAAAACTGAACCAGTGAAGTCTCTAGTTTTATGGAAAGAAGTTTATCCGCGATCTTGCCGACCCGAATTTCTTGGTACAGTCAAAATTCCTGAAGGTCGTCGTTATTTATTAGTGGTAGGCACAGGAAAAGTATGTATTTTGTTAATTTATTTTGGTTTTTTGTAAGTAGTGTTTTTAAAGGATTTTTTAGCAGTTATTATGGAGGCAGGTGGTGCCACTGAACCGCCAGAAGAAAATATGGGTCCAGATGCGTTTTATGTAGAAGAAGTTCAAGCTACCCTCGCCCATATTCAAGAACTAGGTCTGAGTATCGTTGCTGAGCGTTTTTTAATGTCAAACGGTGGCTTCCAAATAGCCAATCCAATGCCTTCAATGAACCAAAAAAGAAGTGATTTTATAGGATCCTTAGGGTTTCCAACAAAATCCAGTGTACCCCAAGCACATAAAGAATCTTCTTCGGGTATAAAAAAGAATGAAGTAATTTCAATTTTAAAGAGGCGAAGCTCAGAACAAAACGTTTTGAATACATCTCATGAAGATTCATATGATGCATATTCAGAAGGATCTGAAAGTCAGAGTTATAGTGAAGCTTTTAGTGAAATAAGTGACGAATCTAGCAGGAATAGGAAACTTAAATGCGATTCAAATGATGAAGATTCAGATTTTGATGATTATGGGGTAAAAATGATGTTTTTGTTAGAATCAAAATACAAGAAGTTATTTCAGGAAGGAAGCCAATTAAGTAGCAGCAGTTGCGATCTATCTGAAATTCGTCAGTCACTATTGGCAGATTCAGACGAATACACACCAATTCAATTAACTTCTGGTCGGTATAACGTTTTATTCAATTTTCTCCAACTGGACACCACAGAAGGATTGTTGGTTACACCATTGGATTGTAATTTACACTCAAATACTTATCAGTTGATTCTAAATAACTTTCGGCGATGTTGCCAAAATATTCATAGTATTTTTCAAAGTACTTTGCGTTTTAAGGTATATTTATTGTAATTGTAAAAAAAGTGGCTCATTGTGACTTTTTCAGAGTTTGCCAGCACAAGACGTAGCAAAATCCTTAATGAACAAGAGCTTGATTGCCATTAAAGAGTATGGAATGTTATTCGAGTGTCCGTTCAATGATGAAAAAGAGTCAAATAAAAAAGCAAAGATTAGCTATTGGGTTATAGGGTAAATTCTTTGTGCTGTTCACATTTTATTGTAATTGTTGATTTTTTAGGCGTTTGTTTTATACACCGCATCCCAAAGAGCTTTACATTTGCTATCAAGATACTGTACCACAGAATCTCGTGGAATTGGCATTTAAAATCAATCTGAATAGTATTTTGTGATTTTGATTCAACTATTGTAAAAGGATAGGTTGGTGTTATCGAGTCTAGTTCTTAAATTAACTTTCATAGAATGCGAACCAATGACCTATTAACACAGATAGACAGAACAATAAACAATAATATCGGTTGACTACATGCCAGGAACCGCATCTCTCCCCACTACTTATTAATCCTTGTGTTATTTTGTATCTTTCTCTAACACGTGGAAAGCGATTATTTTTCAATGAAAATTAGCAACGCTGCAAAAAAATAAATCCCACCTCGAATTCCACCTTTCCACCAATCAGCGGCTTCTATTCGATTGTCATGTCAAAATGAGACCTGCAGGTATTTTATGACAATTTCCATTTGTCAATCAGTGCGCAGTGAGTGTATCCACATCTTTTTCTAAAATTATGTAAAATATAAGGATAAAGATACACTTTTGTAGCACTGATTCTGGTTTAATTTTCAGAGTTGCCAAGTATGCGATAGTAAAATGGGGGCGGAGTTGGCGGAATCATTTGAATCCCTACTCCTAGCCGCTCTCACAGCTCACCCCCCCTGGCCCATAAACATGTAGTCAACCAAAACAAAGCTATTTTATCAATGGGATGTTCTGTCTATCTGTGTTAATAGGTCATTGATGCGAACTACACTCAACCACAAAATATACTCGAATCAGCAGAGGCTTTACTGACTTTTCTCAAGGAAATTTTCTGTCCATAATTCAAAAAACTCACGCCTCTACATATTTTTTTCATGCACTAAAAGCAAATGCTTACTAATACAATCGAGAAATACTAAATAGCCTGTTGACTAGACAAAGAGGTACAAGGCGGGGTGCAGGGGTTCTCAACCTTTCGGTCCTTTAACTTTCACGTGGCGGACTTTATTACCATCCGTATTGCCAAAACAATTGCAAGTTTTCAAATTTCCACCCTGATTGAATACGAGAAGCAAAACCCTATGAATATTTTTGAATTGTTACAAGTCAATATTTATACATGAAA
This sequence comes from Ceutorhynchus assimilis, assembly GCA_917834065.1. NCBI lineage: Eukaryota > Metazoa > Arthropoda > Insecta > Coleoptera > Curculionidae > Ceutorhynchus > Ceutorhynchus assimilis. Next base: position 30,999,184 of record OU892281.1, on the reverse strand, counting down.
AATGTCCAAAAAATTGATTTTCAGTCTTTTCATTCTGTTATGCGTTGGCTAATACGTAATGTATAGTGCGGTGTCGACTGTAAATTTTACTTTGCAATGATTTCGTAAGTGCTACTCCTGCAGGGCCCTGCTTCATACGCGCCCTACGGATTATGCTAATTTTCAGTTAGGGGTTACGGAAATTGGTTGAGGGTTGATGCCACACGAACCTCACAATTATGCTTTTATACCAAGTGTATAATCGCGAATTTTCTTAAAAATAAAGACGAAACACTAACAACTTAAACATACTCATAGCTTCATAGTCAACCATCCAAGGACCTTTTTTTTCAGTTATACATGTAAACCCCATACTTTGTGAGTGGCTTGCTTACATCAAGTCCTACAACTTTTCCTCTACGACTTTTCTCGGAAATGGCACGTATGCGCGCAGGCGACTCGCAAACATTTTAGGGGTATCGGACTCCCCCAATTTGCCATTATTTTTGTCGGCCAAGTTGATTTCCGTGATTTAGAAATAAAAATCAAACATTATTCGTGAAATTAAATTTTCATGTATCAAGAAACATAACCACGTCAGATCGACATTTTGGGGGTATCGGACTCCCCCAATTTGCCATTATTTTTGTCGGCCAAGTTGATTTCCGTGATTTAGACATAAAAATCAAACAGTATTCGTAAAATTAGATTTACCTACATGTATCAGGAAATATAGCTACGTCAGATCGACATGTTTGCGAGTCGCCTGCACGCATACGTGCCATTTCCGAGAAAAGTCGTAGAGGAAAAGTTGTACGACTTGATGTAAGCAAGCCACTCACAAAGTATGAGGTTTACATGTATAACTGAAAAAAAAGGTCCTTGGATGGTTGACTATCATAGGTACTTCAATAAAAACCAAAATTTTAAATAATATTTAATTATAACAAAATATTAATTCCTCTAAATTAATAGCTATAAAAATATGTAGAAAGATAATTCAATAATATAAACGCAATTACATACAACAATACCTAAATAAGAGAAACAGTAATATATTATAATACCTACTTAGGATATAACCAATGTATTTTCTTTCATAATAATTCCTCCAAGAAATGAATCAAGATGATTAATTCAAATTCATTATTTATTCATGTAGACTCAAATTAAGTTTATGAAAAGCAGTCAGATCTGTTCAAGTTGACCTCAAATATTTTTAATGCCTTTTCCGATTTCAAATCGTCTACCCATTTCTCTATCACAACACTAAAGAAGACACTTTGTTTCAATCCCACTAAGACTGTTAAATAAAAATAGTTATTTACATTCCAAGCTGCGAAGCAAAGTGCAGCCGAGGCTATTTGAATATCTCCGAGCACCTAAGAGTGCTTTTGCAGCGTGAAATGTATTAAAATTTTCATTCTTCCCCTTCAAAAATCGTGAATAGGCATGAGAAAGTGAAACATGCTAGTAGTGAAAGTGAAATTAAGTTAAGTTTCACTTTCGCTTTCTCTCGCCTATGCAAGATAAAAAAAATCTTCTTTCATAGGATGGAGAATGAAAAATTACTTACATCTTCAATTACAGAAAAAAAAGTTCAGGTATGTATCTTGAAATTCTAAGTGAATATACATATTATTGATAAATTCTAATTTGATAAAATAATCAAAGCACTATTATAGCATATCATCTAATATTTTAGTTGCAAGTTGCAGTCTGTCATTTACCATGGAGGACGGTAAGCTGGTTGCTGGGGTTGTTGTGGAGGTTGTTGAGGATAAGTTCCAGGAGGATAAGTACCTGGAGGGTAGCCAGCTTGGTAGTTTTGGTAATTTCCTAAAAAAAACGGTATTTTTGCAAAAATTAAAATAGAAAGACAGATTACCTGGCCAAGTTCCATAAGGATTATATCCTTGAGGCATCGGTGGTGATACGTAAGTATTGTAGGCTGCAGCAGCAGCACCAGGGGTACCATAAGGTACTGGCATACCTTGTACATATACAGGGTAAGGAAGATTAGGTGGAACCTGACCTGGAGCGGCTGGTTGAGGAGCTAAACCTCCTGATGCAGTTGGACTTGAATTGGCTGGTTTGGGATCTAAAACAAATAATTAATGTCTGTGCGAGCTAACCAGGGATTAAAAAAAAAAAGATGCTCTTCAACAGAAAGTACTCGGAGACTTTGATGCCCTAAAAATACTAGAAATAAAATAACTTAGAGTAATATAACTTACCAGAGTAATAACTCGGGGTTGCTGGTGGTGCAGCTGGTGTAGATCTACTGCTTTCTTGTGTCAAATCTTTCAGCAGTTCCTCTTTTTCCGTTTTTCGCGCAAAACAGAAGTCGGACACTTTATTCTGGAAAGTTACCAACAATTGTGTCAAGTCATTATAAAACTTAGTGCCTTCTTTTAAATTATTCAGCAGGTCCCTAAAGACGTCGTGTGCGGCAGCTAATTGACACATCATAGCTTCTCTACCTCCTGTGGTTGAACCTCTTTCAGCAGAAAATTGTTGATGCGCAGCCCTGATTCTATCAATCAAACTTTTTTGTCTTTCCAAACTTTCAGCCACTTGCTTCTGCAATGATCCATAAGTTTGGCCCAAGGTCTGATAAGACAAGGCTGGTTCATTTATTTCTCCATCCTTGGACAAAGCTATCAGGAATTTATCTTTCATATCAGTAGTGGCACTCTTCAATTCTGACTCTATGGCATCACGTTCAGCTTTAATCGTCTCAACTTCTTCCATCAGAGATCTTAAAGTGGCAACTGATGAAGAATTTTCCACATTACCGCCATTGCCAGATGGTAGAGATGTCTCTAATTCTGCAGGTGACTTACTTAAAAGTTCCATCATGGGTTTGTGGGTGGTAAATTTGTTTTGGACCAACTTGTCTGCCTAAAAAATGAACAGTTTTCATTTCAAATTACATAAGGAATTTTTCAGGGAACAGTTCTGGGTCATGCAGTTTCCATAACATATTAAAACTGAATAGATGGAGTAGTTATCTCAAAAGCGAATGACACTATCATCTTTTTATCAGGAAAAGATGCGAAAATGTAGCAGATAAACCAATAACCAGTTTTAAGATCAAGGACTGGCTTCAGACATACTATAAAACTTTTACAAATTGTATAAATAGATCTTCACAGAAACGCTGATCCGTAACCCCATCACCAGCTGATGTAATTTGACTTTTTTCAATCATCTTTATTGAAGAAAGATAAGGAACAAACAGCTGGTGATCGGGTTAATCGGATCATCGTTAAGGCCGTATGATCGCTTCTGGTTCATTGCTCTAAACCCCCCACATATCACCTTTTGTACATTTCTTAAAACCCGTTTTCAAATAAAAAAGGATTTTTCTTTTACAATATGTAATAAATACGTATTAAAAAAGCCCAAATATGTACTTACTTCAACAGCATTATTAATTATCTGTCTATATTTCGCAGCATTGGATCTAAACATTTCTGTCAGTTTATCCGAAGGAGTTCTAGTCCACCTTTCCTTGAATTGTTGCCTTAAAGAGTCATCTGCAGCCTTTTCTTCGTTCAAAATTCTGTCAGTTTCATCTAAAATATCCTGGTTTCTTTTAAGTGACTCTGGTAATTCTTCAATCATTTGTCTCAAGGCAGAAATACCACCCAGCCCTGATACATTTTGAGCTTTTTCTAAAATGGATGGTGGAAGACCAGTGTTGGAATCGGTTACTTCTATAGCAGCTGGTAGGTTCAGGCTTGCAAGGATTCTGAAAAATTACTGGTTGTTTCAAAATATCGTTTAGAGTTAAATTCATTGCTTACCCATTAAGTTCTTGAGTTGACTCTCTTAATTTTGTAATTTCGGTGTTAACTATTTCAGTTTTTCTCAAGTCATATGAAGCCAGAGCTTGATGGACAGCTACAGGAACCAAACTTGTGAAAAGATCTGGAAAGAAAAACCCAAGGAAAAACCTCAATATTGTTTTATTTCGTGAAACAAGTTACCTTACCTTTGAACCCTTGCGACATTCTTTCTTGGACCGGTAATATTTTAGCCAATGGTGCCTTACCAATCAACTCCAATGATTTGTAATCAGGGACACGTTCGTGGTAGATAAAATCATTATCTTTCTCTACCTCAGCCAAATTCCTTTCTGCTTTATTAAGCAGATCACTGAACAAACTTTTACCAGACCTTGATTGAGCTGCTTTAAATTTTTCAATGGCCACCTTAAATGGATCCCATAAGAATTAGATTATAAAAATTAAAAAGTTGACTTACTCTCAACCTGGTTATTTCTTCTCCAATGGCTTTCTTTTCCTTGCATACAAGAGCTTGATGGAGTTCAGCAACTGCTGAAAACGCTGCTTGCTTTCCACCAATCTGGAAAAGAAGCTTAAATATTAGAAAAAAATATTTGGTACAATTTACATTCTAGTTACCATAGAAATCCAATCTTTATCCCAAATGTTTCTCAAATTCTCCCTTTGGAATGTTCTTAGGCATTCAGCATACAATTCATCAGCTTGAGCTGCTAGTCTGGCAACAATTGATTCTTTCATGTTATCTGCACATAAACAAACATTTAATTATAGTTGAAAGAGTTTTGAAATATAAAAAAAATAGGCTGTTCTCAATCAAAGATGATGTAAATTATATTTACCGTGCATGGCCTTATGAACAAACATTTCCTGGGCTTGAGCCAGCATAAGTTGAGATAAAGCACCCAAAGTATCAGGGTTCAGATCTGGAGTAGGATCTTGTTGGATAGCTAGCATTACAGTTGATTTCAAGTGACTAAAAATGCCAGCTGCTTGCTAAAAAAATACTTTTTTAAAAAAATGTTTAAGTGGTAAATGGTCTTACTTGTAATAACTTGGCAGCCAATTTAAGTCCGTCGTCATTCTCAACACTTTGTGCACTCGCCACAGCACTTTGTAGTGCAGCAATGTTGAAGAGAATACAAACTTTTTCGAAGCTGAGAGAGGCAATTGCTAAAAAATATGTTTTATTCATTAAATGTGCAGTTTTTGTATACTTTTGCAAAGAAGTATCACAAAGTATAAATAATCATTGTTTTGTATAAAAAATAAAAATCTTGGGATGAATCCAAAATTAGTCAGGTATAATGCCCCAGTGGTAGGTTCTAGCAAATGAGAAATAGATGATTAATGTGCCAGAGTTGAGTCGTAAGGTAAATGTGAAACTGGTACCTATAATTTGGCAAAATTACCAGGTAAAAATCCAAAAACAACAAAATTGTTAAATAGCTTTTTATACAATAAGCTACGAAATATGCGTCTTTTAAGGCACACAACATGTTAATTGTCCAATGAGGAAAAGCCAAATTCTTATCATAAATAGGCGTAATCGGCTCTTATTCACATGAAAAAAATGTTTTTTTTATTATATGTAAATCGCCAGTAGAAAAACTCTAGTATACAACCCGCTACGGAACAATCTGTTAATCACTTGACCTGTTGTCCAACAGCTTTACCCCGTTTGACAATTTTTACGTTGCTTGAGTGCCTAAAATATGTTCATTTTGTAACTTATTGTATGAATAGCTATTAAGTAGCAATCAAGCGTATTGCAATCACCTTTGTCAGATTTAAGTGACTAATTTTGATATTTGATCTCCGATATTGGCCGTTTCCTTCCAAATTTTTTTGGATTGAATACTATTTAGTACAGACCACATCTTTTCACTGTCACCTTCAGCTTCTGTATCTGTAATTTTGGGAGGGTGGTATAGTATGCCACAGAACAGCACTTAGGCCCATTGTGCGCCTCCACAAGAGGAAAGGACATCCTTAGCTCTTCACATTCAGCTTCTTCAAGTTGTGAAGAAAGATATATTTTTTTTACATTATTTCCCTCCTGCCTTGAGATGTTTTGGGCTCTCCTAGAAAGGCGCAGTAATTCACTGTTTGGGAATTTTTTGGATCTTCTATAATGGTAGTGTACATTAAACCAAGGGGCGGCTTTTCTGCGAAAAGTTCTCATTATTTCATCATAAGAAAATATTATGGAACAAAGAATAACTCAATGTTGTAATCTCTCAAGGCCCCTTTACCACATTTTCAACCTGTCATTATGTAGAGGTGTTTTTCCGGAGTTTTGGAGGGAAAGTTTCCTCAAGCCCATCTTCAAGTCGGGAGACAAATCTGTGGTAACCAATTACCGACCCATTAGAATCATCAGCACAATCCCTAAGGTATTTTATAGTCTAGTATGTGACTTTCTGACCCCCCCCCCCTCATAAGGGAACAGTTTGGTTTCAGACCAGGCAAATATACGGGATTAAGAACCGGTTTATCAGTGGACAGTTATTGAGTTTAGCTGTTGTTTAACTAATAACTATCGTTGGTTGAACGACAACTTAACTGGATAACTGTCCACTGATAAACCGGTCCTTAAACTTTTAACACAAACTGACTATCTGTTGGATGCATTGAAGAAGGGATTTCAAGTCGATACGATTTACACTGTCTTCTCCAAGGCATTCGACAAGGTCTTCCATACCATGTTATTGCATAAGCTTTGGTTGATTGGAATCGATGAACCCTTGATCAAATGGTTCCACAGTTACTTGTCTAGTCGGAAGCAGATTGTTAAAATTAGTAATTTCCTTTGTAAAACTATTCATGTTACCTCTGGTATGCCACAGGGGTCCCCCCATCTTGGGCCACTCCTTTTCAATGTCTTTATCATGCTTTACCATGTGCCTTTTCTAGCTGTTTGCCGATGACGTCAAAATGAGCTGCATAATTAAATGTCTGAAGACTGTGACAAACTACTAACAACCTGCGAGAGTGGTGCAATAGTTTCATGGATCTCAATCCTTCTAAATGTAAAGCCATTACTTTTTCGCGTGTTAAACCCCCTAATAAATTTATTTATAATATTGGTATACACCATAAAAAGTTTATAAAATTTTTATTTAATTTCTAATTTATATTATATTCATTTTTTATTTATTTTATATTATATTATTATAGCTCTGAAGAAGAAGCGAAAGGCTTCGAAAGCTAGGCAATTGTAAAAGAGCAATAAATCTATGATACTGACTGTTTCCCAGTTATTCGAACAATATCAATTATTAACAGTCGTGATCCATAGAATAAATTGGTATACACCTTTATGGAGGTTTCCATTATCAAAGATCTTGGTATTTGACACAAATTTTTGAAACAAATAGCCTATAAACTACACATTTTGGATAATTATAACCACACCCTACTCTCTCTATGTTAAATATGGCCTCGATAACTATGCGTCATAAAAGGAAAGACCTTACAACCTTCTATAATATTCTACACGGAAAGGCTTCAAATCCTGAAATTCTTCATGAAATCAGCATTCATGTCCCTCCTAGAACTACCAGTTCAACTGACTGAGTTTTCATGTCCATGTTTCATAATATATCTTTATCTCCCAGCTAGACTCGCAAACGAGCACCACAAAATTGACCTTTTTGCTCCCTTAAACATTTTCCTTAGTCAAGTTTGTCATACTTTTAGGTAGTTAATTCCAAATTTGGAGTTCCAATCGAAACAAAGTATAACTACTCTTTGTTATTGGATGTGATTTTCACCTATTTTCACTATTCGTACCTATCCTACCGAAACTTCACTAATGTTTTTTTCATGTAACTGTATTTGTTATTACATCTGTTATTAATTCTTAAGTTGTTAATTCTATTTTTATTTTATTATTGTTATCTTTGTTTATTTTGATCTGGTTATTAGCTACTAACTATTCTCAACTAATTGTGAATTGAGAGTTTAATATTTTGTAAGTGGGCTCGCTCGCTTGTTGATTATAGACCCTGAGATAGCCTGTTTAGCGGAGTCATTTTTGTTTCGTCTGGCATTTTGAGGGATGAATGTGAGTAGTCAGCTGATGAGAATATAAATGGTTTTAATGCCTGCCTCCTGATCGAAATGTCCACAGAATGTTTCGCCGGAAAACTCGATTTCGAACTGTGATTACCATTTGGTGATTTTTCAGCGTTATTTTCACAACAAAACCTTTCATTCTCTGGATTGCCAGACAAAAAGTAAACGCGGAAGGTTCTTTTCTTTTCTCTTGGAAGTTGACACCCATCCCCATATTTTCAGCTATTGAAAAGCATCTGATATTTTTCATCAGTGAATTATTTATCAATGTCAATCAATTTTTTTCTTCTGCAAATTTTCGAACGGGAGGCCGGCATTAAAATCACCCATATTCTCATCAGCTTAGTAGCCACATTCAGCCCTCAAAAATGCCAGACGAAAAAAAAACGACTCCACTAAAAATCCCCTATCTTACAGTCTATTAATAAAAAAATAAATAAATGAGTAATGGTTCAAATGTATTTGGAAATTATACTGAGCGCTTTCGACCTAACTACAACAGGTCATCTTCAGGGTCGGTTTCGTCAAATTAATTGTACAGAGGGTAAGCAAAACATAGAGAAACTGAAGTCCAACATTGCGTTAACATGCATTCAGGAAACGGGGTGACGTGGATACAATATAAAACTCTTATTAAATAGAACAAAGGACAAACAGGCACAATAAAATATTAAAACACAACGGTCTCTAGACAAACGGAAATCATTTTATGCTAAAGGGCAGCTTATGGAATGATTCTTGTCAAATTTCAATGTCTTCTTGATTCTTGTCAAATTTAACTAATAACTTGGATCAGGGAAAGAAATGCATATCAGTGTTCTTGGATCTGGCGAAGGGCGAAGGCCTTCGACACTGTGCCGCACGATGCACTGTTGAATGTCTTAGATAATTATGGAGTGCGCGGTACTGTGCTGAGGGTGTTCGACAGTTATCTTGCCAACCGGAACCAAGTTTTGAGAGTCTTGAGCGTGTGTAGTGATCCGCTGGTTGTAAGGATAGGAGTTCCACAGGGTACCGTGCTAAAACCCTTACTATTTATCTGATACATAAATTCCGTAACTGACATGAATATAGAACACTGTAAAATAGTATCTTAGGTTGATGACACGATTGCGGTTTTTACGGGAGAAACATGGGAAGGGGTATTGAACTCGACGCGAGCCGAGTCCAGCACTGGCTAGACTCTTTTGGACTTACATTGAATGTTGGAAAGACAAACTATATTACCTATTCTCTAACTGCTGCAAACAGGCCACAGTTTGAGACTATACAAATAGATGAACTCGAAAACGAAATAGAGGAAGTTGAATATACAAAATATTTGGGAATTACTATAGATAGACATCTTAAATGGAACTATCATGTTGGGAAGCTGAGTAATAGCATAAGAAAATTAATTAGGAAAATGTATATTTTGAGAGAGATATTGGGAAGGAAACTTTGATTATGTGTTTACAGGGCAATTGTCGAATCTTTACTGAGATATTCTATTGTTGTTTGGGGTGGTCTATATAAAAACGCTCTGTATCCATTGAATGTTGTGCAAAACTATATTTTAAGAATTATTGACAAGAAAAATAAATTATATTCCACGCATCTACTGTATTCTGACGAAATTCTCAATGTTCGCTCCTTGTATGTACAGGGTGCTGCAATTTGGAGTGTTTCAACATGAAAAACATACTTCCAGGCCAGATAGAGGAAAATTGACTTAGACGTCATGGGATCGATTTTTTAGAAACGTCAATTGTCAAAAACCGTATCACGATATCTTCAATGGTACCATTGATACAGGGCGATTTTCGATTTTCCCCTATTATGAAAAATGGCTATAAGTTTCTTATTTATCAATTTTTTTTATTTCTGTTAAAACATTATGGAGACACTTTTTTGAGCACAATCCAGTAGCGGACTCAGTTTTTTTCTATATTGCTCCGATTTCGAGATATCGACCAAATTCCGATATTTTCGAATGAAGCACCCCATATATTAATAGCTCATTCGATAGCTCTGTTTTTGCTGATTTCAATGATATACAGTTCAATAGGTTTATCTTTAACAGTTTTCGAGAAAAAAAATTATATCTGTTTTTGTCGTAAGGACCAATGTGTTAGAAAAGGATTTTATATGTGTAAGGAAAATGAGGAAGGTCTCTTTCTAACACATTGTTTCTTATGACGGAAACAGATTTTTTTTTTTCTCGAAAACGAACTTTATATCATTGAAATCAGCAAAAACAGAGCTATCCAATGAGCTATTAATATATAGGGTTTTTCATCTGAAAATATCGGAGTTTGGTCGATATCTCGAAATCGGAGCGATATAGAAAAAAACTGAGTCCGCCACTGGATTGTGCTCAAAAAAGTGTCTTCATAATAATTTTACAGAAACAAAAAAAAATTGATAAATAAGAAACTTATAGCCATTTTTCTTAATAGGGAAAAATCGAAAATCGCCCTGTATCAATGGTACCATTGAAGATATCGCAATACGGTTTTTGACAAACGATGTTTTTCGAAAATCAATCCCATGACATTTAAGTCAATTTTCCTCTATCTGGTCTGGAAGTGTGTTTTTCTTGTTAAAACACTCCAAATTGCAGCACCCTGTACATATTATCAACTTGTGTATTATTAAAGAAAAATTATAGTTTAAGAAAATATGTAAACCACATTTATAATGCTAGAAACAAAACAAATATGAATTTAATGATCCCTAGCAGTAATACAAATATTAACTTAGGATTTTTTAACTACCTCGCGCTTAGGATTTTTAACACGATTCAACCTGATATAAGAGGCCTATTCGGGGTTGGAAAAAGGACGGTTCTAGAACGGTTCAAAACAATCATCCAGTTTATTGATCAACAAAATAACAACGACTCGACTATCACAAATTTCAATAATAAACTGTGCGATTCTTCTGGACCGTTCTAGAACCGTACTTTTTCCAAACCCGAATAGGCCTATTATCGACATTGAATATAAGGAAATATAACCAGAAATGTAGATACTATACAGGGTGTCCCAAAAAAATACCGACAAACTTTAAAGGGTAGTAAGGGACATCAAAACAAGCATTTTTGTTTGGCCATTTGGGCTGTAGAGCAAAAAAACTGTTTGGTACTTTTATTCTTCGCAATAATTAAATCACTGTTATTAACAAATAAATTATGGTTTACAATAATTGTTCAAAATGTTGACCATTTACTTCAATGCAAAGATGCATAATATGCTGCAATAATATGATCAGAAAAAGAGAGACCTGAATTAAACATTATTCCTAAATCTTTCTGTTCGTGAACTCTTTTAAGGCTGGTTCCATTGAGAGTATAATCATACTCAATGGTGTTTCGGTTTAAAGAAATTGACAGACAAGCACATTTATCTTTATGCAGTTTAAAACTATTATTACTACACCAGCTAACAATATTGGTAAAGTCATCCTGAAGCAGATCGCAATCACTGGTTATAACTTCCAAAAACAGTTTCAAATCGTCAGCAAATAATAAGGCTAAAGAATTTTCAGCACTCCCAACGATTTTATTTATTGCAATTATGGCAAGAAGGGGTCCTAAATTAGAGCCTTGAGGCACTCCTGAGGTACCAATATAGGTTTCAGATTTGCATCCCTTAACCTCAACCTATTGGTACCTTTTTACTAAGTAAGACATAATCAAGTTAATCAAAAAATTGGGTACATCCATATCAGATAAGGCTTTAACTATTACACTGTGGCTTATTTTGTCAAATGCCTTCTCCATGTCAGTATAGATTACGTCTATTTGATGTTTTTTATTCAATGATTCGTGTATGTACTATGAAAAGACTATTAAATTTGTAAGTGTAGACCTTTAAGGCAAGAAGCCAGGCTGTTTAGAGGAAATTTTACCAGCAACCTCATCAAAGAGCATATCAAAAATTACACATTCAATAATTTTGGAAACAGCACAGACAATAGTTATGGGTCAATAATTTCTTATATTTTGCCTACGGCCATTTTTGTGGATAGGAATTACCTTGCTAAGCTTCCACTTGTCGGGATATGTGGATGTTTTTAAAATAAGATTAAAGAGCAACCCTTCAGAACAAAAGCTGGAACACCATCAGGACCAATGGCTTTGTTTGGTTTCAGTTTCATTACAGCAACATTAATGTCCTCTTGAGAAATTGATTTTTCACAAAAAAAGGTTTTTAATTCAGTTGGAGTACTATTAATATCACTATTTAGAAAAAACTGATTTAAAATATGTCGAAAAGCCCACTAGCAACATTTTGCGCACCACTGAAAACATCGTTGTCGAGGGTCATTTCATCCAGTAAGTCCGGACTATTCTTAAGGCTATTCAAAAAAGACCAAAAGTCTTGAAGGTGTTCCAGATCCTCAAAATACTGTTTATGTGCTATTTTAATTTTAATTTTGAGTAATGACCGTAAACTCCTTTACCGCAATCTCCAAAACTGAGTTCCTTTTTTCGTTTCTGTGTTGACTTAGGAACACACAACTCAAATATTTTGAAAATTTCACTGTAAAAACAGCCTACGGCATGATTTGCATCAGCAAAGAGTACCAAACTTGACCAATTATGAGCTTTAAGAAGATTATGCATTAATTGAAAGTTAGCTTTCTTAAAATTAAATTTAGTTGTTTCTATAAGTCTACAATATTTAACAATATGTTTTGTCTCAAGGCATATATTTAAACAAGGATGGTGACTATCAGTAGGCAACAATGGATCTTCCTCACATTCAACTGTAATATTTTCGATTGAGGAAATAACAAGATCAAGGAGAACATTATTTGCATTTTTGATCTGTCACTGACATATCACAAAGTATTAAATGATAAAAAAGATCTTGAGTTATTATAGTTATTAATGATACTAGTTCGATATGAACACCATAATGAAACGCGTGTAACGTTTATTTACACAAGTTTCATTAATAAAGTTCATATCGAACGTGTATCATTCAAAATTTAATCTACGATGGTCCAAATAGATCTGATTTACCTTGAAATAGCAAATACTTTTCAAATTAAAATTCAAAATTTAGCAGGTGCCTGTACTAGTCGGGAACCTGCTTGTTGATTTTTAGAACTTTGACTTTGGCAGCTTCAATATTGGAGTCAATTTTTGTGCCATAAATTCAGTTTTATAGTGGAAAATACTGTTAATATTTGGTGATTCTGAGTTCGAATGTGTCCCTTCGAATATCGAGACAGCATCAATGAAAAGGTTCTTCTGGTCACTAGCTTTCTTTTTGTATATTTTTCATGTCATAATTTGGGTGTTTTTATGAATTCTTAAACGCACTAGTGCTATTATGGAGGACCTAATGACATTCAAATGACAATGCTAAATGTGTCATAATGACACCGACGTAGATTAACTATTTCATTACATGTTGTCATGTTAACAAAACCTGGCACCTCGCCTGGCACACTAAAATCTCCCAAAATAAGAATGTCCGAGTTAGGTATATTTAACAGATTACTTTCAATCTTGTCAAAGAAATGTTCATATACTATTAACGAACTATTTGGAACAATATAAACTAACACTAAATACAAAACCCTGTTCCCTTCCAGCTTAATGGAAAGGCATAATGCTTCCTGATCATCATCAAATGGTGATACTTCTGAAACCACTAAACTATTCTTAACAGCCAAAAGCACACCCCCTGCCTGATCACCCTACCGCACGCCCCAGCAGTCTTCTATACCATGGGGCGGGGCAAATGCGTTGCGCGAGGAGATCGGCGCAAACTGTGCCGGCGATGAGAGTTGTGGAGCTGAATAGTGGTTAAGCTTGCTAACATTATTGACACTAATGTCAAAATAAGAACGTTTATATTAGTGACCGTCGCTATTTGAAGTTGCCATAATTCTCTATTGTTATAGTCCAGGAGGTGGCGCCAAAAACATGCAAGAGTTTTCGCAAGGCGGATATTTTTAAAATAGGTCGTACTTTAGTGCTAGAATGCTAGTCTACAGTCAGCACTCACAGTTCCGGGACAGCTGGCTCTGGGACGCGGGCAAAGTTGTAGTTTTAAGAAGCATCTAAACTGTTTTCTCAAAGCTCAAAATTTATAGAAATTTTGCACATTATCTGTTTGAAGGTCACAGATAACGTATGTAAATCGTCAGACGTCTAGTTCGTTGCAAAAAGGGGGGTCAGACGTCCTCAAAGTTTTTATTTTATGGCATTTTCTTCAAATATATTTGTCAAATACCTGCAAAAATATATTTTGACAGAACACCGAAGAAAATGCCATAAAATAAAAACTTTGAGGACGTCTGACCCCCTTTTTGCAACGAACTAGACGTCTGACGATTTACATACGTTATCTGTGACCTTCAAACAGATAATGTGCAAAATTTCTATAAATTTTGAGCTTTGAGAAAACAGTTTAGATGCTTCTTAAAATCACAACTTTGCCCGCGTCCCAGAGCCAGCTGTCCCGGAACTGTGAGTGCTGACTGTACACTAGCATTCTAGCACTAAAGTACAACCTATTTTGAAAATATCCGCCTTGCGAAAACTCTTGCATGTTTTTGACGCCAGCTCCCCAACTATTAACAAGGAGTTTAGGTGATCAGTGCTTCCTTGGAAACTTGTAGAAAATTTTCTGGGATTAACACTTGATCAATTGAGTTAAGGGAAGTACTTGAAGTGGATGAATTTAACGATGATACATTACTAATGTCGCTTTGGTCAGCTAGATCTTCACTATTTTGAAATAGGTTTTCAACTGGTTTAATATAAGTTATGTTTTTAGTAGTACCTACCGTATTACTGCCCTTGATGATTTTTAACAACTGTTGTGATATATCATAATTGGAAAGCTTCTTACCCAAACTATTAAAAGAGTTTAAAAAACATAATTTGTTTACAGAAAACTTATCAAAATTACAAACTAAATTATACACTGTATGGACATTTAAAACACACAGGGGTAGATAAAATAATTATGTTAGTATGTATACACTGTTTTAAGCATTTTAGCACAGTTGCTATGTAAGGTGATTTAAAATTAGCAAAGTTATTATAACCAGCAAACAATAAAGCATAGTCCTTATCAGTGAATGGTTCTACAAATTGCTGAATGTTTTCAATAACAGCATCATATTTAGCATAAGGTTTCAACATTATTTGAACTTAGTACTTGGTGTCATTGACTAATTTTCTTAGCTGATTATCCAACCCTCTACCCATTTGATCAGATAGAATAAGTATTTTATTTTTATTTTTTTGATGAATAACTGGGGGATTCTGTCTTTCCTCTTTATCAATCACTTGCTGAAAAGTACCTAAAGGTTCTGTTTGAACCAGAACATTTTTTGCTTGGTTATTAACAGGTTTAGTTGTTAGGATTTCATTTTTAATATTTATTAGTTCTCACATATTTTTCTCATTGTCGCAAGTCATTGCAGAAATTTTTGCTTGTAAATCACTATTTAAATATTCAAGCTTAGTCAACTCAATTTCCAAGTTGTTTGATTTGCAAGAATATGATTGGATATCATTAGTTAGGCATAGGTTGGTACTCGGGTTATCAAGATGGTCTTTTTTAATACGCCTAAGTTCCAGTGTAAGCACCTGGATTTGATTTTCATAACTTTTTTTGGCTTCCATGACTTCATCATCAAAGTTCTGTGTTCTTCTCTGCAATCTCTTAATATGATCATCCTTGTTTCTGATTTCCACATTGAGCCTATTAACTTCATCACAATAGTTGGATTTTAGATTAGATTTTGGCTGGTGATCTTAATATTGATTACGATGACCAGGAATCTAGAGGCACAAAATCTTTGGTTGATTTGTTGACTTGTTTCAATCTCAAGGTCTTTGTGAATGAACCAACACGCATCACAAGTCATTCGGGCAAGACAATAGATTATATATGTAGTAATATCGAGAGCGAACTAACATGTAATGTCATACCCTCGGGAATCTCAGATCACGAAGCTTTATCAGCTAAATTATCATTTTATTGTGAAAATTCAAAAAAACAAAAAGTGAAAACAAGAGTGTTCAGTACCGCAAATTATAACATATTTAAAAGGTTAGCTCTTGAAACAGACTGGGCAAGTATACAAAATTAAGAAAAACCAATTGAAACCTTTCAAAGAACTGTTCTAAATGTTTTTAATAAAAGTTTTCCCCTTAGAAATATTAAAATCAAAAAAAAGAAAAAATTGGTAACTAAGGGCCTTAAAACGTCAAGCAAGAATCTCCGATCCCTGTTTACAATAAAAAAAAAATTTGATTCGATCTGGCTTAATAATTATTGTAATACTTACCGAAAGGTCTACAGAAAGCTGATAAAGGCATCTAAGAGACATTATTACAATCAGAGAATAAATAATGCACAAAATTCGGCGAGAGAATACTGGAAAATAATAAATGAACTACGAGGAAGAACTCGCAATCAAACAAAAACATAAATGTGTTACCATCAGAAATAAATAAATTTTACTGCACCATAGCGGGTGAGTTGACAAAAAATTTAAAGGCCAAAAAAGACCCAATAAGCTTCATGCCACCGTTTTCCTGCGAGGAAAATTTTAAGTTAACGCCTACCAGCAAAGGTGAGATCAGAAGGGTTATTAAACAAATCCAAAAGCAAAATTTATCAGGAAATGATAATCTATCAATAAAGATCTTTAAAAATTTACCAGAGGATGCTCTCGATCGACTAACTGATTGTATTAATGAATCTTTTTGTTCGGGTATTTTTCCGGACTGTCTTAAGTTAGCTGTAATTGTTCCGATTTTCAAAAGTGGGGATAAGGATGATCCTTCAAACTATCGACCCATTTCTCTGCTTAACACTCTTTCAAAAATTATTGAAAGAATAGTAAAGTCTAGAATTACAGATTTTTTGAAAACAAATAATATCCTTACAGAAAGACAGTTTGGGTTTCAGGAGCGAAAGAGCACAAATGACGCTATGTTTTCGCTCTTGGAAGACCTATTCTTGGCCCTCAATGATGGTGAGAAGGCCGCGGCAGTGTTTTGTGATTTTTCGAAAGCTTTTGACTGTGTCAATCACGAAACACTGCTGCGGAAGCTAAGCCATTATGGAATCAAGGGAAGCGAGTTGGAATGGTTTAGATCGTATCTTGCGGGAAGAAGCCAGATTGTTAGGATAGCAAATTGTAACGATTCAGAACCTCAAAATTTAACGCATGGCGTCCCGCAGGGTTCTGTACTGGGTCCTATCCTTTTTCTATTGTATTTGAATGACTTACCAGCCCTGGATATACTGGGGATATCAGTGATATTTGCGGATGACACTACAATGCTTTGGAAACACAAGGACCCACTTGTTTTAAGGGATATTATAGAAAACGATCTATCCAAAGTAAAAGAATGGTGTAACTCAAATGGTCTGGTATTTAATGTTCGTAAAACAAATATTCTTTCATTTAAGTGCTCTGTCGAAAATATAGTTTTGGATGATGTCTCCATACAAAATAGGGATTCGGTTAAATTTTTGGGACTGCATATCGACTCAAAACTAAAATTTGATACACACATTGATTTGTTGAACAAAAAGCTGGCCCAAGGGTGTTATATAATAAGAACTATAGAAAGGGAGCTAGGAAAAAGCTTGGCAAAAATAGCTTACTATGCACTGATGGAATCACATATCCGTTACGGCATTGCTTTCTGGGGGTTTTCTTCTCAAAAATCTGTTCAATCAGCCTTTGTGATACAGAAAAGAGCAGTTAGATATTTATGTAATGTTGACCGCAGACATTCTTGCAGAGAACTTTTCAAACAAGAGAATATTTTGACTGTGCCTTATATTTTTATTGTGGAGACGGCATGCTTAATATTTAAAAAGTTCAAAACTTATAATGAGAATTCCAATTTGAATTATAATTTAAGGAATAACAATCTTCCCTTACCAATTCCGAAGTACACATTAACAAGAAACTCGATTATAAATGAAAGTATAAAAATATTCAACAAATTACCAGAGGATTTGAAAAACATAGCAGACTTCAAAACATTTAGAGATTCTTTGAAGGGGTTTTTGGTTACCAAAGCATTTTATAGTATTCAGGAGTTTTATGATTAAATTACTGCTACAATAGAAATAACAATAATGCTTATATCAAGGTCTCTTATATTGTGTGTGAGAGCACTTTTCGTTTGTTTTTTTTGAGTGTTTTTGAATGTGTTTTAAATTATGTCATATATGTGAATGTTCTTTTATTTTAAATACCTAACTTGAAGTCGAATCTTTGTTAGTTTATACCTATTCTATTAATTTGTCTATCGATATCGTAAATGTCAAATCAAATCAAATCAAAATAAGCTTTATTATCTTATAAGACAATAGTCTTGTTGACAAAGCATATACATTATAAACAAAAATCATCAATAATCAAAATTAAAATTTAAAAATAAAAAATCAGGACTAACAAACAAAATGGTGAATAGAGCTGTAAAACTTAAACCTAATGTGTAAATTATAAAATACTGAACAAAACAAAAATACATGACTAGGTTTTAACAATATATAAACAATTAAATAAAATACAAAAAACAAAATATGCAGAATGCTAAATGTCAATTAAAATCATTATAAAATTCGTCCACACTATAATAGGCCTTACCAACTAAAATCTGCTGAACTCCTTTTTTAAATTGTTTCATTGTAGGAAGCATCTTCACCTCATTGGGTAAGTAATTATACAGTTTGATACTTTCATATATAACCGATTTTTTGGTTAAAGTCAATGTAGGAATGGGCAATGGCAAATTGAGGTACTGTCGCGTATTGTAGTTTGAACTGCGGGGTGAAAAGCTCTGACGGTTTTTGTAGACAATACACACGGTTTCTAAAATAAACAGACTGTAGAGAGTCAGGATTTGTTGGTTCAAGAACAGAGGTTTGCACGAATCTCTCGGCCTTGCACGACATATATATCTTACTGCTCGCTTTTGTAAAACAAACAATGTATTTAGCAGATGTAAGTTTGACATACCCCAGAAGCATATACCATATCTAAGACGTGACTCAATAAGTGCGTAATAGATGGTTCGTCCCATTGAGGGGCCCAGTTCATTAACGGTAACTCTAACTGCATAGCACCCTGATGCTATTTTTCTGCCCAGACCAACAATATGCGGCTCAAACCTTAGTTCCCTGTCAATAACAAGTCCAAGAAACTTGGTATCAGGGCGACTTTTAATAATAGTATCCCCAATAAGCAAGTCCTCCAAGTCACACTTAAAGCTAACAATATTTGTTTTGTCAAAGTTCAGAACCAAAAGGTTGGAGTCACACCAAACTTTAATTTTCTCGAGGTCACCAGAAATAGACCTCTTTAAAGAGGCTGAATCGCGACCGTGCCATAAGACAGTTGTGTCATCCGCGAAAAGGGTAAATTTGCCATCAATTTTCAGGTTTGCCAGATCGTTGATGAATAACAGGAATAGAAGAGGACCCAAAACAGAACCCTGAGGCACCCCAGTCAATACCCCGAATCATCGAAGATCTAGACCCCATAAAAACTCTCTGTTGGCGACCAGTCAAATAAGACTCCAACCACGAGATTGCCACACCTCTAAACCCATAGTGATAGAGCTTACGCAGCAGAATTTCGTGACTGACACAGTCAAAAGCCTTAGACAATTCACAAAACACTGCCGCGGCCACCCCACCCCCATTGAGCCGAGAATACAACTCCTCCAACACCCTAAACATTGCATCCTCAGTGCTTCGTTTTTCCTGAAACCCAAACTGCTCACTACTTAAAATATTATTTCCAGCTATAAATGATGTCACTCTGGTTTTCACTAATTTCTCAATAATTTTTGATAGGGTGGACAACAAAGAAATAGGGCAATAATTTGAGGGTTCCTCTAAGTCACCTCCTTTATGAAGAGGAATCACTTTAGCGAATTTCAAACAAGACGAAAAAGTTCCGGACTCCCAAGAAGCATTAATTGCCCACGCTAGAATTTCCAGCACATTATTTGGCAGATGAGAAAATATTTTGACAGAAAGCCCGTCCTTCCCTGCCGAGTTTTTATTCTTAATGCAGGAAATCGCTTCCCTTAGTTCAAAACGGTTAGTGGGCAGAAAAAAGAAAGAATTTTGCACTGATGCCTGCGTAAGATAATCAAGGGGATCCCTAGATGGAACAATATCCTCCGTGAGTTTTTTGGCTATCGTGCAATAAAAAGTATTAATTGCGTCTGGGGATAATTCAGATTCACAGACAGTTTGGCGAAATGTATTACTTTGGCGAATGTCATTTACTACCAACCAGCTTTCCTTTTGCTTATTTGGCGCTCTGCGCATACGATCAGAATAATAGGCATTTTTTGCTTCCTTCAATAGTTTTCTGTAAAGTGCTCGATATCTATTGAAGTAACTATGAAAATTCTGGTTTTCAGTATACTTCCTTATCATATGCAAAGAGCGCAGGTTCGCTGACGATGTCTCTTATTTTTTTTCCTAATTTTTTGAAAGGGAAAGGATCTATTAAATACTCTTAACAATATTTCATAATAGGTTTGAATAGGATCCTGAGAGCTAAGAACAGTATCCCACGAAGCAATAGCACTCAATTGGTAAAACCCATCATAATTATTTCTGCTAAAAACCCTACCATACCTATATCTAAGTGCATAAATGGTAAGTTAATATCCTATGCTGACGGTACGGTTATTATCTTTACTGGTAAGACATGGGAGGACACAAAAGAGAGAGTGTCGAGGCGTTTTGGCATCGTCAAAAAGTGGCTTGACTCATTCAAATTGTCGCTCAATTTATCCAAAACTAATTACATAGCCTTTTCTGTGACAGGCGCAAATAGACCTAATTTTATTGAAATTCAGACAAGCAAGGAGAAGAACAGTCATATATCAGCAGTGAAGAAAGCTAAATATTTAGGTATAGTTGTTGATCAGCATTTAAAATGGGTAGACCATATATCTTACCTAACAAAGAAATGTCGCTTCTTGATTCATAAATTTTATATTCTAAGAGAATTTCTCAGTACTAGAATGATCATATTGGTGTACAAATCTCTGGTAGAATCATTG
The DNA here is from genome assembly GCA_917834065.1 of Ceutorhynchus assimilis. Taxonomy (NCBI): domain Eukaryota; kingdom Metazoa; phylum Arthropoda; class Insecta; order Coleoptera; family Curculionidae; genus Ceutorhynchus; species Ceutorhynchus assimilis. The sequence continues at coordinate 30,978,241 of OU892281.1, read as the reverse complement.
TTGCGATATGGCCTTATTGTGTGGAGGGGAACATATAAAAGTAACTTGCAACCTCTAAATGTAATACAAAATTCCATCTTAAAAATAATGTTCAGAAAAGAAAGGCGCTACTCAACTAAATCACTATATGACAACAACATTTGCAACATAAACTGCTTATACATACACTCCATTTGTACATATATACATAGAAAAGAAACCCTAAAAAAATTCGTACACCATCATCATCAAACCAGAGCTAATGTTAATAGACACCTAATAATACCTCAAAATAGAAAAACAATAAATTTAAAATTTGCTAATTACTTAGCGCCAAAATTTTATAATATGATACCAAAGAAAATCAAAGAAATAGGTAGGATAAAAATGTTTAGTGAGAAGAGCAAAGTATTTATTGTAGATAATTATGAATCATTTTCTAAACTTATGTCATAGGATAAAAAAAAAAATAGGATTAAGTTGCCATAAACAAATAATATTGTACTTTAACAAACCCATACAAAATATAATGTCCTCTAAGATAAACCTTTATTGTAAGAACAGGTTGTGTTTATTACTATATTATAAATAGTTAAGAATTTACTTGGTGCATACAGAGGTATTAAACCTCTAGGTGCCAACAAAATAATTTTTAAATACAAAATACATGCATTGTGAAAGAAAAAAAAAATGTATTGTAAAAAATATTTAAACCTGAATAAAGATTATTATTATTATTATTATTATTATTATAACAAGAGGTTGGGAACAAGATGGCGGCGGAACCTTTATTGTCGCCACTGTATATAAAGGTTTATTTAGCCACTGTACCTACACCAGCTGAATTTAGCCACTCGCGGGTTTTGTGTAAAATCTGATTTTTTTTTTTAAATTTAAAATGCACACCAACACTTAGACAAATTCTCATTCAGAATTATTTTGACATATTTTTTTGACACATAGGTAACAGGTAAACGAGGTAAATTAAATCTCATTGGGTAAACTGCAAAAGTAAACAGTAACCTGTATATTTTCTGATGGCCTTCATTCCGCACCTGTAATTGTGTTTTACTCCAGCGTCCCCAAGCGGATGCGATCCGAAGCTTTTTTTTTAGGCCCCGCCCTCCATTAAGCTTTTTTTTCTATACGAGCGTTTTTATTCTCACCGATGAGCTCATCGATTAAGCGAAAATGTCAATTGGCTGTTTTTATTCTCATCAGTAAAACATCGATGGATTTCATCGGACTGTTTTTATTCTCATCCTACACCTATCGGTGAAAGTACGATTAGCCATCGAATTCATCGAGGTTCATTTAGGATGAACTGATGAATTATAATGTAAAATGTAACCTCAAAATTATGTTGACGGTTGTTGATGGCCGACTGGCATCGTATTGTTTTGCATTTATATTTATTATGTGAAGATTTGCGAAGACCTTAACAAAAAAAAAAGGAAAAAGGGCATGTTCAAGTGATCTGAAGGGTGTGAAAACCGAGACCCTACCAAACCTAAGAGTTCTGAGCATAAGAGCGCCAAATTACCTAACTTTGTGACAAGTGAGAAATATATCTGAAATATAAAATCAAACTTAATTTGTGAGGTCTTAAAGCTCAGCTAACTGTCTCAGAGATAGTTTTATTTCTAATATCTCATCTCCACCTAGTAAGTCTAAAATGAGACCTAACATCTAAATCACTATGCAAAGAACTACAGAAGAAATATAATTTTGTATTTTTTTATGTTTTGTACAATTCAAGTAAAACTATTTCATCTGAAGAACTTCTAGACTCATCACTCGATGATGATGAAGAGCTCACAATTATTCTCAACTAACACTAGACTTCCAATCATTGTATGGCTACGGTTTTTTAAACAAATAAAAAAATAATAAGTTTGCCACATCAAACAAACAACACAAATCAATGCCAAAAGTATCAATCCAAGTGACAAAATTCATCGTAGTGTTTTTTAGTTGATTCATTTCATCAAAAAAATTGCGATGAATTTTGATGACGTACTGCTCATTGGTGATGGAATTCATCAGGAAAACTCGATGAGAATAAAAACGCACGTTATCCGTGAGGATATGTGTTCTGTGCCTCAACTGACACCGTCTGATGACAGCCATGTCTTTGAGTTCAGTGGCACCAAAACACGAAGGAAATAAACCAATAAAATTATTAGAAAAAAGATTCTCGAGTTTCGCCAATAACCATGCCACTGCGTGCTGTCGTTCAGGATCTAACCAATAGAATCTTGTTTCTGAATAATCACGCCTCTTCACTTCCATCATTTCGCAATGCTGCCTGATTTTTTCCCATTTTAAAATATTACACATGCCCATATAGCAAAAAAAAATATATGTCACCAACTTGTTTATTATTTTGTTTCTAATTTCCGTCAAGTTTGGCAAAGCAGCGAATTCTTTTGCAGTTCGCCGTTTCGCTAGCCAGACAATAGTCTGACTGACATTTCGACCATTATTTGAACCTATACCCAAGAAAGTTTACGGTTCAAGAAAAAAGATGTTTTTAAAAACGATATTTTTGTTTATAGAGTATCATTATTTATTTGATAGCACATGATCGATAAGAGTTCGAGAGTGCCCTGTAATTTTTGTAGGTACACTGCATAGATTTTTTTAATAATTCAAAACCATTCGATGCAATGGTATTGTAGAATAGTATTTGCTGAGCATTATAATATCAGAAATCCATATTGAAGTACCCCAAGATATACCCAAGTTGTTTTTGTTTCATTACAATATAGAAAGTATTTAGAACATTTTCAAGTAAAATCAACAAAAGCTTGGTAGTGATAGTCAGGGACACAGAGTTGTTCACCTAAATAGTCATGATGGAACAATTTGTATTTAAAAAGTACTGCTGAATAAAAAGAATGATAACTTTTTATTATTAATATGTATTCCGTATTCATATTAAAGAATCTAATCGAAAGTCAAGAACGTTTCATTAGAGAAGAAAGCCATCTCCCTTCTCTCTAAATTGTCAATAGTAATAGTAATAACGGTAATCAAAACAAATGGGAAACAAGAGCTAGTCTTGCGATGATGATGTTGAGGTGACACATTTAATTCCTAGAAATAAACGATAGTTATAGTCCAGGAGGTGGCGCCAAAAACATGCAAGAGTTTTCGCAAGGCGGATATTTTCAAAATAGGTCGTACTTTAGTGCTAGAATGCTAGTGTACAGTCAGCACTCACAGTTCCGGGACAGCTGGCTCTGGGACGCGGTCAAAGTTGTAATTTTAAGAAGCATCTAAACTGTTTTCTCAAAGCTCAAAATTTATAGAAATTTTGCACATTATCTGTTTGAACGTCACAGATAACGTATGTAAATCGTCAGACGTCTAGTTCGTTGCAAAAAGGGGGTCAGACGTCCTCAAAGTTTTTATTTTATGGCATTTTCTTCAAATATATTTGTCAAATACCTGCAAAAATATGTTTTGACAGGACACCGAAGAAAATGCCATAAAATAAAAACTTTGAGGACGTCTGACCCCCTTTTTGCAACGAACTAGACGTCTGACGATTTACATACGTTATCTGTGACCTTCAAACAGATAATGTGCAAAATTTCTATAAATTTTGAGCTTTGAGAAAACAGTTTAGATGCTTCTTAAAATTACAACTTTGCCCGCGTCCCAGAGCCAGCTGTCCCGGAACTGTGAGTGCTGACTGTACACTAGCCTTCTAACACTAAAGTACGACCTATTTTGAAAATATCAGCCTTGCGAAAACTCTTGCATGTTTTTGACGCCAGCTCCCCAACTATTACGTATGGAAATTGTACTTACTGAGACTTGCTTTATGTCCGAAAATGTTTCCTTTATCGAAAGCATCTTTCCATTTAAAAGGTACTGTTAGCTCTTGTGCTGGAATCTTGCTCTCTAGAGCCACCAACTGATCATAATATCTACGTTAAGAAAAAAAAATCGTAACAAAGTCAATTAATTAATAAAAAGATGAATCATACCCATAAATAATCTCCAGCGAACTCTCAAATTTTTCAAAGGCTTTCCAAATAGCATTGCTTCGGAGCTTGGAAAATTCGTTTACTGCTTCAGCACAATTTTCGGGATTATCGGCCGTACTGTAGCGCGACTGTATTAAATTTTTTAATGGAGTTATAATGTCCACATCGCTTGGTTTTTTCAGGGGAACCGATAGCAAGTCAGCCATCTTCAACAATAATTTTTAAATATGACTTTCTGTAATATGACGACTTCTACCAAAACATTGAATTTGACACATTTATCTGACGTTTGAATTGTTGTGACGTTCCTTGTTCCTTTAACCCTTTTCACGTGGCTCCGGTTTAACAAACCGCTCAAATTCGAGTGGTAGGTATCCATCACGTTACTTCGTAACCGGGTTATGGGCGTTTGCACCGACCATTTTAAGGGAGGTTTAACGATAGTCAACGTTTAAAGAGACATTTTTACATGTAAAAACGTCACTTTTAAACGTTGATTATTGTTAAACCTTGCTTAAAATGGTCGGTGCAAACGGCCATTAGAAAACGGTATGTCATTTCTCTAACCGTTTTGTAACCCGATTAGTTAAACCGGAGCCACGTGAAAAGAACTTTTGCTTTCTTCTTTTTTCAAAATAGGCCGAGACAAGTAGCACAACCCAACAAAGTAAAACGGTAGCGGTAGAGGCAATTTTGGTTAGGTTGGTGGTTGGTTGTTGGTTGTTGTTTTGTGTTTAGTTTAACCCAAGGCTGGATTTTTTTTTCTCAATTCTGGAAATCAAATATAGAGATACTGGAAATTTTGTTGAGTATGGCATTGGGTAAGAAATAGTGTATTTTCATTTGATTGTTTATTTTCGTAATTTTTTCAGAATTGAATGAAGCCAGGAAAAAACTAGAAGCAGTTCTAAGTGAACCTCTGAGAACACAGTATTTCGCTCATTTAAGACAATGGTTTATATTCAATCCCACATTAACTAAAGAAACATTTGACGAAAAAGTCAACCAGTTGTTCCAAACTAGAGAGCAAAGGATTTGCCACCAGTATTTTCTCTTGGCATTATTGAAGAAGAGCCAGTGTATAAGTAGAATAAAACAAGTCAACAAAGGAGTTTTCGAGCCTGCTGACTACGTAGGTAATGTTTCCAATAATTTATTTTCATTAAAACATTTCAATATTATGCTTAAAGTAAAATTTAATATTTCCCGTGGTCCTAACCAGGTCCACTATCATCAAAAAATCCCTTCTGTGATTTTTCATTTTTTTGCAAAAGATCCTGCATTTCTACAGCTTTCAACACATTTTTTCTGCTGGTCTCTTGTATTTCTCCTCCCAACAAGAATTCGTCCAATATGAAATATGCCTTCTCAAAATTAAAAATAATGTCCAACTCACACACACTACCAAAATACTTATCAAGAAGCTTTACATATCTATGAACAATCTCTAGAGCCAAAAGCTCATTGTCATTTTGTTCAATGGCACAGCACAAATACAAATTGGCATATTTTCTGTACACTATTTTAAGGTCTTTCCATTCCAGAATGGTACACGTTTTTGATGGCTTTCCTAGTATGGCAACTGTTAGTTCTCTGATAGTTTTCTTTTTTTCTTTGTCTGAATAGGTTGTGTACCATTTTTGCAATCGGACTATTCCTTGACTGTTGAATAATAACAAAAACTGCATTTTGGCTCAACTTTTATGCTATTCTTGGGAAATTTTTCTGCTTCAGATACTTTATTGTGGTGATTTTTAAATTTAAAAGTTCTGCCTTTGTGACAATAGGGATTACTAATCAACTTATCAGATCCTGAGATCAGCCAGCAGACAGTTTGGTTAAAGTCGATTAACCGGTCGGTCACAACTGACAGATAATCAATGGAGCAAACGTCATTTGTCAACCAATCAGTATTAAATGACGTTAAATCTCTAATGCCTCAATCTCACTTGCGCGAAATTTGCTCTTTTTGCGCGAAATTTGACAATTTGACATTTTATGCGTGTATCAAACATCAAATTTTTGAAGCAATATCAAAAAAGAGCGAATTTTGCGCAAGTGAGAATCAAGCTTAAGAGTGGTTATAAAACTATTTGACAGAATAACTTAAAGTTAACTTCTGGAAGGGCGTCACTTCTCATTCCAGAAAGTAACTTTTAGTTTTCCGTCAACATAGTTTTATAATACCCGCCCTAAGTGTTAAATGCATTGTTCCTCTGTCAAAATAACCGACTGGTTAATCACCTTTGATTCAAGCCTTTGATTTACCTAAAGTCTAGTACTCATAACTGCGAAATTCGCACTTTTTTGAGATTGCTTCGACAAATTGACGTTTTATGCGTGAATTAAATGTCAAATTGTCCAAGCAATGTCAAAAAATTGTGAATTTCGCAGTTATGAGTACTAGGCTTAAGTTTGGTAACTGTCTTCAGAATCGTAATCAAACTATGTTGACAGCGTTTTGATTTTTCTACAACTATTTAAGAACAATTCTGGAATTGTTCTACACTTTATTTTTTTCCAAGATAGATTTTGACATTGTCAACTTTGAAACATAAACAATGCCGCTAATGCCACTTATTGGCCGCTATTGTAAAACTGATGTCAACCTGCAGAAACACCTCATTTTGCGACCAATCAGGGTCAAGCGTTATTGTTTATGTTTCAAAGTTTTCAATGTCAAAATCTATCTTGGAAAAAAACAAAGTATAGAACGGTTTTCTCAGTTCTTGCTCTGAATAGGAACTGTTTTGAAATTTTGTAATTTGTGGCGTGTTTTGTTTTTTTTTTGGTTCCGAATCGGTTCAGAACTAGTATTAGAGCCGCTTTCCAGCTGTGTGCTTCAAGCACAGTGCAGCACAGTGTTCTGTGTTTGAAACGCAGAAGTTAGCAGCTCTCGAAGCGCAGTACGGCTGGAACACGAATACTCGCTTGAAGCATTTGCGTGCGCAACAGCTCGATTGCGTGCTCAAAAGCGTCAGCTGGAAAGCGGCTTAGAACAGTCCTCTATTATTTTTTGTGCGCAAGCAGTTCTGCGCAATCCCAGAACCGTTCCAAATTTCGAACCAAAACAAAGATAAAGTTAATGGTAAACAGACGTCATCAGGGTCCTTATTCTTGAAACAGGGGAGCAGCGTTCCCAGGAGAACGAGTGTTCTGTCTTTCTCAATGATATGCAACTGATAATATAAGTAATAAAGACGGAACACTCGTTCTCCCGGGAACGCTGCTCCCCTGTTTCAAGAATCAGGACCAGGACGACCTTATGGAGGTTTGCATTATGTTTGGGCAGCCTAGATGACGTCATAAAAGTTATCAGGCAAGTTACCTCTTTCAAGTAACCTTGAAACCTTGGGTTCGATTCCACAATCATAAACTCTACAGGATTGACGAATCGGCTAATGTTTCAATCTGTCCGCCAGTGCTGTGACGTCAGCTGCAGTTCTTGATTTGATTGATTTGGCACGGGAGCCACAGGCAGCACCTAGACGCGCACTAAGGATGACACACCTTCTATGACACACCTACAACAAAGGATTGCTTATCGGCCTCGTTTTTGGTAATCGCCGCCATATTGGTGTATTACCATGTCCGACGTCATAGCTACGGCAGCTGTTTAAACAGCCTACGCCAAGGCGAAAAATAACATGCTTTTGGGGGGTGGTTCTCCCCCTAGCTAGGGGGTTGAAGCTACGGAGATGAAAAAACCTGAAAAATCGCTCCCTTAAATCAAAAATCGACGTGTCCCAACATTTTTCCAAATTTTCATTTCAAATCGAATCAATCGAGGTAGACTGTTTTCCCTGTATAAATATGCTTGCCCAAGTAACCTCTCTCTCCTCTCTAGAGATTCTCCTGAGCACATGTCTGTATATGGCGTAGATCTCAGTCTGATATACCGTTGGGTATTGACCCAGTGCAAGACTTACACTGGTATTCATAGTCAAACGCTGGCGAAGCGCCGAAAAGAATCGTTCGCTGGTGAATTCTCCGGCGAGCGGACGGTTGGCGGAGGAAAAAAATGTGCTTTTCATAGTCAAGCGTTGGAGAATCGCTGACGGGCGGAAGGTGATGAAAAAACTGGCGAGCCGTCGACCCATCGTATAATGTAAACAAAATAGTGAGAGCTTGTTTTAAAAGAAAAACTTCATGCCTGCTTTAATAAAATGAATTGAATTGAATATTGTATTTTGTGTCAATTTTCATGGAACTATGGCAGTCGCCTATACCCGCGAAGAAATATGGGTACAAATTATAAAACAATCTTCGATCCTTGAAAATACGCGTACAGACGTAAAATTCAATAGAGTTTTCAATGGGTGGTATGAATAATAACGAAGTACTTGCTACTACTACAAGTATTAGTATGTTCTACGTAGTATTTACTCCAAAACTAAGTAGATACTACATTTCGACACTACCGGAAATTCGTAAATGCTTCCTTGTGAAGTAAATACTGCGAAGAATATACTAATACTTGTAGTAGTAGCATGTACTTCGTTTTTATTCATACGACCCAATGTCCCTAATATATCGTTTGGGCATTTCTAGCTTAAAAAATTTCACATCATCAACTTCATTGATTTCTGCATTCATTCGCACAATGTCATGAAGGTTTTCCATGATCAAATCGATCTGGTTTTAACGTGAAAGTATTAAGTGGCGCGTCGCTGGAGAACCATAGGACTGGCTCCAGTCGCCCAGCTGAAAACCACCTATAATCTCAAAACAGCGCATGTGATCTTTCGCTGGCGAATGACTATGAAACTTAAAAAAAAATTACTATCCAACCGCCCGCCGGCGAGAGATTAGAAAAGTGAAGTGACGGAAGTTATCATGCGTCATTCGGCGGGCGCTTGACTCTGAAACGCAAAACAAGATTTTCAGCAAATCTCCAACCGGCGGGTTGCTGGCGGTCGACTATGAATACCAGTGTTATTCTCGCCACAGGTCTCTCCCCATATACAGCAGCCCCTCCACTCTCCCCCGTCAGAGACCCGTCTGTGTACCAGATGAGCTCCTTCCTCTTCAGAAAGCCTGTATTAGGCTCTAGTCAGTCGTCCCTTGCAGGGATGACGACCTTGTATTGTCTAGGAGGGGCTGAAGTTTTTGGCATTGCATCCCTTCTGTTGAGAAGGGGGTCCTGCCTGATGGTGTCAGTCCAGGCCCTTGCATGTCCCATACTCAGCCCTTTGTGAACCCATTGTCTCCAATCGTTGAGTCTGACAGAAGCCTCCCGGGCTCAAGCCTCCACAAAGAGATGGAGAGGCATTATACCCAGTACGGCCTCCATCGCCAATGTTGGGGTGGCTTTAAAGGCTCCAATTGTAGCCACGCACGCAAGTCTTTGGAACTTGTCCAGCTTTGCCCTGTAGGTGGATTTGCTAAGCGCGTTCCACCAAAGTAAGCTGCCGTATGTGATCATTGGCCTTATCACTGCTGTGTAAAGCCAGTGGACTATGTGGGGTTGTAAGCCCCAGGTGCGTCCAATGGATCTTCTGCAGGTCCAAAAGCTAACGGTGGCTCTGTGAACGATCCCTTTAATGATGTTGGTTATTCTACCAGCCACAACGATGACAAGATCGTCCTCGTAGCCTTGAGTGTACAGCTGCAGTTCTTTATTGGCGCGTTTACGAATACGAATTTCGGGTTCTACGCACACATTTTTGTATGGCTTTGCGCTGCATTCAATACTGAAATCCTTTCTAAAATCAACCAGTAAACTACCATAGGTCTATTCTCACAGAAATCACAAACCTATCAGTATGTGAGAACAAACCTCAGGTGAATTACGCTTAAGCTGGATTCCGCTTCCGTAACGTAAGACTTGAAAGTAGTTAACCACAAGACTTTAAAAAAAACACATGTAAATTAATAAGAACAATTCATGGTGCAACATCTGACCGTAAGAAATGGTCCAATTTTATTTCTTACATTACAGCTTTAGATTTCATTAGGAATTGCAGATGAACAGCAAAATCAAATTACTAGATAAATATCGAAACTTAACCTATGAATATAATATAACTTTTTACTTCTTAAGTTTTAAGTTAGCTCTGAGTCAACTGGCATTTATATCTTGAGTTTTACGTGTTAAGTCATGGCTTACTTTTAAGTCTTACTGTAACGGAAGCTCTGAGCAGGTCTTGGAGTATTGTGTTGGTTGTGAAAAAATGATGTTAAGTAGACACCATTCACTCTGACTTGTAACTATAGCCTCTCCAAAAATGCAAAGGCCTTTTTTAAATACAGATAAAGATGTCCATTGTCAAATTCTTTGGACCCATTGTTAATACATTCTAACGGGCTTGTCATTGTGCAGCGTTGAGGAAGAAATCCATGCTGACTGGGCTGGGATTATCTGGTTTTGCATTAAGAATTCTATGAGCTCAGGTACTATTGACCATTCCAGTATAGATGACTATGACAATTTGCTGTGGCATTTTCCACTTGTTTTCGACCTAGAAAATTTTTAATTTGACAACAAAATGATCGGTCGCCCCCCTGTAATTTGAGGTGTCTAGTCTAGCCGATTTCACTTTTTGGATATGGGTATCATATAAGCCATAGTCAATTTCCCAGATGTTGGAATGTCTGTGTATATGAGGGATAAGATGGGTGTAGGGTGTCGTTACATTCTTTGATAATTGAGGGAAAGTCATTGAACTGAACTTATTGCTTTCCACATTTTGTCTAAGGCCACTTTTGTTCGGTTCATTCATCAATGATCTCGGTAATGTAGTTACTTCCAATTCTCTAATGTTTCCGGATGATCTAAAGATATTTTGGAAGTATCATCAACTCATGATATTCTTTTCTTGAAAAATGATCTGAGTATTGTATATGATTGGTGTGGCCCGAGTTTTGACCATAACCACGTGCCACTTATACTGACAAATGCTGCTTTATGTGCTTCACTCACCTGATGAATACTACCCGTGGAATATGCTAGATGCTAGAAATAATGTTGCTGTTACTGAAGTGTTTGTTGTTGAAGATCTTGGCGTTTACTTGGATATACCCACTTATTGTCGCGAGCATAATATTGGGACTTATAGAATCTTGGATTTGATTAAAAGATTCAGCGATGGCTTTAGGAGCGTACTTATATGCTGTGAAAGTGTTGTTCAATTTTGGTTTTGGAGTTTTAAATAATAGTTTGATAGCTAAATTATCAGGTTCATACATGGGTTCATATAAACAGACTTGAAAATGTTCAACTTTTTATGAAATTTTATTTTGTTCAGATTATGTGCAAGCAAGAAAACCAAATCGGCCATTACCATCAAACTACACCTATCCTCGTTTAGCCTCAGAATTATTTACACCATACAGTGGTTTCATAACTTGTAGAATCAATATTGCAGCTTGGGAATGTGGGATGGAAGGAGCGGATGCTGATGTAACTCAACTTATTGCTCACGCTTGTCAGGTAAGTTTTTTTTCTTGATCTCAATTAATCTAGTTCCGAGTAATATTTTTTTAGACGTTTTTAAAAAATATAATTACCGCAATGATCACAAAAGCTAAAGGTTATAAAATAAGAGAAAATAAATTTCAATATGGTTTTAATATGCCTATACCTGATCCAAACATTAGAAATTCAAACAATATTATTGACGAAACTGTAGAACTTAGCGATCTAAATGAAGATCCAATTTTGCCAAAGTATAAAAAATCGTTAGAAAGAACGATCAAAGAAAGAGCATTCGCTCATGCAGCTAGCAAAAAGGTAAAAACGCAAAACTTCTCGCAAACTAATTATTAATTGAAACTTTTGATTTCAGAGGAAACCGAATGTTAGTTTAGATACAGCATTGTTATATGAAACTATTAGAGGAAATCCGAAACTTTTAGGTTTGCACGGGCTTCACAGCGTGCAACTGCTAAAATTAAGTTTGCACGAGGGCAGGGAACGAAGGGTTAAGCTTGATGAAGATGTTGATAGTTCTTGACAATTGTTTGGATTTTGATTTAGATCATCAAATACATAGTACCTAGGTCTAATTTATTTAGAATATTTATTTATTTTGTTTAATTCAAATTAACCGAGGATAAGTAGTTGTAAGTTTTTAGACCATATTTGTCCAGATTTAGGTATCCAGAAATTAAACAATGTATTGATATTACAAAAGTTAATTTTTTAAAAATATTTTTTTATACTTTATACAGTGAGGTTGAGTATTAGTTTAAAGTTTTTTTTTTAAATATTTTTTCTCAACGTTGGATTTCTTTATATCATATTGTAAATTGTATTTTTAATCTAGGTATGTAATATTCTTTTATTTTATTGGGTAATAATTTTGGTGATATTGTGATATTTTGTTTAGAAATTTAGTTTTTTACTATAATTTTTTTTGTAGACCTTTCAGTGTAAATATAGTGAAATATAAGAAATTGAATACAGACTTTTGTAAGTTCCTATTTAGCCAACCTCACAAGGACAAAATTAGAGAAAAAAATTTAACTAAATTTATTATCATGGTAGGTATTCCTTCAGTAGCAATTCATCCATCTTCATGCCAGGCAATTACTCAGAAGGCCACAATTCTGAAAATATGTGAAAATAGGTAAGGCCGATTAATTTTTGCTTCTATTAGAAGACATGTTTACAAAAGCATCTGGTTGAATATATTGCATCACAGTATTCTCACTGTTTTTCCATAAATCGAATAAATTTAACATCTCTTAGGGATAGACCTACCCTTAAAACCGAGCTTAAAACGCTTCAAAATACAGGCTGTTCGAAAATGTCATGAACTGACCGAAAGGAGCAGATATTACGGAAAACACATTTGAAATGTTTGAATGGATAATCATTGGAAGTGTTTCGTTTAATTTTTAACATGTGCACCTTTGGAATTAATGGTCATTTACATTACACTAGCGTTTATGAACATTAATATAATAACGAGTGTGAAAGATTAGAGAGACGAGGTCGTAGACGTCGTTCTAATCACACGAATTTTGTAGTCATGTTTGAACATACGTGTGATTTTATCTACAACCGAAAAATAAGAACATGCTGTTTCAATTTTTGTTTATTATAGTCGAGGAGGCAATGAAATTTTTTAGAATTTTTTAATATTTTAATAATATTAAATAGATTTGTTCTCTTGGTGAGACAAAACAAGAATTTTTGATTCTAGCTACAATTTTCGGATTGGTTCACAAGATACAACATTTACTAAAATAGAACATAAAGTTTATGAAAATAACAATCTAGCTTATCTCAGATAACTAAAAGTTAGTCTGAAAATTTTCAGATTCAAAAATTTTCCGTATCCCTTATTTTTCCAAGCTCGAAATTTAGCATTTATAAAAAAGGATATGTGATCTTTAGTTTATCACCATAATGAATTATTTTTTCTGAGTATTCTTTAAATTCTCTGTCAACGCGATATTTAAAAATATTAGTTTTTGGTGCTGAGACTGTAGGTTTGTTCCAACCGGCAGTAATTTCCAGTAATATTACTGGCACACATGCGCAATTGTGAAATGCTGTTCCAACCAGTTAAAATTACTAATTTAGAATTGGCGATAATTGACAGTTCGTCGTTCCAACCGGAGTTACGGATAGTAAAATTACGGTTCAAACGATTCTTGCTTGAAAGGAAGAACTGTTGGTTCTAAAATTAGACGCATGAGTAGGGAGGTCGAAAACTGGTCAGTGGTTGAACAACAACGAACATTAATAATAATACATAACCCAGAACCTCAGTTTTTTGTTTTATTTAAATTATTTATTTGAAAATGACTGCTATAGAAGTTAAGTAATTTTATGTCCGATTGACCAATAAAGTGCTATTTATAGAAAAGTTTTGCGTCAATAAAGTAGCACTTTATTGTACTAGTAAAATAAAGTGATACTTTATTTTACTAGTAAAATAAAGTGCTACTTTATTGCCTACCTGGACTACCTGATAAGTTAAAACAGGTCCTGACAACCTGCCAAGGTGAAACAGGTATACCTACGCAAATTTTACTTTTTCATTAATTTTTTTAAATTTCTAACAAAAACCAGTCGTAATCGTACATAAAATCATGTATATAACGCTTACATAAACAGGCTTTATTGACTCATTATTTAATAGCCTCGCTCGCAAGCTCGCTCGGTCATAAAATTATTCGTACAATAAAGCCTTACTTTATGTACTTGTTATATAAATAGCTATTATTTTATTTGTTCTCAGAGTTAATAAATCTGATTTTTGTCTTATATTAGGTTTAGAAGAATTCCTTATTGTGGTGGAAGATGATTCACCTGCAAGTATGCAAGTTATGTTGATTTTGTTATTTTCATCTTGTGTTGTGAATACTACTAGTTCAAAAAACGTTCCAACAAGTTTTTAAGTTATTTAGTATAATATTACTGTTTTTGATTGCGCAGTCGCATTAGCGCGGTTACGGACGATAATATTACAGTAATATTATTGCAGGTTGGAACAAACCTTGTATTTTAGCAAAGCAAATTCCAAGAATGCACTACACGGCTTACTAGAAAGTTTTTCTTAGGTAGTTTTGATGATCTTTCCTTTTCAACCTTCTTGGAATGGCCACGAAGATGAGGATTTCGACATGGATGGAAAATATTTAACAGATTACACTGATAGTAATAATCACTGGTTATTTTGTAGGTTTCAATTAAATCGCCCCTGGGGCCCGATCCTCGGGCAGGGAGTAGAGCTTCCCGATAGAACGAATTTTTTTGTCCTTGTCAACGTAATCGAAAAGTAAACAAGAATGATAAAGAGGAAAAATTTGTTCTCTCGGGGAGCTCTACTCCCTGGCCCGAGGATCGGCCCTCTTTGTTTAAGAGATGTCAAATTGAATATGAGTAATCTTTCTGGATACGGTTACTGTTTCATCTGTAGGGGAATTTTTGTGACTGCGCTGAATCTTCTCAAGAAGTTCTATATCCTTAATGTAATATGGATTCCACACAGTATAAGCATATTCTATTTTTGACCTGTAAAGGGTAGATATTATCTGATTCTCCCACTCCAAGTCGGTTGTTATTACAACTCCCAGATCATTTTGTTCATTTACTGATGTCAAAGCACAGTCATTAAGAATATAGTCTTTGTTAGGGTTATTTGGGCCAATCCTTAGTACTGTGCATTTTGAGGAATTCAATTTCATTCCCCATGTTTTTGACCACTGTTTAATGTTCTTAAGATAAGTTTGAAGTAAATTCGCATCTATCAAAGGATTTGCATAGCTTTTTCAATCATCTCTGCAAACAATTTAACTCTTGAATAGATTAGTTCCACCAAAATTTTATAATAAATTAATTTCCACGTAATACAAAACTTTCATTTGCTTAATTGCTGAACGTGCACACAGCACCCAACCCTATTTGAAAATAAGTCTGGCTGATTTACAAACTGAGAATAATAGCAGAATAACTGGTTGTAGAGACACGAAAATAAAACCAGCCAGAAAAAATATCACAGACATAAAATAATTGGGAGAAATAAACCAAGAAGACATTATCAAAACCAGTGATCCAGTGGGCAGTGAAGGCAGAAAAGCCAGAAGCAAGCAGGCGATTCAATATAATAGCTTAGACCAAACGTCATGGAACTATGGACCCAAACAACAAAAGATAGAACTCCATTGTTATGCGACATGCCACGGGTCAAAAACGTTCAGAATTTGTCATGCCTCTGGTTGAACCTATACCAGATAAAATAGAAAATGATAAAAGAATTGTTGAGTGAGGGATTTAAAGCGACAGGTGCCCATACATTCTAAGACATTGAGGGAGAATGTGGGTCAACATAACATCATTACAGGGGAAAATGAGATATAAAATAAGCGTAAGTAGGGTAGAATAATAACTTCTTTATTTGAGGATTGGATAGGACATTTTTAGTCGGATTAGCGAAAATTGAATTAATTACATATGTAGTTATTACCAATTTCAGATTGAATAAATTAAAGAATAGTTGTAACACCTCTGTCATTTATTTTAATAAAACCTTATAGATTGTCAAAACCTTTTTAAATAATGTCAAAATTTACTCTCTATTTAGAAAGTCTTGGAGACATGGCCGGATTAAGCTTTCATGGGGCCCGGGGCTAGTGAAGTTTTAGGGGGCCCTTTAGCCCCTTTATAAATTGAGTGCAAAAAATATATATATGAAAAAACTATATTCTTGATATAACAGAAGACACTGCTATACCTTCATGTTTTACAAAAATAAAAAATAAGTCAAAATATCTTTTTTCTACTACCATGCTTAAAGTACTCACCATTCAGAAGACGTAATTTTTCAGTTCACGCACTAGTGCTTAAAGTAATTCACTTCATACCCTAGCGTGTAATGTCAATGACAGATGTCAACACTGTCGTCAATTTAATATTTTTCTGGTAAATTACTTCACGCACTGCAAATACTTTGAGCACTACTAGTACGTAAAGTATTTGTCTAAATTTATTTTTTTACACATATTATGTTATTGGTTGTAGAAAAAATATTGTATGCAGTACGTGTGTAAACTGTAAAGCACCTTTATTCAGTCATGTGATGTCATGACTCGTCAAAATTCACAATCGTGAAAAAAGGTTCACTTTCCACACTTGTTGCATAAACAGCGTCCGACACCAAAAATTCTGAAAAAAAAAGTGTTCCAGGTGATTTTTCAGGTAGCGGAAGAGAAACCTGTTAACCTGTAACAATTATCTGATGCATGCTTGCAGAATGAACTAGGACAACCGCTAGGTGTCGCTACAACCGGTCATGCCACTGTGCTTGAAAAGGTATTTTGTTAAAAATAGGTTGAATGGGCTCTTTCACTAATTTTTGAAATTGGCATATTTGGATAAAGCAACTAAAAACAGAATGAACATGACGCGAAAGACTAGTGCATTTAATATTTACTGTTTGCCCACGGGCCCTTGATCAGCATAAGCCTCAACACCTCAACGTTCATTTTTCAAAAGTAGGCCCCCTGCGGGGCCCTACTGGATCGCGGGGCCCGGGGCTGCAGCAGTGAAGATAAATTTACTTGAATGCCAAAGCCATTCTACAGCAACTTTATACCTTATTTACTAAATTATTGAAAGTTAGCTAGGTTTTGGATATTTGATTGCCAGTACCTAGCTATGGTACTATTATTTTAAAATTCCATGTCAAAACATTCATTTTGCATATCGATAGCAAAAATAAAGGCGTTGCGTTGATTCTGTAAAACTACTGATTGTGTCCTTGAAGACAATTTTTACGATAGACTACGGGAGTCTACCCGTGTAACTAACCTCACTTTTCTTGTTTCTAATAGCTTTGTTCCAACACAGCAGAAAACCGTACAATGTACCGTCACGATTCTGCACAAAAGCTAAAGTTTATGCGCAGAACCCAAAATTTATGTACTGAGTGGTTTCGAAACCGTTCATGGGACGGTTTCCTGACGTGTTGGAACAGACATGTTATTAGTAGATAGTGGATGGTAGCGGTTTGTAGAAATTTATTTAAGTAGTAGATCAAATGGCTGAGAAAGTAAAAAGGAATAGATCGAAGAAAACTACACGCGAGCAATATACCTTTTATACCTTAAAGAATTGGAGACAAATGTGTAATTCCGGGAAAATATGTTCAACCCGTCCGAGGATCCTAACAAAATAAAAAACATGTGGAAAGAATTGGTAACGAAGCTGAATGCCTCTATGGGGGCTCCATTAAAAATCTTCAAGGATGGAAACATGACAATGTATTATAGTTTTGAAAGGTAGCAAAATAATTTCGTTACTGTCTTGGATAGATATTTTCCGACTGGAAGTGCCAGATTCGAAAAAAACATCGTGACAATCAACGTGCCTACAAAGAAACTGGTAACGGGCGAACTTCCTAGGATATTAACTGATATCGAGGAGAAGCTACTGGATTTAACGGGTAGAATAGTACCTAACGGAGGGCATGTCTGTGCCGGAATTAGGTGTACAGTGGGAGTGGGAATCTGAGGTTGCCAAAGAAGAACGTACGAAAGAAAATCTTGCAAAAACTGAAATTGAGGAAAACCGACAATATAATCTAGAAGGATCGCGGATGTGCACTACTGCTGAAGTATTTGCTTCTTCATCTGAAATTTTGGAAATTTCAGATCCATTTTAGAATGCCCCAAAACATTCAAACACCGATTTACAATTTTTCCAAAAGCATTTTCGAACGACTCAGAAGTTTGAAACTTTGAAACTCATTTTGGGACGCTCCAAAACACTCGAACACTAGAATTCCCAGAAACATTTTTAAAAGCGCCAGAATCTTAGGATTACCAGAATTTTCAGGAACATTTAAATACTTACTGTCAGAACAATTTAGAAATTACTGAAAAACTCGTAGAATGCTCGAGAACTCTTCAAGTTAAGTTAAAACACTTTAGAACTTCAATTGGCCATTTAGAACGTTTCAATACACTTTCCAGCAGCATTTTGAAAGGCTTTTTTTTTTCAATTTGGACAAAAAAAGTGAAAACTTACTTTGGGCTGCAAGGCCCCATACCTACTGCCGCCTAGGGCTCGGTAGAGCCTTGAACCGGCGCTGAACAATCCAAGAACTTGTAAGCATAAGAAAACAAAATTTGCCACACAATCAGGATTACAGTCAAGTTCTAACCAGCATCGACAATCACCTAGCGGAACTAGTTAAACTCAAGAAGAGGAAATTAGAAATAGAGGAAATTAAACTGCAATTGAAATATCCTGAGTCAACTGTAATTATTGAAGCATGTAAGGAAAATGTACCTGAAGAACAAGCTTCAGAAGAAGATTGCGAGTCAAATGCGTCTAAACATGAATCAGCACAAGAGGCATCTGAAAATGACTCAGAATGATGAAACTTGCGGCTACAAGAAAAATTCCTAATTTTAAAGGGATACCAAAGAATACGTGTTACGTTACAATTTTGTTTATCTAATTATTTATGTAAATTAGGTATTTGTATTAATAATTAATAAATAAATGTTCAACAAGCTGTTGTCTCGTCGCCTGATCTCTTGCGTAATCATTCTTCTACATTTTGTATGTTCACATCATCTGGTGCGATCTCATCATCCTCAATGTTGGCGTTTTTCATATTGTTATGCAGTATACCCATGGGCGAAGTTAGGGCATCAGATCTAGGGGGGCTACAGCCCCAGGCCCATAGGGGGAGGGGGAGGCCCGCCGCAAGCGCCGCCGGAGTCAAGAAATTTTTTGGAGTGCCACGCCCAAAAACGTTCATTTCGATCCACAAAATGAACGATTTTGGGCGTTCTGAGCCTTCAATTAGACATTAACATTTAGACTGAACCGAAAATGTTTAAATGCACATACCTAGATTAGTTAAAGTATGATAATTGAAAAAAAAATAGAAAAATAGGTGTTAGTGTGTTTGATTTTTTGTAATTTCTAGTTTTTAATACGTGTGTGTGTGTGATGAAGTGCGAATTATTTTTGAGGGGGGGGGGGCTAAATCGGTTTTTAGGGGGGCTCAGACCCCCCAAGCCCCCCCCTAACTTCGCCTATAAGTATACCGCAGGCGTATCATTCTCGCAGCAAATTCTGGTTGGTAATGGAGTACTTGTTCTAGCCCAAACATCGGAATCTTCCCTTAAGTACTGCTATGCATCTTTCCACAACATTTCTGGCTACTGCATGTAATAAATACTACTTTTGTTATTAGATGGTACTTTATTTAATTAAGAAATTAGTGAGATAAATGTAATTATAAAAACATGTTTTATCTAGCCCCTGGCATTGACAACTGTGGCTTGTGGCGCTTGGCTTGGCGGGACAGCTCCCAGCTGATCGGGAGTGGCTAAAGACAACTATCGGGAGTGGCTATAATCCTTCACATCCCCCTTTCTAAGAAATGAAAATTACTTAAAATTATAAATCCAACTTATTAGGTTTTTTAACCGTTCTACCATATGAAGTAACTTTTTGATTGTTTAGAAACATGGATTCACAATCAACAGAACTAGAAGATTCTAAGCTATTACTGTCACTGCTTGTAAAAATCTCATTTTCACTGTCAGAGTCTGAATGTACGCTTATATAACTATCGCTGTCATCTGCTACCTCTCTAACTGAATCAGTACTCTCACTATTCTCCCTTTGTCTTTCTAATTCTACAGGTACTTCTACTTCAACATTTTCAGATGGATTTTCTAAGTCTATAAAACATTTCTCTAATTTAACTTGTGGCAAACTACTATTTACATTTCCTGGCTTAGTATTCACAATCTCTCTATTTACAAATTTCAGAAACTTTCTGTTGCGGAACAGAACAGAACCATTCTCTAATTGGACTTTATAAACTCTGTCTCGAACTTGTTCTATTACTTTTCCTGGAGTCCATATAGAATTTGGTTTTGTTTGAATATAAACTGTTGAACCATTCAATAAAGGATTCAAATTCCTAGTACCTTTTTGATTATAATATTTCTTCTGTGCGTTCTGCCTTTTTTCAACTACAGCTTTATTATAATTATAGGGAATTTTAGGTTTTAAATCTTTATTAGTTAATGGCAAAATTGAGCGCAACTTTCTAGACATGAGTATTTCCGCTGGTGAAATATTTTCAAACATTGGTGTGGTTCTGTAAATTAATAAAGCCATATAAATGTCACTTTTCTCAAGTGCAATCTTTTTAAACATTTTTTTCGCAGTTTGGATATGTCGTTCTGACATTCCGTTGGATTGTGCATATGTAGGTGACGTCATATCGTGTGTGAATTCCCACTGTTCAGAAAAATGTTTAAATTCACTGGATGAAAATTGTGGGCCCCCGTCAGAAATGACAATTAGAGGTATCCCATGTCTGGCAAATATTGACTTTAAATGATTAATGATCACAACACTTGACATACTACTTTTTAAATCAGCGATTTCTACATATTTTGAGTAGTAGTCAATGACCAATAGATATTTTTGACCTTTAATTTCAAATATGTCGCAACCTATTTTATTCCACGGTATATTTGGAATGTCATGTGGTTTCATTGGTTCACTGTTTTGCGACTTTGCGAACGTTAGACAAGCATGGCATTGTGAAATTCTTTGCGGAATCTGATTATTCATACCTGGCCAAAATAAATGTTCTTGGGCAAGCTTTACACATTTATTGATTCCCAAATGACTGTAGTGTACACGACTTATCATTTCATTTCTTAAGGAGCTTGGTACAACTAAACAATTGCCCTTAAAAATGAGGTCATTTACAATAGTCAATTCACTTTTGTAAGGAAAATAAACTTTTAGACTATCTGACAACTTTTTGTTTGAATTTGGCCAACCACTTATTATGGTCTTTTTTAATTCTTTAAGGATAAAATCTTTTTCAGTCTCAATTTTAAACTGATTTATTTTTTTGGGGTGTAGCATTTAATTCTAAATTTACAAGGCATACATGACATTCAATGTCATTATCCAATTCACTGCAAGAGTATTCTTTAAGATATGCCCTAGATAATGCATCGGCTAAGTAAAGGTCCTTACCTCTTTTATAACGAAGGTCTATATCGAATTTCTGCAACTGAAGCAGCATGCGTTGTAACCTAGCTGGGCACTTATTTAAGGGTTTTTTGAAAATTGCTACCAAAGGTAAATGATCGGTTTCGACAATCACCCTTTTACCAAAGACATATTGGTAGAACTTATCCAAACCAAAACAAATTGCAAATAACTCCTTCTCGATTTGTGCATAACGAGTTTGAGTATCTGTTAAGGCTCTTGACGCATACGCACATGGAAGATTGTTTTGAAGCAGCACGGCGCCTAGTCCAGCCTGAGAAGAGTCAACTGAAACAACTGTTTCTTTATTTAAATCAAAAAATTGTAAGACAGGCTGACTAGTTAGAAGTTGTTTAAATTCATTGAAAGCTGTTTCGTGCTGTTCGAGCCACAAAAACTCAACGTCTTTTTTCAATAGATCTCTCAAGGGTGCAGTTTTGTCTGAGAAATTTTTTATGAATTTACTAATGTAGGTTAACATACCCAATATGCGCTGTACATCCTGCTTACAGGTAGGTCTTGGCATTTCAGAAATTGCCCTAATTTTGGAATTATCAGGTTGTACTCCTTGAGAAGAAATAACATGTCCCATGTAATTTATTTGTTTTTTACCCAGCTTGCATTTACTTAAATTAAATTTAACATTACTGGATTTGGCAATATCTAAAACATGTTTCAATCTTTGGTCGTGCTCATCAGAAGTGCGACCCCAAATAACAATATCATCTATGTAGGTTTTTACACCCTCCATGTTGAAAATATCACCAAACCTTTTTTGGAAAACCTCTGGTGCAGATTTTATCCCATATGGTAGCCTTAAGTATTTATACCTACCAAATGGCGTTCCAAAAGTGCAAATATTTGAACTTTCTGCATCCAGGGGTATCATATGAAAACCACTTGTGGCATCTAATGTACTAAACACCATTGCTCCAGCTAACTCACTGGTAATTTCTTCAAAAGTAGGTATTTTGCAAAATTCTCGTTTTATAACCTTATTTAAGTCTTTTGGGTCTAAGCAAATACGAATCTTATCATTAGGCTTCCTAACTATGACTAATGCATTAACCCAATCTGAGGTACCCTCAACCTTTTCAATTATATTTTGTTTAACTAACTCATCTAAGCTCTCTTTTAGTTTTTCTTTCAAAGGTAAAGCTACTTTTCTGACAGGTTGCACAACTGGCTTTGCATTTGGTTCAAGCTCTATATGATAGGGTTCACTTACACAACCAATGCCCGAAAATACTTCACCATAGGATTTTATTAAATTACTGTATTTACTCTCTGCAGAATCAACTGTTTCAATTCTCTTTATTAAATTTAAATTTACAGAAGAAGTTAACCCCAAAATAGCAATTGATTTTGAGTTTGATTTTTGCTCTACCACAAAAAATTCAATTTTGTATTTATTATTATTTTTAAAAACAGGCAGAATACACTTACCTACAACCTCCAATGTTTCTCCAGTATAGGAACAAAGCTTGACATTAGTAGGCTCTAAAATCGAATCATTTAATCCTATCTTATTAAAAATACTTAATGGTAATATATTAGCCATAGCTCCTGAGTCTATTTTAAAATCTACAAAAGAATTTTCAATTTTAAGCTGTACATACCACTCTTCCTTATTTATTGCATTTACTTCTACTGTACCTATAAATAAAAAGTCTCCACTATTTTTATTTATGACATTCACAGATGTAGATGGCTCGTCTTGATGAATTTCATTAATTTTTGCATTTCTCTTTTTCCTACATACTGTCTCGAAATGATTTAGAGTCTTGCAGAAGTTACAACTCTTCCCATAGGCTGGGCATTTATTTAAAGCATGCGACTTACCACATTTAGTGCATGAATTTATCTTCTTGTTGAATTTTTTTTCTATATTATTTCTGTATTTAGACTTATGCAGGGCATCTATGTCCAGTAAATTATTACCCATTGCTGCACTACGTTCTTTGGAAGTTTCTATTATGATGCACAATTCTATAGCTTGCTGAAGAGATAGACTGTCATCCTGCAGTAGTTTTTCTCGCAGTCCTGCATTGGTAATTCCACAAATCAAAACTGTCTTTGTAAGGTCCTCCTGTAGGTCACCTAGTTTGCATTTACTAGCTAACTTCTTTATTTCTGTGACATACTGTTCCAATGTTTGTCCAGCTTGCTGTTTGCACGAAAAAAATTTATAACGCTCATACGTTAAGTTCTCCTTAGGAAGGAAATGAGTTTCGAATTTCTCTAAAAGCTTCTGTAATTTATTTTTTTCGTCATCTTCAAACTTGAAAGTCGAGTAAATTTTGAAGCCTTCTTCACCTATATAATGAAGGAGCTGTGCACATTGCGTTGCCTCCTGCTTCTTGTTTATCTCACTGGCCACGAGATAGTTTTCGAACCTGGACCTCCAGAGCTTCCAGTTCTCGGGAATGCTACCCTCCATGGCCATTGGTGCAATACCACGGTTATCGCCCATTTTGTAGAATTTAATTGAACGTAAGTAATTATCGCGAACTCGACTGCGCCATGTAATAAATACTACTTTTGTTATTAGATGGTACTTTATTTAATTAAGAAATTAGTGAGATAAATGTAATTATAAAAACATGTTTTATCTAGCCCCTGGCATTGACAACTGTGGCTTGTGGCGCTTGGCTTGGCGGGACAGCTCCCAGCTGATCGGGAGTGGCTAAAGACAACTATCGGGAGTGGCTATAATCCTTCACACTGCATGTGCATGATTGTACCTCATTTCAGGCGAGTCAGGTAATGCGTCATGTTTTGCATTTACATTGAGGATTTTTAAATCTGAGTCACATATTATTTGACAGTTTATGCTGAAGAAATTATTTGTATTCAGAAAAACCAGTCGTGGATTTTCTAAGTTGCCTACGGGCGGTGGATTAATTGGCGTATGTGTAGCATTTATGGCACCACAGACCCCGGGTAAGCCAAATTTTTCGAAAAATCTATTTTTTACTGCTGTGAATGCCTTCATCAGTTTCTGGATATCGAATATATCCATTGAGTCGTATCAGAATTGCTGCTATTACATTATGTAAGCTTCTGCTCACTGCGAATTGCGCCATGGGACAGAAGTATTTGCCTACAGACTTTTGATAGCTGCCTTGAGTCAGAAAATAAAGAGCTGAAAAGAACTTAATTTCCAAGTTAGACCTGATTTTTTTTACCTTATTGTACATACTTGCAGTACCTTAGGTATCTTGGTCAAGGGCGTCCATCAGGGCCGGCTCTAGGTATTTTGCCGCCCTGGGCAATGAGTAAATTTGCCGCCCCATCCCATGGCCTGCTTAGGGAAAATGTGAGAGATCTTGAATTGTACAACCAAAATCAATTATACGAAACAGTAAGGCATAGCATCATAGCAATAAAACCACATACTATATTATGTAACTTAGGTAACTACAAAAAAAAACTAACATAAGAAAACAAGAAACATAACAAACAAAGTAAGAGTCAGCCAATAAAAGCTCTAGATATACCCTAATAGCACAAAAACGTTTCAAAAAATTATCTTATCGGACGTCAGAACGTTTTAAAAACGTCAGTAAAAGTAACTGAGAATATCCAAAGGTGCATTTTTATTTGGTGCAAATGTAACTTCAAACGTCATATAGACGTCGGAAATGAGCATTTCAAAAATGCTTGAATATGAACGCTTAAAAACGAAAAAGGACGTTTTTCAAAGATCTCTATATAAACATTCACTGGACTTCCTTCAAAGTATCCAACACCATCCAATAGACTTATTTTATAGGTAGTGCAAATATCACAGTTACAAACAACCTTTTAAAAACGTCTTATTCGAACTAATTTCCGGTCGTGTGGACGTGGGATACATATTTCCAATGGTGTTCCCGAAAACGACCAACAGAAACCTTTATATAACGTCTCTCATGACTTTTCATGAAAGCATACTTTTACGAACTCATAGAAAACATTCTGACGTTCTTTAATTGTTCCTAACAGAGGTTTCGAAAACAACTTAATCAAACGTCTAAAGAACATTCTTTCTTTATCTTTTTAAAAACACTCGGACATGGACATTACCACGTGCAGAAACAGTAGTTTCCAAAGCTTTTCTTTCAGAACTTTATGCTTTTGGACGTTTTGTGAATATATTTCGAACGTCTTTTTTCGTCGTTTTTAAAAATGATTTTGTGCAAACGTTTATACAACGTTCTATTTTAGTCCTCGGATGTTTCGACGTTAAACGGACTTTAAAAAAAAAAACGTCCATCGTACCTTTTGTCTTTTGTGTCATTAGGGTAAATAGGTACAATTTCAATAAAATTATTGGGATATTATTTAAGATATTTTCGAGCGTTGAATCATTGTATGTTGAATGCAGCAAAATCTTCAAGTAGATGATTCATTTTTAATTAAGCAACAATTTCATGCTCCCGATAACTCTTCTATAGTTCATACCAAATAAACTTGTTGTTGTGACATCCATGACGCCATTTTTAAAATCGTTATCGCCAACCGTGAAAATATTCGGCGTCGGATTGACTTAATTGGAATTTGAATTTCCCGCTGGCCATTCAGTTGGTAACACCACTTCAAAAAATGTAACGTTGCCAAATTAAATTCTTGACATTTTCAATTTTGATTGCGTTTTGGCAGTTTACGAGATTTTGGTTTGTGCTATTATTTGTGAGCTTGTTTTTTAAAAGCAGCTTGTAGTGCGAAGTGTACAAGATGCTGAAGCAGCTTAACAGCCGTTGCAAAGAACTAATCACATTCTTGTTACAATATTTCGAACGAGAACGCGATGCGATAATTATGGCCTTTTATGTCCCTTAAATGCTGTTAGGAAGGTGAGTTTATTTCGTGGACCAAGGACCAACTAGGAATTTTTAATTTGAACTTTATTTTCTCTCATTTTCAGCGCGTAGCAAAGGCGTTGAACTCAAGTAGGTATGTCCACTGTCTGTGCTATTTCAAAGGCAGTCAAAAATAACGAAGTTTTGGAATCGCCTTCTGAGAAACGATGTACTTCGAAGAGAGTCTGTGATGTTTCAAAGCTCGATAGCAGTGCTATACGTAACACTAGTTACGTTAAGTATACAAAAAGTAAATCGCTTGAGACAAAGGTACCTACATAGATATCTATGAATCGCATTCTTTCTTCTTGTAGGATAACATGTAACATTATCCTGTATATGGGAGTAATTGAAAGCCAAACAATTATTTGATGGCAGTCCCATGTAATTGAGTAGAATGTTAAAAGAAATAGGCTTCAAATGGAAAAAAAATGACCCAAGACGAGGACTCATGGAACTTCCTGATATTGTTGTTAAACGCATATCATTTTTGAGGTCTTATCTAAGACTGAAACAGGAGGCTTTCTACCAGTTTGTTTTCTTGGACAAGACTTGGATTTTTCAATCAACATAAGCAGTCTAAACTATACTCATTTGTAATGACATTTTAAAAAATAAACACACATTGCACAGACACAATGTCGATTTGACAATAGACCTATCTATTTTTACCTGGATGCGCGCGCAACACGAGGCAATGAATTTTTATTGGCTAATTAATACAGGTGAAAGGTGTTCGTTTTGCACGCTGGGCATCTCCTTGTCTTTGTTCATTGCCTGTGGTCTGACAAGGATCAGAATTATGGTTGATAAATAACTTGACGTAGCTTGACAAGTGATCGATTGTCAATTGTTTGTGTTCTTGATTGACAAATACGTTGCACGTCACGCGGTTCTCCTCCTTCCCTTTTTATCCCGTGCAAATAATAATACGTAAGTCTAACATGGTTTGGTACGTTTTGCCTCGTCTAGCGCAATAAGCGTTCTGCGTCTTTTTCTATCTAATACAGTTTTCGTATTATTACCTCTTTGTCTGGTAAAAGAGATATTATTGAAATACGGCCGCAGTTGACTGTGCCGCTTTAGTGCCGACCCAAAATTGACTGTGGCGGGTTCTATTTTGGCTCACAAAAGGAATTATTGAACGACACATTGAAGTCGGCAGTGGTGAACTTTGGCAGTGGCATGTCATGTTTTATTTTCATATTCCTAACCTAAAATTGCGAAGTGTAAATACGTGTTTGGTGTTCTTCTCGTGGTTCTTCCTGTAGTTTTTTGTTGAATTTGTTTTGTTATTTCATCTATATTTTATAATGGAGGATATTGGAGGCCGTATTATTAGGGGATGGGGATGATGACGATGAGGGATACGTCATTCTAGACCACATTTCAAGGGCCGAGAATGATGAAAGGCCGGGCCTCGTGGTCATTGAAGCGAAGTATTTGTGACTTTAAACTGTCTGTCTCTTCATAAGAGCCCATTCTAATGAAAAAATCCAACACATACAATCAACAGAACAGGCAAATCGGCAAAAAACCTATAAAAACACAACACCAAACACCGCTAAGGCCACTAACCTATCACTGGAAATTGAAGAAATAGGTTTGGTCGGACTTCGTTTAAAATCAGTTCTGAATTGAACTGCGCTTGCGCATTCATTCATATCGAACATACGTAAACCAATGCGCAAACGCAGTTCAATGTAGAACTGATTCTGAACTAAATCTGAACAAACCAATAAATGTAAATTAATAAAAAAGTGAGGTCAACATTTGAATAAACCTTGACGGACATCAACTTAAAAAAAGAAGAGACATAGGGACGCGACTGTGCCTGTTTATGGCTTGTTTTTATTTTCCACAAATAGTGGAAGGCACAAACTTTATTAGTGGCGGCACTAAAAATTAACAGTACTGCCACAACGCGCACGTCCAAAAACGTCAAAATATTGCCTAGCGCTATCACGATTGATTTTATAATGGCCGTTCGGGTCAAATATTGCGGTGACAAGCCGGTGACGTTTATAAGGAGAGCATTTGCGTTGTGGCCCTTGTTTCTTTCGAAGTGAATTTTATGTATTTCTACGTATTTTCCATTGGTTTTGGTCATATTGTTGTTTTCATAGTGAATTTTATAGTTTTTAGTATTTCTACGTATTTTTTAGTGTTCTGGCCCTTGTTTACAAAGTGATTTTATAGTGTTTATAATGTTTCTACGTATTTTTTTAATTTAATAATAAATTCTGAGATGGAGAGTGAATATCTCAAGGTATTATTAGGGGAAAATCGAGCCTCTGTTAGATCCTTTCTTTTAATTGCAGCAATCCATAAAGCCCTGCGTTGTTTTGATAATTCACTTTTGTAGATCAAAAGCCGATGATTTAAAATAGCAGGAACTGAATAAAATTTCACATTAGCCCTATTACCTCAACTTCCACACCTAATTACGATGCAAATCGCTGGCATTTTAATTAACACAATACCTAAACACACAAAAAAACACAAAATCCGATAAATCACATCTTGACGTTTGTCCAGAATGTGACAGAATCAATGACATATAGAATAAACAACACAGTGCTTGACCCGAACTTCCATATTGAATTTCGATTTTGACAGGTCAGTAGATATAATAGGAGGACAAAAAACATAGCAAATGAATTTTCAAAGCCAATTGGAAGCCCACCGTCGCGGAATTTCATCTGCTAGATTATCCAAAACATCATCCACCAGTTCTATTTCCATTTTTGATTACAACTAGAGTTGACTATCACATTCACAACACACGATTTCTTAACTAGAACCCATAGAGGTCTCGTTAATTAACGACCAGTTTTGTCGTTTGTGACCAACGCAAACGTCGTACAGAATAACCAAACTCGTTAGTTTACGATTATCGTTCGTAGTTCGTTACATCAACGATCAATCGTAAATGAACTATACGTTGGAGAGGTTCTAAATAACTCTGGTCGTTCCACAACGAATTTCGTTATTCAACGCTGTCGTTGCAGCTTACAGAATCAACACCTAAGTAAGGTTCGTTTCACCAGGGTTCATACTTGACCTTGAAACTGGAAAAAAAGGGTTGTCGTAGATTAATTCATATGACACATTCAATTTTTTTGACAAATTAAAACGAATGACTTCTGGTTCAAGAACCGACGAACATTTTTGACACCATTGATTTGTTTCAGTCAATTTTCATTTGTTGAACAAGGAAGGTAAATGCTGGTGGCAAGTACAAACCCTGGCGAAACAAACTTTACATATTTTAGCTGGCAATGAGAACAGTTAACGTCAGCTACACTAAAATATGTTTCTGCCTGCATTACGTGTATTATCTAAGTTTTATCACAAATAAATAGGTTCTCAGTCATACTTTTCATTTGAAAATTTATTTTTTTACGCCTATTTAACAAAAAGCAAATGTCAATATTTAAGTATTTATTAGTATAATTACTCCAAGCGAAAGTGGAGTATCAAATAATTTAGCAGAAAAATGCAGCTTTCTTCTCAGCTGAAAATATACCTTTCAATTTTATTACTTCAACAAACAAACGGACAGAATGTTAGGTAAGATTACCTAGAGAAAACAACCAATTATATTTTATTGTAATACTTAACCTTTTTAGGAGCATCTGTTCTCCTCCACCATCTCCATGTAATAATGCATCAAAGTATCGTACTAATGATGGCACTTGCAATAATTTAGAACATCCTAAATGGGGTGCTAGTTATACAATATATACTCGTCTTCTTCCTGCAAACTACGCAGATGGTAGGTCACAAAAAAAATACATGTGAGTATACATGAATAATTGTTCAATTTGTAGGTATAAGCGCTCCACCTGTAGCCAAAGATGGCTCTCCTCTACCACTAGCCAGGCTAGTATCTTCTACTGTACACCCTACAGCACCGGTAGAAGATAAGCAACTAACTTTAAACGCAATGCAATATGGACAAATCCTTACGCATGATATGGGTGTAGCTCTTAATACAACTTCTTCAGGTATCCAAACTACGAAACATCTTAAAAAAATCTAAATCACATTTGCATAAATAAGACTAAACGTTTCTGTATTGCTGCCAGAGTTCGATCATGACATTTGTCAACTTAGCGATGCACATGTCGACAAATGCAAGATATTGGTAATTTTCAACCATTTTTCTATCTATTTGCTGTGACACTTATCAAACTTCAAGACATCGTTTGCCTTATGGGATGGGAACAATAGAACCTATACCTATTACCTATATCACATACCGATTGCACGTACACTGCCATATGAGAGTCGTAGTTAGTGCCTTAGAAAATATAACCTTCAGGGACTGCGACTCGTCTTATGTCCCTCACTACGTATCATGCTATATGGGTCTGTGATGCTGCTGCAGTGTCACAGGCCGCCTGTATTTATATGAAACGATATTTTGTGTGGCCTGACGGGCCAGAAAAAAATGTTGTCCCACAAAAAAATTTCTTTTTTGAGTTTTGCGAAGCAATATTAGAAGTAAGCGATTATATCACATAATATAAGAGAAAGGTCGAAAATGACACTTTTTATACATCAGCAGATTATCAAATAATCGATAGAATAACACATAGCTCAAAAAAAACAAAAATGTGATGCGTATGTGCCTCCTGGCGTCCAGCATGTACAACCGCCCTTGGGGGACCGAGACACATATATCGTGTCACACCAAAAAAATATAAAAAACCAGATGTCAAATTTTTGACATGACGCTTCCTAGATAAATAACTACCTAATTAATAATTGTCATCGTCATTAATTGTCATTTTAAACCATGAATTCATTTTAATAAATCTTGACATTTTTTCAGGTTTTGATATCATTTTTCGGGGATAATACCACATACCTCGAGAGCTTCAAAATTATGCCAACACACACACATACATACACACATACACACAGACGGAAATGTGCCACCTTGCCAAAAAGGCTTAAAATGATCCAAAACGTCAAGATTTAATGAAATTTTGACATGGTCAAAATCGGGCTATCACCATAGCTTCCTATCTAGGAAGCTAATTAGCAAAAAAAAACCAGATGTCAAATGTTTGACATAACGCTTCCATGACAAATAACTACCTAATTAATGATTGTCATTGTCATTAATTATTGTCATTTCAAACCATGAATTCATTTTAATAGATCTTGACATTTTTTCAGGTTTTAATATAATTTTTTTTCAATTTCAAAAATGTCCCAATTGTACCTATTGAGATTTTTTTTTTTTTTTTTTTTTGTATTATATAAAGCATATTAGCATAACCAATCAATGAAAAAAAAGATGGCGTTCCCATTTAAAAAAAAGACCAATAACGTCATATCTTGAAGAGGAATTATTTTTTTTCCTATATCTCTGCGTAAATTTTCCCTACACGTCTTCTTATACCTATTTCCAAAATTTCATCAAATTCCATCGAGCCGTTTTCTCAGAAAAATGCCAACACACACACACACATACATACATACATACATACATACATACATACATACATACATACATACATACATACATACATACATACATACATACATATCGGGTCTTCAAAAAAAAAAAACAATCAAAGATTGCTATGGTTTTTTAAACGTACGTCTTAGCAATATTTTTCTTTAATTTTGACAATGGCAGTCGATGGAATTTATTGTCAAAATGTCATGTCAAAAATCCTGACCAATAAAAAAACAATAATGCGACGTACCATCGTCACCAAAAGTAACTGGGACAGCATCATATCAGCTCTTGTACTATTGTATGAATTTTATTGTCAAATATTTGTCAAACTATTATTGAATGCATTGAAATGAATGACAGTAGAATTAGTCCAGGAGATTATTATGCATTATTACTGTCACAGATACTTTTGGTGACGATGGTACGTTTTCGTAACCAAAGCAATCTTTGATTGGTTTTTCTTTGAAGACCCGATACATACATGCGTTAAGGCTTAAGTTTTCGTTAAGGATCGCCAGGTTTCGTAAAGCGGCCGATCGTGAAACTGACATTTGGCCATATGTTTTTGATTGTTTTTGTTTTTGTTTCTGGTGGTTAAATTTCTTTTCAGTTCATAATTAAATGAAAATATAATTTTATAACACATGTATACTAGAAAAAAACAGTATCAATTTGGTAGATGGACCGCAAAATCTGCGAATGCGGCAGCACTGAATTACAAGATAGATAAATATGGAAACCTAACCTAAGAATATAATATAATTTCTTACTTCTTAAGTTTTAAGTTAGCTCTGAATAGACTGCCATTTTTTCCTTAAGTTTCACGGCTTAAGTCTTACGGCTTAAGTCTTAAGTCTTACGTTACGGAAGCTCTGAGCGGACCTTAACGCTTGATCCAGATTGGTCGCAAAATGAGGTGTTTCTGCAGGTTGTAATCAGTTTTACAATAGCGGCCAATAAGTGGCATTAGCGGCATTGTTTATGTTTCAAAGTTGACAATGTCAAAATCTATCTTGGAAAAAAATAATGTATATTGTTTGCCCAACGGATCTGAGTCTACGGAAGGAATTCGGACGTAAATGTGCCATGTTGCCACGTTTAATTATAAAAAAGCGAAAATACTACGCATAAAGTATAGTTAATTTGAAAATTCATTTTTTGATAACAAAATATTGATAACAATAATAAAACGCTAAATATTTTAACGTGGTTGTTAGATCTATCCTTATTTTAATCCTGATTTCTTCAGTTTGGTCTATTGTAAAAAATAAACATTTTTTAAAGATACCATCAGCTTTTGACAATTTGGCAAGCATCCGTCCTGGATGAACCTGATTGGTGGAGTTTTTGGCAGGATCACCGTTGTCATGGGAACCATACGGTTGTCAATGAGCTAACGTCACCTTACGTCTCGCTATTGGCCAGGGCTCACGCCATTTTATCCTCCCATCTTGGAATATCAATTTATATTGACATATCCAGTGGCGGAGATTTGGTTATTGCTGATTTTCGTGTACGAGTTGCAATACGATAACACTTCCAAAAAGTTCCGCACGCAGCTGGGTATTTTATGAATGAAATCAGCCATTTTTTTTTTACAACTGCAATCCCCTTACCGTTGCCCCGTAGACACCGACTCGCTGGGCAGACATTACATACACACAGACGGAAATGTGCCACCTTGCCAAAAAGGCTTAAAATGATCCAAAACGTCAAGATCTAATGAAATTTTGACATGGTCAAAATATAGGAAGCTAATAATTATGGCTAATAATTATGGTATTTTTTTATCATATATTCCATATGTACACTTCAATCTGATCTAAAACACAAAAAATCGGAGTGTGGCCTGGAGGGCTTGGTTTTGGTCATCTCATGGTGGCGGTGTACGTGTTTTAAGGAAGTGTTCCATTACTGTCAAGAGAAAATTCAAATTAATTTCAGAAAAAGTAAAGTTAATTTCGGAAAAAGTAAAGTTAATTTCGGAAACGGTAAATACAAATTCAGAAAAAATAAATTGAAATTCGGAAAAAGTGATAAGTATTGTCACGGCTTTGGATTGCCTGACAGAAATCTTGGGTTCGTTTCGTTTATTCCAAAAATCAAAGTCCAATTAACACAGCAATAATTCATTCCACGTAACAATACACTCTGACACTAATTACTTTAATACCTAACTCAACAACTAAACTCTTTACAACAATAATCACTATTTAAATCGTATCACAGTCGACCTGAAACTTAACAACTACCAAAGTAACCCCGGCCTTTTATATCCCTTAAAACTATTCCTGTACAATGTAAAATGCACGCGATAACTTGTAGCATTTTCATTTTCCTCTAATTTAAATTCATATAAAATGCTACAATTTTGGAACAAATAGTAAAACAATCAATTTTAGTTTTAAGAATGTTTATTAATTATAATTAAATAAATTAATGAATAAACAATATGTTTATCTTGGTAACTGTAAATTCTGGTTGGGAAATCTCTGGCATCAACTTCTGTTTTCTTATGGGTGTCTTCAAGAACCTAGAAAGAAAAAAAAATAAATAAAAGAAAAATGAGACAAATCACCGATTACTTTTGTGATATAAAAACTTACCTGTATCTATCCCAAAACCAATTCAGATTCCGCTATTGTGGAATTTCTCTTTGCTCACCCATTTTCAAATTTTTCTATTTTTCCATCACAGTTAAATCCAAACCTGGTGTTTGGTCTATTTTAAATTCGGGCTGGCGAATATTTTTGGGGGGATCTCCCACCGCCTTGAACTTGGTTCACGGTTGTAGCAGGGAGGCTTCGTTTTGGTACCAGTGGTCACGGAACCTTTGTCGAGAGCTTTGAAAACTCTAAAATCCGTCCGTATCGCCCTTTTGATTTTTATCAAGATTTGGAAAAGTTGGCGGAGACCACAAAATATTTTGTGAGCTCAGTAGATCCAAGAAAAAATAGCGTGTTGCATACGGAGTAGAAGCACTTTTTTGTGCTTCAGCAGTATTGCAAGCCTCACTACGTTCGGCTCGCAAACCTACTGCTTCAGCACAAAAAAGTAAAGCTTCTACTCCTAATACAACAATATACTATATTATGAATAACGAAATATGTTTCAAAAAAAAAAAAGTTCTTTTACAAAATTTAGCTTCAAGTTTTCTTATTTTACCAACTATTAATCATGAAATATCATCTATAAAATGTTTTAATTCCTATTGGGATAATTATTTAACTTTCGTAAATTTGTCAATTCATTAACTTTTGTCCTATTTTATAAAAAGTTCAAATTTCCTTTCTTTACAGTGTAAATGTACTTACAATAAGTACCTATTTATTACTTTAAAACTCTACTGGCACACACGTAGGTAATTACTGAAACGTTAATTTTACGACTTGACTTTATGAACTCGAAATTTTCGCACTGCCTCCTTGAAACTTTTCGTACTATCTTCGACTTTGGACTCTGCTTGTTGCGTCTGACACTTGACTGACCGATCTGACTGTTTTCGACTGACACTTTTGACCGTTCTGAACTGAAACTTCTTCTGAATCGACACTGCTATTTTTCTCGCAATTCGGGCTTTTTATATAAAAATATTCTCCTTCCTTCCTTTGTTCTTTCTCCCCCAATTTTACGAGTGCTTTGACATCAAGATTTCGTCATTTCGGCCCTCTTTTAAGTGGAATGCGGTACCATTTCTTTGTCGGCATTTTCTTTGTCGGTATACAGCACGCGCCTGATGGCTGATTTATGGTGTCTTCCCGGAATTTTGGGTTCAGTGACAGTCGACAGATGCCGTCATGTTAGAAATTTGCCGCCTTTCAGGGACACATTTCAATTGAATCATCTATTTTTGTGTGACCCCACTTATTGATATTTGAAAAGATATTTCAATTTCTTTTGTTTCTTTATTCGCTGGTCAGATCATTTTACTAGAAGTTCCGGCCGAAACTGGTGTTGTGGTCTCCTGGGGTGTTTAATTTTCGGTAAGTTGTAGTTGATTTTGATTTCATTTTTCCAGTTTGATTTATGTTTTGTTTGTTGTATTGTTTCATTTTTCAACAAAATAACCAGATCTATTAACAATTACTTTATTCTTGACGGTTTTTCTTGGTGGTTTATTTCTTCGCCACTACAGACCTATCTATTTTTACCTGGAATGCGCGCGCAACCCGAGGCAAGGCCTTTTCATTGGTTAACTAGTACAGGTGTGAGGTGTTCGTTTTGCACGCTGGGCATCTCCTTGTCCTTGTTCATTGCCCGTGGTCTGACAGTTGATATTCAACTTGACATAGCTTGACAAGTGACATTCTAAAGTTGTTTGAAATTTTCATTGACAAATACGTTGCACAACACGCGGTCTTTTTCCTTCCCTTTTTATCCCGTGCAAATAAGAAGGACGGATTGCTATACGTAAGTCTAACTTAATTTGGTACGTTTTGCCTCGTCTTGCGCAAAAAGCATTCTGTGTCTTTTTTTAGCTAATGAAGTTTCCGTATTATTACCTCTTTGTCTGGTAAAATAGATAGGTCTAGCCGTAGCTTAATAACTGCAAAAAAAAAAAAAAAAAAAACGTTTTTCTCCAAACATCAGAAAAACGTCACTTTGTTAACCCCTGTCAAGATGTCAGAAATTTGATTTCCATGCTGCTAGGCACAGAAAACATGCTAGGCAAATCCAGCGGGTTAACACCTGTCGAGGTGGTAGAAATTTAATTTCTATGCTGCTTGGCAATCCCAGCGGCAGCAAAAGTACTTTTAGTGCCGCTCGTACTTTTACTGCCGCTCAACTATTTACTTGCCCCCGAGCTTACCCCATTTGTTTGGAGAAAAAATAGCGTGTTGCATACGGAGTAGAAGCACTTTTTTGTGCTTCAGCAGTATTGCAAGCCTCACTACGTTCACTAGGCTCGCAAACCTACCGCTTCCGCACAAAAAAGTAAAGCTTCTACTCCTAATACAACAATATACTATTTCGTCATACGCTCCCAAAAACAGCTATTTTACGGACTCATTCAAGCCCGTAAAATGCTTTTTTTAGGATTTCTTTATGATTTCAAAAATTAAGAAAAAATTGCAAATTCTAGCGTTCTGAAGAATTCTAAAAAGCGTATGACAAAAAATAGTGTTTGTCACACGTACCTAACGAAGTTTTTCAGGACTCATCTGCTATTCCACTCGGCTAACGCCTCGTCCGGAAACAGCAATGATTCATCCTGAAAAACTTCATTTTAGGTACTTGTGACAAAAATAACTATTTTAAGATGAACCTATCTATTTTTGTGAATTCGTCTTGCCAGAATCTTTTCATTGCAGACTTTAGCTTTGACCAATGTTGCTCACATGATAGAAAACTACTTGGCAGTCTTATAACAGGTTCAAAATACTGTTTTTCAATAGTAGTACCAAAAGATGATCTTGACTTTATACCCGTTGGTTTCGAGTGTTTCCCATTCCCAAGAACAACAACTGATCACGAATATGGATGTGGCGGTAAAAATGAATCTGCTCAACAGGTGAATTGCAAATACCAAAAAAAAAAATATATATTAATACATCAATGTCTGGCATCATATTTAGATAAATGGTCAAACAGGTTTCCTTGATTTATCTATTCTTTACGGTGCTAACGCAGATGAAGAAGCATTTCTACGTGTCCTGAAAAATGGCCTATTGAAATCTGAACATCGACTGGGTCAAAAATGGTTACCTAGGAGTACAAATATCACTAGAGATTGTATACTAGGGAATCCAAAAGAACCGTGTTATGATGGAACAGGCAATCAGTTTATTTCTGGAAATTATCTTTCTTGTTCAATAGGAACTTTCTAGGTGACGGGCGAGTCAACCTAAGTCCTCAACTCACAATACTGCAAACAATACTTCTTAGAGAACACAACCGGATAGCGGATAGATTAGGAGCAATAAATCCTCATTGGGACGATGAAAGGACATTCCAGGAAGCAAGAAAAATCATCATTGGGCAACATCAAAAAATAGTTTACTATGATCTTCTACCATTGTTAATTGGTGAAGATAATATGAAGAAACATAAACTCATATATACATCGAAAGGTCACGTAAATGATTACGATCCTACTATCGATCCTTCAGTTATAAACGAACATGCTACAGCTGCTTTTAGATATTTCCATACTTTAATTAATGGACAACTGACGTAAAGTTTAATCCCATTGCTAATTATCGTTTAATTAATTTTTTTTATAGTATGTTTAATGAAAAACGGCTGAACAAGGGCGATCTCCGTATTAGCGATCATATTGTGAGACCTTTAATTTTGGAAAGACGTAGATCAAGTTTCGATGATCTGACCAGAGGCCTGGCCACTCAAGCGACGTTGGCTGCAGATGAATATATATCAAGAGAGGTAAGGGTTATTCAAGTATTCATTTACCATTTATTACAATATAGATCTTCATGTCCTAGAGGTTTGTAAAATATAGGAATATACAAAGCTGACAGATCTCGAAACAATATGAGCGCTTACCACAATCTGTTCCCGATAAATACATTCTCTAATGCTCGTGGCACTCTACTTGATCTCTTAGCTAATGACATTATCCTCCCCATTGATGCATATCATCCTTCTTTACTTTTTGCCACCTGCAACAGGTCACCTCACTGCAATGCTGACGTCCCCCAGGCTGACGCGTACTATTATGATTTTGGGTCTGCTGACTACACACTCCTCGACGATAACCTTGGGATCGTTCGCTGGGATGACTTACTCCGGGTTCTCGATGTGACGAAAATGACAATGATTTTCTATGACGTTCTCTATACGGCTATCGGTTGTTGTGTTCCAAATAAGAAGCTCTCAAGCTATAAATTTCTACGATGGGTCTCCATTGAACTAAAGGACCTAATAATTAAGAAGAAAAGTGCCCACAGAACTTGGAAGCATACGGGTTCCCCTGCTAAGTTGAATCTTTAAACCTTCGGGCTCAGTGTATAAGACTCTTTCCAAAGATTGCTATACAAATTATGTCATATCCGCAGAGGTGTCATTGCTTAGGGATAAAAATGGAAAACATTTCTAGAACATTGTCAATGCTAGACAACAGACTTATGGATTCCCTTCTTTCATTTTCTATGACGGTAAATTTCCTAAAACTGGACCTGAACCAGCTAATCTTTTCAGTGCATAGTTTCATTCTGTATACTCAAACAAAGCATGTGTTATTGGCCACAGCATTTCCGATAGTAACATTCACATTCATCCTTTGAAATCTCCATCTGTTATTTACGAGGAACTGTGTAAGCTACGGATCTTTCGTGCACCTGGCCCGGATGGCATCCCCCCTCTGTTGCTCAGCTCCATAGGTCCTTGGATGGTTGATTATACCGGGTGACAACGAAATCATTATACAAGGCGTCATTCAGTTGTCTTTAACTTTAAAAAATTTGAAAATTGGGTGGAACGGGTAAGTCGCTAGAGCTTAAAATTCCCTTTCTAATGAGATATCACAACTTGCATTTGTTTCCAAGATGTAAGAAGGTATTTTTCTAAAATTCAATATGGCGGCATTCTGACGTAACCGATAATTTTTCTGTCAAACAAACACTTTTAACAATCCATAATTTTTAGATTTGAAATGGTTTTAGATCGAATTTGAAAAAAAAACTTATTTTGCTCAAAAACAAGGGCATTTCAATATTTCTTTGAAATGCAAATTTTAGTTTCAAATTTTCTAAAAATTTTGAATAGGAAGAGGTACTTATTAAATTCTAGAATTAAAGTGTGTCCAATGGCCTAACAAAAAATGTCTACCAAAATGGATATTCATTTTTCGGTAAGGTATTCAAAGGTTAGGTCAGAATGCCGCCATATTGAATTTAAGAAAGTGCCTTCTCACGCCGCCATCTTGAAAACAAATTCCACTTATCATATGTTATTGAAATAGTTATTTTCCTAACAAGTGCGCAAAGTGTTACTTTTCCGCACGCAAACACAGTTATACGAACGACGCGAAGCGGAGTTCGGATAAGTGTTTGCGTGCGGAAAAGACACTTTGCGCACGTGTTAGGAACAAAATTTTTCCTACGAGCTTCATATCATGTAGGTAACAACAAAAAAAAACGATAATTTGTTCAATTATCTTCAATTAACTTGAAGCGAACCTATTCATTCATCAAAAAATTACATAGGTAACAAAAAAACAGAAAATCGAAATTCTCGTCAGAGCTGTTCATCTTAAGGCGTTTAAATTTGATGCGAAAGAAGTTTGTAGATTCTTGCATGTAAATGGAGAACACAAATCTGACGTTAAAGATAATTATATTCAGTGTTTGTATAGATGTTGGCTCATATAGAAACATAGGAGAAATTTGTCATCATGAGTCAAAGTCGACAGGTGCACTTATTGTTGCTTGACAATTATTTTTACTTTTCGGCACTCAGTGCGGATAAGGCCCGTATCCGCACTGAGTGCGGATAAGGCTCGTATCCGCACTGAGTGCGGAAAAGTATAACTTTGAGAAAGGTAATGCGTGCGGAAAAGTACTACTTTGCGCACGCTCGGAGGAAAAGGGAATTTTAAGCTCTATCCAACTGTGTAAAAAAATATACAGGGTACCATAAAAATTTCTTGACTTGGGTCCATTTCCAAAGTAACCAGAAGTGATATTCAATTGTTTTTTTATAAAAAGTGTGCGTCCCAATGACTTACCCGTTCCACCCGATTTTCAAATTTTTAAATTTAAAGACAACTGAATGACGCCTTGTATAACGAATGTAATGTTTTAATAATTTGAAAATGTCACTTTACTGTCTTTTCATTTCCATAGTTCATTTCCCTGCTTTATAGACTGTGAGATAGGGGTTGTAGACAACCCCTATGGAGTCATTTTTTTTGTCTGGCATTTTGAGGGCTGAATGTGGCTACTAAGCTGAAGAGAATATACCCCAGGGAAATTAGACCAAAAAAAGGCCATCTGCGAAATGAGGCCGAACAAGCTGAATTTTTGCAGAGACCTTGGTTTTGATGTTCTTATGAAGCAAAAAAAACTCGAATATGCCTATCCTTCTGCGTCTTGAGATATCAAAGGTCAAAGGTCACGAAAATCGGAAAAGAACGGGGCTACGAACGCGTTCGCAAATCCTGGCCGTTCGTAGCCCCGTTCAAATAAGGGGTTTCGATCGTTGTTCGGCGTAATGTTCAAGTCTGTACGAAGCTTTACGAGTCATGCAACAGTTAAGGTGATAGCTTGTCGAGCTGCACGCAGTCCGGATTTAAACCCTTCATACTAAACTCAGCCGAAAATGAAATGGGACACCTCGAAATATCACTATATTTGGAAAGCTGTAACTTTTGTAATTTCATTCCGATGGTGAATTTCAAACTAGGGTTGGGAAGCCCTAACTTTATACTTTT
This sequence comes from Ceutorhynchus assimilis, assembly GCA_917834065.1. NCBI lineage: Eukaryota > Metazoa > Arthropoda > Insecta > Coleoptera > Curculionidae > Ceutorhynchus > Ceutorhynchus assimilis. Next base: position 30,937,053 of record OU892281.1, on the reverse strand, counting down.
TTCAGTGGTGGCGGATCCGCTTTTGGCCGAAGCTTTCTTATATGCAGGGTGCTGAATTTGTCAGCATGCAAAATTTGAGAAATTCATCGCAGAATCTGGAAATAATGACGCATAGTGTAATGATTCTTTATGTATAGGGTGAATCACTAGATGGACACCTCTAGACGTTTTTGCAATTTTTATGATATCTTACGTTGCTATGGAGATATAGCTGTTTTTGTCAAATATGATTTTTTTCTTAAATTCGTCTATTCAATTAAGAGGAGGAGGAGAGAAAAATGGAGGAATAGGCACAAAAAGGACCAAATTGAAACCCTTCACTTCCAGTAGGTACCTACCTTCCAGTGGCGTGCGTATGGAGGCTTACATTTTAAAATTTATGTTTTAAATTTATTTTGGTGCTTGATTAGGGAGTAAGGCGGTGAAGGGGGGGGGGAGAAGAAATAAGTAGCAGTGACGTGCAAGAAGGGGTTCAATTTCTTTAATACCAACATTCACAAATAGAGTAACAATACTAAAAAAGAAACAAAACAAAAATGAAAAGAATTGGAAAGAATGCGTAAATAAACCAAAATTAATAACTTGTTGGCCCTCCTCCGGCACCTGGATATGCTAGAAATCAAATGTTTATGAATTGAGTTGGAACTTTCTCCAAGATCTCAATGATCATGTCTTCAAGCTCATCAAGATTTTCCGGTTGGTGCCCTCTTTTTGCAAGTACCAACTTCATCCAATTTCAGACGTGCGCAATTGGATTCATAGCTGGTGATTCGGAAGGAAGTTCCAGTCGATTCTCATTTTGTTCTTGTAAATACATTGCTCGATGAGGCCGTGCATTATCGTCTACAAGAACAAAATTCTCAGTAGTTCCTAGCATGCGGAAGAAGATGATTTTATTCTTGCAGACGATAATGCACGGCCTCATCGAGCAATTTTTGTTAATGAATATCTACAAGAAGAAAATGAGAATCGACTGGTACTTCCCCCCGGTTCACCAGATATGAATCCAATTGAGCACGTTTGGAGCTGGATGAAGTTGGTACTCGCATAAAGAGAGCACCAACCGGAAAATTTAGACGAGTTTGAGCCCATGATCATTGAGATTTGGGAGGAAGTTCCAGCTCAATTCATCAACAGTTCAATTTCTAGCATGCTCAGGCGCTTCAAAATAGAGGGGGGGAGGGCAACAAGTTATTAGTTTTGGTTTATCTACGTATTCTTCTCAATTCTTTTCATTTTTGTTTTGTTTCTTTTTTAGTATTTTTACTCTATTTGTAAATGTTTGAATTGAAGAAATTGAACCCCTTCTTGCAAGTCACTGCTACTTATTTCTTCTCCCCCCCCCCCCTCCACCGCCTTACTCCTTAATCAAGCACCAAAATGAATTTAAAACATACATTTCTTAAAATGTAAGCCTCCATGCGCACGCCACTGCTAGGTACCTACTGGAAGTGAAGGGTTTCAATTTGGTCCTTTTTGTGCTTATTCCTCCATTTTTCTCTGCTCCTCCTCCTCCTAATTGAATAGACGAATTTGAGAAAAAAATCATATTTGACAAAAACAGCCATATCTCCATAGCAATGTAAGATATCATAAAAATTGCAAAAACGTCTAGAGGTGTCCATCTAGTGATTCACCCTATACATAAAGAATCATTACACTATGCGTCATTATTTCCAGATTCTGCGATGAATTTCTCAAATTTTGCATGCTGACAAATTCAGCACCCTGTATATAAGAAAGCTTCGGCCAAAAGCGGATCCGCCACCACTGAAAAAAGTATAAAGTTAGGGCTTCCCAACCCTAGTTTGAAATTCACCATCGGAATGAAATTACAAAAGTTACAGCTTTCCAAATATAGTGATATTTTTAGGTGTCCCATTTCATTTTCGGCTGAGTTTATTTTCTGTGTGGTTACTTAAAAAATGGATTATATAAAAATACGTCAAAGGATATTGTCTTGAGACAAAACTTAATAGAAAAAGTTCACTCCATTCCAGCTAAAGTAATTGAAAATCGATTTTAAAATTACAAAAACTCTGCCAGGAATCAAGAAATTAGATTATATCACGTCTTTTAACTAAAATTAGCATGCGAATTGAAACTCGAAATCGTATTCAAGAAATATAGGAAAACACTGGCGTAGCCAGGGGGGGGCAAGGGGGCATTTGCCCCCCCCCCCAAGACCCTTAAATTTTATGAATAAATCTTCGAAATTAAAATAAACAGTCCCAAAAATAGCGTAAATAAGCCTAAAAAAGGGGCGTCGCACCCAAAAATTTCGCGCCTGCGGCGCTTTGCCCCTGCCAGCGGTCGCGGTGGGGCTGCAGGAAACACTTCCTGCCAATTTGCCCCCCCCCAAGACAAAATCCTGGCTACGCCACTGTAGGAAAATAGATATTTTCGGTCGAAACGTCGAAATTTCAAAACGTGTTATATATGACGTACATAGATGACGTATTTCAGAATGTCAACATCGAACAAATTATGTAAAAAAATATCCAGGTCCGTATTACAAAAAATTAGGTTTATGATGGTGTTTGAAAACCGAAACGTCGAATTTCTAATATAATAACACCACAGTAAAGACCACCCAAAAGTGGTTCAAGAAACATATCTTCATTTTTCTCGATCTCCTAAAGTAAAGCCTGGAAAAAATAAAAACCAGAATCGCAATTTCCGGATATTTCCAAAAGTATTAGGAATTTCTCAAATTTTAAAACGTCATATTGTTAAGCATCAAAATGCGCAACTTTTGTCTAATTTAACCACCCTCGTATCTTTAACGGTTACCGATATCCCCATGTTGGCTCTCGAATTTGGGACACCCTGTACAGACACTCCCTTCCAACAGAATCGGGTATGAACAGCTATTGCAAGTTGAAAGGCACTAGATGGCAGTACTGATAAATTAATAAAAGATATTTGCATTTTACGCAGATGATGGATAGATGGCAGCACTTGTATTCATTTGAACTTTGTGGATATTTTAAGATTATTATGAATGCCTCTAAATGTAAAACTATCGTTTTGTCCAAAAGTCAAAGCCCCATACAATTGGTTTACCACATAAGCAATGAACCACTTGAAACAGTGTCCCAACAACGTGATCTCGGTGTTATTTTTGATAACATGTAAAGCTTCTCCAGCAACATTTCAGATACCAGGTCTCTGATTACATACCTACCTACCTGATTAAAAATAAATATTTCTTCATTTTAAGGGTTGATAGGGAAAGAGGTGTGGGGTGTGATTTAGTTCCTTCTGCATTGCATGCAAAACCAGGCTTTCTTACTAGAAGGCAGCTTTGTTACTGAACAACACACTTTATGTTTACACCGAAGACATGAATCACACCGTAAGCAATTTTCATGTATCACTATGTTACATATATCACAAATGCATTTTGGAATACTATTTTGTTTTTCTCCAATTCGTTTCTGCAATAAAACATAAGAATCCAGACAAAAATATGTTTTTATTTCTGCTAAAGATATTTCTTTTTCAAGAAGAAGTGGATCAATTTGTTGATGAGGAATGTTTTATTTCTTATTTTTAAAGTTTTTATGTAATGCTTTGCTTACCAAATCATCTGTATTTAAAACTGCATTAAGCATTATCTGGTGCCTCAGTTTAGGAACTTTATTTTTGAATAAAACACTTTTATTTTTCTTAGACCTTTTTAGTCCAATTACAGTTAATTGATGTCCCTTGGGTTTTAAAGGAAATTTAATACTTTTTATTTTTTCTTCTAATTGGTTTTTTGCAGTAGTATTTGGTGCTTGGGCTAGTTTCATTAAAATGGTGTCGCAAATATCTACAAAGAATAATATTCAAGATAAGTCTGTTTCTGCAGGAATCACAAATTAGTCTGAGCAAATTTCATTGGTTGAAAACAGTCAGAAAACCAGTATCAACCAATGAAATTCACTCTGACTGGTTTGTGATTTCTGCAGAAACAGACTTATCTCGAATATTATTCTTTGTAGATACTTGCGACGATACTCCTCAATTAGACAGAATTAGAAATAAACATCTATTTTCGGATCTTCAATATTACCACTAAAGATTATAAGATCAAACGAACTTACCTGTGAAGTTCGATCTTAATTATATGAAGCCTCGTCGAAGAAAATAAACCACTGTAGTATCCTTTTCTACCTACCATCTCACACCCATTCCAACCTAAATAAAATCGATATTTCGCAAGGGTACCATCCCTACCTTGCGCTGCGCGTCGATACTTCAGTTTGTTTAAAGCCAAATTGTTGCATTTTTGGGTTTTCTTTTTTATGCAAAATCTTAAAAAAGAAGGGTTTTGGGAGGGCGTTTATTTCCTTCGACGAGGCTTCATATAATTAAGATCGAACTTCACAGGTAAGTTCGTTTGATCTTATAATTATATTTCAGCCTCGTCTCCGAAAATAAACCACTGTAGATGTTCAAAGCCCATGCAACAATTAAATTTTTTACTGCATATGCCCTAAGGAAGAAAAAACGAAAAAAGGGAAATTTTGTTTTTATAACCAAAATTTTATTCAAATGTGCAACCTTCAAATCAAATTTTATTAGCATTGCAACTTTTTAACTCAAAATTCTTATGACTAATCAAAAACCACTTATAACTGAAAAGAAACATTTCGAGAAACATTTTCTCCCAAGAATGTTTTAAATTAAAAGTAATGTAACTTCTTCGAATACCTTAAAACCATTTAAATTAAATCTAAGAACTAAAAAGTGAGAGTAAGTAATTATTTTCATTTGCTAACGGTCGATTATAGAAATTTGCAAACGTTTTTGACCTTTCAGTCCATCCTGCTGATAGCCTGATAACATCAAAATTGACACCTTTCCTTGCTGCAGCCGAAGTGGATGCATGTCTGGTGCTATGGGCTGTAAAAGTTTTGGTGTCTATTCCACTCTTTTTTAATATTATTTTTACCCATCTACTGATTGTCTGAGCAGTTGCATTATGAAAGGGTTTTTTGCAAGTAATTAATAAATTATCTGTTTTTGAGTTACGAATTTCTTTTGTCCTAGAATAGTTTTACAAACACATATATATCTGGCTCTTCATAAAAAAATGGTAAAATTAGAACTGGTTGCAGTTTATTCGGGCCAGAAGTTTTTAATATTTTTGTAATTTTAATTCTTATTTCTGATGGGGATTGTAAAATGTTTTTTAACTCTATATTTGCTAGTGTTTGTACTCTTTGTCCTGTGGATAAAGCTAATAGAGTTGCAACTTTAAGGGTAAGGTTTTCTAGAGTTATTGAATGATAAGCCCAATTTTTTAAGTAATTTAGGACTATTGCAGGATCCCAAGTGGTTGAGTACTTACTCTGGGTTGGTCTTATTGTATAGACTCCTTTAAAAAACCGTTTTACTCTAAAGTCGTTTGCTAAGTCAGTGCCGGCAATCTGCGCAATTGCTGACCTGTAGGAGTTCAAAGTGCCATAAGTTACAGCCCTTTGCAAATGATAATTTAAAAATTCTAATACAGTAGGTATTTCTATACAAAAAACGTTCAAATTACGTTCCTTGCAAAATTGCCACCAAAATTTTAGTCCGCTATTGTATTGTTGTATTGTAGATTCTGTAATGGAGGCAACACAAACTTCTATACATGATTCCGGTACTTCTCTCCTCCTAAGTGCTTCCCTGATAAGAGGCCGACCGCTAGGGAAAGTGTCTTCCATAAGGGATGTGGGGTCCTATCAAAAGATAAAAGGAGATTTTCATTCGGTGGGAAAATTAAGAGTTTTGAAATCAATAAGCTATTGAAGAGTGGATACCACGGTTGAGAGGTCCAGTATGGTATAACTACTATACCTTCCGCTTTGTCATGTATTATCTTTTTAAGTACTTTCGAGATCATGGAAAAAGGTGGGAAAGCATAGAAATAAATATCATGCCAATCTAGTGTAAATGCGTCGATGGTGTAACTATCTGGATCTCGCAACCACGATACATACTTTGGCAATTTTGTGTTATGTCTGCTAGCGAACAAATCTATACTTGGTTTTTGAAAAGATTGTAAAATTTTGTTAAAATAGTGATTTTTGAAGATAACTTTTTCTTTGAAAATAGTGATTATTGAGTTCCCATTCTGTTTCTTTATTCAGGTTACGGGATTCTTTATCTGCTTCTGTATTACTTGAAGAACTAATATAAGATGCATAAATGAAAAGATTTCTTTGTTCGCACCATTGCCAAATTTTTCTACTTAGGTTGCTTAAAAGTGGAAATTGTACGCTGCCCATCCTGTTTATATAGGAAATTGCTGTCGAGTTATCTATTCTTAGCAGAATATTGCAATTAGAGATTGTTTTCGCAAAACATTTTAAGGCGAAAAAGGCTGCTAATAGTTCCAGATAGTTAATATGGAATATTTTTTCCCTGTCAGTCCAAAACCCATGAGATTTAATATTTTTGCAGCAAACGCCCCACCCAGTTTTTGAGGCATCAGAAAAAATTTCCAACTTGAATTTCAAATCCATTATGTTATTTTTAGATGACAACACATTATTAATCCACCAATTGAAATCAAAAATTAGTGTAGTTGAAATAGTCATATGAGCATTATAATTTCCTTTCGATGCTTTAAGAGCTAAGAACTTTTCTCTCTCAAAAGATTTTGTATAAACCCAACCATATCGCACAGCAGGACAGGCTGATGTTAGTATGCCAATAAAATCTGCAAATTTCCTAATTTTACAACTTCTCCTGTTTGAAAAATCCCTACATAAGTTGAGTATTTTTTCTTTTTTCTCTATCGGTAATGAAATACTTGCAATTGTTTGCTGGGGTGAGGCAACTCTTTTTATAGTTTATAACAAACCCTAGTGATTGTAATAATTCAACTGATTCTTTAACATTAGTTTCACACTGTGTCATCGAGTTTCCAAACAGAAGAAAATCATCTAAATATACTACCGACAGATGACCTTTACTTCTCAACATATTAATGACAGGTTTTATCAGTTTAGTAAATATCCTTGGTGCACAGTTAAGTCCAAAAGGTACACAATTATATTCATAAGTATTCCCTTCAAATTTAAATCTTAAAAATTTCCTGTGACATTTTGCAATTGCTATCAGGAAATAGGCATCTTTAAGGTCTAAATTAGCCATGAAACAGTCTTTAGTTAATAATTTTGATACTGTTCTGTAGTCCTCTAATTTAAAGTGTTGAACTGGGATATAATTGTTCAATTGTTTAAGGTTTAAAATAAGTCTTTTTGTACCATCTGGTTTAGGTCTAAGAAAAAAGTTTGATATGAATTGTTTTTTACATGGTTTAACTTTTGAAATTGCACCTTTGGATATCGTTCGTTAATAGCAACTTTAATGTCGCTGTTCTCAGCTGAAGACCACACTGGTTTTCGAGGAACATATTTTTGAATTGGGTAAGCAATAAAAGGGATTTTAAAGCCCTTAATCCAAGACAATATATGGCTGTCTGTTGTAATATTTGACCAGGCCTCATAGAGGTACTGTAGTCTACCACTAACCTGAGTAATTAACGGTAAGATTTCTACTTCTTTCCTTGAGCCTGATGTTTCCAATTTCTTTTTTCCTGGTCCCTCCTCGTATGAGTGTAAGTATAATGGGAAGCTCGTGGTTGGTATTGACGAGGTCCCCTCTGTCTGCTTCCCTGAAGAACACGAGTGGGACCTTTGGAGTTTAAAGTTTTCGTAGTTGTGGGAACTTTTCCCGTTGTTTTCGGTTGTTCTGGTTTCAACTCAAGGCTTGTACGTTCCAGCTCTTTTGACGTTTTAACTCTCGTCTCTAGATCTTCTCCAAATAGCCAGCCATCCACTGGGGCAGACTGCAAAGTGCTTTTTAAGCTTTTATTGAGAGTTACTGAAGCTAGTTCCCTTCGGGAAGTGGTTTCGCTATGTAAAATATCAGTAAGCAGTCTTCCAGCCTTAGCTTTTGGATGTGCTGATGATTACTCCCCCCCCCCCCTTGTGCTAAGAGACTAGTAATAACTTGGCCAATGGCTATGGTAGCCGAACAAACACGTGTCTGTAGTTCTGCCAGTTTTGCATCTCGTCGAATAATGGGTTCGGTAATTGCTGCTAAAACTACAGGATTCAGTTTTGGAGGGGAAAGCATTTTGCAATTTTCCGGCACGATATATTTGTTGGTTAGTTCAGCTCGTTCCTCGGCGTCCAGTCCATTTTTTAAAATAGCCTCCCATCTACTAGTTAAATCTTTTTGTAATGGGGGGCCCACGGAGCTTTTCACTGAAACATCTTTCCCCAATAAGCAGAGTACTTCTGTGTTAAGTTCAGGTTCAGTTTGCTCATTGTGCACTTCCAAATTTGAGGGTCCAGCCTGATTTTCAAGCGGGTCCATCTCGCGAATATATCTGGAAGGAGAAAATCTGTTGTAAATTAAGAACGTTCCCAATTTATCAACAGTGTACCACATTGGTCTTCTGTTACGACAAACAGGTAATTCGCTAATCATTATTTACTTTCCATCGTTTCATATTCGTTTTCCTGAGCATCAACACTGTCAACGTTGACTAAGTTTATTCTACGTCCACTTATGGGACTCCGACTGCGACTCCGAGACGTCTCGGATGCAGTGGAATTTTCCATTTCGGAAACCCCTTCCAATAGATCTAACCTACGTTGTAATTTCAGTAATTTTTCCTCTAATTCCTTACTTCTATCCCTACGTCTGGACATCCTGTCGCGTGCTCCTAATATAACACACACACACTAATTAAAATTAATTAATTTGTTGTATACAACACGTGGTCAAACCGAAAATTCGAATTTTCTCGTATTTCACGGATTTCGCGCGGCGCGGCGATGCGTACGAGATGACACACAGAAAAAGACTGAAGTGACGCGCAGCGCAAGGTAGGGATGGTACCCTTGCGAAATATCGATTTTATTTAGGTTGGAATGTGTGTGAGATGGTAGGTAGAAAAGGATACTACAGTGGTTTATTTTCGGAGACGAGGCTGAAATATAATCCACATTTTGGGACCCCTAATATACAAATTGAGAATCCGAAAATTATCGGATCTTTAGTATGAACACTAGAGATCCGAATTTTCGGACCTCTATCCACTGCCTTAATTTTAAAGTTATGCGGCAGCAATTACTTCAACCATCTGTTTGCAATTTGCCCTTTTAGTAGTTTTATCACAGCTTGTTTTATATCCATCAACCATTTGACTGCTGCATGATCTGTTCTAATTAGTTATTAGTATTGTTATTCTGGCAATTCATTGGTAAAGTACGATTTCAGGTTTATAGGTGAATTATTGAGTTGTCGCTTAATTAGTGTGTCATGACTCTTTAATATGTGTCATTATTTCAGCCTTAAGGCAGCGTTTTCCTAGCAACGCACATTTTACGCGGCGTAGAACGTAATACGGCCGACGCAACGCAACATCCAATGCGCTGCGTAAAAGTGTTTTCCTAGGATTGTCAGTTGCGCCCCGATCGTCGCGATAAGTATATAAATAAAGAAATTAGATTTGGCTTTATTCGAGGCTTTATTATTAGGTCTGCTTCTACAGAAATCACAAACCAGTCAGAGCGAATTGCATTGGTTGAAAACAGTCAGAAAACTTGTTTCAACCAATGAAATTCACTCTGACTGATTTGTGATTCCTGCAAAAACAGCCCTATTATTACAAGATGACAATTTGCAAGAAGAGATTGATATAATAGCCACGATTTATGATAGGAGTAGAAATTCTGCTAGTAAATTATTTCAAAAAAGAAGAAGCGAAGGAGCATTTAGAATACTTATCCATAAACATCTCCTCGACGACGAAGTAAAATTCGAAAAGCATATTTTAGAGTTACAAGGCAGCAATTCTCATTTCTCCTCGATCTTGTGAGAAAAGATTTAAGTAAGAAATCATGTAATCGCATGCGACATCCTATTTCGCCACCTGAAAAGCAATATACAACAGAGCATTTTCTTTGCCAACACGCAGCGTACAACTGAATAGACTGCTCTCCGCGCAGTCGTTCAGTTGCGTCGACCGTATTACGCTAGCGCAAGTCGTTTTTACGCAGTGTAGGAAAACGCCTCCATTTGATTTTCATTAGACATGTCCTCAGCGTTTTACGCCGACCGAATTACGTTCTACGCTGCGTAAAATGTGCGTTGCTAGAAAAACGCTGCTTAAGGAAGACTTGCTTGAAATGTAAGCAATTTTTAGATAAAAATTGCAGTTTCATTATTGGTCCTATAAACTTCCTGAGGGACTATATACCTCTTATATATATAAATATTTTCTTAAAATTTTCAATGCCAAAAGAGATATGGTACTTCAACACTGTTTAACATACTAAATGGCCACCCTCTGTATGTCATTGACAAGGCAAACCAGAATCCATCCCAGAGCTCATGACCTAAGATAAAATACCAATCACTTTTGAAGTTATATGATGCTCACAGCGACACAGCATTACAAAAAAAAAACTAATTTAGAACCTATGTATAATAAATTTCAAATTATAGATGAAAAACAAATTTGGAAAACCCCCAGGAGATTTAGTAGGGCTTGATTTGAGAGCCATTTGTATCCAGAGAAGCAGAGATCACGGTTTGGCAACGTATAATGATTTAAGGAAATATTGTGGCTTGCCAAGAGCAAATTCTTTTAAGGATTTACTTGATGTCATTAAGAAAGAGAATATACAAAAACTAGAAGAGCTCTATAAGAGTCCAGATGATATCGATCTGCTCGTAGGAGGGTCCTTGGAAAAGTTGGTGCCTGGAGCTCGAGTTGGGAAAACATTTTTGTGCATTATTACTGAACAGTTCATTAGGACCAGAAAGGGAGATCGTTTTTTTTTTGAAAATTCTGGCGACATTGGTAAGGGCAAAAAAAAATGCTTTCAATTTTATTTTTAACTAAACTGAGAATTTATTTAGGTTTCACTTTGCCCCAACTTCGAGAAATACGAAAAGCTAGTATCTCCAGATGGCTTTGTGATAATACACACATTAAACGGATGCAACCCAATAGTTTTGTACAAATATCAACTGAGTGAGTAAAAAATTTAATCTCAAGAGTAATTATTGATTTCTTTGAAAACTATTTTACTTCTAGAAATAAGCTAGTTGATTGCAAAGATTTGCCCTTAGTCAATCTTAAGTTATGGAAAGAATGATGGAATAATGCTGCATATTTTATCCAATAAATAAAATTCGAACTCCATTTGATAAATGTAGTTTTTTTAAGCGAGAAGAAAAATATTTCCATGGCACATTATAATTTTGCCCCAATTTAACCGAACCTACCGTTTCCTATATCCCAATGGTTGTCGTCGGAAAGGTGCGCAAATGGAAATAACTGGTTCTGGAACGGAAGGAACGGTTCTCATGTCTGTTGGAACCGAGCTTATAATGGAATAATCATGTCTATATAAATTTGGAAGACCTAAAAAAAAGGGAGAACCCGTTATTATTTTTTTACCGGGGACCGACACGGCTCTCGGCGGCCCTGATCTTCATACCAGGCAATTACTCAGAAGGCCACAATTCTAAAAATATGTGAAAATAGGAAGGCCTACTAATTTTTGCTTCTATTACACCTTTTCCATATGTATTTCAGATACCGTCAGTTTTATTTCAGAAAGCATCAATTGTATTTCAGATTAATTAATTTTATTTCAGAAAAAGTCAATTGTATTTCAGATTAGTTAATTCAATTTCGAAAACCGTCAATTGTATTTTAGATTAGTTGATTGTATTTCAGAAAAGGTGAATTATATTTTAGAATCTATCAGATGTAGTTCAGAAATCATCAGTTGTATTTCAGATAATAGGTAGGTAATAGATATTTATTTTATTAGGAGTATAAGAAATACTATGTAATGTGATGCGCATGCAAATTTGAACGCTGAGCGCAGGTACCCACGCAGATTTTCCCAAATCGAAACAACCTAAGTGTATAGATGACCCATTATAAATTTTATTCAATACACTAAATTGATGACATCTGAAATACATTTGACGAATTCTGAAATACAATTGACAATTTCTGATCTACAAATAAATAATCTGAAACGCAACTGACGTTTTCTGAAATACAAATGACCAAACTGAAATACAAATAACGTTTTCTGAACTACAACTGACAAAGATGAAATACAAATACCACTTTCTGAAATTAAACTCACACAACTGGAATACAATTGACGCATCCTGATGAACCAAGGTCCGTTTCACCAGGGTTCATACTTGACCTTGACACTTGAAAAAAAAGGGTTGTAGATTAATTCTTATGACACATTCAATTTTTTTGACAAATAAAATGAATGACTTCTGGTTTAAGAACCGACAAACGTTTTTGACGTCATTGATTTGTTTCAATCAATTTTTATTTGTTAAACAAGGAAGGCAAATGCTGGTGGCAAGTACAAACCCTGGCGAAACAAACTTTTCATAGAATTGATGAATCTGGAATACAAGTGATACATTCTGAAACACTTATGCAGGGCCGCCGATATCATGGATACAAAAAAAATATCATGTGCAGACGTGGTTGAAGGGAAACTTATTGAAAAGCATTCCCCCCTCGTACAACTTTTAGACTTAGCGTATGAGTCAGGGTAAAAACGAAGGACCACGCAAAAGGGAGACGCGTATCTGTAGTGACGTCACAAGGGTATCGGCGCTTGACAATAATAGGCAATCCTCTTTGTTTATAAATCCTTGGTTTGTGTTAATCGATCGTCGGCCTTTATTGTAGCTGTTTTTTCCGTCTCTCTCCGGTTTTGCCTGATGTACCGTACCTGACACGACATATAAAAAGTGCTTCGTTAAAATAACAACTTTTGTAACTTTAAAACTGTCATGTGATTTGACACGTGAAAAGAGATAAGTGATCACGTGACGTCTGTCAAAATTTGCTCATTTCGCTCGCAGATGCAAGTACCGAACCCAGCATACCATATAATTTGCAAAGACACGTATCAACACACTCGGATATTTATCCTTTTGAATGTGACACTTGCAAATCAAAATTCAAACGAAAACACGTTTTAAAGATTCACAAACTAACACATTCGGATATTTATCTATTTGAATGTGACACTTGCAATGCAAAATTTAAACAAAAAGGTAATTTGCAGAGGCACATTTCAACACACTCGGATATTTATCTTTTTGAATATGACATTTGCAAAACAAAATTTAAAGGGAAAGATTATTTGAAGAGACACAAACTTACACATTCTGATATTTATCCTTTTGAATTTGATACATGCAAATCAAAATTTAAACGGAAAGGCGATTTGAAGATTCACAAACTAACACAGTCGGATATTTATCCATTTGAATGTGACACTTGTAAATCAAAATTTAAACAAAAAAGCGATTGAAAGATTCACAAACTAACACATTCGGATATTTATGTATTTGAATGTAACACTTGCACTGCAAAATTTAAATTTAAATACAATTTGAAGAGTCATTTATTATCACACTCAAATGAGAGGAATTTTAAATGCAATATATGCCACGCCAAATTTAAAGCTAGAATTTGTTTAAAGTGACATTCAGTGACCCATTCAGCTAGATAAATGTAAGTTTGAATGTAATGCTTATATTGGTGAATTTAGCATCAGCATTTTTTTCAAATTCTTTCATTTATTTTTGGTCAACAAATTTATCATTTGTAGCTTTAAAGTTGTATAGTTTGGTGTTTATATAAATAAATATAATGATATGAAGAATTGTTTATTGTTTTTTACGCCCTAAAACACCTGCTATGTTTTGTATTTAATTTGCAATTTTTGATTAAATATTCAAATATCACTATCAAATAGGATGCATTTTAATATCTCTGTAATAGTATTTCTACAATTTTTTTTTTCTCCATATACTCATATCGCTGGCATCAGTGAACTTCAACACAAATATCGAATTTCCAAACTCAAAAACAATTGAATGCCGAGTATAATAACTGGGTTCGGTAATTGCATCTGCGAGCGAAATGATCAAATTTTGACAGACGTCACGTGATCACTCATCTCTTTTCACGTGTCAAATCACGTAATATCTGTCAAATTTTGCTCACTTCGCTCGCAGATGCAATTACCGAACCAAGTTATTATACGCGGCTTCATCCAATTGTTGTCATAAAAAAAAATTCAAAAGGATAAATATCCAAGTGTGTTGATACGTGTTTTTGCAAATCATATGGTATTTCATCCCCAAAAGCCATTTTAAAGCTGCGTGATCCTTTCGAAACAGGAACTTATTTACGTAGAGATACTCATGGAAATGGTCGAGTGCTTTTACTATGGCAAGCAATTCTCTTTTGGTGACACAATAATTTTGTTCCAGCTTCAATAAAATTCTGCGGTAGTACTTCTACGACATGCTCTTGTGAATTTTAGATTTGTGAAAGGATAGCTCTAATACCGGTGTTGCTTGCATTTGAGTGCAAAATCAACATGTCTTCTGATCGGGATAGGACAACACTGGACTTGAACAAACCGCGTGTGGCTAAATTCAGCTGGTGTAGGCACCGTGGTAGAATGGTAGAACAAGCAGTGTTGTTAAATTAACCAGGATTTGACAAACTGTGGTTTGGCATTGACATTAGTGAATTTTAATCACCGCATCCGTGGCGGTGCACCATTTTGGTGAATTTAGCAACACGCGGATAATGCTCGTTTTAATTTTCTAGATGCGGAATCATATTCTTGGGTTCAATTGAATGTTGATTTTTCTTTCGTTAATCGATGAAGCGGAGCAGCTATATTAGCGAATCCTTCTACAAATCTTCGATAACAATCCTATAAAACTCGTCAGTTCATGTTTGTCGCGTGGTTTTGGCCCATCCCTGACAGCATCTATCTTTTCTTTCATAACTTGTCTGCCATCTTCAGATACCACGTGACCTAAGAGTTCTATTTTTTTTTGAAATAGAAAACACTTCTTTGGATTGAGTTTTAAGTTGGCATTCTGGAAGCGGTCAAAAACTTGTTTCAGGTTATTGAGATGTTCTTGGAACGAATTTCCCATGATCATGACATCATATAAATATACCAGGCAAGTTCTCCATGTAGGGCCTCGCAAAACAAGATACATCAGTCGCTCAAACATAACTGGAGCATTACACAATCCGAAAGGCATCACGATAAAGTGGTATAACCCGCTTCCGATACTGAAGGCAGTTTTCTCCTTGTCATCTTTGTATATTGCCACTTGCCAGTATCCACTCCTAAGATCCAAGGTGGTGAACCATTTGGAGTCCGATAGAGTTGTTAATGTATCATCT
This sequence comes from Ceutorhynchus assimilis, assembly GCA_917834065.1. Classification (NCBI taxonomy): domain Eukaryota; kingdom Metazoa; phylum Arthropoda; class Insecta; order Coleoptera; family Curculionidae; genus Ceutorhynchus; species Ceutorhynchus assimilis. Next base: position 30,921,773 of record OU892281.1, on the reverse strand, counting down.
ATTCTCGGGAGAGGGAAACTGTCCTTCTTGGTGACCTCATGAGGCTTACGGTAGTCCACACAAAATCTAAGACTTCCATTTTTCTTTGTAACCAATACTACTGGCGCAGAACATGGACTATTCGACTCTTCAATAATTCCCTCTTGAAGCATTTTATCAATTTGGTTTTCCACTTCCTGTTGTTTAGCTACTGGCATACGTCAAGGTGGTTGTCTAATTGGGTATGCCAATCCAGTATCAATTTTGTGTTGGAGTAAACTGGTCTGTCCGGTTTGATTATCCATCACAGATACGTCTGCTTCTTTCAAAATGAAATCTGTGGCTTCTTGAAGTCTATCTGGATCGAGGTGTTTCCATGATATCTTCAAAATCTGCATCAATTTCTCTGTATCCAATTTCGGTTTCACAAAACGTCGTTTATCTGGTAGGTCACAGTTTGAAATTTGCTCAACTGGTTCGAGAGTTTCAATAATATCTCCTTTTATTTTTACTGTTTAAGAAGAAACATTGGCAATTCTTATCCTAATGTCTCCATTTAATCTTACTAGAGTCTTTCCAACGGAAATTTTTCTGGTTTATCTTCAATGAAATTATTTGTTAGTCCAACGCAGCATCCAGGTCCAGGGCGCAAAAGTTTTTCGTACCTATCAACCGATGACCTGGCATGTTCCACTTCCGCTTTCGCTTGCCTATTTAGAACAGAATAGTCAATTTTCGTGGGCTGGGGGGGGAGTATGAAAAAGTATTAGTATCAGGGGGGCTTTATTTGGAATGTGCAATTCAAATTCATATCAGTAAGTCGCAATTTATGCGGTGGTATACCGGCAAAAATTGCGACTTACTGAGACGCATTTGAATTACAGTAGAAATTATTATTGTGTATTTTATGTTGCGTTTTTGATGTTGTCCAAATCAGCTCATAACTTTTTACCAAGAAAACGCCGATAAGCCGATATTCAATTTACCTTCGTCATAGTTTTGTAATTTTATTGCGTCCTGTCAATTTGACAACATCGCACGGAAGCAACATTGTATGGTGCAACCAATATATGGAGCTGACAAGGTTGCTTTTTATGAGGACGCAACAGTGGTTTAAAAATATATGAAAATCTGTATATTTTAAATTTGAAGATACGAAAAATCTACATATAGCCCCATCTATCAAATGCATTGGTGAACGAGTATACGCATTGAGATCATAGATACCTCTTTGTTTTCCTGGAGACGCAACAATGTACGATTTTGTACGGACGCAATAATGTTTGAGGATGTATATATATATATATATCTATAATACTCACAATCAAAAAAATATACTTAGGTGAAAAACAAAACGTAAAAAGTAATATCTTAAAGCAAAATAAATAAAAATTCTAAACAGAAAAAAAAGCGAATTTTTTGATTGTCGACACACAGGACGAAGTAGGTACTGGCTGCTACCACAGCTGCTACTTATATTGTCACCTTAAACAAAATCAAAATAATAAAAGGGAGTAGTTCTGTATTTTTATTATAATAATTATTCCCCGTCGTAACCACTTTCTTTCTGGACATTACCTACCAAACGGTTCACGATATTTTCGATTTTAACTAAAATATTATCGTAAAATTATAATAAGTTATACCTATATTGTTCGTCGATTTTTAACTGACACTTGCGGTATGAGGAGCGAGGGGGTGTTTCATATGGCAAAAACAAGTGTGATGTCAGGTAACCATTGGAGTTCTAATGTAGGGAGCCACCAGCTCACATTCCGTCCGAGTATCAGATTGAAATCGACGGACAATAATAATAATACGGGATTTGTAGGTATGAAAAAAGAGAGGTTACGGTTTACAAAAAAGGGGCCCCATTCCGCAGTATTTTTGTAAAAAGTATTTATTGACTATGCAAACCTTACTCACCTTATTTGAATCCTCATCCATTGTAATCGCTGTAGGAATATTTATTTCATTTCCACAGGTTCTAAAATAAAAACTGAATAATAAAAATAACCAAAAAGCAAAGCACTACCTGAACCGATCCAATACATAATCCCAACACAAACACCAAAAATTTAGCCGAGATTCGCTTCATCACAGACACAACATTCAACAAGCAGACACAGCACTCAACTCAAACGACAAACAGCGACTTGATGGCGTCGATTTGCTTTCGGTTTAGTTCGTATCCCCGATGTCGTTCCGATCGTTAATAATGGCGGCAAAGCTTTCGATTTTCAAATATATTATTTCTGCTATATTGCAGCAAGTTTACATTCAATATTAAATTATAACATTGCAAAATAATATCAACACAACTTTGAGGCATCTTTGCGATGTAACCTTACCTACAAGTTATATTACCAATTTTGCAGCAAGTTTACATTTGGTAGTTATTATAACATTTCAAAAATTATACCAGTTCAATTTAAATGCATATTTACAATGTTAATTTGCGTACAAGTTATAATTTCTAATATGCGTTAAACTTTCAAGGATATTCCATTTTGTAATTTATTAACGTAATGTTGTGTCAAAAATAATTCAATATTAAATTGTAATGTTGCGAAACTAAGATCAGAGCATATCAGAGAAATATTACATTAGGCTTTCGTAACATTGCATGTTCAGTGGTGTTAGATAATAGAAACACTAGCTAGTTTTTAGATAGATTGGACTGGTGACAAGAGGTTGTTATCAACCTGTGTATGTCAAGATTGTAACTTGAATTGTATCTCTCTTCCTAATAAAAACCTATTATAACGAACCCAAGAGTATCAGTGGAAATACACAACATAATGGCGACGAGATGCGGAATTCAAAGTTGTACGTAGTCTGATTTTGGGAGTGCCAATAAGTCGTTAAGGAACTGTGGTTGTCAGGTCCAGTCTGAAAAGTTGAAAAGTTCTAAAAAAATTAAACACGAAGTGTTTATTATAGTCTCAACTGCATAGACCTGGAAGTCTAGTTAGTCTCAAGTTGCCGCCAAGTCTGTCGCTTTATTATCTAGCAGAGCCTGAAGGAAATAATTTGACAAGTTGAACCAGGTACGAGAAAAAAAAAGTCGGGTGAGTGTCAAAAAATAAAAAATTTTGAAATATGGGTTTGATTGGCAGTATCGAGCCATTTAGGCGTAAAGACTGCGATGTTACTTCATATATGGAGAGAATGGATCAATTAATTGAATGTAACGGCATCAAAGAAGAAAAAAAAGTGTGCATGTTTTTAACCCTTGTTGGTGCAGAGGCCTATGAAGTCTTGAAATATTTATTGTCCCCGGAATTGCCAAAGAATAAGTCATATGACCAGTTAAAGGAAGTTTTAGAAAAACATTATAGTCCAAAGCGATTAGTCATTGCAGAGAGGTACCAGTTTTATATTGCTAGACAGGAAAGCCATGAAGATATTTCAATGTTTATTTTGAAATTGAAAAATTTAGTAAAAAATTGTAAGTTTGGGCAATTTTTAAATGAAGCTCTACGCGATAAGTTTGTATGCGGCATAAAGTCAGAGTCAATAGAAGATTTCATTATGAATGACTTTGACAGAAAGTCGACAAACAAAGTCACATAACCTATAAATAGCATTGTCAATGTTAATAATTTTTTTTCAATTTTGGGCTTAAATTTAATAATTATGGCAGTTTTGGGAGAACGTATATGTTTTGGGTGTCCCTAATCACCCGGATCTTCCGGTTGAATTTTTTTTTTTTATTAACCCGGAATTTCCGGACTAATATTATATTATTATTCGTCCGGATTGTTTTTTTACTTGTGTACCAGTTTACCAGTAGTCCAGTACACTTATATCCAGTATTAAATGAACTGTAATGAAACTAACCAAAAATATGCAAACTAGCCCAAACTAACCCGTCCACGTAATGCGTATTAGTCCTTGCATGTATTGAATTTAGAAAGAAAAACAGCGCGATTTGCGCGCTTTGCTATTAACTAGTAGTCCAGTAAACTTATAACCAGTATTAAATGAACTGCAACGAAACTAACCAAAAATATGCAAACTAGCCCAAACTAACCCGTCCACGTAATGCGTACTATGTAGTCCTTGCATGTATCGAATTTAGAAAAACAAGAGCGCGCTTCGCGCGCTTTTTTATTAACCATTAGTCCAGTACACTTATATCTAGTATTAAATGAACTGTAATGAAACTAACCAAAAATATGCAAACTAGCCCAAACTAACGCGTCCTTGCATGTATTGAATTTAGAAAAAACAGCGCGCTTTGCGCGCTCTGGTATTAACTAGTAGTCCAGTACACTTATAACCAGTATTAAATGAACTGCAACGAAACTAACCAAAAATATGCAAACTAACCCGTCCACGTAAAGGCCGGGACACATCTATCATACATTCTTCCGATCCGACTCCGATCATACAATCAAGGTCCTTATTCTTGGAATAGGCGAGCAGCGTTCCTAGGAGAACGCCTGGAAACACTGCTCTCTGTTCCAAGAATAAGGACCCTGATTGTATGATCGGAGTCGGATCGGAAGAATGTATGATAGATGTGTCCCGGGCTTAATGCGTATTAGTCCTTGCATTGTCGAAAAAATTCAAATATCGAATTTCAAAAAAATCAAAAATTCTATCGGATAAAGGAGCAAAAAATACGTCAAAAAGTAAATTTGACTCTCCTCGCTACGCTACATCTTAAGGCCGGAAAAAAATAAAAAAGGAAATTTTGATTTTGATCAGAAAAAAATTGTGGGTATCCCACACGAGACCACTTTTTCGCCTATAACTCCGCTATTTCTTAACGGATCGTTTCGAGTCATATCTCACTTGGAAGAGGATGAAATTATCTACAAAATATTTTTTATTGAGATTCCAGATCGTTTTTGTCTTTGAGATATTGGCCGTCAAAGTTGAAATTTCTTGTAATTTTGTTAAAATTTTCGAGGTCGATTTTCTCAAAAACAGTGCCCCCTGGAGGAATACTTCTCATAGGCTTTTTTGTAGTACTCGACGAGATCTATAAGTTTTGCATTCGAAGTTTTTCTCCCAAGCTTTTCGTTTTCGAGCTAGGACGGTTTGAAAATTTAAAAAAAAAAATCCAACCTTTGAATTTTTTTTGTCGAAAAAATTCAAATATCGAATTCCAAAAAAAATAAAAAATTCTATCGGATAGAGATGCAAAAAATACGACAAAAAGTTAATTTGACCCTCCTCGCTACGGTACCATAGAATGATTGTGTCATTGCAGGGGTACATGGTGTATTATTTTCCGGACGAATAATAATAAAATAATAATTCGGAAATTCCGGGTTAATAAAAAAAATATATATTCGACCGGAAGTTCCGTAACATTATCCACACTGATATGTTTTATCGAGAGGCGATGAAGCGATGTGTGTGTTCGGTGATTGTAGAAGTGATAGTCGAACGAGTTCCATTAAATTAACGACCCCATTTGCCTCTACTGGAGTTTTAGGTAACACAGCACCTGTCACATCACTTACTGTTAATTTTATCAAACGTTTTGCAACCAAAGAAGCCATAGCGAATGCACCGAATTCACCGAATACTTACGAAAGCGTAGATTTGACAAGATGCTGTGTTACCTTTAACTCCAGTGGAGGCAAATGGGGTCGTTAATTTAATGGAACTCGTTCCACTATCACTTTTACAATCACCAAACACAGATCGCTTCATCGCCTCTCGATAAAACATATCACGTTCTCCCAAAACTGCCATAATTATTAAATTTAGGCCCAAAAATGAAAAAAAAAAAAATAACATTGACAATGCTATTTATAGGTTATGTGACTTTGTCGAGTTTCTGCCAAAGTCATTCATAATGAAATCTTCTATTAGGCGAAAGCTATTAACCGAGGAGCATATAGATTTTGAAAAAGCAGTAAAAATAGCTTCTAGTATAGAATTGGCTGAAGGTCAAGCAAAAACGTTGGGGTCTGAAACAGTTAATAAGTTTCACGTTGGAAAAGGTAAATTTCAGTCTTACTCAGATAAAAGAATGGAGGCAGGTATGCCATTCACTAGTTCGAGAAATATTGGTAATGTATCTAGAAGTCAGAGTCAGAACAATTACAAAAATAGTTGTAAAAGATGTCAGAGGATCCATAATGACATGTCAAAGTGTCCAGCTGTGAATTGGAAATGTTTTGGATGCAATAAACTTGGGCATACCGCCAAGTCTCCGTTATGTCACAAAAATAAAGTCCACCATACTGAAGAAGAAGAGCAATTTGAAAGTCAAGACGAAAATGATGTAGAACAAGAGTTGTATGAAGATCTAGTTTATTGGTCTAGGATTTATGTGAATGAGGAAGTTTTTAGATCGATTACAACAGGTAATCATGGTCCAGTTATGTTAAGTATTCAAATTAATAGTAAACCAGTCAGCATGGAGATAGATACAGGTGCAAATAGTACCATCATGCCGTATAAAGTGTGTCGGTCAATGTTTCCAAATGTCACATTAATCAAACAAAATTGTAAAGTGAATAGGTACTTTGTTTGGACAAGTCATGAATTTAGTATATAAAGCTATGGTAAGTGTACATTTTGAAAACATTGACTTGACCATTACTTGGAAATAAAAGTGGTAGATTATGATAGTAAAATTTGTTTGTTGGGTAGATATTGGTTAGATGTCTTAGTACCAAATTGGAAAAATAAAATTTTGGGCAAAGATAAACCACAAATTTTGATTAATAATCTGGTAAGTCAGCAGCCATTTGTAAACATAGTGAATAGCTTAAAGCAAAACTATTCAAGTATTTTATCCAAACCAGGTTGCATAAAAAATTATGTAGTTAACATAGGTGTAAAAAAAAATGCTCTTCCCAAGTTTTGTAAACCTCACAGAATTCCATATGCACTAAAACACAAAGTCGAAGCTTAAATAAATAAATTGGTCGAAGAGGGTATTCTTGAACCTATTACCACAACTGAGTGGGCGAGTCCAATTGTTGTAGTACCAAAACCAGATGGTAATATACGTATGTGTGGTGATTTTAAGTCAACAATCAACCCTTGCATTGAAAATCAGTATTATCCATTGTCAACTACTGATGAGATATTTGCATCACTGTCTGGAGGTAAGATATTTTCTGTTATTGATTTGAAGAATGCATATTTACAATTAAAAGTGAGTGATGAAAGTAAAAAATTGTTAGTTGTCAATACACCTTTAGGGTTATATGCATATACTCGTTTAGCTTTTGGAAGTAAGTCAGCTCCACACATTTTTCAATCAGTGATTGATCAGATTTTGAGAGATGTTGAGGGCGTTCATTGTTATCTTGATGATTGTTTGATATCAGCTGAATCAACCAATGAAATGTATGAAGTGTTAAAAAAAGTTTTAGATAGATTTAAACAGTATAACGTAGGAATAAATTGGAAAAAAAGCAAATTTTTTGTTGAGAAAGTTGAATTTTTGTGACATACCTTATCAGGAAAAGGGGTGGAGCCTTCAGTGAGTAAATCAGATGCTATTTTAAAAGCTCCAAAACCAGAAAATAAACAACAGTTACAATCGTATTTGGGGTTGTTGCATTATTATTCAAAATTTATTCCTATGTTAGCAGATCGAGTAAGTAGCTCCTTTATATAAACTTTTGAGAAAAGATATTTCCTGGCTTTGGAATGATACAGTTGATCAATGTTTTGAACAGAGTAAGTTGTTTTTGACATCTTCAACAATTTTAATGACCTTTAATCTAGAGTTCCCTATAATTCTTTCATGCGATGTCACAGATCACCTAATACAGATGCGAAAGTACGTATACTTGTCGTCGACGATATTCTGTGATGAAGCCGGGCCGCCAGCTCCCCGACGCATAGATAAAGATCGCCCGCGTCAGGACAATTAACGTGGCCGAGTGCGTGAGCATGTTCTAGCTTGTGTGTTTACATATTTTTGCGGGTAGAAAAAAAATATTTTTTTGTTGTTTGTGAACCAATTAAAGAAATAATATTATATTATTGAGCTTCCGCATTTATATAATAAATATGTTCAAAATACATTGATGTGGCATTGGTGCGGCCAGCCTATGTCTATCAAATTAATCTTGAACCACGAATTCGCAGCTCTTTCGCATCTGTATGTGAGTAATCTGTGGCGATGTATCAAATTATGGTGTAGGTGCCGTTTTAGCACACGTTTTGCCTGATGGGAGTGAGAGACCTGTCATGTATGCATCAGCAACATTATCTAAATCTGAACAGAATTATAGCCAACTCGATAAAGAGGCATTATCGATCATTTTTGGTGTTAAAAAGTTCCACAATTATTTATTTGGTCGACATTTTACATTATTCAATGACCATAAGCCTCTACAGAGCATTTTATCACCAAATAAGAATTTACCAGCTTTAGCAGCTGCCAGATCGCAGCGTTGGGCTGTTGCTTTGTCAATTCACGATTACACTATAAAGTACCGTGAGGGTAAAAATATTCAAAATGCTGATGCATTTTCCAGACTTCCATTGAAAGAATCAAAAAGTGGTGAATCTGTTAATTATTTTTCTGTGGTAAATAGTACACCATTGTCCTCTAAAGATATTGCACGAGAGTCTATGAGAGATATAGTTTTGAGACAAGTGATTAATTTTGTGCTGCATGGTTGGCCAAATTGTAGTCAAATTGATGCAGCACTTTCACCATATTACAAGATCCGAGAAAATTTAATTATTGATATGAATTGTTTAACTTTTAATAATCGCGTTATTATTCCAACTCATTTAAGGGTACAGGGTGATTCATTATGAATGGCACTCGGCCATATCTCAAAAACTATTTATCGTAGTCTTGTCGGAAAAAAATTATTCCATAAATATGGCCAAGAGAAAATGCTGGAAATATATTTCAGCTTTCTAAAATGACCGCAAGGGGGCGTAACCCAACTGTCAAAGTACAAAAATGGTTTTATTTTCGAAATTTCGAATGGAAACGTATCTTAAAAATGCTAGCATTCGATTCTTGAGGAAATTTCACACAATTCTGATCTATGACTTTTTACTATAACTTATCGGATAAGACAGTTATGAGCTGTCAAATATTGCAACTCAAGAAAGCGGATAACTTCAAAACGACTCAACAAATCTGGTCGATCTTAGGTTCGTTGGAAACACAAAAGTCTGCTCTTTAATTTTGTTGTGAAAAATTCAAATTCTGCTTAGTAGGACTGACGCTATGGGTCAATATTTGGAAACAATTGTTTCCAATTTTTCTTAAAATTTTCAAATGGAACGGTATATTCAAGATACATTAAATCGATTTCTGAGGATTTTTTACACATAGTTTGTCTTTATCACCTTCCTACAAACGAATTCCAGAAAGTGTTAAAATTTATTTTATTTAAAATAATCAGTATTCATGAAAAAGCCCCCGTAGATAATGACTTTGTTTTTCTGACAGTTGTCAAATAATAAAAAAAAGTGCGTTCCAAAATAATAAATGTTATTTTGGGTTAATAATTAAGGATTTTTTAGCGAGTAACCATTTGTAACGGTGTTATCACGAGCTATAACCGTACGAGTATTACCCTCACTACTGGTGTTCTGTCAAAATTACCCCCACCTAATAAAGTTTGTTATTCTCTTTTTCGCAAAAACGAACCGGTTATTAGGCAATTCAATCCATCTGTCAAAACGAAAAATTCAATATGGCGTGGCGGCCAGCAAGTTTGTTTCGAACCCGTATTTTCATGCATATTTCAATTATTTTGCTTCCGAGTTGTGCTTGCAGCTTTGATCTTGAATGTCACGTGATTTGAATTGCCTAATAGAAAGCGATCATACAAGAGTGAGGTTATAGATACCTATTAAGCAAACAAAACACTTGTCCAAAATGGCGCCTAAATGGCACACAATAAACAAAAAACCTCTATGGCGATGGCGGGATTATCAATACAATAATCAAATTGAAATTGAAAACTATTAAAAATGTACTCTTTGCGTAGGTACCTGAAACAAGAAACCAGTACACATATTTTTTTAACATTGAAAAGTATATTCGCTTTGTCCCAAAGAACACAGACGGTGTAATCCTTCCCTTCATTGTTTAAAGTTACTTCAGTTAAAATTTCAATATTTTCTGCCCTGTTGGTCCCCTGGATCTCCAAGGAATGGATTGGATATTACAGGTTCTACCTTACTGAGCGTTTCTTTCACCTTTTACGTTTAAACTAACAACCAGAAACCCACGTCCCGCAATAATGTTTCCTAATTTTCGAGTTTTACGTTAGAGTGAGGTAAAACCCATTGAGGTAAAACCCAAACGCCCACATTTGAATAAAATCCAACTGTCAAATGTTCTATAACCACCAGTAACCCAGGTCCTGCATAGGTTACTGAATCCAATACCGTGTTATAAATGCTTGACGTCATTGATTTCCACTATTGACGACATAATAAGTTCCCCTATTACCGCTGCTTCGCTAAAATTTCAAAGGTTAGAGATTTTCAGTTACCGTTTATAACACGGTTACACGCTTTGTAACGCGCGGTTAATCGCTTGAAAATCCTTATTACCTTGCATGTTTTGGGACTTGAACCTCAATTGGAATAATTCAGCAAAAGTTTCTCTATCTTGAAACGAATTTCTATGAGCTCTCTAGAGCTTGTAGTAGCAGGGTAATTAACCCAAAATAACATTTATTATTTTGGAACGTACTTTATTTATTATTTGACAACTGTCAGCACAACAAAGTCATTATCTACGAGGGCTTTTTCATAAATACTGATTATTTTAAATTAAATTAATTTTAACACTTTCTAGAATTCATTTGTAGGAAGGTAAAACAGACAAAGTATGTGTAAAAAATCCTCAAAAATCGATTTAATGTATCTTAAATATACCGTTCCATTTGAAAATATTAAGAAAAATTGAAAATATTCAATTGTTTTCAAAAATCGACCCATAGCGTCAATCCTACTAACCAGAATTTGAATTTTTCACAACAAAATTAAAGAGCAGACTTTTGTCTTTCCAACGAACCTGAGATCGACCAGATTTGTTGAGTCGTTTTGAAGTTATTCACTTTCTTGAGTTGCAATATTTGACAGCTCATAACTGTCTTATCCGATAAGTTATGGCAAAAAGTCATGGATCAAAATTGTGTGAAATTTCATCAAAAATCGATTGCTGGCATTTTTAAGATACGTTTCCATTTGAAATTTCAGAAATAAAACCATTTTTGTACTTTGACAGTTGGATTACGCCCCCTTGCGGTCATTTTAGAAAGCTGAAATATATTTCCAGCATTTTCTCTTGGCCATATTCATGGGATAATTTTTTTCCGACAAGTCTACGATGAATAGTTTTGGAGATATGGCCGAGTGCCATTCTTAATGAATCACCCTGTACATGTTTTGCATTTACTGCATGAACAACATCCTGGAATAGTCAAAATGAAAATGTTGGCTCGTCAATATGTCTATTGGCCAAATATTAATAGCGAGATTGAAAGTTTAGTGAAAATGTGTGAGTGCTGTCAATTAATGGCTAGTAATGTATCAGACGCTCCTATGACATCATGGTCATGGTGCCCTAGAAAATGGCAACGTTTGCATTTAGATCTTGCTATGAAAAATGATGTTAAATTTCTTGTTTTGATTGATGCCAGTAGTAAGTGGGTTGATGCATGGATTCTCAAAACCACTACAGCCAGTGATATTATTTCATGTTTGAGACAAACTTTTTCAATATTTGGTTTGCCAGATGAAATACATTCTGATAATGGACCTCCATTCAATTCAGGGGAATTTGAGTCATTTTGTAAAGCACATGGAATTAGAGTTATAAAGTCACCACCAATACATCCCAAATCCAATGGGATCACTGAGAGGAGTATTCAAACTTTTAAAAATAATCTTTTAAAACAGAAATTTGATATTAATACATCCAAAAAGTCAAATCAAGAAAAATTAGATAATTTTTTGTTTTATTATAGAAACATTCCTCACAGTCTCACTCAAATTTCACCTGCTGAATTAATGTTAAAACAAAAACCGAAAACTAGAATATCAATGTTGAAACCTACTTTCAATAAGTATGTTCAAGATAAACAAACTCAATTTTTGGAAAGAAAAAATAACGATACTAGTTTGTCTAAATATATTACTTTTGAAGAAGGTGAAAAGGTTTATGTAAAAAACGTTAGGGGTGAACAGGAAAAGTGGAGTTATGGTATTGTTAAAGTTAAAGTTAGTTCGGTAACATATATTGTGATGGTAGGAGATCATGCTAGATATGTGCATGTGGATCATTTAAGAAAATGTCATATAAATAATGAAATTGAGTCTTCTGAAGAAACTCACATTCCAATTTTATACAAGCCATTAAATGTTCCACCTGAACAAGCAAATTTAAATTTAAGTTCAGATGTGTCAGAAATTCCAAATATGTCAAACCCCCCGATTGTGTCAGTGCAAACCCCGAATTGTGATGAAAAAAATAGTGCGACAAAACTGAAAATAAATACGAGCTCAGAAAAAATGTCTTCTCCTCCTAGAGAAGATAGATGATAGTGAATTTCTAGCATTACGAAGATCAAACCGAGAAATTAAAAAGCCAGCTAGATATTTAGATTAGGATTTTGTTTTGTTAATAATACTTTTATTTTGTTTAAGGGTAGAGAAATGTTAGATAATAGAAACACTAGCTAGTTTTTAGATAGATTGGACTGGTGACAAGAGGTTGTTGTCAACCAGTGTATGTCAAGATTGTAACTTGAATTGTATGTCTCTTCCTAATAAAAACCTATTATAACGAACCCAAGAGTATCAGTGGTAAAACACATCAAGTGGGAACCTTACAGTGGCATAGTCGCCGGAGGAGATCGCCGAAGGCGGAAAATTTTTTCGGACTCCACGCCCAAAAACGTTTATTTTCCTCAAAAAAAAAATTTTATTCAGTTCAATGGGGGGGGGGGGTTGAACCCCCAAAACCCCCCCTTATATACGTCCTTGTCTTCTGTACTCTGGAAATGATCACACAGCCCTACAAACGAGTATAAAAGAAGACCTAACAAAAATCCACAACTGGCTTTGCTAGCACAAGCTTTCACTGAACATCAACAAATGCAGCTACATGACTATATCAAACAACATCAACTGGCGAAATATAATACTAGACCTGGGTGAATACAAGTTCAAAAAAGAAAAATGTATAAAAGTGCTTGGCTTGCTCATTGATCATAAACTCACTTGGGAATTTCACATTTCAAAAATATATCAAAAAATTTCCCTAGCGGTAGGAATCCTGGGTAGGGTGTCAAGGTTCCTGTGTCCTCCCCATCGCAAAATAGTCTATCATTCTCTTATCCACTGCCATCACTCATTCCTAACGCTTGTCTGGGGAAATGCAACTGCCAACCACCTGAAACCCCTAAAAGTTCTCCAGAACAGAGCCCTCAAGAAACTTTTTCGATTGCCTACATTGTTTCCGACTGCAGAACTATACAATCCAAATAAAATCATGGACATTAATTCACTTTATATATTTCAAACGTGCACATTTATCCACAACATTCAAATATCAAACATTCATTCCAATATCACTTTCACCACTGTTAACCAAATCCACCAATACAACACCCGTAACAACCAAACATTGAGGACAGAAGCTACAAGAACCACTAGTGGACAACGCAGCATGATGTCAAAAGGCTTAAACATATACAACAAGATTCCACAAAATGTGAAAGAATGTCGCAGAATAACGCCCTTTCAACAGAGACTCAAAGAACTAATCTACAGCAACTTTTTCTCTGCATAAATAGTATGACAACAAGGAAAAATTTCCTGATACATTTATTGTTACTTATTTGTACGCACTATTGAGATGCACTTGCTGTTCTTTTTCTTTTCTTTATCTTTTTTTCTCTTTCTCCTACCTTAAATTTGTTTCAAAACAAAGTCAACATAGATACATTTAGCCTCACGTAGATTCAACATATTATTATATTGAAAGACCCATATAGCCTCGCGCTCTAGGTTTTAAACAACCCCTAAGTTTATATTTATATTGTTTTGGTATATCCTGTGATTTACTTGGAAAAAAAAATAACAATAATAATAATTTAGGAATGTAGTAGTTACTCATGTTTATCTACAAGTTTTGTATTTAGTTTTTTTTTCGATCTCCGTCAGTACCTACTTATAGGAGATATGGACGACCGAGCGCTTAGTAACTCACCCTAGTATATACAAGATAAAATAGAAAAGAATAAAGAATTGTTGAGTGAGGAATTTAAAGCGACAGGTGCCCATACATTCTAAGACATTAAGGAAGAATGTGGGTCACATGTGGATATAAAATAATAAATAAGGAATGGTCAGTAGGGTAGAATAATAAATTCTTTATTTGAGGATTAGATAAGCGATTTTTATTCGGATTAGCGAAAATTGAATTATCTACATATTAGTGGAGTTCCCTCGTACGAAATTTTGGATTTCTTTTATAATAGATCAGCGCTGGCTGATGCGGTAGTACTAAGGTACATGAAGCCATGTCATTACCTTATTTTTCACAGAAATGTTTCAAAGTATCATATGAAGGATAGAAAATCTTTTTTTTTCAGAAAAATATGGTATTGCCATGGCTCCGTGGCACTACCTCACCAGCCGCTTCAACAGATACTGCAAACTATAGGGATCGTTGGTTTTGACATTCGCCATTGCAGTTAGTACATGCGGGTGTACAAGGTAGACCTGCTTTCTGACACGAACATCTGTTGGTCTCACTTTGACTTTTACATCCACACTTCTCTAGTACCCTAAGAGTCCACCAAATTTGTGCTAGCTGGCTCCCAGCGGTTGTTGGTTAAATTCAAACCCCATCCTCCAGGTGGTGGAACAGATTCACCGGGTGACAGGGATCGACCCCATATTTGACCGGCTAGATTAGGGTTGCCAGACCCCCTATTTTTGATATGAGACTCATATATTTTAACTGTTTCTCATATCTCATATTAGCATGTTTAATATGAGACTATTTCTCATATATTTTATTCAAAAAAAAAGGAATCATCTATATCACTATTATCACTACTGTACTCGTGATAGGCTGGAGTGTCATGCGTTCATTATGCCACCACCTGACCTGTTACAAGAAATGAGTCTGACCAGGGCCGGTCCTAGCCCCTCTGCCGCCTTTATGTAGGCTTGAAAAAGTCGCCCCTATTCAAAACAACTAAATTTTTTTAGTGAAAATTATATTATTTAAATTAAGGCGGCTCATTGAAAAATCGGCTACGTAGCGCAGGAGGACCAATGATGCAAGAATTCCGGTTCTGGAACGCTTCAAACTCACGTCAAATTTTTTTTTACGGTTTCCGACTCTGCGGCCTGCGGCCGCCCTTTTAGTTTGGCCGCCTTTGTGCCTGCACAACCTGCACTCGCCTAAGAACGGCCCTGAGTCTGAAGAATCAGGAGGAGCATCTAACTACCTAAAAGAATGTTCAGCAATACATTCCAAAATCTGCTAATAATCATAGCTATTTGTCAAGACGGGTGCTTTTTGGGATTTGGGCATTTTGCTGCACATAAAATGTTCTCATATATTATTATCCAATTTCATATAATTTTATAGAAAGTCTCCTATTTTCAAAACTCAACTATCTGGCAACCCTAGGCTTGATACGCAGCCCTTCTGTAGTCTTCCATTAGACTGTATTGTGACATGGATATTGGTCGTTCTCCACTACGAAACTGCACTTTTCTCAATTTATTAACTTTTTCAACAAATCAGTGGTGGCTGGTGCGGTAGTGGTAAGGTACATGAAGCAATGTCATTACCTTATTTTTCATAGAAATTGTCCAAAGTATCGTATGAAGGTTAGGTTATAAAACCTATTTTTCGGGTTTTGACATTCGCCATTGCAGTTAGTATATGCGGCCGTACTATAGCTTTCCTATACGAACATCTGTTAGGTTAGTTTCACATTGACCTTTACAGCCACACTTCTCTAATCCTCTTAAAGCTCACCAAATTTGTGCTATGTATATCTGTGGTACTATACAGGGTGTTCCGAAATTAATGCACCATATTGTTATGGCATATTCCACGTCGAAAATAAACCCCAGTTACCTATATAAACATATGTCCGGAAACTCTTGCTTTCCGAGATACCGGATGTTGAAATTCTAAGAAAAAAACTATGTTTTTATCATCAAGTTTCAAACCACTCTAGATATTTCATTGAAATTTTGTACACTGCTTTCAAGCAGCAAAAGACATTTTTTGATGTGAATTTTTTTTTTTTTTAAATTATCAGTGGCGTCCTATCAGATTTGTAAGAAATATTTTTTAAGAAAAAAATAGTGCGTCACTGCTTTTTCCTAAAATAAAAATCATTTTTGAGATCCCCATTCAATTTGGAACGGATTTGATCTCTTCTCTTTCTTCCGAAAGATGCACCATTTTAAAGTAAAAAAATAAAAAACCATTTTGATTCATGGCGAAATTATGATAAAAATGTTAAACACCAAACACCTAAAGTTTCGAATTAGTTTTGTGACGTCACTGGTATTTTTTTAAAAATATTTCACATCAGATAATGTCTTTTGCTGCTTGAAAGCAGTGTACAAAATTTCAAAGTGGTATGAATTATGATAAAAAAAAGGAACTGTCTAGAGTCCCGAACGCGGGATCGCTAGAAAAAAGAAAAATCCCGAAAAGGCGTTGCTTAATAACGGCGTTTGGGACTTTCCAAAAATTATTCGAATCCCGACCTCGGGACTGTTGTAACAGAAGTAAAATCCCGACTTATAATTTTATCAGACAATTAGATGATAGAAAAACAAGGAAGTAGCAAAAAACAAATATCGTGTATTTCTAGTAGGTAAATAAAATGGAAAAGAATATCTCATTTTGTAGATCTTCTTTTAAGTTGGCAGACCTATCGCCGTTAAATTCTTGCCTCTAGGTCTGCCTCGACTCTTAATAGGGTTCTGAAGTTTGTTTCCATTAAATTGCAAATACAGAGTGGTCCATTGAAAAGTATCCACCTAGATTTACCGGTTTTTGTGAAATTTAAGAAAAAAATGCTCGGACACGTATATTTTGTTTCGGAGGGGGAAATATTCTCTGCATATTTTTAGCCCTGTAACCTTCAACCCCTAACGGGGGTGGGCTCCAACCCCTTAATCTTTAATGGAACGATGGGTCGAGTGATAGCTCGATTGAAAGGGCACGAAATTAGCTTTCCAATGGTACCCTGTTTGTCGGATTTTACTTCGACAGTTAATGCGAAAACGACGCTAAGAGCCTCACCCCTGTATTTTTGGAATCAATAAAACAAAGGACTTAAATTTCACTTATTTCGAGACAAAATAACTAGTAACAATATTTATTTGATGAATTCTCTTTATTAGCTTTCAATCATGGTCAGTTATTTAAGAATACGATGTTCTCGAAAACATAAACTGTTAATTTTTTTAGTATAACGTTAGTTTAACAAGTTTTGATAATGTGACCCATTTACTTCCATACAATAATATAAATTTAGTTCAAATCTGTTTCGAACATTTTGCAGCACATCAGGTGTTATGCTTCTGCACCCAGCTATTATTCGCTGGCGAAGATCTTCTATAGAATCGGGTTGAGTGGCAAAACATTTATTTTTCAAGTGTCCCCACAAAAAATAGTCTAAAGGCGATAAATCGGGTGACCTGGCAGGCCATTCAATTGCGCCTCTTCTTCCAATCCACCGTCCAGGGAAACGTAAATTTAAAAAATCTCTAACAGCAGCAACGTAATGCGGAGGCGCTCCATCTTGTTGGAAATGAAGCCGATCAACATTATGATTTAGGTCATCTTCTATTATTTCTGTTATCAAAGGGTCAATTGCATCCTCAAGCATGTTTAGGTACACTTCGCCAGTTAAATTACCAGGGATAAAAAGTGGTCCTACAATATGATTTCCTAAGATGCCACACGCCACACCACACGTTTATTTTTTCAGGGTGTTGGGTATGGGCCTCACGGAATAAATGTGGGTTACTATCATCCCAGTAACGGCAATTATGTCTATTGAATGTACCATTTAAATAAAATGTAAACTCATCAGAGAAGCAAATGTTAAATAATAAGTCCGGTTCTTGCATTAAACGCTGACTCATTTCTTCACAAAACTGCATCCTTCTATCAGGATCATCCTCATTAAGTTCCTGTACTAATCTAGTTTTGTATGGATGAAATTTGTGCACTTTTAAAATCCTTAATAGGGACGAACGGGGGACACCTGAGACTTGAGCCAGTTGACGGGTACTTTGGGTATGATCCAATGCCACATGTCCCAAAACAGCTACTTCCACAGCTTCATTTCTGTTGTGTTGCGGCTGGCGTTTCACATTAGCAACAGATCCAGTATCGGTAAACTTTTGCACTAATTTCGCCACATACGAATGATTGACATTTTCGTTGGGATGAGCGTCATTAAATAAACGAGCAGTAACCCTAGCACAACTATTATTTTGAAAATAAAGCTTGATAATTTCCACTCGTTCTGCAATGGAATGAATCATTTTTGTCAGTAAAATTTAGATCGTCTCGAAATCAACCAAACTAAATCAATGAACGGAATAAACCTAAATTCTTTTCCTTCATTTACCAAGTGTGTATCTGCTTACTTATTTTTACAAAAAAAAAACGCACACAATAAATGAATGCATTTTATTCTGATAAAAGATAACAAAACATTTACCTATTTTGTCGTTTTTGGCTTTTTGTATTAAAATAGGGCGGATATTTTTTGGCGTTGAAACAATGAGTTTTTACTTAAATAAGTAATTTGAATTATGATTGTAGCTCTTTTGAATCGCGATAACTGAAATTTAAGTCCTTCATTTTATTGATTCCAAAAATACAGGAGTGAGGCTCTTAGCGTCGTTTTCGCGTTAACTGTCGAAGGAAAATCCGACAAACAGGGTACCATTGGAAAGCTAATTTCGTGCCCTTTCAAACGAGCTATCACTCGACCCATCTTTCCATTAAAGATTAAGGGGTTGGAGCCCACCCCCGTTAGGGGTTGAAAGTGACAGGGCTAAAAATATGCAGAGAATATTTCCCCCTCCGAAACAAAATACACGTGTCCGAGCATTTTTTTCTTAAATTTCACAAAAACCGGTAAATCTAGGTGGATACTTTTCAATGGACCACTCTGTATATACCAATAACGATAATTTTACACTGCTGCTCTTGTTCATCATAGTCCGGAACCTCATGTCTCGATAGGGGTATCAACAACAACTTGTTCATGATTAGGGATTATTTCATATTTTCATCTTATACCTATCAGGTTTATCTTTAACTGTCTTGTATAAATTAGGGGCATGATGCTTCATCGGGGATGTGAAAGTTTTTGCATCCCGTTTCCATAATTGCAACCTATTTTCTTTCTCATATAAATCAATAGCATCTTGTAATTTTTTTTATGAACAAAATTTGTCATTTGTATTTAACCCCATAATAAAGGATACAAATTTTCAGCCAAAACTGCCCAAAACACTCAGCAGTTGGCTAATTTAACCTAGGTGTATAGGATAAAAAAAATAATACACAAACAATTATTACGCATTCGGGATTTTACTTTTCTTGCCATGTTCCCGAACTCGGGATTAGAAAATTTTTGTAAAGTCCCGAACGGCGTTATTAAGCCACGCCTCTTCGGGATTTTGCATTTTTCTAGCGATCCCGCGTTCGGGACTCTAGACAGTTCCTAAAAAAAAATAGATTTTTTTTTGGTCGTATTTTATTTCTCCTTCTCTTCCTAACTGTTGATCTTGTTTATCCTTTCTGCTTGCTTGATGCCTCATAAGTTTCAACAGGGGTAGGTATCAACAGGGCTGCTGATCTTGTTCATCATAGTTCATGTGGATCTCATATTTTCGATAGAGGTATCAACGACAACTTGTTCATGATTAGGGATTATTTCAAAATTTTCGGACTGCTGCTCTCGCTTGTTCATCATAGTCCGGAATCTCAAAAGTCTCGATAGTGGTATCAACAACGACTTGGTTCATGATTAGGGATTATTTCATAATTTCATCTTATATCAGGTTTAGGTTTCTCTTTAACTGTCTTGGGGCATGATGCTTCGCGGATGTGATAGTTTTTGCATCCCGTTTCCAAAATTGCACCCTATTTTCTTTCTCATATAAATCAATAGCATCTTGTAATTCTTTATATGAATAAAATATGTCATTTGTATACTCCTGGACAAAATTATCGCACCACCGCTTATGGTGCTTATGTGCAGTGGTGGTGCGATAATTTTGTCCAGGAGTGTATTTAACCCCACAATAAAGGATACAAATTTTCAGCCAAAACTGTCCAAAACACAGAGCAGTTGGCTAATCTAACCTACCCAAGCAACACATTAATTTGATTAATTGTATAATATACGTATAATCAACCATTTTTCGGTGATATTTTAGTTTTGGTATATTTATTAAACGTTTACAAATGATTTATCGCCAACGTATAATTTGTAGACCTTAAATAAATATATATCATATACTACTTTATTACCAGCAAGTGTAGATTTGGGAAAACTAGATATGTTGTCACGCAAATTAGCAGTTAATTGTTAATAAACAATGTCACTATTTTGTTAAGTTTGACGAAAGGTTCATTTTTCAACATCATGATTTTTTTAAAGTATTTAATAGACGTATTACATCCAATAAAATTTTACCTAAAAATAGATGTCTATGGTAGACGGAAAAGTTTATCATATTTGTATAATCAAAGTATAGGAGCGACCAGTGACAAATGAAAATTCAAAGGAAGGCGGCAAACATGCGAACTAATATTTCTATCACGCTCTATTCCATCGTTACTGTGTATTTCCATATCGTTTTTTCCTCCCCCTTCACCTCAGACCGATATACTTTTCTCTTATTTGTCAGATGCCATCGCCATTGCCATGCCAACCTATCCTATATCCTATGAGTATTTTTAATACCCCATCGGAATTTTCATTTGTTTTGGAAAATGTGTTACCTACACTGAATAATAAGTCGACGTGCCTTTTTTTCTAGTGATTTAGTGTCCCATTCAGTTTTCATTTGAAAGAAAAGGGAGCAATAATCGATTAAAATTCAAAAATTGTATATTTCCCGCGCTTGTGTAACCAACATGGAGTGCTGAAAGCACAGACCGGCCAACCGATCAGCTGCTGCCTGTGGCTGAACCACGCACGCGTCGTGCCGACCGCCCTTCATCTTCAACGTTTGCGATCCATATTTGTTAGTCGTTGTTGATAGCCGGTCTACAATGTGCCCGTGAGTGCGTAGTGATAGCTTGCATGCTGTGACTTGTGAATCGTGAATTTTTAGCTGCCCCTGTTAATAGCAGACTAATGAATCCAGTAAGTGGAAAATTATTGGTTGTTTAGAATTAGGAATAGGTATTTATTTGAAAAACCTGGCATGTGTGCTATTTTTTTTACAAAATTCAGCCATTTCGATACTTGATTTACAAGCTGATATTTCGTCGTTTCGTTTTCCACACAGGTACAAACAATTGACCATTCCAGTATTCCTCAGGCTGAGGGAAAACCGATATTTTTTTTGTAAATTTTGAAGTTTCCTAGGTTAAAACTAATCGGAAAATGCCAAAATTGTAATTTTTGGTTATATTATTTGATTATGTGTGCCCCCCAGAGCAAATTGTCATAGTAAAGTCATCTCATCTGTACTGGAATGGTCAATCCTTTTCGATTTTTTTTTTTCCGTTAATCATAAATGAGTTGCGAGATAAATCATGTAGGTAGACAGCTACATAAGTAATATGTTTTTTTTTTTTCAATACTTAGGTATAAAGTTATTGTTGTTTTTTTTGAGAATGGTATACTTCAAACGTAAAATCTACGTATTAATACCGTATAGTTGCACTGCCATGAGTGACCCTGATGGAAAATAACTCACTTATAATATGTAATTATTTTCAGAAGCTACAAAAATTTACTTCCAAGGAGAGAACCAAGTGGGCATCACGGCAGGAGACATAACAGATAAAAATATTGGACAAGCATGCCAAGATTTATTTTTTTAGATTTTTTGTAATAACTATGCAATAACTTTTCGAAATATATTATTTGTTTCATAAATGAACTCTTCCATTTATTTTAGTTAATTAAATGTTACTGATAAAGAACAATATAAACTTTATCAAATTCGTTGCTTCAACGTATGATATAGTTTATATTTCAATGTTTAAATTATATCAAATTATAACGTATAATAATATGATTATTAAACGTATCACATATACAATTATCATTGGTGTATTATATCAATTGAATTAACGTAAGTTTTAAATTAAATATACACGTTTTAAATAGTAAATTATTAAACATAATTTCTATACATTTATTATAAGTACATCATAACAATTGAATTAACGTAAATTCTATGATAAATATATACGTTTTATACCATAACCTCATAAACATATTTTGTATACGTTTATATTTGGTACATAATTATGGTACATATCGACTTATATCAGGCTGACATTTTAACTTATTATAGCAGGCAATAGTAAACCATAAATATACTTGTGGTATAAACAAAAATTATACGTATATTAAACAATTTTGTGTTGCTTGGGTAGGTGTATAGGATAAACAAATAATACATAAACAATTATTACGCATTCGGGATTTTACTTTTCTTGCCATGTTCCCGAAGTCGGGATTGGAAATATTTTTGGAAAGTCCCGAACGGCGTTATTAAGCCACGCGTCTTCGGGATTTTGCGTTTTTCTAGCGATCCCGCGTTCGGGACTCTAGACAGTTCCTTTTTTTTTAGAATTTCAAACCCTGTATCTCGGAAAGGAAGCGTTTTCGGACATATGTTTATATAGGTAACTAGGGCTTATTTTCGACGTAGAATATACCATAAAAATTTGGTGCATTAATTTCGGAACACCCTGTATATTAAAGATAAACAATGGAAAGCCAGGGTTGCCTTCAGATAAATCAGATAATCTTCCCATGCTTTCCATGCTGTTTTTTCCTTTCAATGCAAAAAAAGAAGTAATGTCCCACCCCGTAGAAGCGACGCAGTGCTTACGATTTTTCCCAAATTATTTGCAACGTTATGAGCTATAATATATCTTTGTGATTTGCTAACCCCATATAGATACCATAATTCCTCAAGGCATGAGGAGTTCAATATATAAAAAAATTATATTCCTATTATTGCAGCTGTGTCCGAGAATCGTACTGAAACGGATTTAGCTCCATTTTGGGCCAAATGCTTAACATAATGTCAAAACCAGTCTGGATGGACTATCTTGTACCGACATGGAGGAAGCAGATGGAAGAATGTTTCTACATGTAAAGTCCTTGACCCTTGAGGAATTATGGTAGCTTGTATATGGGGTTAACAAAGCACAAAGATATATTGCAGCTCATAACATTTCACATCATTTATTGGGACCCGAAAAATCTTTAGCATTGCGTGGCTTTTATGCTTTCAGGGGGTGCGAAACTACTTCCTTTTTTGCATTCAAAAGAAAAAACAGAGAATGGAAAGCACATGGAAAGATTATCCAGAGGCAACCCTGTCCATCCATCATTTATCTCTAATGGATAGTAGCACACATATAGCACAAAAAATATACAAAATTTTAGAGAAATTCACTATACCAGTATATGATGCAAAATGTCACAAGACAGTTTAATGGAAGACTACAGAAGAGCTGCGTATCGAGCGAGTCAAATGTGGGGTCGGGGTCGGGGTCGATCGCTGTCACCTGGTGAACCTATTCCATCTCCTGGAGGATGGGGTTGGAATTCAACCAACAACCGCTGGGAGCCAGCTAGCAGAAATTTAGTGAGTTCTAAAAGACCAGAGAAGTGCGGATGTGAAAGTCAAAGTGAAACCAACAGATGTTCGTATCAGAAAGCAGGTCTACCTTGTACTAACTGCGATGGCGAATCTCAAAACCAACGATCCCTATAGTTTGCAGTATCTGTTGAAGCAGCGTCTGGTGAGGTAGTGCCATGGTGCCACAGAACCATGGCAATACCTTATTTTTCTGAAAAAAAAAAAGATTCTGTAACCTTCATATATGATACTTTGAAACATTTCTGTGAATAACAAAGTAATGCCATGGCTTCATATACCTTAGTACTACCGCTTCAGCCAGCGCAGATCTATTATAGAAGAAACTTTTTGTCTTTGATAAGACATTTTAATTTTGTTATGCTAAGCAATCATTTTTTATTTTTAGCCCCCCTCTATGGTCGGTTATATTAAAATTATTTTAAAATCGAATTTAACTGTAATTTTCAAGGTTACTGAAGGTCATATCGTTTTGAATTTTTTTTTTTCCGCAAACGTCAAAAAATGACGACTTTTTTAACCTCGATTCTCAATGTTGAAGTTTGACTTCACAGATGTCAATTTTTTTGTTACTTTTTTGTCCGCGCGTTCCGTGAGCGTACAAAATAGCTATTTATACAATAAGTTGCGAAATGAGCGTCTTTTAAGCACGCGACGTGAAAATTGTCCAACGAGGCAGAGCCGAGTAGGACAACACGTCGAGTGACTAAAAGACTTCGTTTCGTAACGTATTGTATACAAGATTTTTTCTACTGGCGTTTCATAATAAAAAACACAATTTTATTTCAATGTTTGTCACCTGCTTTTGCTTGACACCCTTCATGATGGTGACTAATATTCATAATAAATACAAAACAAAATTTAAATCTGTGTTTAGTGTGTTTTTTATTTCTGAACAATGAATGACACTTTTAGGCACTAGTGACTAAAAGTTACTTTTACGCACTTGAAAGTTACTTTTACGCACTTGAAAGTCACTTTTACGCACTGAGTGCCTAAAAGTCACTTTTACGCACTGAGTGCTTAAAAGAATGTCGTTTCAAAACTAAAATGACAATCGAAAAGTTGCTATTATGAAACGTCAGTAGAAAAAAGTACTTTTTTGTACTCTCACGGCCGGACAAAAAAGTGAAGTCACAGAAATGTCCTACATTCCTTCGCTTTGAACACCGTTTGCAGAAAAAATCGTATGTTTTATTCGGAGAAAAGTACTTTTTGTGGCTCGTCTAAAATTGTCGGCCTCACTATGTTCGGCCGTCAAACATTTAGTCTCGCCACAAAAAGTATCACTTTTACTCTTAATAAAACAATATATTATTTTGAATTCCTTGACCTCAAATTATATAATAAAATATATAATCATGCCCAAGTGAATTAATTTTGAAATTGAGGAAATTTCCGTCCGCCATTTTGAAAAAAATGCGAGATTGGGAGTCTTGAGGGTCGTAGAGCCTGGCTAGTCGGGACAGATCTCTTAGAATGAGCTTCCTGACAATTATGCCAAATTTCATGCTTGTAACCCAATTTGGCGGTTTTTTGTGTGTAGGCTCTCCACTATATGTAGTTATTAATCAATTTCAGATTGAATAAATTAAAGAAGAATTGTAACACCTCTGCCATTTATTTTAATAAAAACTGTATTTAGAAATTCTACAATCACATTTGTGTGCTAAATGACATTTCCTTGTGGGAGTCAAAACCTTTTTAAATAATGTCAAAATTTACTCTCTAGAAAGTCTTG
The DNA here is from genome assembly GCA_917834065.1 of Ceutorhynchus assimilis. Lineage (NCBI taxonomy): Eukaryota > Metazoa > Arthropoda > Insecta > Coleoptera > Curculionidae > Ceutorhynchus > Ceutorhynchus assimilis. The sequence continues at coordinate 30,896,203 of OU892281.1, read as the reverse complement.
GAGAAAACAGTGAAGATAAATTTACTTGAATGCCAAAGCCATTATTGAAAGTTAGCTAGTTTTTGGATATTTGATTACCGGTACCTACCTAGCTAGATACTATTATTTTAAAATTCCATGTCAAAACATTCATTTTGCATATCGATAGCAAAAAAAACTTGGTACATTAGCTGGTAATAAAAACGGTTAACGTCAGCTACACTAAAATAGCTTTCTGCCTGCATTAGGTGTATTATCTAAGTTTTATCACAAATAAATAGGTTCTCAGTCATACTTTTCATTTGAAAATAATTTTTTTACGCTTATTTAACAAAAAGCAAATGTCAATATTTAGGTATTTATTAGTATAATTACTCATTTGATTTCGTGATGGTAAGTAAACTATCTACTTAAACTACTTTTTATTCAGAACGCTGTTAGTTTGGGTTAGTAACCCAAAAGTGGATTATCAAATAATTTAGGTAGCAGAAAAATGCAGCCTTCACGTCAGCTGAAAATATACCTTTTAATTTTATTACTCCAACAAACAAACGGGCAAAATGTTAGGTAAGATTATCTAGAGAAAACAACCAGTTTAAAAAAAATATATATTTTATTGTAATACCTACTTAATCTTTCTAGGAGCATTTGTTCTCCTCCACCATCTCCATGTGATAGTGCATCAAAGTATCGTTCTCATGATGGCACTTGCAATAATTTAGAACATCCTAAATGGGGTGCTAGTTATACAATATATACTCGTCTACTTCCTGCAAACTACGCAGATGGTAGGTCACAAAAAAAAATATATGTAAGTATACATGAATAATTATTGTTCAATTTGTAGGTATAAGCGCTCCACCTGTAGCCAAAGATGGCTCTCCTCTACCACTAGCCAGGCTAGTATCTTCCACTATACACCCTACAGCACCTGTAGAAGATAAGCAACTAACTTTAAACGCAATGCAATATGGACAAATCCTTACGCATGATATGGGTGTAGCTCTTAATACAACTCCACCAGGTATCCAAACTACAAAACATCTTAAAAAAATCTAAATCACATTTGCATAAATAGGACTTTGTAGAAATGCGGAACTTTGAAACAAGTTACTGGCAACTTTAACGTTTCTGTATGTCTGTCCCATAATAGAGATTATCCAGAAAAATAATTGTACCTATAGTAGCATTGAGGTATGTTCGAATACATTCATACATCTCAATGAAGAAGGTTTTATGAGCTGATGGCTCAATTTGGTAGTAGTAGTATATACAGTAAGGGACAGGCTACTTTAGGTATATATGATCCAACTTGACGAATTAACGATCGTCCGCAGCCGTTTGAAAACCTGCCGCTGTCGGTCCGCTGTCTTTTTTTTTAACGACTTTGACGTTCGTTGAGTTTGTTCACAAACCATGGTTCACATCAGTACGTGATTTTACAGACTTAAGCCCGGTACAGATGCTACGTTACCGATTACTGATCACGTGTTGAACTATGCAGGCAAAACGTTATGCCACCAAAACGTAGCAGGTAGCATTTGGACCGTACTTTTAGATGCATCATCGAGCTTCACTTAGGTACTTATAATTAATTTTTTCTATTTTGGTGTCATATCGAAGTCTTTTCGACACTAAAAGTAGTTTCGAAAAGAAGCTCCTTGTGACACTCCTTTTTTACTTATCGGAGGTTGGTAACACTGGCTGACTGATGGCCATCGAACTGTCATTCGCGATTTTATAATAGAAGATTTCTATATTTGGCATGTAGTGTTACCAACCTAAACATATGAAATCAGGAAATATGAGAAAAAATTTACAAGAAAAATCTGTTTTTTTTTTTTATTAAACAATACCAAAGTAGAAAAAATAGTATAAAATAGTCGTTTCATAAGACATTTTATCGCACTCGCCCTTTGGAAAACTCGCCTCCGGCTCGTTTTCTAATATAGGGCTCGTGCGATAAAATGACGTCTTATGAAACTTGTATTTTAATGTACTATTAAGCGTTTAGATAATTTTTTGCAAACCGAAACAATAATACTAAAATGTTCTCCATCATACAAACCGCTCCAGAAAGTTACCTTCTGCGGACGCTGGGCTCTAAGTTCAAAATACCTGTGTAAATTCTCCTTAGACCAATAACGGGTGTGACTAGGATTATGTTGACCCAGTGACGGACTGGCCCGGCGGGCTGGCGGGCCGCCCGCCGCGCCCTTAAGATTTAGCGCCCCGTCGGCATTATTTAGTTATAAAATATAAATAATATCAAATTAAGGTTTAAAAATATTTTTTAATAAATTCGGAATATCGATTACTTATTAATTTAGTGCTCTCATATTAATAAGAATTTCGAGTTTCCATTAAAGTTTTATATTAAATTCTGAGACTTTTACCGCGCCCGATAGAGGATGTCTCTGTGAATTAGGTTAGGGTTGTATTCCAACCGTCATGCTATTCTTGTGCCGAGAGCCTTCCGCCCGACAAGCACCATCTTGCTCGTGCCTTGCGCTCTTCTCGTGTATTCGTTCTAGTGAAGATTATAGAGCAGATTACCAGTGCAACAGTTTGCAAGTCTTGCAAAAACTGTATTTATTGCAGTTACAGGCTATCAATCAAATTCAATCTTAGAACCAGTTTGACACGGTTCTTGGTCGAAGTGTACTTGGATGAGAACTTGGATCAAGTTGGAAGCACGCTTACTTACTTGGATTAACAGTTGGTACCATCCCAGTATCATCCAAGTGACGCGCGCACAGCGTCCAAGGGTACTTGATCCACGTACACTTGGACCGTGTCAACCTTCACGCATATGGTTATCCAATACTTTCGAAAGCTTACAAATATTTGTCGACTATCAGGTGCAAATTAGTTGTGATCGAAGCTCAAAAAGCTGAACAATATTTAAATCAATTACGAAGTAACCCAAATCACAACAACCTGGAAGTGTTTATGATAATGTCTGTGGAAAAAAATTCACTTATGTCGTTGGATAATAACGAAATTATCAATAATGTTGCTAAAACTAGCGAAAATCTCAATAAAATGTTGATTTTTTTCTTGGAAAACGAATAAAGGTTCGGTAATTTATTCTTGTCGATAACATGATTAGCCTAACTTTCAACGAGTAGGTATAGGGTCACTTGAGCCTGGGAACTTTTTCGATACCGTGGGAAAATCGGTGAATTTTGCTGGTTTTGTACTGGTTTTCACGGTTTTAGGCTGAATAAGCTGTTTTTTTGCTGGATTTTCTGGTTTTCACTGTTGTTTGCTGGTATAGCAGATTTTGGGCCGAATTTTACAAAACCAGCTAAACTAGCAGTGAAAATCAGCACAAAACCAGTGAAAACTAGCACAAAATCAGCTAAACCAGCATAAAACCAGTACAAAGCCAGCAAAATTCGCCGATTTTCCCACGGTATCGAAAAAGTTCCCAGGTTCAAGTGACCCTATACAGGGTGTCCCACGGTGGATGGCGTATAAGACGTTTATGGAAAACTAAAAAGCGGATTATTTTGAAAATTTGGTAACCGGGATAAGCGACCATAATCTACAATTTAAAAATATTTTTGTTTATGCGATGTTGCCGCTTCTACTCTAAACCAGTTGCATCATCGCTATTTTAGATGGAACACCCTGTATGTGATTGCATATTTGGATTCTACGTAAAATTCTGAGCAGATTTCCCTATGCCTAAAATCGACTGTTTTGGAAATATTGACAGTTGAAAATTGACTTTTTGCAACTTTGACAGGCTGTAAAACCTGAACGATTAATTTTAGAGGAAAACCTATTTTACATTCCTATCTTAGAATCCTATAAACTATCATTTGACACCAAATTTGAATTTGACCAGAGATTAAATTTAATCGGAATTTTCAATCATGGATTAAATTCAAAGTTGGTATCAAATGATAATTTATAAAATCGGTCACATCAATCACATACAGGTTGTTCCATTTGAAATGGCAATGTTGCCACTGGTTTGGAGTAGAAGCGCAACACCTCATAAACAAGAATAATTTTTAAAGTGTATATCCCGGCAGCCAAATTTTCAAAATGATCCGCTTTTCAGTTTTCCATTAACGTCTAATACGCCATCCACCGTGGGACACCTTGTATTTACTTCAACTTTTTCTTGGTGATGGCGCCCCACGTAGAAAATCGCCCGCCGTAAATTCAGAACCCAGTCCGTCCCTGTGTTGACCATGCAGTTGAAATGTCGACTTCTCTGTGAAGACGATTTTTCTAAGGGCCAAATTAGGGACCAACTGGTACGTGTCTGGTTGTTACCTAGCAGGTACTTTCTATCCTCTAGTGCATACAAAGTACCTGATAGGTAACAACCAGACGTTTACCAGTCAGTCCATAATTTGGCCCTAAAAAAATCTTCATTCTCATTTGCCTTATTAATGACAGTTTCACAAAACTCCATACGCCTGATGTTGTCCTCGGATCAATTTTCTGGGAGTTTCGTACTTTGTATGAACGATACTTATTTTTTTTCTCTGGCTTCCCCACCGTCCGTCCTTGTGTGTTGTCGATTCGCTTTGGTCCATTTTCGAGGCCAACCAATTTAGAATCAACCGTTTTCGATTGCAAACTGGTGAAGTGACAGGCATCACTTGTTCCGTCTAAATTCGAACCAGCTTCGCGAGTTGGTTCGAATTTTGGTTTGAATTTCAGTTTGCTTTCATAACCTTAAAATATGTTGTTTTTCTTGAGAGACCAAATTCAAAAGCTGTCAATTAACTTCTATCATATCCGAAACAACCAGTCAGAACCGAATCGAAAACGGCCCTTGTATTTGAGTCAATCTCGTGCGCAAGCGCACGAGTCGAAATAGTTGGAGTTTCGTTAACTAATGCCAACAACCAACAACATAATTTATTTGGCTTCTTGATCCTCATTATTTTCCTGGACGTCATTTCGTTCATGGTTTCGGACTCGGAGAGAAACGCATTCGTATTTTTGAAAATTAAAAACAACCCTAGAAACTGTTTACCTGGTTGCCGCCAGGTTAGAGGTTAGCACTCAATCGATTTGTCATTTTCTGACATGCGGACGCCTGCAAATTCGTCAGGTTACATCCTATATATAGTCCGACAAATACCATTTTAAAGTCACGTGATACTGGTGGCAAAAAACGTATGTCCATTGATTATGTCGTTGATATCACCTACAAAAAGCTACTGGTGGTTAATTACTATTGAATTTTAATATATGTTCCCACTAGCATTTTAGAAACGCGTTTCTGAAGTAGTATTGACCAATCAGAGGGCAATTTTAATACTTGCAATTGTTGCGAGACTCACTTTTGTTGCATCTGCTGTCTGTTGTAATACATTCTGAACTTAAACTGAGTACCCGTTTTCTATTTGCTTCTTTTCGAGTTGGAAAAAGGTTAATATAGTCAAAATTATTAGCTGTGTTTGTTCGTTGTATTACTTTCGAAAATAACTTTGACAAACTAATTGATGGCAGTGACGGATTCTATTTCAGGTAAGAATATTATGAACAATAATTAGACAGCAATTTTTTTGTCAATTTTACTATCACCGCTGTTTGAGATGTATTCAACAAGGATAGAGAAAAATCACGTGACTTTAAAAAGGTATTTGTTGGACTATACCTAGTAGCTTGCCCCTCACTGTATAAGTAGTCATATTATTTGTCAAAGTGTCAAGTCGATCTGTAAAACTCTCCTAAAAAAATCGAAAATTAGAGACCTAAAAATTCAAAAAACACTCAAAAAAAGGGAATAAACCAATCAAAACAAATAAATCTACCTTAACAAGTACGAGAGTTATACAAAAAAAAGAATGAAAGCGTCCATTCGGAAAAAAAACTAGAAAGAAGAAAGAACAAAAAACGTCATTGTCAGAAAATTTGTCAAATTCAATTACTGATGAGGATACTGATGAAGATTTTTCAAACTCATTGCCAAAAAGATTTCCACAAGACAATAAATATGTAGAATATGCGAAGGATTTTTATATTTGTACTCAAGATCGTTTAGATGCAGGATCATCTAACGAGACTCAAAATATGGATACAAAAATAAATAAAAAACAAGATAATATAGAAGAAAATATTTCAACTAATAATTGTGCTGGATGCAGGCATAAATTTCAAAAGAACTCCTACTCCTTGGGATGCAAAGTTTGCGAACAATGGTTTTGTCTGACTTGTTTAAAATTATCCAAGAAAGATCTGAATGAAATAAAAAGAATGAAAATTGATTGGGTTTGTCATAAATGTATTATGAAAAAAAAAAAAAATAGATATTGATTTTTATAGTCTACAAGAAGAAAACAAACAGTTAAAAAACATTATTGTAGAACTAAAAAATACAAATGAAACTTTGATAGAAAAAATAAATATACAAGAAACAAATGAAAATATCTACTTTGCAAATAAACTTGAAGAAAAAATTGATAAAATATTAAAAGAACTAGAAAAAAATCAGAAAAACCAAAATATATCATATGCAGATGTAGTACAAATACCTACAAAAACGAACAATCAAGTAAGAAACTATCCTCCATTAATAATAAAACCAAAAGTAAACCAACAATTCGAAAAAACCAAAAATTTTCTTCAAAAATAAATTAACCCAAGTTTGGTTAATGTATCAATAACAAAAATAAAAGAAATCAAAAATGGGGGAATCATTATAAAAACAAAATCTGAGGAAGAAACAATAAAACTTAAAAAAATAACTGAAGAAAAATTAAGTAACAACTTTACATGTCAAATACCTCGATTAAAGAACCCCAAATTAGTAATGTTGGGATGTACAGTGAAATATAATGAAGATGAATTGAAAAAGACTTTGGAACAACTTCAACTATTAGATTTAAATGACAAATTCGAAGTGAAATATGTAAGAAAATCCAAGTATTCAAACAAATTCATTTATAACATTGAAACTGATGGAAAAACGTTTTTTAAATTGAACAATAAAACAATATTATTAAACTGGAACCATTGCTATTTTAAAGAAGACCTAAATATCATGCAATGCTACAAATGTTGCGGGTATGGACATAAATCCTATAGTTGTGAAAAAGATAAGGCATGTAAAGTTTGTTCAAAAAACCATCAACATTGGAAATGTTACGAAAAAAATCCAAAATGTATCAACTGCCTAACATATAAGAAGAAAAATAATACAGTATCAAATGCTGAACATAAGGCAAACAGTGACATGTGCCCATTACATAAGCAAAAAGTCAAGGAAGCCAAAGAAAGAATTATTTATTCCTAAATTATGGAAAACCCTATTAAAATATTATATATTAATGCAAGATCACAGAAAAATAAAATGGAAGAAATAGAAATTTTGATTAAAGAAGAAAAAATTGATATAGTAATTATAGCAGAAACCAGAGCTGGGCAAAGCACTCGAAAAAAGTGCTTGGAGCACCAAGCACCAAGCCTTTAGGAAAAGGAATTGCCAGCATCAAGCACCAAGCACTTTGGAAATTCTTAGTGCTTGCAATTACCAATTACCAAGGAAAGTAATTGCACAATTCAATTACCAAGCACCAATTACTCAAAAAGTGCTTGAAATCATTGTTGATTACTTGCAGGTGTTTGCAAGCACGTTTTTCTCTTTTAAAATAAAGATGTTGCTGAATTGGGGTCTGGAGAAAAAGTAATTTCAAACGTAATAAGTTTGGTTGATGTGATGATAGTTATAATAAAATGATAAAACCGAGGATCAAACCAAAGTTTTTTGTTCTTAATTTATTACTAGTCTTCGTCTCTTCACTCTACATACACTACACTACACTGTATCATCGAATATTACCAATATTATAACTAAAGATAAAGACTAATAAACTGTGGTAGTATAGTGACACTGGTAATCGCCAGTTAGCATACACCTTAACACAACACAACACACAACACCAGGCGCGGCTCGTGAGTTTTTTTACAGGTGGGTCAAATTAAGATGGACAGGGCCGCAGGCTAAAATACCGCCTTGGGCGAAAATTTTTTGGTACTTAACTAAATTTTTTGGCTTTAGTAGGAATTTAAATTTGAATATTTGAATTTCGCGCTCATTTATGGTCATTTTGAAATTTGACAAATGATGACGTAGATGTTGGGTAATATCCTTGCTAGATGTTGGGTAATATCCTTGCCAGATGTTGGGTAATATCCTTGCTCCTAATTTCAGGATTTTCAGGTTATGTCTATATGTCTAATGTCTACGTCAAGTAGAAAACAACAGGTTAGAAACCTTTTTAGAATTCATCCAATAAGTTATTAAATATTCAAATAATAAAGAAAATACAACAATTTAGTTAATTAGACCCATCCCTATATTTTAAATAGAAAAAAAAAACTTACTTTGGGTGGGTCTAATGTTTATTGTTTAAGTCGACTGAGTCCCAAATTTAGACACGTTTGAACAACAAATCAATTCTCCTATCCTTCTGATGAGCAAAGTCACAGCCTCGCAAAGTAGTCAATGACTAATCATTGAAGTTCCCAATTTTTTTGATAAATGCCTTCTCAATACTGAGCATAGCCAATGCACTCAACCTAGACTCTTTCGTGGTTTGGCATAAATCAAGCATTGCTTTTGGACAACCACTTTTCTTTAATCCCCCACTGGAAATTAAAGATATTATTTCCTGAACAAGGGAACCCATTTTTGTGAAGCGATTAAAGAAAGATTCAAGACAGATTATTCAGAAAATTAAATCAAAACAAAAACGATGTGCAGAATGACAATTCAGTAATTGTTTTGAGAAAAATAACTCTGGACACCCCAACACTCTAGGCCTTTTGTTTTTCATCTTTCTTCAATAAACGCGATTGAAAAACGACAATAAAATCGTCGAATTCTGAGCGCTCTTGTTCCATTCCGATAAATACCTATATCGATCGATCGAGGATCTGGCGCCGTTGCCGGCCGTCGACGTGATGGAACATATGGAAGCAAATGTGCCTCTTTATCTTAATCATTTACGCCCGTTATGTCTCTCTCTCTCTCTGATTCCTATTGCATTCCTATGATCATTTCAAAGCTATAAGCCCAATTTTGAATACGGCCGAGCGCAGCTAGGCCTGTATTTGTAATTTTAAAAGGCAGGTACCCAATATGCGCAAAATAATTCGATTTCTGTATTCTGTTGAGCGTGATGTTGGTTAATTTAAAACGTAATATGTTTAATTGAAAATTTATTGTTTGATTTTTTGGTGGGTCATTGACCGAATGACCTTACAGAGAAGCCGCGCCTGCACAACACAAATGTTTCCATATTGCCGACGCCGAGACGGCCTTCAACCAGCCAATCACATTAAGGCTTATGCTGCTGCGTTAAGTTGTTACTTGATTTTTGGTGCTTGCAAGCCTTTAAAGTGTTTGCAAGCTCTTTTGAGTGTTTGCAAGCACTTTAAGTGAAAATCAATTACCAATTACCAAGCACTTTTTATGGAGGGCTTAGATTACCAATTACCGAGCACTGTATTTTAAAAGTGCTTGCAAGCACTGTGCTCGAAGCACTTTTTTTTTTTACGGATATGCGCACTCGCAAGGAAATGTCCTATCACGCTCGAGAAGCGGCAAGTGCGCGGAAATGTCGGTGTATGTTGGTCTTGAAACGGTTCAGGTTGTAACCTGCAGGGAAAACCGTCGCAGGGAGTTTATTCCACAGCGATGCTGTTCTCCAGAGATATGAATTCTGATATAATGAGGTTCTTGGTGCCTCTAGTTTGACAGTAAATTCATGGTTACCGTCTGTTTGACGGGTTCGCCTGGTAGGTGCTACTCTCGGTGGAATCATACGTGCCAACTCTTCAGAGCATTTTCCGTGATAGTACCTGTAGAAGAGAGATAAATCGCCCACAGATCTGCGATGTTCGAGACCATCCAAGTTACGAGTAAGTGCGGGGTCATTGATCAGCTTGATAGCTCGTTTTTGCACGGTATTCAAAAGCATTAAGGTATGTTTGGGTGCTGCACTCCATATATGTGAGCAGTACTCCATAGTTGGTCGAATCTGGGCTTTGTAGAGTGTCAGCAATTGGCTTGGTGTGTACAGATGTCTTGTACGAAATAGCACCCCCAGCTTTTGGGAGGCCCTTTTAGCAATATCTGCCACGTGACTGTGCCAAGACATGTTGGTCTCTGCAGTAACCCCCAAGATGTTCAACTGACTCTGTAATGTGACAGCACTTCCAGATAGCATGATGTTTGGCTCACCGGTGCTGGTCTTTTTTGAAAACAGAGCTGCTTGGGTTTTCTGCGCGTTGAACTGTACAAGGTTTTTGTTACCCCAGTCCTCTATTATCTCCAGGTCGTTATTTATCTGCGATATTTGAGTTAGTCTAAGATGATGGAATTCACGTGCGGAAAGACCTGTGGGTGGTATGAATGAGGAGACTACATTGCCATCGTCTGCAAAGCAATAAAGTGGATTTACTGTTTTATCTATGAGGTCATTTATGTAAATCAGGAAAAGAGTTGGCGAAAGGATTGCTCCCTGTGGCACACCAGCATTTATTTGGTAAGAGTTGGAGTTCTGGCAATCCAGTGCAACATAAATGGATCTGTCCTTTAGGTAACTTTCAAACCAAGTGCAAAGTTTCGGCGATAATCCCATTGCTTTGAGCTTGTTGAGCAGATTTTCATGCCAAACTTTGTCGAATGCTTTAGATATATCTAAGGCAATTGTTCTTGTTTCACCCCGCAACTCAATCGCTTTTTGCCATAAGTGAGTGACGTATGTAAGTAAATCGCCAGTTGACCTATATTTTCGAAATCCGTATTGCTTATCGTTGATAATTTTGTACTTTTCCAAGTACTTGGTTAGGTGATTGTTCACAACTCTTTCCATTACTTTTGATATCACCGGAAGTAGAGCAATTGGTCTATAGTTTAACGGATCTGTCTTTTTTCCTTTCTTTGGAATGGGTTGTACTGCGGCAGACTTCCATGATGATGGATATACTCCTTGCCTGTAAGACAAATTGAATAATTTTGCGAAAGTTGGGGTGAGTTCGTTGGCGCAATTTTTGAGTACTATTGCGGGAATGCCATCCGGACCCATTGCTTTGTTTGTATCCAGCTTTTTTAGGGATTTTCGTATTTCTCTGTGACAAAAGGGTACCTCTGGCATACTATGGGAAACCCTTTCAATGAACGGTGGAGTTTTTCCGTTTGGCACTGTTAGGTTGGAGTTGGAGGAAAACATTTGGGCAAGCATATTGGCTTTTTCCTCTGATGTTGTGGCTAAGTGATTATTTTTATCTGTAAGCGGTGGTATGGATGACTTGGTGAAGTTAGATCCAACAGCTTTTGCAAGAGACCAAAAAGACCTAGAACTACTTGGACAATTCAGCAACCTGTTTTTTATTCTTTGATTGTATGTTTCTTTAGCGGAGTCAATAGTAATTTTGCAACTATTTCTGGCTTCTATAAATTCTATGTGGTTTTGAGCGGTTTGTTGTCGTTTCCAAAGGTTATATGCTCTGTGTTTTTTCTGTACAGCCGTTTGACACTGGCTGTTGAACCAAGGTTTTGCATTAGCTCTACGTTTAGTTGTATATGGGATATATGCGTCCATTCCAGATAAGATTACTTGTGTTATTTCATTACAGCAAATAGTGGGATCAGCTGTTTTAAAGCAAACCTCTTGCCATGGAAAATCCAGGTAATACTGTTTTAGGTCATTCCATTTTGCCGATTTATAGTGCCACATTTTACGAGGAAGTGGTTGTAGGCTTGGTGGGATGAGCATTTCGCACTTTGTTATTATAAGTTTATGATCGGACGAACCAAGTGGAGCATCTACTTGAATTGTGTACGAGTCAGGATTGGTGGTTAGGAACAAGTCTAAAAGCGCTGCAAATTCGCCCCTTTCTGAGATACGGGTAGGTTCATCGACAAGCTGCGTTAGACCACAACTTATGGCAAAAGCTTCTGCTTCTCTGCCTTCGTTATCTGTTTTGTTGTGGTGTTTCAGCCAGGGTATATTGTGGACGTTGAAATCGCCTAAAAAGACAATTTCCGCCTGTGTATAGTTTGACTGTATACTATCACAGCTTTCGGATAATGTCGCGAAAAAGTTTTGGTAATCGGTGTTACTTGGCGGTCGGTAGAGGCAGCAGATAAACTTGGTCGATGACTTTGAGGTGAATTTTAGCCATATGATATCAAGGTTCGCTGGTTCTAGCTTCTCCTCTCGATGACATGAAAGGTCATTTTTAATGTACACACAGATCCCAAAATTATGTCGAAATCCGTGGTGTAGGTCATAGCCGGGATAAAGATAGTTCACAATAGGTGTTGCAGAACTGATTTTAGTTTCAGTGAGAACAAGGATGTCAGGTCTTTGTTCTTCAAGATGTTGGTGAACTGAATTCATATTTGTACTTATTCCTCTTATATTGCTAAAATCAATTCTGAGTTGAGTTTTTGATCTTCTCTTTATATCTTTGCATGAAGGACCCCCAGGATCACCCGACGCCCGGAAATCCGAGTGGTCGAGTATTTTACCTCCGGAATATTTTGATCCTGGAGGCGCCATCACTATTGTGCTTGAAGCACTTTTTCGAGCACTTTCAAGGCAATTACTGCCCAGCTCTGGCAGAAACATGGGCGAAGAAACAAGAAATTCAATACTACAACTTTAAAAACTTTGAGAGTATTTATGCAACAAGAAAAAAAAGAGGAGGAGGTTTGGGTATATTTATCAAAAATAATCTAAATTTCAAAATAAAAGAAATATCAGAGAACTCATTCTCCTACATATGTTTATAAATAACAGAACCAAAACTAATTTTATGTGGCATATATAAACCACCAAAATTTAATATGAATAACTTTTTACAATTTATTGATGAGAAACTTGAGAACATCAATGAAAATGAAAATTACTGTATTTTTATAGGTGATATGAACATAAATATTTTAAAAAGAAACATAATAACCAACAGACTTTTGAACAAATATTCATCAAATAATTTCCGATTACTGAACTCAGGAATTCCAACAAGAAAAACAAATAATATGGGTACACTTATTGATCACATAATCACAAATTCGAATTATAATGAACAATATAAATTACAAATAAATGAATCATCTCTTAGCGACCATATGATACAAATTCTGGAAATACCTAGCAAAGAACATAAACAAACCTCAAAATATGAAAAAATAGAATTGAAAAAATACGATATAGAAAAATTGAAAACACACTTAAACGATCTGAATCTAAGTAAAGGAATATTTACTGAAACAAACTCTTTATATGAAACAATAACAAATATTTTTCAAGAATGTTCATATAGGAAGATAATAAAAATAAAGAAAAACAGTGAAGATTGGTTTAATCAAGAACTCTATAATCTGATGAAGGAACGTGATAAACTATACCAAAAAAAAAAAAGAAATCCCTATAATGCAGACAATAAACAAAATTATAAAATTATGAATGAATACGTGAAAAAGAAGATAAAAGAAACAAAAAGAAAATACTTTAAAGAAAGATTTGCAAGATCAGATCCTAGGGGAATTTGGGAAAATATCAACACCATTTTGACAAAAAAAAAGAAAATTCAAGAGAAAAAAATTGAAAAACTCCTAATAAACGATAAAGAGATCTTCCAAGAAAAAATCATATGCGAGGAAATGAATAACTTTTTTATAGAAATCGGCAATTCTTTGGCAAGAAAAATTCCAAGTAGGAAAGTTGGAAATGAAGTATTGAATCAAAATTCAATGTTTTTGGATGAAAATACATTGGGCGAAGATATTGCAGAAATTATTAATAATCTTGATTCAAAAAAAGCTAATGGTTATGATGAGATTTCTGTTAAAGTAATCAAAGAAATTAAGAGTGAGTTAACTCCAATTTTAGAATATTTATTTTTTTTGACACTCAAAACATCAGAATTTCCTGAAAAAATGAAAATCGCAAAAGTAACGCCAATTTTAAAAAATGGAAGTTCAGATAATCCAAACAATTACAGACCTGTTTCGGTACTACCAGTTTTTTCTAAAATAATTGAAAAAGCAATGTATAAACAATTATCAAATTTCTTAGAACAGAAAAAAATATTATATGATGGACAGTATGGCTTCCGTGAGTCTAGAGATACAGAAACGGCTGCTTTGGATGCAATCACAGACATACAAATTAATCTTGATAACAACTATAAGGCTTGTCTTGATCTCTAGACTTAAGAAAAGCTATTTGCAGCCTAAATACTGACAAGAACATACTAGTCCTGCCTGCGGATAAAGGAAGGACTTTTGAGTAGAATCGTGTAGAATATTTGTGTTTATATATTCTTTTTTTAAAACGGTACCTAATCATGAACGTGACTGACTATGAATCAAAGATTTCCGAACTGCTAGACACCTCCACCTACAGAAGCGCAATCCTACTGCTTCTATAGCTGGGTTCAGCTATTCAGCGCGGAGTTGGAGTGGAGTGATTAGAGTTAATGGAGTCACCCCTAATACGGTAAAAAGCAATACCCGAACCTTAACCCGAACGGCTGGAGTGCGAATGGAGTCACTCGGAGTGAGCAAGCCGAACCCACCTTATATTGCGAAAAACCAATCAACTCGTCCGAGCACTACCGTTGGACCCAGAAAACATAAGGAAACTCATCAAATCTGAGGCCTTACCACCAAAAATATATGGGCTTCCTAAGATTCACAAAACAGGCAACCCACTCAGGCCCATTGTAAGTGCAATAGATTCGCCCACATACAGCATAGCCAAATACAAATAAATCATAATATATTATTGAAAAAATTATATAACATTGGAATAAGGGGTAAAATTCACGAATGGTTTAAGAATTATTTGAAAGATCGGCAACAATTTGTAAAAATAAATAAAACTCAAAGTTCTTTAAAAAAAATCACATGTGGAGTACCACAAGGTTCAGTGCTTGCACCAATATTATTTTTAATATACATCAATTCGATAGAAAAATTAAAATTAAACGGTAAAATACGATTATTTGCAGATGATACGACAATTATATATAAGGGGAAAACGTTCGACAATATAAAATCAAATATTTCAAATAATTTAAAAATGTTGCAAAATTGGCTTCAGGCAAATAAACTGACTATAAATTTTGAAAAATCATTTTACATGTTTTTTGATAAAAAAAAAGCAAAGCAAAAAAATCCGATAAAATTTGAGGACAATAACATACAGTATAAAAATTCAATTAAAATTTTTGGGACTTCATATAGATGAAAATATAACATGGAAAGAACATATAAAAAACATGTTACAAAGTTTATCTCCTTTAGTTGGCGTATTATATAAAGTGAGGTACTACATTCCTTTAAAATATTTGAAAAACATTTACTATGCACTATTCCATTCAAAAATTCAATATCTGGTTTCGATATGGGGATCTGCAAATGACTCAATATTAAAACCAATTCAAAAACTACAAAACAAAATTATTAAGTGCATTCATAAACTTCCGTATCTAGAACCAACTACTAATTTATATAAACCCCTTGGTTATCTGAACTTACATAAGTTATACAAATTGAAAATTTCAATATTTATTCACGCATTATTAACAAAAAAGAAAATATCAAATTTGAACCTTCAAAAGAATGAAAATTTCTATAATTATGCAACTAGAAAAAATAAAAATTTAAAATTATTACAATTCAGAACTAATATTGGCAAAAAATCTTTATTATATTCAGGCATAAAAATATACAATGATTTACCAGAAAACATCAAAAATATAAAACCTTTGCATTTGTTCAAAATATACATTAAAAAACATTTTTTTCAATTTAATTGACTATTTGATAATATAATTTTTTATTATATAAAAGTTTATCATATTTTAATCAAGGCTTTATTTGAATCAAATTATTTTCTTTATACAATTAAGTACTATGGTTGTTAATTTTTTTTTTTTTAATTTTTATTTTTTCCCTGTAATAAGCGTTAAGTCTGTTGGGAAATAAAAGGAAAGATATAATTTTACGTTGCTGCCAGAGTTCGATCATGGCATTTGTCAACTTAGCGATGCACAAATCGACAAATGCAAGATATTGTTAATTCTCAACCGTTTTTCTATCTATTTTTGCTATGACACTAAGCAAACTTCGAGACATCGTTTGCCTCATGGGAACAATAGTACCTAGTACCTACCTATATTACATACCTTTCTTCTTTTGAGTTTAACACTGCGTTAGTGCGACAGCACTCTTACGCAATTTTGGGTGAGTCTACTTACTGCCATGTGTTGTGTTTTCAGTTAATTTTTGTTCAGGGAAAGGGGGGGGAGTGGGGAAAGGATAGGAAGGAAGGGAAAGGAGGGAAGGGGATTTCATTGACTAGAAAAGAAGTGGAGCCCTTCAATTTCTGAACATAGTTCTGTCAGGATGGATTGTATCAACGCTCAGGTCTGTCTGTATGTAGGTCCGCATTGCGGACATACCACGGAGCACCGACCATCCTACGGATTACCTTGTTTTGAAAAACCTGCAGTTTCTTTTTATTTTGACGTGTTGTCTGTGAAAAAACTGTTGGACCATAAAGTAATGTAGGTCGGATAACTTGTTTGTATAGTAATAGGGTAATAGTAATACCGAGTAAGGAAGTGTTTCATTGCTGTCGAGAGATTTATATACAGTTCAACTTTTTTACAAGATGGCGTCTGAATAGTAGTCTACTTCGGTGCTGCCCAAATTTACTTCTAATTTTTACCTTAAACGGCATTTTAAAAGTTTGTTACTTGTGTGAAAAGTTTGAGTAGCGTGTCCTTCGTGTCATAACGATAAAGATCGTAAATTTACTGCTTTAGTAAAGGAATTATTGTACTAAAACAATATAGTCGCGGTGCTTAGTGGTATGAACTTGCGCAGTGTCAACATGGGTTTAACAAGTGGAGATTTGGACAAAATTAAGAATATCGTCAAGGCTATCTTCACTGAGGATTTTCTCCAGACGGTTGCTGAATCTGTCGTCAAGATAGTCAGTGAGAAATTTGAGAAACGCATGGATGACCATGATAAGCGTATTAATTCTATGGCTCAAGAAATCTCGGATCCTAAAAAAAATAACCTGTCATTTGCTAGGGCCCTTGACAACTGTGAACAGGCATCCAGAAACTTAAATATACGGATCTTTGGCATGCCTGAAGAGGAGAACGAGGACTTGCGGAAGGAAATTCTAGGTATTTTTACCAAAAAAATGAAGGTCAATGGTCAATGTTCGAGATTTAGACATAAAAAAGTGCCATCGAGTAAAATCAAAAACGCCCGGCGGTAAACCGTCAGCTGTTTTAGTTCGCTTCGATTCTGATAACGCGCGAGTGGCAGTTTTACAAAATCGTAAAAATCTTCGGGATGCCGGCATACAAATAAAGGAGGATCTGACAAAATATAAACTCGACCTTTTAAAAAAGGCTGTGGAAAAATTTTCATCAAAGTGCGCATGGTGTTTAAACGGCAATATTTACATAAAACGAGGAAATGATGTGACGCGCGTTGACAGCGAGGATGACTTCTTAACAATCATTTAATTAAGGTGCTCTCAACAATATTTATAACAACTGTCCATTTATTTTATTTCATTCTCTTCTCTCATAGCCTGGTTTAAAGCATTTATTTATTTATAGCCTCTTTTTCTCATGAGTTCTTATTTTTTTTATTTTTTTTCTAACTCTACCACTGATGCACTTTCCTCGTTCTGCGTTTTTTTTTTTTATTGCATTTGAAATTCAATAATATAAATATTTCGCTGTGACAATTAAGTTTCCACTTCAGTAAACTTTGTTTTTGAGAAACATTTATTTTCAAATCTAAGTATTACAAATGAAAACTTTAAACTTAATCTAAATGAGACAAATTACTGCGAGGAAATCTCGAGAGTAAATGAATGGAAAACAATAGCTGCAAGCGTATTTTATAATAAAATAAATGCTAGCATAAGCAAGTTACATATTATTGTTTCGGGAGAACAAAAGGGTCTTTATTGAGTTCCAATATAATTCCTCCCTCCTTAGGTGGTTGCAAATTGGGGTTGATGTACCAAGTTAGGCAACTCAATTTGAACCTCAGTTTTCACATTTTTCCTAAATTTATGTTTACAATAAAAAATGGTTATAATAATTATGAAAATAACGATTAAAATAATAATAACATAAGTGGATATATGGTTATTTACAAAGGTTAACTCTTTTAAGGGTCGAACTTCAAGTTGCGAAGCTTCTTGTAGAGCTTCTTGAAGGGCTTCATGGTCTACTGTCTTCAGTTTGACCGTCGTGATGTTTTCGGGAAAAATAGGAATGTCTATTTTCGGTATCTTGAGTTCCAAATTGAAGTTTTCTTTAATGTCTTCGGAAAATGTGTGATTATTGAGAGTCACTGAACATTTTCTTCTGGAGATTAGAGTAGGACTGGCAATTATCTCGATGTACTTCTTTTGATTGCACTCCATAACTGCTGTCAAACTTCTTTTGGGAATTAACAATAACTGATTGTTAGGTAGTTCTTGAATTGTCGGTTCTTCATAGTCGATTTTCAAGAAAGGACATGTTTGTTGTTCACTATTAATAATACTGTGAACACAGGGCTCGTTTTGGGTTAATGTCTCAAAATTACACAAGTATACACCTTCGACATTAGGGCATTCATTTAAAGCATTAAAGTACGTGTCTGTTGTAAGTAACAAATAGGGGTGCTTAATATTAATAGTATAATTCTGGATAGGAATAGGATAGAGTTTATACATCAAAAAAGGTTTTGGATTTATTTTTGGTGTATAGATTGTAAAAATAATCAATTCCTTTTGAATGCTTACTGTTGTCGACATTGTTTCGTAATACTTTATTACGTTGTCAAATGGGATTTGCTGATTCTTGGGTATGTTTTTAAGAATCTGGTTGAGTTCATTGTGCTGCAATATAGTATAATGCATAATGCCTGATTGTGCAAAGTTGATAGCGAGTTGTACATGATTTATCAGATCTCGTATCTTGCTACTATGCATATCAATGTTATCAAGTATCAGGTTCAAAGTTATAATCGTCTGGAGGTTCTGATTATTCGCAGAAATATTTTTAATTCTCTGAGAAATAATAACTTGATTGTTCTCTATGTTTAGAAATTGGTCATGAAAGGTCTTCATTACTTGTTTAAGAATTTGTGCTTGATCTTTCAAATTTTCATTGATTGTTTGTTGATTTTCGTTCAACGTTTGAATGTATGAGTCATATCTAGCACCGTCTTCGGCGTCAAGTGTTCCGTACAGCCATTTCTGTGCTGTTCCCACAAAATTCAAGATTCCGCGCTTACTTCGTTTTCGCGAAGAAAATTGCTTTAAGAACTTCTTTATTGAATCAATTCGGGATTGACTTATTTCAATATTTGCTTCGAATAAATCAGCAATATAGTCTTTAGACCATGCAGTTTGGTTTAAAGTACTGTTTAAATTCTTAAAGGGGGTGTGCGCCAAAAAAACAACTTCATCTCAAAAAAAAAGAGAAAAAAAATCTAAGAATAACAGTGAAATCCGCACCCCTCTATGACAAATAATACCGCAGATATGGCTCTATGAAGGTACCGCATCTCACCCTATGACGTCACGAAAGCTTAAGCGACGCACGAGAAAGTGGATTTAATTAAATTTACATAATGTTTTTCCTGTGTTACCTACAATAATCTAAACAAAAACCACTCACGCGTGCCGGGAACAATCAAATTAACAATGCAGAGCGCCGCTGGACGAAGTTTTCGTGACGTCACGAGATCGTCGTCCACACTTTAAAGCGGTATATCTCAGCGATGGTTTATCGTAGAATAACGAGGTTTTAACAGTTATTCTTAGATTTTTTTACACTAAAACTTTAATTTTTGGCGCACACCCCCTTTAAGCGTTATTTCAAGATTTCTAATACTTTTCTTTATAATAGTTGTATTAATATGGTATTATGCAGTATTATGATCGTTTGTTATGTAGGTCGTTCCTATAGATATTGGTAATATAGGGTTTTCTACTGGTGTTAATATGTAAGAATTGGTTGTGGTTCCTACGATGATGAGGATGACGAATGTTGCCAGGAACATTTCGGTTGGTCTGAAACAAATTGTTTTGGTTGTTTAGGTTGTCGTTTTACGTTTTGTTTACTAAATCGTAATTGAGTATTGACGTCATATCGAGGGCTTGTTTTATTTCTATCGAATTGTTTGATAAAAATAGGTTGTTCAAGTTGGGGTTCTGCTTCGCGCTTTTTATTGATCTTCTCTAAATTTTGCGTTTGTTTTGTTATTAGTTTGTCGTGAATAACGTTATTTAGAGTTTCTAAACAGTCAGCGAGATTATTGATATAATCCGTTGTTATTTTGTTTTGTGAATGTTCGATGGGAATCGCATAGTTTAAATCTCCTTTGATTATTTGGAATGAGGTGTATCCTGTGACACTGTGTATGCTATTATTGTAATTTAGAATAGCAACAATCATGAGATCGTTTATGCTTTTACGTGGATTTTGCAACCTCAGGCTGGTTATACTTTCTCGTAAAGTAGAGTGTAGCCTTTCGATTTGACTGTTAGAGTTCGGACTTCTTGGGGTCGTGTAATGAAACTCAATCTTATGTAAGGTACATAGATCGGTCATCATTGCATTTTTGAATTCAGCTCCATTGTCGGAGGTGATTCTTTGGGGAATTCCGTGATTACTGAAATATTTTAATAGCTGGGCTATAATTTCAACGGATGTCTTGCTAGTGATAGGAAGAGCTTGAGCGAACTTTGAAAAGCTGTCAATTATTGTTAAGAACTTTTCATTCGGAACAGTATAGGTATCGATATAGAGATGTTCGAAGGGTCTTGATCCAATAGGGGTAGGCTTGAAAATTATTTTGTAGGGTTGCCTTTCGTACTTTGTTTTGTTGCATATCTCACATGCTTTTATGTATGCTTGAACGTCTTTTTCAAGGTTGGGCCAGTAGTATCGTTTTTTCAAAGATGAAACGTTTTCAGTCATTCCACGGTGGGAAGTTTTAGTTTCATGAAACATTTGAATCTTTTCTTTCTGTTCTTCAGGGTCTGTAATGTCCTTTACGAAAGAATTGGAAATTAACAGTTTGAAGGAATTAGAATTAAACGATGTTTGTAAAACTCGTAAGACTATGGGCTCTAGAGTTTTATTGTAGAAAAACATACAATATGTATTAGGTGACATATATTCTTTTATTAGTGTGATGATTTGTAGGTCTGAAGGGTCGTTTGGCAAGAAGAATTTTAATCTCTTTTTGTTTGGGAAAGGTGTAATTATTTCTTTTCGAATGGTATTGTTATTCGAATACCTAAAAATTACTTGATTAGGAAATAGGTGGATATGTTTTTTGGTATAGGGAGCTCCTAAAATAGGATTCTCTAGTGACGTATGAATAGTTTGTGCGTCTTCTGGAGAATTTCCCTGAGGTCGTCTTGGTGAAATAGGATTTTCAAGTGACGTAGGAATTCTTTGTACATCTTGTGGAAGATTTGCTTGAGCTTGTCTTGGTGGTAAGATGATTTGGGACAGTATTTTAAATTTCGGTGGTGGTTTTTGTGGTACAGTGATTTCACGAGGTGAATCACGAGGTGAGTTACGAGGAGAATCAGCTGATATAGTAGATTCTGAAAGTGACTTGTTTTCGTGTTCATCATTTATTCTTATTTCTTTGCCTTTTCCGATAGGTAATTTCGGTTTTTGGGGCATAAAAAGATTAGTACCTTCGAAATATTTTCGTAATATTTCGTCGTTATTTAAAGGGGTATCTTTTAGGATTGCTCCTAGGGTTTTGTGGAATTTTTCGTCAGAGTCTGATTCGGTGTGTGAGCTTGACGTATGAGAGATGGCATTGATCTGTAAAGGGGGTCTAGATAATGCATCAGCATTCATGTTCAAGGTTCCTTTTTTATACTTGATTGTATAATCAAATTCGTCTAGTTTGAGTCTCCATCTGACTAACTTAGAGCCAGGGTCTTTTACGGAAAATAACCATTCGAGTGGTTTATGGTCTGATAGTATCGTGAATTTTTGTCCAAACAAGTAGGGTCTAAAATACTTGGTTGCCCATACTATTGCTAACAATTCTTTCTCTATCGTTGAATAATTGCATTCAGCGGGATTTAGTATGCGACTTGCATACGCAATAGGAAGGTCGGAACCTATTGGTCCTTGTGATAGTACAGCGCCAATAGCATAGTTAGATGCGTCTGTAGTCAATAGGAAAGGTTTGGTAAAATCTGGATGTTGTAAAAATAGGGTCATTCATGAGAAGATTTTTGCAAGTTTCAAAACTATGAATAAATTCAGAGTAGTGAACTATTTTTCTTATCCTTTTTTAAGCATAACGTCATAGGCTTAGTGATTTTGGCAAAGTTTTTGATGAATTTACGATAGTAGCCAATCAATCCTAAGAATGATTTGATCTCTTTGGTGGTCTTGGGAATTGAAAATTTCTTGATGGCGTCAATTTTTTTCCGGGTTAGGTTTAATTCCTTCGGGGGTTATGACATGACCTAAAAATTCGACTGTTTTCTTCAGAAATTCTGACTTGTCTAGTTGAATTTTCAGATTGAACTGCTCCAATCTTTGGAATATTCTTTTCAAATTTTTGATGTGTTCTTGGAGAGAAGTGGAGTAAACAATGATGTCATCCATATAGACTAAACAAATTTTGTTTTGTAATCCGGATAAAACATTGTCCATCACTCTTTGAAAAGTGGCGGGGGCGTTTTTTAAGCCAAAGGGCATGCGAGTGTATTCGTAGTGCCCGTTTTCTACGTTGAAAGCAGTTTTAGGAATTGAACTCGGGTGCATTTCCACTTGGTGGAAACCAGAAGCTAGATCCAAGGTTGTGAAATAGTTGCTTCTGCCAAGCTTGTCCAAAATGTCAGAGATATTTGGCAAAGGATACCTATCGTCAATGGTCTTTTCATTTAGTTTGCGATAGTCAATGACCATTCGCCATTTTTGTTTGCCTGAAGCATCTAATTTCTTGGGGACTATCCACACGGGGGATGACCAAGGGCTTGAGGACGGTCTGATAATATTTTCATTTATCATTTTCTTAATTTGTTCATTAACCTCTTGTTTATGAACGTGGGGGGTAACGATAAGTTTTTACATGAACAGGGATCTCGTCTGTTGTCTTTATTTCGTGTTTTACTTGGTTGGTAAATGAGAGTTTTTCGTCTGGTTTATGAAATATTGTGGGGAAGGACATAACTAATTGCTGTAAAGCATTCAGTTCTTCTTTATTTAAGTGATCAGTTCGTAGAAGATTTAAGGGATTATTTACATAGTGGTTAGAATATTGAGGTAGCATTTGCTCCATGTTGAAGATTTCAAAATTATCTTCTTCGTAAATAATCACAATTATCTTCGAGTTGATCGATATGATAGTTCAAGGTAAGGGATTCGTCTGTACGGTTATGTACTTCTAATGGAATCGTGCCATTTTTGACTTTAACAATTGTTGGTAAGATAACGTGAGTTTCGGAATTTATGAATGGAGTTAGAATTTCTGTTCCCTCTGTTATATTAGTATTAAAGTAACAGATTTGCATTGTTCTGGCAGGGATTTCTAAAAGTTGGTTATCGAAATCGGATCGGAATTGAAATGGAATTGTAACTTCATTATTGGAAAGACACATATTAGAAAAATCGATGTTTAGATGATTTTCTTGTAAGGTTTTTATTCCAATGATTCCATCAAAATAATCGTGGAAATTGTACATTATCAATTCGACATTTTCATCGATATTGAATTCTTGTAAGATGGGTACAATAACTTTTCCTTGCGTTTTTCTAGTTCCCATGTAAGTAGTAAGTTTATTATGTGAGTTTATTATGTTATTTGGGAAATACATTTCAGCAATGGAAGGTCTTATAAGAGAAGCATGACTTCCAGTATCAATTAGGAGTTTACAGGGTGGATTTTGTATTTCGATGAAGGGTAATTGATTGATTTGGTAACTGTTTAAAGTTAAGGCTGATTGTCTTGTTCCGAGGCTGTTTGTTGAAAATTTTCTTCCGAATAATTTTCTTGTTGGTCGTAATCAGGGTAATAGTCATTATTGGATTGTTCGTCTTGATTAACAGAATAATCAGTGTAGTCATTTTCTTCACTTTCAAAATATTGTTCAGGATTTTGTTCTGAACTTTGTTCAAGAATGTTATTGATTTCTTCGATCGTGTATCTGGGTGGACCAGCATTTGGGTTTGGTCTAAAATAGTTAGACGGACCTGCTTGATTTTGTTGTGGTCTATACACTTGGGACGTTTGTCTACGAGGTTGAATGGATACACCAGACATCGGTGTTGGTTTGGAAAATTGTTGATTGGGTTTGTTTTTAGCAAACACATTTTGTTGTTTGGAAAAGTTCTTTCCAAAAGTACCAGAGCTACTTGGAAATTTTTGTTGGTAGTTTGGTTTTGTCTGAATGTTAATGGGTTGAGATGGAAATTGAGGTTTGTCATTGAAAAATGTTTGTTGGTAATTGGGTTTATTAGTTTGATAAGAAGTCTGTGTATTTGGTTTGTATGAAAATTTTTGATTAGATTGATTATGAGTTTGGTGATGTGACTTGTTCATATTTGTGTTAAACTTCATATGATTTTCTGCCAAATGATAATTTAGAACAAATGTAGTTGCTGCATCCAGTGTTTCTGGATTGCGAATCATTAATATGGTACGCAATTCTACTGGTGAATTTGTTATTAAATTCTGAACTGCAGTAATCTTATTTCGTGCGACTAGGACGTGTGAAACCGTTGCTAGATCTGGATCACTCATTATTTTTGATGTAATTCTATGCACAAGAAGTTTAAGTTTGTCAAGATAATCAAAAATATTTTCTTTTGAATTTTTGCTCGTGTACATCAACTCTTGAATAAGATTTTGTCTGGAGTAAGGATCTCCGTATTTAATTCGTAAAGCATCTCTTATGTCTGGCCAAGTTTTCAAGTCTGGTCTGGACATAAGAAAATTGCCAGCATCGTCAATTAATTTTGACTTTATTGCTGTGACTACAAATTCTTTTTGGGCATTTTCACCTGTATAGTAAGTGTGGAAAAATTCGTCAATATTATTTATAAAATATTCTAAATATCAGAGCTGGGCAGGGCTTGAGGGCTTTGTGCTTGTAAAAGTGCTTGAAGCACTTTGAGGACTTGAAAGCCCTGTGCTTCAAGCACTTTTATATATTTGTAATTGGGGCTTGCAAAGTCAATTACATCAGAAAAGTGCTTGGTAATTTGTAATTGAAAAAAAGTAATTCAAGCCCTTTCAATGAGCTTCAATTACTTTTAGAGGGCTTGAAGCACTTTGAAAGGGCTTGAAGCACTTTGAAAGGGCTTAAAGCACTTTAAAAGGGCTTGAAGCACTTTAAAAGAATTCAAGCACTTTAAAAGAGCTTGAAGCACTTTGAAAGGAATTTGAATTGACCATCATTTTACCTATCCCCCACCAAAAAAGTTTGGATCGATGTGTTTTGTGGCTTAATTTTATTATTAAATTAATGGGCTGATTGTTTAAATAAATAATTAATTTATATAAGGTACCCTATTTAACTTTATCACTGGAATTTTTTTCACTTTTCCTCATTAAACAATTTGAAAACCTCAAAATTGAATTACCATTACCATTACCACTCAAAAAATATAATAAAATACTCATCATTTCTATTTCTACTATACTAATTCAACTGATGAGTGTATGCGCAGTAGTTTTTGCAACTTTGAGAATTGTATCACAAATTCAAAGTACTTTAGGCACATTTCAAGAGCTTCAAGCCCTTTTGAAGAGCTTCAAGCACTTTTGGAGAGCTTCAAAACCTTTTGAAGAGCTTCAGGCACTTTTGAAGAACTTCAAGCACTTTTGAAGAGCTTCAAGCACATTTAAAGAGCTTCAAGCACATTCAAATAGCTTCAAGCAGATTTAAAGAGCTTCAAGCACATTTAAAGAGCCTCAAGCACATTTAAAGAGCTTCAAGCACATTTAAAGAGCTTCAAAGCACTTTTTAAGGCACCCCAAGCACTTTTGAAAAGGGCTTGAAGCACAAGCCCTTTTCAAATCACTTTGAGGGCTTTGTGCTTGCCAAGCCCTAAGCACTTTGAGGACTTTGTGCTTGTGAAGCACTTTTGAAAATAAAAAGGAATTTGTGCTTGGAATTGAAAGCACTTTGAGAAAGGGCTTAGGGCTTAGTGCTTCAAGCCCTTTCAGTGAGAGCTTTGCCCAGCTCTGCTAAATATGAGCTTTCGCCCTTAAATGGTTTGAGTAGCTGAACAATGGATTTTAAATTTTCACCCATGATTCTGTTTTGATTGATAATTTGTGGTAAAGTTTGCGCTTGAGCTAAATTAGAGGCTCCAGCAACACTCGTTGGAGGATTCATGTATAAAAATCAAAAATAAAAAAATACCTATTTATTATTTTTTTCAAAAATTATTTGTTATTTTTGGAACGTCAATTAAGTTTCCAAAAATGAAATGAAAATAAAATTCAAAAATAAAATCAAACTAAAATTCTAAAAAGTAAAATTAAAATTCTTAATTTGAGTAAAAAACTTCAAATTAAAGAGTAAAGTAAAACTCAAAATTCTCGTTTGAGTGAAAACTCTAAAATAAAAAATCAAAATTCGAAGTAAAACTTCTGAATTAAAGAGAGTTTTCTTTAAATTGTTTGTTTTATTTTGTTTTTTCAGCTAATTTGTGTTGAAATCACAGTATTAAATACCTCAGCGAATCAACAGCAAAAATAGCAAAAGGACTTAATTATGAAGCACCAAAATTACAAAATGTTAGGAAGGTTTTACTTACAGACAGATAATTTCTTTGTAACAGTAGCACTTCCTTAGCACGTTGGTTTTAATCCTCCTTATCCTCAGTTAATCACATAAATATGAAAGTGGATGGGCTGGATGTTCTAAGAGTTCTTTTTCAAAAACGTAATCCACGAACGAACACTTTTTCGAAAAATTCGCGAACTACTTTTTTTTTCGAAAAATCACGAACTCCGTTTTTCGGGTCTCCAAAGCCTTGCACTCTGAGGATCCTACCGACTGCGCCAATTAAGTTTCCACTTCAGTAAACTTTGTTTTTAAAAAACATTTATTTTCAAAACTAAGTATTACAAATGAAAACTTTAAACTTAATCTAAATGAGACAAATTACTGCGAGGAAATCTCGAGAGTAAATGAATGGAAAACAATAGCTGCAAGCGTATTTTATAATACTAGGTCATGAGCGCGCTTCGCGCGCTTTTTTTTTAAATCAAGTCCATCAAAATAATTATAAAATGGAAAATATTTATTAGGTGTTGTACAAAAAACAGCATAATTTTTGATTTAAATGTACATTATACATTAAATGTAACAGTGAGATAAGTTGTATAGATGTTATTCTAGTGAAGAAATTTCAAATGCGATGGATGGAGTTGGTGACTAATTATTTTTGTATGGTATATCATAATGATTTTAAATCGATCACATTTCTTGAATGTACGGTGTGCGTATGTCTACTTATCTCATTCTGTTTTATGGAACTCGTAGGTGTAGGTATACATTATTCGAAGTGGTTTATTTAAAACAGAATAATCATAACCATAATCAAGGTGTTATTATAAACCGAGTTAGTAACTATTTATGTGCTGTGGTATAATACGAGATATCGAGTCTTAATTTTTTTTTTACATTTTCATGAAGTTCCTTTTTTTTTATTAGGCCAGTTATTGAAGTCTACTCGATCAACATTTTACTGCAAACAATCGAAAAAAAAAAATTTTTAAAAGATTTTAAATTCAATTGCTCAATTATTCAACTTACATTTTTTGTTTGTACCTACGTGGTAGACATAAATTTTAAATGTGATCAAAGTAGTTGGTGAATTATTACTTTTGCGGTACATCGTAATGACTTTAAATCGATCTTATTTTTTGAATATACGGTGTGCATATGTCCAGTGCAACTTATTCTATTTTATGGAACTCGTAAGAATCCAAAGTTTAAAGAGTGCTAAGTCTTCATGTCGTTCTTCGTTATTTTCAATCATTTATGTTTATCGTGTTCAGGTTTTTGTCTTGTGATCTTCAAATATCTTGTAAATAAGTTGTAAAGATCTTCTGAAATCACCTATGACTGCGAAATTTCAAAATTAAATTATCAAAAAAACAATTCTTTAAAAACATGGTTTTTGACAACACTATTGCCTCTTTGTTTCCCTGAATAAAGTTTGAATGAGTCCCACGAACGAACTCTGAAAAGCGCCACATAAAGTTGTCCGTGACTAATACATCCTTTCTGGAGATCAATTACTATCCTATCAAATGTTTGTCCTTGAGATTTGTTAATCGTAACTCATTGCAAAGGCTAATTTTATTTTAAAATTGTCTTTGTTTGAACGTAAAGGGGTAGACGTTTTCGCAGTAGAGTGTTATTCGATTTATGAACACTATTTCTCCCTGTTTATCTACAGTCAATATCTCACAGCGTAACAGATTATCCCCAAGTTCCAGAACTAAAGGCCTTGTACCATTGCAAAGGCCTGCACTGATGCTTAGATTTCTAATAAGCATACAATAGAATTCGTTTTCAATCGTAAATCATGGAGCGGGAATTCGGCGGATTAAGCGAATTTAAATATTTTGGAAGAATAGCATCATTTAGATCACTATTATCACAGTTCTTGACACTATCTATACTGGTGTAGAGTTTTTCGGTCTTGACGTCCAACAGTTCGACAACTTATTCGTTTATTTCTTCGACATCAACATTTCTTGCAGAAAGTATTGCAGATTTGGTCAAGTCCCTGAATCTTCCTTCTTTTAGTATTGTTCGTCGACTTTTCGTATGAGGAGCGAGGGGGTGAAGCGAAAACCAGGGGTGACCTTAGGTGACCATTGGCGTTCAAATGTAGGGTGCCACCAGCTCACATTCCTTTCGAGTATTAGATTAAAATCGACGGACTTTACTTCTCATAGATGTTTTCAACAATATCCGAATTATCAATACATTTCTCCGACAATTTTAGATTGTCGTTAGAATCATTTAGTGTTCGTTATCGCATAAAAATGGCTCAATTTCAGCAATAAGTGCTTAATATTGGCCTTTAAGGCGGCAACCGTTCGAGATTTGTCAACATAGACTTTGGATTTTAGAATGCCCAGAGAAAAAAATCCAGTGACGTTAGGTCGGCCAATTGTGGATTCTGAAGGACGATCGTTGACATCATAAATTGCACGGAGTGCACGAAACGTTTTCCGAATAGAACATTGGTTTTGATAATGATAATAATTTTTAACAATTCCGACGCGTTGCTCAATCGTGTAGCGCTCCATAATAAAATGCAGAGACTAATTGAATACGGCTGCCAAAGATAGCACCTGTGTGACTATCGAGTTTTTCATGGGCTATTGTCAAACATCGAGCGTTACTATTGGAAAACCCTATACATACCTAGATTCTTCTATTGGACCTAGAAAAAATATTAAACCACTTCCTTGCTTTGAAAAACAACCATCTACAGAGCAATATCTAATAGCACAGCTAATAGGCATATTGTCAGAGAATTGTCACATAAGTAACAAATTCACAGTCCTTCACAAAGATGCAACCGAGGAGAACATTGAAAATGCCGAAGCAAACTTCAACGCTAATGCTTGTGATTATTGTGAGCTTTGAGATCCGCTAAAATTCAACCCTTTCCAGATTTTCCAGAATTTTTCCGACCCAATCCAGAAATTTCCATGCGTTTTCCAGACGTTTCCAGAAATTTCCAGACTTTATCCAGATTTTTCCAGACTTAGCTAGACTTTATGCAGACTTGTCAAAATTTCTCCAGACCTTATCAAGCCTTTTCCAGAGGTTTCCAGACATTTCCAGACTTTCCCAGACTTTATCCAGACTTTTCTAGACTTGGCTGGATTTTTCCAGACTTTATCCAGACTTGTCTAGATTTCTCCAGACCTAATAGAGCCTTTTCCAGACGTTTCCAGAAATTTTCTGGCTTTTCCAGACTGTATCCAAACTTATCCAGACTTTTCCAGATTTAGCTAGACTTTATCCAGACTTGTCTAGATTTCTCCAGACCTTATCCAGCCCTTTTCTGACCTCTCCGGACTTCTCCCAAACACTTTCCCGACTTCAAATACACTTTTCCAGACTTTATCCAGACTTGTCTGAATTTCTCCAGACCTTATCAAGCCTTTTCCAGACGATACCAGAAATTTCCAGGCTTTTCCAGACTTTATCCAGACTTTTCTAGACTTGGCTAGATTTTTCCAGACTTTATCCAGACTTGTCTAGATTTCTCCAGACCTAATAGAGCCTTTTCCAGACGTTTCCAGAAATTTTCTGGCTCTTTTCCAGACTTTAGGTATCCAAACTTGTCTGAATGTCTCTAGACCTTATTAAGCCTTTTCCAGACGTTTCCAGAAATTTCCAGGCTTTTCCAGACTGTATCCAGATTTTTCTAGGCTTAGCTAGATTTTTCCAGACTTTATCCAGACTTGTCTAGATTTCTTCAGACCTAATAGAGCCTTTTCCAGACGTTTCTAGAAATTTTCTGGCTCTTTCCCAGACTTTATCCAAACTTATCCAGACTTAGCAAGACTTTATCCAGACTTTATCCAGACTTATCTAGATTTCTCCAGACCTTATCCAGCCCTTTGACCTCTCCGGACTTCTCCCAAACACTTTCCCGACTTCAAATACACTTTTCCAGAACTTATCCAGACTTGTCTGAATTTCACCAGACCTTATCCAGCCTTTTTCCGACGTTACCAGAAATTTCCAGGCTTTTCCAGACTTTATCCAGACTTGGGTAGATTTTTCCAGACTTTATCCAGACTTGTCTAGATTTCTCCAGTCCTAATAGAGCCTTTTCCAGACGTTTCCAGAAATTTTCTGGCTTTTCCAGACTTTATCCAAACTTATCCAAACTTTTCCAGACTTGGCTAAACTTTTTCCAGCCTTATCCAGACTTTATCCAGACTTGTCTAGATTTCTCCCGACCTTATCCAGCCCTTTCCTGACCTCTCCGGACTTCTTCCAAACACTTACCCGACTTCTATTATGTATAAGTAATTGCCTATCTATGAGTCGGCACTCAATGTATGCAAAAGCGGTAACAACCTTGAACTAACATAAACATATCGATTTTATATTCCGATTGCCTTATTTGCATAATTAAAGCGGTGACAACCTTGAACTAACATCTCGATTTTATAGTCAGAAAATAAATGCTAGCATAAGCAAGTTACATATTATTGTTTCGGGAGAACAAAAGGGTTTTTATTGAGTTCCAATATAATTTGACATCTGCAATGTTGAAAAAGCAAAAGTTCCGAATTGAATTGAATTCCATTTTTGTTTTGTAAACAACACTTAATAAACAGCATAGAATATTAACAGTCATTCTGCTTGGATTTTTTATTGTAATTTCTTTCATTTTTATTCGTAGAGGTAGAAACCATAATTAAGTTACTCTCAGTAAAACTAAAATATAGCTTTAAGTAATAATGTAATATCTGGTAATTGAAATTATTTTGACTCCTATTTAAATGCAGTACCGTTTCGAAGTGACGATACTTGTTCTCTCTATTTTGTATTTTTTTTTTCTCTGAAATCGAAGAAAACTTTTTTTTTCCTTTCTTTTTTTCTCCTGCTTAAATCTCACCCCTCAATTCTTACTACTTTTTTAGTCTTCACTCTTCTTCGTCGTCATCTCTAAGGTATAAATGTTAAGCTTTGCACATCTTAATGTTAGATCATTACTCAACAACTTTGATCTATTTAAAGATCATATCACTACTAATAAATACAGTTTAATTGGAATCTCTGAAAGTTGGTTGAATCCTAATATATCTGATCAGGATGTTTCTGTTGAAAACTATAATTTTGTAAGACGCGATCGTTTAGGGCGCGGTGGAGGCGTCGGTCTTTACATAAGAAATGATTTAGATTATTCTTTAGTTCTAAGTGAGTGTAGAGAGTTTGTTGAGCATGTGTGGGTTAAACTGAAGTACAATAATGAAGTTATTGTTGTGGGAAATCTCTATAGACCCCCTCAGGGTAGCCGTGTAGAGTTTCTTACCTATTTTGAGGATATTTTAATAAATTTCTTTGCAAATTCAGATAAAATTATATGTTTTGGAGACTTTAACATAAACATGCTAGACATTGATTCCGGATATGTAAGTCAACTTAATAATATTTTAGAAACATTTGGTTTAAATCAGTTAATTTCTGAACCAACTAGGATTTCGAATATTCAGGATGTAGGAGTAATTGATGTTGGCATATCCGATCATCTTCTTGTATATTGCTGTCTCCAGTTTTTGATGTCAGAGCCCGAAAAAATCGTTTATACATATCGACCTTTAAATCAAATTAACTTAATCAGATTTCAGGCAGATTTAGAAGGTGCTGATTGGAATATTTTATATGAGATAGAATCTATAGATCAAAAGGTATTATATTTAACTGACACTATATTGCACATTTTCGATATTCATGCACCCTC
Source organism: Ceutorhynchus assimilis (assembly GCA_917834065.1). Lineage (NCBI taxonomy): Eukaryota > Metazoa > Arthropoda > Insecta > Coleoptera > Curculionidae > Ceutorhynchus > Ceutorhynchus assimilis. The sequence goes on along the minus strand of OU892281.1, from coordinate 30,863,683 downwards.
AAAAGTTTACAGAGGAAAAAAAAGACCCTACTGTCCATGGATAACTGACAACATAAAATACATGAAAAAACTCAGAAATCAAGCTTTAAACCGTTTTCGAAGGACTAAAAACCAAGAACACTGGAATTATTATAAGCAATTGAGAAATTACACAACATCGGCTATTAGATCTGAAAAAAAAGCTTACCTAAATTTTAAACTTCAAACTTGCAGCACAAAGGAAAAATGGAACGAACTTAAAAAACTTAATATCATAACAAATAAAAAAAGTAACACCATACCAAATAATCTGACAAATTTAGACCAACTTAATAAGTATTTTACGCAAATAAGAAATAGCAATGATATACCTAACCAAGAACTCATAAACTTTGATAAAAATAATTTATTGGTCAATGAAACTTTTTTTTTCAGCCAGTTAGCGAATATTTGATTTCCAAAATTCTCCTTAAACTCAAATCTAAAGCTCTAGGATCGGATAATCTCAATATAACGCTGATTACTTTGTGTTGTCCATTTAAAATTCCATTTATAACACACATTATAAATTGCTGCCTAAGTGAATCACACTTTCCCCAATCTTGGAAGTCCGCCAATGTAATTCCTCTCCCCAAAATTAAAAATCCTACCGAGTTTGGTCATTTACGATCAATTTCTATTTTAACCACTCTCTTAAAAATCCTAGAAAAAGTTATGGAACTTCAGATAAATACATTCCTCAACAACAATAACATAATACCCAGCAAACAATCCGGCTTTAGAGCGGGCTATAGCTGCTCAACAGCTTTGTCTGATTTAACTGATGATATAGTGCGGGCGCAGGACAACAGCAATGCTAGTGTGCTCATTTTATTAGACTATACAAAAGCATTTAATATGCTTCACCATGAAATTCTTCTGTCGATTTTAAAATACGTAGGCTTTAGTAAGTCGGCGTCTCTACTTGTCTCCTCATTCCTTTCAAAGAGATCTCAAAGAGTTACTCTTGACGGACAATATTCGGAATCTCTTAATGTCTTTGCGGGAGTGCCTCAGGGTAGTATTTTGGGTCCTCTTCTGTATAGTATATTCACCTCTAACTTTATAAAATCATTAAAATTTTGTCAATACCACTTATACGCAGACGATACGCAAATCTATTTATCTTTCAAACCTTCAGAAGTAGCTGCAGCCAATAAGCTGATCAATGAAGATCTGAAATCGTTGCTTGATGAATCAAATAAACATTTGCTCAAAATAAATCCTAACAAATCGGTAGCTCTCCTGTTTTGTAATGAAAATATTAGAAATGATCTTTTAGGCAATATTGAACTAAATCTAGGACAAGACACGATATCATTTAAAAATTCGGCTAAAAACTTGGGACTTGTCATGGATAGCAAACTCAAATTTAAAGAACACATAACACTTTGCTTAAAAAGAGCATATTCAGTTTTGAGGGGTTTATACTCTCATAGACACTATCTTTGTCAAAGAACTAAAACTTTGCTTTGCGACTCTTTAATTCTCTCGCATTTTAATTTTTGGATCACCTATATGGGCCTTTTTTGGATTTGATAGATGTTAGGAGAGTCCAAAAGGTTCAGAACTCTTGCATTAGGTTTGCGTGTGGAATAAGACGAAGAGACCGAGTTTCACACAAACTGAATGAATTGGGCTGGTTAAGTATGTTTAACAGGCGTAGTCTGCACTCACTATGCTTCTTTTATAAATTAATAAAATTTAAAACTCCACCATACCTACACAATAAAATCAAATATCGAACTGACATTCATAATTTAAACATTCGCAGGAAACAGCTTTTGACAATACCGTCTCACAATAAAGAATTCTTCAAAAAGTCATTCAGCTATTATACCATTGCCTCACTCATTAACAAATATGAAATAATTGATTTTTCTACATCTGTTGGTGTTTTTAAAAAAAGAATTAAATTAAAACTAATTTAAAATATAATATATTATATTTCCTGCTCTAGATAAATCGCCCTTAATTTCCTGCACATAAATAATTGGGTACATCATGAAATTCCTATCTGCTTTAATATTATTCTCCGCTCTAGTATATATATTATTCTCTACCATGTGCCCTCTTTTTCTTTTTCTTTTCTTTCCTTCTTTTCTCTATTTTTCCACCTCCTTCTTCTCTTTCTTCGTCTTACAGTTTAAGTATCAAGTGCGTTACTTGATTTTCATATTCATAGATCTTAGATAAGCCTTTCTTTATATTTTATTTTAAGCAATTTTTTGGGGCCTCAACAGCACTCATGCTTGCGTGGGATGCTGCAAATATGGCCTATTATTTCCCACATTTATCTTAGTTAACTGTTTGGAATGTAATTTTTCTGGAGATAATAAATATTATTATTATTATTATTATTATTATTAACTTTATCGCTGAATTTTAATGGGACATACAAAAATGAGTTGCATAACTTTATTACTTTGGCCAAGAAAGTGTCTCCACTAGAACAACATTGTTGGATGGTGTTGATATCGGTTTTTTTGAACATACAGCCGGATTTAACATCATGTATACACCAGCGTAACACACGCAAACATTCAATGTCAAAAATAAATAGCTTTATTGTTTTGAAGCATAATTTTTGGCGACAAAGCCGTACTGAAAATTAATTTCCCAACTTAAACAATATTCACTTATACATGAAAAATTCAATCATATTGTGGGACAAAAATGAGGTGTTAAATGATTTGCGGGAAAATTATCTGATTTGGCAGAACTTCGAACAGATGGGAGCTTCAAAAACTTTCTCCGTATGTCTAGTTTCTAGTTCTGATATGGAATTTTAAGTCAGAAAAATAGACCTCCTGATTCGGAAATCAGAATATTCATGGTTGCAAAATAAACCAAATGCAACTTTTTGTAATGAAGCGTCCACACTGTCTCTAACTTTAATTTTTGTTATTGTTGCTCAATTTTGACGCGTTTCACATTTTCCTTTGTTGCCTTGATGGAGCCGTAGCTTAATAATTGTAAAAAAAAAAACGTTTTTTTAAGATGAACCTATCTATGTTGAATTCGTCTTGCCAGAATCTTTTCATTGCAGACTTCCGCTTAGACCAATGTTGCTCCACTAGCAGAAAACTACTTGGCCCTATAACAGGTTCAAAATACTGTTTTTCAATAGTAGTACCAAAAGATGATCTTGACTTTATACCCATTGGTTTTGAGTGTTTCCCATTCTCAAGAACAACAACTGATCACGAATATGGATGTGGCCGTGAAAATGAATCTGTTCAACAGGTGAATTGCAAATACCAAAAAAAAAAAAAGAATTAATAAGTACATCAATGTCTGACATCATATTTAGATAAATGGTCACACAAGTTTCCTTGATTTATCTATTATTTACGGTGCTAACGCAGACGAAGGAGCATTTCTCCGTGTCCTGAAAAATGGCCTATTGAAATCTGAACATCGACTGGGTCAAAAATGGTTACCTAGGAGTACAAATATCACTAGAGATTGTATACTAGGGGATCCAAAAGAACCGTGTTATGATGGAACAGGCAATCAGTTTATTTCCGGAAATTATCTTTCTCGTTTAATAGGATCTTTCTAGGTGACGGACGAGTCAACCAAAATCCTCAACTCGCAATACTGCAAACAATACTTCTTAGAGAACACAACCGAATAGCGGATAGATTAGGAGCAATAAATCCTCATTGGGACGATGAAAGGACATTCCAAGAAGCAAGAAAAATCATCATTGGGCAGCATCAAAAAATAGTTTACTATGATCTTCTACCATTGTTAATTGGTGAAGATAATATGAAGAAACATAAACTCATATATACATCGAAAGGTTACGTAAATGATTACGATCCTACTATCGATCCTTCAATTATAAACGAACATGCTGCAGCCGCTTTTAGATATTTCCATACTTTAATTAATGGACAACTGAAGTAAAGTTTAATCCTATTGCTTATTATAGTTTAATTATTTTTTTTTATAGTATGTTTAATGAAAAACGGCTGAACGAGGGCGGAATCCGTATTAGCGATTACATTGTGAGACCTTTAATTTTAGAAAATCGTAGAACAAGTTTCGATGATCTGACTAGAGGTCTGGCCACTCAATCGATGTTGGCTGCAGATGAATATATATCGAGAGAGGTAAGAGTTATTCAAGTATTCATTTATCACAATGTAGATTTTCATGCCCTAAAGGTTTGTATGGTATAGGAATATAAAAAGCTGACAGATCTAGAAAGACCTGTTATTATACACATAACAGAAAATTATTTTTTCTACAAACGTATTAAAAATGCAATTTTTAACACCGCCCCGAAGCATTAAAAATGTTACTTTATCGCACTAGTGCCATAAAGTCTTTATAGCACTAGTGTTAAAAGTGAAACATCAAATTTTGAGAGCGGACGTCAAAAAAAGTTTGTATTTTCAGTTATTTAAATTGATATTAATGGTGCAATTTGAACAACTGAGGTAGCCCGATTGGCCGCCTCATCTATATTTTTCGAAGGATCGATGCAACCCTCTTTTTCTTCTGTATTTTGTTGCGTTTTTAGCAAAAAGCATTCCTGACCACGACAGACTTTAAAGAAACTGAAAAGACATTTCGTTACCTGTAAAACAAGGTGCTGGTTGTATGGATTTTTTGACAAATGTCAAATTCGAGAGTTTTATGTAGGAAAGATGCTTCCAATTTATTATTCATTTAAAAATCCAATTCGTTACTGGTTATTGCTTTTTATTACGGTTTGTAGAAAAAATATTGTATGATATTTGTGTTAAAAGTATTTTTAAGGCACTTATGTGAATTGCAGAATTCGCTTCGCTCATTCTGCAAACTTTCACATGCGTGCCTTAAAAATGTACTTTTAACACTTATATCATAAATAACTATTATTTGCAATCATATATGTAATCTTGACATTACTGGTTCTTTAAAAATTTGGAAGTGTCACTTCACTTGTGTCACTTCCCTCTTCGATTTCCCTCACCGATTTCCCTATTCGACTTCCCTCACCGATTTCCCTCACTGTAATTTATTTACCTTTGCTGGCAACAATGAGAACATGTCAGGTATAAAAACGTCAAAACAGTGAATGACAAATGTTGGCATGTTTGTTTTATTTTTTTAATATTAAAAAAATTGAATGACTAATCATAATTAATGGTGTGCTTGCAAATAAAATAGTATACAAACCTCAAAGGAAAGTTTTCATTTCTGTCTCGAGATTAATAGTCAATCTCGACGCTCCGCGTCTCGATTGACTATACCGGGTGTTTATCAAAACCCGCTCACCCCTATAACTTTTTTATTTTTCCAGATAAACAAATGAAATTTGGTGTGTTTATTTATGACCCGGATGTGCATTATTTGACGTATTTAATTTTTTACTATCACTTCCGGTTTGGCCGGAAGTGACCCTAACTTTCTTATTTCAAATGAGACGCTAGGTATATTTTTCCTCATTTTAATAGAAAAATACATTACAAGTACAATGACACCTCATTTATCACTTTATGACATTTCATCACCAAATTATTTAAATTTTTACTTTTAAATATAGAGCACCATGAATAAGTCAAAATGCTTAATTTTGCTCCTAGGAACATGGGAAAATTTGTTTTGATCTTATTTTGTATTTTGTATCTCCTACAGACTCATTTAAAGAAAGTAGATGCGCATTTTTAGAATTATATCAGTTTTTTCAAATGGAAAGGGTATGACTCATGAGCATGTTCCAAAAGTGCGTTTTCTAACGGGCAATTCAGTACCACACAATCGCTAGTTCATCACTCTAATTAAGAATTTTTCTAGCATTCTAAATATTTTTGGAAAATTTCAGTTCAATATTTGAATAAACTAGCGATTGTGTGGTACTGGATTATTTGTTAGGTAATGCTCTCTCGAAATATGCTAATGAGCCATCATACCCTTTCCATTTGAAAAAATTGATATAATTCCAAAAATGCGCTGCTACTAACTTTAAATGAGCCTTTAGAGGATATTAAATTCAAAATAAGCTCAAAACAAATTTTCCCATGTTTCTAGGAGCAAAATTAAGCATTTTAACTTATTCATGGCGCTCTAGATTAAAAAGTAAAAATTTAAATAATTTGGAGGTGAAATGTCAAAAAGTGACAAATGAGGTGTCATTGTACTCGTAATGTAGTTTTCTATTGAAATGAGGAAAAATTTACCTGGCGTCTCATTTAAGATAAGGAAGTGTCACTTCCGGTCAAACCGGAAGTGATAGTAAAAAATTGAATACGTCAAATAATGCACATCCGGGTCATAAATAAACACACCAAATTTCATTTGTTTATTTGAAAAAATAAAAAAGTTATAGGGGTGAGCGGGTTTGGAAAAACACCCGGTATAAATCTCTCGACAGTAATGAAACACTATTCGGTATGTAATATACTATTCTAGAATATCTACGATTTTTCCTAGGCTTTCCGGTTGTTGAAGAGGAATGCTTCAAAGCAAGCGGCCTTTATTTATAACATTGCCTTTCTCTTAAACCTGATTGTTTCGATCAGAAGTTTGGTTTTTAAGGTGAGCTCCAAGTGAAACACTTTCATGTTGCGTTTGGGGCTGCGTTAGATCCTGTATAAGTACCCATATACTTTAACTTTTTTAGAACGACGTGTCTGTTTCATCTTGCGTTACTTTTGGTGACATAATTTTCCCTTTGTGCAGCACTTTATCACCTCGTCTTCTACCTAATTGACCTTAGGGCCTTCATTCGGACCTTATAACTCATCATCGCTTTGGTGCCAAGAACAATACATCAAAGGGTCGCTGAAGCTCTCTTTCACACTAAACTTTTGCTGGAGAAATCTTTTGGATCGCTGCTCGATATGCCAATAATCTTTCTTCACACAACGACCAAACGGAGATTTTTTTTTCAATTATGTTTTATCGGATATCTCAGCCATGCCATCTGGCAATGACGTCATTCTAGTCCTAATAATATTGTCACGAAGCCTCTCTTGCTCCGCTACGTAGCTCGACTAGTCACCCTGAAAATCAGAACGGGAAGGGAAAGGGAACACCAGAATAACTCTAGATAAATATAATATTTCTAATGTTAGGATAGATATTACATTTAGAGTAGAAATACAAGTATTACCATATTGTTACCATCCCAAGCCAGCACGTCCCTTCGGGCTGAAAAGGATCTAAGAGCACCTGAGCGAATCTGTCGGGCATAAGCCCAAGCTTGATCTTTGTGGTCAGCACTTGCTAAGAAAACCAAACCAACACTACAATAGAAGCTAGGAAGCCTGTACTGCAGAGCAGAGTCTGGGTCGTCAGATGAAAACGGCTCGGACAGAGATACGATACGCAATCCCTAGGCGAGTTCGGTTCGGTTCGCGAGCGAAAAGATGACTGGCCCCACGTGATCAGTTCTATTACTTCAAATGAAAGATCACGTGAGCTTCTGTCAACAGTGTCACTTTTTAACTCGCAGAGGATTAACCGAATTCGCCTCCTATTCGGTCAGATAGCTTCCGGTGAATTTGGTTGTAGCCCGTGGTCCCATGTAGGGTTGACAATACCAAGTATTGCTTACTTTTTAAGTTTCTGGAAAAGCTTGGATTCAAAGTTCCGTCTTCTATTATAGTGCCGTTCCAGAAAAATGCAAAGCCTGTAGAACAGGTTGTCTACTAGAACTTGAAGCTATTTGATTGGGGATGTTAAATACATCCCCAGACCATTCACTGAAATAGTCCATTGGAATTAAGATGTATTTGCCACCAAAGGGGAAGGTGTATTGATAGCAATTCAAAAGGGTATTTTTAGCTCAATGCTGCGACTCACCCAGTACTATTGAACAGTTATTCGTCAGGGTGCACTCGGGGAATAGAAAATTATTGCTTAGTGTAGTTTACCTACCACCTAGATCCAATAGCCAGGATTACAGATATTTTTCGGACTCAGTGGAAACTTTGTCGAATACATTCCCAGATTAAAAGCTTTGCATTTTTGGTGACTTCAACTTACCCAAGGCACAATGGGGTAGACTGTCTCAGTTCTGCAGCTGTTGCTGTTGCTGCTAAGTCTTCCTACCTCAGAGCGTGAATCCACCAATGTTTATCCAATTTATTATGATTTTGGGTCTGCTGACTACACACTCCTCAATGATAACCTTGGGATGGTTCGCTGAGATGACTTACTCCGGGGTCTCGATGTGATGGAAATGACAAGGATTTTCTATGACATTATCCATATGGCTATCGATTGTTGTGTTCCAAATAAGAAGCTCTCAAGCTATAAATTTCCACGATGATTCTCCCTTGAACTAATAAAAGGACCTAATAATTAAGAAGAAAAGTGTCGACAGAACTTGGAGCAAACGGGTTCCCCTGCTGACTATGTTGAATTTTCAAACCTTCGGGCTCAGTGTGAGACTCCTTTCCAAAGATTGCTATACAAATTATGTCATAAACTTAGAAGTGTCATGTTAAAGCCTTTGACCGTGTCAACCACAACGTCCTACTTGCGAGGCTTGAGAGAATTGGAATATCTGGTACTCTACTTACGTGGATCAGCGACTACCTTAGGAACAGAACCCAAACCGTCAAGGTCATCAACTTCTGCTCTCAGCTCATTGACATCCCCTGTGTACCAAGAGGATCTCACCTGGGACCCCTGCCATACAATATTTTCACAAACGATATTGGTTCTTGTTTAATAGTGAGTTTCTGTGTTTGGCCGATAGCTTAAAGATACTCGCCCGAGTCTCCTCCCACGAAGACTGTGCCAGACTACAATCTGACTTGGATAGACGTTCCGAATGGTGTGTCACAAGTAGCATGGAACTCAATGCCTCTAAATGTTAAACTATCGTTTTCTCCAAAAGCCGAAGCCCCATATAATTTGTTTACCACATAATCAATGAACCACTTGAAACAGTGTCCCAAAAACGTGATCTGTGTTTCATTTTTGATAACACGTTAAGTTTCTCTAGCCACATTTCGGATATCGCTACCAGGTCTCTAAAACTGTTGGGCTTTGTTAAGAGGTGTTCAAGGTTCAAGGGACTTCTCTAACATCTCTTCCATCAGGCTTCTCTACTGCACTATGATAAGGCCCATCCTGGACTACTACTCCTCGGTTTGGTCACCTCTATGTATTCTTTCCACATCAAGCCTTGGAGCAGGTGCAATTTGTACGGTACTTGGCCTTCAAGGCAGGTATTATACTCCTCCCGAAAATTATATCTACACGATGGTGACCTCTACCGTCGCTTCAACCTGCAACCCTTAGCCGCCAGACAAATCAAAGGGATTTATTAACATTTTTCAAATTACTAAACTCTCACAACGATTCCATATATCTATATCCAGAATTGGACTTCATGCCCCAGCAACAACTAAACGCTCTTCCACTACCTTCTCAGAAAAGATCCACTGGACTAACTATGGTTCGAACACTTTTATTTCCAGAGCTTCCCGAATCTCTAATGAGTTCAATACCCTGGACTTTTTCAGTACTCGTGAAGACTTTAAAAGAGAGCTTAACTCCTTAAATAAAGTTCCTGTACCTATTAATTGTTAAGGGCCAAATTATGGACCAACTGGTAAGTGTCTGGTTGTTACCTAGTAGGTACTTTCTATTCTCTAGTGCATAGAAAGTACCTGCTGGCCCTAATGTGATATTTAATAATAAGAAATAATTTTATTGTAAGCAATGTTCGCCATCTTGTCACGTTGTTGAGTATCTTTTGTTTTTCTACATATTTTAATTCTTGTTTACTTAATTTGTTGTCTAAACGTCTAATGATTGTAAATAGATGTTCAGTATGCTATTATGGAATTTCCCGTCAATAAATAAATATTTGTTGCTTTTCTTTATTTTAGAAAAGACTTGTCAAATGATAATCCCACATTGTACTGCTTAATACAGCATGGATTAAGTATTCGATTAGACGAGGACATAGTCGGCATCAAAATTTTACTCGGGATTTCACATCCTCACAATAAGTGACCGAATAATATTGGTCACGAATTTTGTTTATCTTATTGACGATGGATAACTGATGTTCCTATTCAGTTAAGCGACCCTAGTCTTAGGTACCTACGTACCACCAATTGTTACATTGGCACTCTTCCAGGAGTCCCAGGCACACTCGCAACGAATCCATAATTTCTTGAAGGCAAGGATTTACCTACTGGATATTTAAAACTTTTTGGTTTCGTTTTTTTTGCAATATTATGCAGTCGCCCTGACCTCTGTTTAATTTTGAAGTTATACGCCAGCAATTTCTCCAACCATCTGTTTGCAATTTGCCTTTCTGATAGTTTTATATCCATCAACCATTTGACTGCTGCATGATCCGTTCTAATTAGTTATTGGTATTGTTATTCTGGCAATTCATTGGTAAAGTACGATTTCAGGTTTAAAAGTGAATTATTGAGTTGTCGCTTAATTAGTGTGTCATGACATGACTCTCTAATCTGTGTCATTGTTTCAGCCTTGAGAAAGACTTAAAATGTAAGCAATTTTTAGATAAAAATTGGAGTTTCATTATTGGTCCTAAACTTCCTGAAGGACTATATACCTCTTATATAATAATATATAAATATTTCTTCAAAATTTTCAATGCCAAAACAGATATAGTACTTCAACACTGTTTAACACACTAAATGGCCACCCTCTGCATGTCATTGACAAGGCAAACCGGAATCCATCCTAGAGCTCATGACCTAAGACTAAGATAAAATACCAATCACTTTTAAAGTTATACGATGCTCACAGCATTGCAAAAAAACTAATTCAGAACCTTGTATAATAAATTTTAAATTATAGATGACAAACAAGTTTGGAACACAACCAGGAGATTTAGTAGGGCTTGATTTGATAGCCATTTGTATCCAGAGAAGCAGAGATCACGGTTTGGCAACGTATAATGATTTAAGGCAATATTGTGGCTTGCCAAGAGCAAATTGTTTTGAGGATTTACTTGATGTCATTAGGAAAGAGAATATACAAAAACTAGAAGAGCTCTATAAGAGTCCAGATGATATCGATCTGCTCGTAGGAGGGTCCTTGGAAAAGTTGGTGCCTGGAGCTCGAGTTGGGAAAACATTTTTGTGCATTATTACTGAACAGTTCATTAGGACCAGAAAGGGAGATCGTTTTTTCTTTGAAAATTCTGGCGACATTGGTAAGGGTCAAAAAAATGCTCTCAATTTTATTTTTAACTAAATTGAGAATTTATGTAGGTTTCACTTTGTCACAACTTCGAGAAATACGAAAAGCTAGTATCTCAAGATGGCTTTGTGATAATACCAACATTAAACGGATACAACCCAATAGTTTTGTACAAATATCAACTGAGTGAGTAAAAAATTTAATCTCAGTGATTATTGATTGATTTAAAAACGATTTTGCTTCTAGAAATGAGCTAGTTGATTGCAATGATTTGCCCTTGGTGAATCTTAAGTTATGGAAAGAATGGTAGAATAATGCTGCATATTTTATCCAATAAATAAAATTCGAACTCCATTTGATAAATGTAGTTTTATTGAGCAAGAAAAATATTTTCATGGCACTATATGCAATTTTGCCCCAATTTAACTGAACCTGTATTTCTTACCGTTCCCAATATCCCAATGGTTGCCCTTGAAAAAGGACACCCTGTATACATATGTTTGATATGTTTTAATATAAATGTTTTTTGATCTATTTTTAGGATTATGCATGCTATTTTGGCAATGATTTTATATTTCATTATTTTGGGAACTTCTTTTAATATTGCTTGTAATAATTATCAAAGTTTTATCACTGTTATTATTTTTGTTTCTTCTTCAATTATCTGCTATTCCTTTTCATTTTCTTCTAAGAGCTTTGTTAAAAACAATGACAGCTTAACACAGATAGACACCGCATCTCATTCATTGAACTGATGTTTGTTATGATGACAAGGCCCCCCATTGACCAGGAGAGGTGAGCTGCTCGAGGGGGATCATGGTAGGGATGCAGCAATGGTGTAAAAAAACCCGCCTTCCTTTCTGAACCGGTCATTCACTTGTCAAAATAATGAAGAAATGCGTGCAACTCGTTCATCTATCTATCTGCCTCTAACTCATATGATATAAGTTCAATGGGCGCGTTGACATGCCAATCGATTGCAGCACGTGTTCCGCCCAAGAGTCGTTTTTAGTCTTGGAAGCACCAGTTTTTTGAAAGCATTGTCATAACAGGATAAAATTTGATTCTTAACAATTTGGCAACCTAATTGGAGGGGATCCGATACACCGGTGGTGGATCACTCTCCTAGATGTTGGCAGCACAAAATTTTGTTTACTGTAATGTCTAAAGTCCGACAAATACCATTTTAAAGTCACGTGATATTGGTGGCAAAAAACGTATGTTCATTGATTATGTCGTTGATATCGGGTCTTAAAAAAAAACCAATCGAAGATTGCTAAGTATGGTTTTTTAAACGTATGTCTTAGCAATCTTTGTCTTTAATTTTGTCAATGAAATTTAATGTCAAAATGTCCTGTCAAAAATCCTGACGAATAAAGAAACAGTAATGCGACGTACGTTTTCGTAGTCAAAGCAATCTTCGATTGGTTTTTTTTTGAAGACCCGATATCACCTACAAAAAGCTACTGGTGGTTAATTACTATTGAATTTTAAGTTATGTTCCCACTAGCATTTCACAAACGCGTTTCTGAAGTAGTATTGACCAATCAGATGGGAATTTTCGAGGGAATTTTAATACTTGCAATTGTTGCGAGACTCAATTTTGTTGCTTTTGCTGCCCCTTGTACTACATTCTGAACTTGAATTGGGTGCCCGTTTTCTATTTCCTTCTTTTAGAGTTGGAAAAAGGTTAATATAGGCAAAATTATTAGCTGTGTTTGTTCATTGTATCATTTTCGAAAATAACTTTGACAAACTAATTGATGACAGTGACGGATTCTATCAGGAAAGAATTTTATGAACAATAGACCTATCTATTTTTACCTGGATGCGCGCGCAACACGAGGCAATGCATTTTTATTGGCTAACTAATACAGGTGAAAGGTGTTCGTTTTGCACGCTGGGCATCTCCTTGTCTTTGTTCATTGCCTGTGGTCTGACAAGGATCAGAATTATGGTTGATAAATAACTTGACGTAGCTTGACAAGTGATCGATTGTCAATTGTTTGTGTTTTTGATTGACAAATACGTTGCACGTCACGCGGTTCTCCTCATTCCCTTTTTATCCCGTGCAAATAATAAGAAGGGATTGCTATACGTAAGTCTAACATGGTTTGGTACGTTTTGCCTCGTCTTGCGCAATAAGCGTTCTGCGTCTTTTTCTATCTAAAACAGTTTTCGTATTATTACCTCTTTGTCTGGTAAAATATATAAAAATATATATATATAGATAGGTCTATAATTAGACACCAATTTTTTTGTCAATTTTACTATCAAAAAATCAAAAAAAAAAAACTTAAAATTTTAAAATAGAACATTTTCGGCTTGTCGATACATATACAGGGTGTCTCACGGTGGATGGCGTGTTAGACGTTTATGGGAAACTGAAAAGCGGATCATTTTGAAAATTTGGCAACCGGGATAAAAGACCATAATCTACACTTTGAAAATATTTTTGTTTATGCGGTGTTGCCGCTTCTACGTTAAACCAGTGGCAACATCGCTATTTTAAATAGAACACCCTGTATGTGATTGCGTATTTCGATTCTACGTATAATTCTAAGCAGATTTCATGTGAAATACCCTATACCTAAGTTCAACTGTTTTGGAAATATTGACACTTGAAAATTGACTTTTTGCAACTTTGACAGGCTGTAAAACCTAAACGGTTAATTTTAGAGGATTTTACATTCCTATCTTAGACTTTTATAAACTATCATTTCACACCAACTTTGAATTTAACCGGAGATTAATTGGAATTTTTAATCATGGATTAAATTCACAGTTGGTGTGTCAAATGATAGTTTATAAAAATCTAAGATAGGAACGTGAAATCGGTTTTCCTCTGAAATTAACCGTTCAGGCTTTACAGCCTCTCAAACTTGCAAAAAGTCAATTTTCAACTGTTAATATTTCCAAAACAGTTGAACTTAGATATAGGGTATATCACATGAAATCTGCTCAGAATTTTACGTAGAATCCAAATATGCAATCACATACAGGGTGTTCCATTTAAAATAGCGATGTTGCCATTGGTTTAGAGTAGAAGCGGCAACACCGCACGAACAAAAATATTTTTAAAGTGTAGGTTATAGTCGTTTATTCCGGTTGCCAAATTTTCAAAATGATCTATTTGTTGGTTCTCCATAAACGTCTAATACGCCATCCACCGTGGGACACCCTGTACATATACATACATAACAAAAACGACAGGAGCAAGATGACGAACTGACCAATCCATAAATATTAAAATTAAAAAAAATATATAAATTAAATTCAAAACTTAAAAGTGAAAAATACAAAACACACTTAATACTAAAGTAAAATATCCTTAGATTGCCTACAGAAAGTCTTATAATCAGTCAAAAATATCAATGTCTTCATTTTTTTGTAACACTAAGTTTGCAATCCTACACATCCTATCTATGGGCATATTAACGCCATAATTGGTCCTATGAAAAGGAAGGCTAAACAACTCTTTCCGACGAGAGGTCCTAGAGGGAATATGAAAGTCAATCTCTGCAAGAAGATCTGGGGTATCTATTATGCCATGCAAAATCTTAAAAAGGGTATAGACATCAAATAATTGTCTTCTATTCTCAAGAGGAGTAAGATTTAAAAGCTTCATTAAGTCATCACAGTTAATATCTTCATAAGGAATACCCATCTTAAGCCCAACCCTCCTAAGAAATTTTCTCTGCACCCTTTCCAAACTCTGCCAAAACACTATAATAAGGCTGCCAAACGGAAGTAGCATACTCCAACAGTGAACGTACTAAGGCACAGAAGACTTTCTTTAAAGTAAAAATATTATCAATTTCTCTCAGAGTTCGAAAGACAAACCCGAGCATCCTCATTGCTTTGTTTGTGGTTTTTTTAATATAAGTGTTAAATGATAGATCACTCTCTATCCATACGCCGAGGTCTTTAACTAAGGTTTTTCTTTCCAACTCTAAATTATTGATTGAGTAATTAAAATCTGCTAAATGTGATAAAGTTACATTTTTTGACATTTAGTTGAAGATTATTTACTGAACACCATGTGGTAAACAAGTTAAGATGCTCTTGCAAAGATTGACAGTCCAGCTCATCGATCACAATCTTATAACACACTAAAATCACAGTCCTTGAAAATCAATTTAACATCATTCACAAACAAATTAAAAAGTATGGTTGACAAGTGCCCCTCTTGAGGTACCCCTGATGTCACTACAATTTCAGATGATGTAAAATTTTTCATTTTAACAGCCTGTCTTCGGTCTTTTAAGTTGCTTTCGAACCACCTAAAAAGAGAGCCAGAAAGTCCCACAGCATTTAGCTTGGATAACAAAATTCTGTGATCCACTCTGTCAAACTATCACCGCTGTTTGAGATGTATTCAACAAGGATAGAGAAAAATCACGTGACTTTAAAATGGTATTTGTTGGACTTTATCTGTGTTAAGGCTCGTTTTCACGGTGAGAGTACTCTCATGACAGCGCTCTCATGATAGTCACCTCGATAGTCCTATCGTGAAAGTGAGGTGTCTACACCTACCAAAAACTATCGTGACAGTAATCAATAGCAAAATGGCCGATACGCAGTTAACTGACGCGGTAGCTGCTGTAATTGGTGAAATAGTTAAAATTAAACGAAAAAGAAATAAAAAAACCAAGAAGATATGGGTGAGAAAATGGATTGCAAGAAGGAGGACACTTGGTGCTTCAGAAATACTTCTCAAGGAACTTGCTGTAGAAGACCCAAGAAGTTTTTTAAACTTCTTACGCCTGAATGAGGAAATGTTTAATACGTTACTGAATAAGGTAAGCAAATTTTGAAGTGATATAAAAGCCGTTTAACTAAGTACCTATGTTTTTTAAAGGTTAGCAGCAAGATACAAAAGAATAATACTGTTATGCGAGAACCTTTATCAGCAAAGCTAAAACTTCAAATAGCTTGTCGATATCTTGCTACTGGCGACTCACTGGGATCTTTGCAGTACCTTTACCGAGTTCCAAAATGTACCATAAACCAGTTTCTACCAGACGTCTTTGATGCCATATACGAAGTGCTGAAAGATTATGTTATGGTACGTTCGTAATCATTAATTAACACATACTAATTACCTAATTTATTTTTATTATTATAGTTATTCACAACCCTAATTACCTATAATATGTCTTTTATAAAACAAAAAAAAAAATACAAAAGAAACAGTATATTTCATAAAAGTTTTAAGCATAAGATAGGTAGGTATCTATTCTAAATAAAAATCGTAACTATCTTCATCATCTCCAGTTCAATTCTTGAAAAAATTCATGAGGCGTGGCTCTGGTTTCTGCACCTCATGCAGGCTATGATATTGTTCATTTCCTGAAGAATTTGACGGCTCTGTATCTTGTTGTAGATCCCTTACTGAGCTAGAAGTGGCCTGTGTTTCATTGTCAGATGAACTCTGCGTTTGCACACAACGTAGGCGAACATTGGTTATTAGTTTCTGGATATCCTGCTGTAGTAATATTGCATCTTGTAATGGAAGGCACTTAAGTTGGGAAGAAACATGTTGTCCAAAGGCATCAAATTCATTGGAAGGAACAGACGATTTTTGGGATGCCACCTGTTTCAGAACTTTCACAGCCTGGTCCAAAGAATCATCCTCCTTATTTATTCCTTTACTCGCGGGCCTTTTGCCACTTGTCTTTGTTTTTCTCGTTGACGAAAGGGGTTTCTTCACACTCCCTATAGGCTCTTGTGTCGACTCTTCATTTGCTGTTCCAGGCCGTGCATTGAAACTTTTGAAACTTGTCTGTGTATTTCTTACTGGGTTGACAGAAGGGGTTTCTATATGCTCCCCTGGCTCTTGCGTCGGTTCTTCATTTAATGTTGCGGGCTGTGCATTTGTCTGATTTTCTTCTGGAAATTGTTCTGGCAACATCTGCAACAAAAACAATAATAAAATATTATTTTCAATTTATTTCAATTGCTAATAACAATAATAATTAATAAATAAAATATTATTTTCAATTGATTTTTCTTTTCCAGGTACCACAAAGTGAGAACGAGTGGAACAAAATTATAAATGGATTTGAAACTTGCTGGAATTTTCCCAAATGCATAGGAGCAATTGACGGTAAACATGTTTTGGTCCAGTGCCCTGCTAATTCCGGTTCACAGTACTTTAACTACAAAGGCACGTTTAACATTGTACTGCTGGCAATGGTGGATCATAATTATAATTTTACTTTTATTGATATTGGGAGTTATGGCAGCATTTCAGATGGCGGAATATTTGCTAAGTCCTCTCTTCAAAAAGCGCTTGAGGGAAATTTATTGCATCAACCTGACGGATCCGTTATATTAGGAGATGAAGCATTTCCACTTAAAACATATTTAATGAAGCCCTATCCCCGACGAAACCAATTAACTATTGCACAGAAAGTCTTCAATTATAGACACTGTAGAGCGAGACGTGTAGTAGAAAACGCTTTTGGAATCATGTCATCTCGTTTTCGTGTATTCAGATCCCCAATATCACTTGCTCCTCAAACAGTAGTGAAACTAATAAAAGCTGCATGTGCCTTGCACAACTGGATACGAAAAGTGGGAAATGATGTAGTAACAGCAGATATTGAGGAACATGCAACAGGTCGAATAATTCCTGGATCTTGGCGCAATGATCCTAGACCAAATGGTGTCGTTGATGTAAGAGCAGCTTTGCAGCGTAACTATTTGCCAGAAGCTCGACAAAGAAGAGAAGACTTTGCTGACTATTTTACAGGGACAGGAGCACTCGATTGGCAGTACAAAATGATAGAATAACAATCGAGAGAAGACACCGAAATAAATAATTTGACTACACTTCTTTCAATATTTATATAATTTAGGATGTAAATAATTGCGAAACATTAAATAAAACTTACCAAATTAGATTCTGAGTCATTTTCTTCCAAATTGTGCCTTAGAAAACTATCAGCTACGGAGAACCATATAAGTTTTGGTTTATATACGTAATTAGCACCCGTTCCAGTTCCCATAGACTTCTTTATTTTTGCCACTTCTTGATTATATGTACATCTAATGCTCCTAATTTTCTGCCTAAGTTCTTTAATTGTAGAAGGTCCTGATAAGGGCAGCAGAGTTTCTTCTGCATGATCCCTCTTCACTCTGTTTTTGAAATCTGCCGAGCTTTTCTTCCATAACATGGAAACCTCTCATATTCTTCCAGAAAATGTATAACGTCAAATCCCTGCTTAATTTTATCAAAATAATTTCCGATATTTTGATTTTTCGCCATCGTGCCGCTATAAAAAATCACTACTTTCACGAAAGTATTCCCAACTATCTAGTCAAGCGAGATAGTGCGACAGCACTGTCGCGACAGCATGATAGCTACTATCGGGTTGTTTACATGGTGATAGTTTGTGCGATAGTTACTATCACGACAGCAACTATCGCAAAAACTATCACCGTGAAAACGACCCTTTAATCACATTCGAATTATATAGTTTGATAGCTTTTCGGAAATATATAATTTAAGGTGAATACTTACCTACATAATTCAAAGTTGTGAATATTAACTTTATCTTTAAGCATTTTCACAGAGTTGTGGTATCATGAAACCGGGTTACTCTGGTCTGTCATTAATGTCAGTTAAAACCGATGGGTATCAGAAGGGTATCAAATGTTTTGATATCATTATACCGTCGTTGTTTGTTGATGTTATTGTTAATATGAATACAGCTTGAAATAAGCAGCAAATGTGACAGTGGAATATCGCAAAATAACAACCTCCCTGTTTCATATGCAGATAGGTTCAATGTCGGAATATGTGCATATGTCGGAAAAGCTTACTTTTGAGCATTATTGAAGAATAAACGCACTAAAATAACTTAATTATAATAACACAAAACTAAAACAAATCAGCGAAATTCAGCATTCATTCATTCAATTACATAAATGAGCCAAAATCAACGCCTCATACCTCGTCTTCATACCATCATCCCGAGATGGTTAGAAGATTAACGGACCTAATTGAAACCAGGTTGTCGAATGACATACCGAAACACTTTGTGAAAACGAGTGGTATGTTATGGTTCATGATACCACATTCATACCAAAACTCGTGAAAACGCTTTTTTTTATATTTTTAGAAACAATTTGGTAACTTGAGCTGTTGTCACAACTCAATTCAACATTGTGGAAAATAAAGAACATAAAAATGAATTAAACTATTGAAAACGATTTTTTAAATGTGCTATTTATTAATACCTGCCAACTTAAAATTATTATTCCGATTGTTCAGGTGGAAAATAAGGCTTTGGTGTTCTATAAGTAAACTTATACTCTTCCCGTCTATGATAGGGTTCATATGGATCATCGACATAGTATTTTGGCCTTCTCCAAAAGTTATTAACCATTTTGTCCAACATATAACTTTGGGTAGAGTTACAAAATACATGTTGCCTCAGACGTCTTCTTCTTGGAGGGCTTTTCTTCCATAATTTCTTATTGCAACCGGCTATTCTTCTTATCCATATTCCCCAATTTAATCTGTAAAATCTGTGGGGAAGAATTGAGGAATTATTACTGGTACATAGCAGAAGATTTTAATTTTATTAGAGAACATCTTGGATTCTTAACTATTACTGATGCTGCGCCTATACGCTTTGCTTACCTTGCTGTAACCGCACTACATGTTTTCCTTTTCCCTTTTCTCATTGAATATTTCGTGATCGTTCTAATATTTGTAATAGGTACGGCGTTGAAAGTGGGATTATTAACAAGGGGGCCACTAACTTTAGATTGCAGTAGGGAAAAATACCTTTGAAACGTAGAAGGAACCAGTTTAGGTTGTGCAACCCCATTTTGTAATAAGGGAGCCCTAGGAATCGGTAAACGTGATACGTTTCTTGCTAACGAAATCGCCCATTGAATCATTTTGCTTTGATTTGTAGTGGTAGTCTTTATTTTAAATTTTTTTCATTGATTTTTTTAAGGTTAAGGATTCGACTGCTGTACCGCCGCGGCAGTTCAATCAATAGGCGCTTTCCGAAATTCACCGATGATAAATTAACCGGGGCTGCGTTCAAAAACGGCTAAAGCAAGCTAAAATCGGTATATTGCGTTCAAGTTCGGCTCCAGCGTGCGAAGTTGGAGAAGGTGGCGAGTGTAAGGTATCTGGGCTTGATAGTTGATGATAAACTGAATTGGAGAGAACCAATGACATCAAAACACAGTGTTTTGATGTCATTGGAGAGAACACGTTATTAGTCTCAATGAAAGGGTTGTTGCCATGATTCCATATATATTTAGAATTAGAAATTACATTACCAATAGAACCAAAACGCTTGTATACAATGCTTTTTTCTTATCACATTTTCGATACCTAATGCCAGTGTGGGGAACGTGCGGCCGAGTTAATTTTGAATCTGTCCAGGTTTTGCAGAATAAAGTGCTGAAAGGTCCTGCATAGCCTTGACAGACTTACTCGGACTGACACTCTATGGGGCTTTTGACGCTTTACATACTGCTAAACTGGATAGAATTTTAGAATTTGAGCAATGCAAATTAATGCACAAAATAATAAATAAACGGCAAAAAACAAATTCTCTATTTTTATTTAATAATGAAATACATAGTTACTCAACAAGAATACAAAACAGTATCTATCATGCACAGAACAGAACAAATGTGGGCATTAGCGATCCATTTTTTCAGTTGTCATTAGTATTTAATAGATTACCTTTAGAAATTAGGCAAATAGAGAATTATAATTTATTTATTAAAAAATTGAAGATACACTGTGGTATTAGGTAAGCTGATTTATGTAAAAATGAGTTTATTGATTATTTAGTTTTATGATAATAGCTTCTATACTGTGTACAAAACTGGGTACTCGAGGCCTAATTAGAGTTCATTGTAACTTAAGTGTGTTTCTAAAATTTTGAAGTACCTAATATATTATTGTTTTCAAAAAAAACCGGTTGGCTTTACACGTTCAAAATCGACAGAGGTAAAGTAACTTTTGAAGGCTCTTTCAACTTAGTCTAGAAATGGTTTGATTGGATGAGATCAAATTCAATATGGCGTGGCAGCCAGCAAGTTAGTTTTGAATATGTGTTTTCATGCGTATTTCAATTATTTTGTTTCGAGATTTGATTGACCTGTCTCGCATAAATAGAAAAAGAGAGCTTAATTGTAATAAATACAAGTTAGAAAGTAATAGAGAGTTATTGGAACTATCAAATACTGCCTCGCAGTATTAAGGATCAACGTTATTTTATTAGTGCATCAGCACTATTTTTCCAAGAAAAAAACAGTTATTGGAAGACTGTAGTAGGTGCTAGAGTATTACCTTATTTTGTATTCATAATTTTGACAGCTGATAGCTATGTTTATAAATTTCAGCCTCAAAAAGTGTTTATTTTTGTTTGTTGATTTCCTGCTGATACCATTTTTTGATGTTACCCACAGAAAAATGGAAAACTATTGTAAAAAATAAATTTTCTAAGTAAAATTACGTCATCGTCGAAAAGCGAAACGTCAAAGTCGTCAAAAATGTCTGAAATTTGAAATAAGGGAAGTTTACTGCCTCGCACTAACCATACACAAATAAAGACAAGCAGTAACCTTATTATGGGAATCCTTATTTTCGGACCCAAATGCGCATGCGTAGATGTCAAAATAAGGCTAATTTAAATACTGCTTGTCCTTATTGCACGTCCAATAACTCTCTAATAAGGGATGACATGCGCGCGCAACTAGTGGGTTTCAGTGTAGCCAGTTTGTATTGTTGCAGAACAAATGTAGACAATACAAATCGAACATTATAACGTTAAAGAAGTGATATAGTGTTAAGTGTTTTACAACGCCTTAAATCAGATAGAAGAAGAGCTTTAAAGTGTATGTTATTCACATCGTTGGCACTTTTATTTTGATAAATGTTTCATCCGGCAACATTGCACAATAAAAGTCCAAAGGAATATGTCAAGTATAATCTGACATAATTTTAAACAACACTGCGGTGAGTTCAGACCCAACAAACACAAGTACGTCTTTAGTACGTCCATAATTCGTACTTATTCGGACGAAAGTACGTCCGTGGACGTACTTTTTAGGTCCCGCCGACGTCCGAAGGACGTCTTTAAGACGGTCGTTTTCCACAAAATAGTACGTCCGACGTACGTACATTCAGGGACGTACTCAGTACGGCTTTTTAAGTACGTATTGGGGACGTACATTAACGTACGTATTTAGTATAGCTTGTCAGGCATGTGTTTGGGACGTACAGGGTTTTCCCATATATTTTTGCACCCTACCGGAACTGGTTGATTGAATAGGTATCAAAAAGATGTAAATACAAATGTTGTGTTTACACCTTTTTGATACCTATTCAACTAACCTGTCCAGATGGGGAGCAAAAATATATGGAGAAAAACCTAAACATAGAGGTAGATATGTATTTATGTGTAGGTATCTTTATAGTGAAAAATAAAACCATATAAATATGTATTGTATTTTCAAGTTACAATTTTCATACTTAATAAATACCTTAACAATTAGACTGAGAAACTGAAAAAAATTAACACAATATCAAATATAACATACTCTTAAACTTAAACTTAACCTTAAACAACAGTACATAATATAACAAAAAAAATTAAGGAAAAGTGAAGAAAAATTCGAACCTTAAAAAAATATAGGTAGGTAGAGAAATAGGTAGGTATCCTATAAAACAAACATAATAATATAGAAAATTGTAAAAGGGCATAAACCAGAAAAAGTTTCACACAGTAATAATCTTGGTAAAAGTATTATTATACACACAAAATAAATATAGTAAAGTGTATAGCCAAGCCGCGAAGCTGCCAAGCTATGAAGCTAAACACTTGAAGCACATGCCGGCGTTGCTGCAATCAATACAAAATTGTTCTCGCGTCACTTAATTTGGCAAAAAAAAACAGAAATAGAAGAAAACAAAACCTAACACCAACTCAACACTCTACAAACAAACACAAGAGAAAAAGGCAAAAGCAGGCAGAAACAACTCAAGCGAGGCGTCACATCAAAATATGAACAGATGAACGATGAACCCCCCGATAAGCTGTGGTCGAAGATGCCAGAGTTGCCAGATGTCAAATTCAAAATTATCAGAAAAAGTTTGTGTCAATTTTTTTGACTTTCATCTCTAATCTCTATTTATATTTTTCTAACAAAAAAATTAACCAAAAACTAACGGTGCTGTGAGGTCAACTCATTTCTAGCTGGGAAGTATTTGGTGCGATCACCCGTACGTCAAAACCTGAGGTCAAAACCACCAACCAAATAAATGTTTAATTTTCAACTAAAAATTTTAAAGATATGCATTGAAACTGTAGTTTCATTCAATTATGGTAGATTTAGCTTGTGATTATCGATTATTCAATTGTAGTCAAAATGATGGTAGATTTCGATAATTATCGGGTCCTTGGCAACACTGCACCCTGCTGTTGTCAAGCGGCCGACGTCCCTTGCTTTCCAATGCTTTATTTCATGTTTATCTTATCTTGAAATTTGACCATTTATTTAGGTCAGGTACCTAAATGAAATATAAATCCTTGATTATATAATATGACCTGCCTCACAAAACGTTCATAATGACTATGTATTCGTATTTATTAAGTTTAGATCTAAGGTTTAAGGAAATCCATGTCAATCTGACCGGCATTTTTGGGTTTAGGTTTGGAGGTTAATTTGGAAGGCTACCTACCACTCCCGTATCTTTTGCTCGGAAATTGCATATTATTTAAATAATATATCATGATCAGAAATTAATAAAAAAAATCATGAATAGATGGTAATGATCCAGTTCGTCTTGTATTGTTCGTCTTTGAAACGAACATGTACGTCTTTTATAAGACGTACGCATTACAGATTTTCACGTACGTACTTGGTACGTACTTTTTTGTCTGTATATTAATACAGCCTTTCACGTACGTACTCAAAACGTAGTTTTACATCCCCGACGAACCGACGTAAAACGGACCTAAAATGTACGTCTTCAGTACGTACTGTGTTTGTTGGGGAAGTAATACGTAAAGTATTAGTTTGCTCTTTGTCAAAATACACGTTACAAAGAAAGAAAGGAGCGATTAATTCTGAACTGGCACCTGAATAAGAATATGACGCAAGCCCGTAACAAACTCGCTTTTCATTGGATGCTCTCCTGTAGCCCACGAGTTGCGCGCGCAGTCAAGGTAATAAAAGATAGGTGGATTCACACCAGATTTGGCACCGCCGGTAGAAGGGGAAAAGTAGGTTTTGGCATTAAGCATTACCGTCTTTAAACGCACTCCGGTTAAAATGAATCGACGACTGCCAAAAAATTCCGGTAAAACTCACTCAATTTTAACGCCCGGGTTACTTTTCATGCATCCGTTTATCCGTCAATCCGTTGATCCGAAAGTATTCCTATTGGCCCAAAATTTTGGCGTCAGGAATATTGGATCAATAGGAATACTTCCGGATTCTGGCGCCAAAATATTGGGCCAATAGGAATACTTTCGGATAAACGGATGGACGGATAAGGGAGGATTTTCATGCATCCGTTTTTCCGTCGAAATATGTCCGTTTAACATTCTATTCTGACATAATCGTATATAAATATGTCAAAATAGAAGACTTTTCCGACGAAATATGTCCGTTTAACATTCTATTCTGACATAATCGTATATAAATATGTCAAAATAGAAGACTTTTCGGACATATTTCGACGGAAAAACGGATGCATGAAAATCCTCCCTAAACGGATGCATGA
The DNA here is from genome assembly GCA_917834065.1 of Ceutorhynchus assimilis. Lineage (NCBI taxonomy): Eukaryota > Metazoa > Arthropoda > Insecta > Coleoptera > Curculionidae > Ceutorhynchus > Ceutorhynchus assimilis. Next base: position 30,838,752 of record OU892281.1, on the reverse strand, counting down.
AAAGTAGGCTTTATGCACCGTATGAAAAATCTCGATTAACTCCTTACGGTGCATTTGGGCGTAAGTTTAGTCGAACCTGCGCTTCAGCTCAATTGGATAAATATTAAAAAAGTTACGCGTTTTTTAATATTAAAACAGTTATGGCTCGGAAATTCATTGCTGTGACGTCATATCATCTCTCACGTCGAGACAGGTTAAAGGCCGTCACACACGGTTTTGCATAACGCAATGGTAACTGATTTTCTACGGACAGTTTGGCACACAGTTTGCGGAACTATGCAATATTTATAGTTTTTCTTTTGCATGCTACTTCCATAATTGTGCTCATAAAATATTGAAACTCAGGAAATTATTCAAATATACGAAATGTGACAGGATTGGGGATAACGGCTGGATTTTTTACATTTTCTTCTTTAGATAGCGGGTAAAGCAGCCAAACAAGTTTATTTTTCTAAAATAATTCTTTATTACTAACCAACGAAAAAATACGAAATGTGATTCGAAAGAAAAAATCTAGTTCTACCAGATACATGAAATGCCAAACTGAAACTTGTCTAAACGATGCCAAACCAAAACTTGTCAAAACAATGCCCATATTGTCGAAGTGACTGGCGTACCAGCACCACAAGGACCAACGTGAGAGATGCACTGACGTCACCGCGTGTTTCAAATTTGGAGTATTTTGATAATTTATTTAAATATGAACAAGGGCTCAGACAATGATGAAATTTTGCATAACTGCTAAACTCAACACGCTCTTTTAGAATATGTAATAAAAAAAATGCTGAATGAGCCTATTCCCCAAGTGAAAAATTTAGTAACTATGTTCGCAACACAAGCCTTTTCTACATAAAAAATTTGAAAGCATTGACAATTATCATTGTATTGCCAACATAATGGCAGTTTGACTTTTATCTTTAAAAAAAAGATTTTACTTGGTTTTACTAGATTAATTAACATTCTAAAACCACTCTTTTTTAGATCTCGTATAATTAAATAATAATTTTCTTCATAAATTTAAATTCTAAACTACGGCCGCTAGTGCAAACAGCTGACAACTTAGTTATGACGTCAGAAATGGTGACACATCAATGTGGCGGCGATTACCAAAAACGAGGCCGATAAGCAATCCTTAGTAGTTTGTATTGAATGTTGATTAATGTAGTAGTGAAACCAAGTATGCATAAAGCAAATGCCCGCGGAATCATAACCTGTGCTACAAAGAGTCTACGTCAAGGCGAGAAAGGACATGCTGCCACGTCACAATTGGTGATTTGGCCTGGTTTCTGGGTTCCACACAGGCCTTATAGGCTATCCTGTAGTAGTACTGTGTATTAACCTTGGCCAAGGGCCTAAGAAAATTTTTAATTTGCAAAGTACCTACCTACCTACCTGAACTATCAAACTGTTTATAACAAACCTATTATTATTATTAAATGCAGTACAAGACACTTTGTGGCATGTTGCAAGTTGCAAGTTCGCAGATGTCTCTACTATCAAGCAGCTAGGGTTGCATGAGAAGTATCAGTCAATTAGTGCAGGCTCTTCTTGCATGACCCAAGTTCCACCCTCTTTGAACCCACTATCCCCAATCGCCCAATCCTTCAACTTTTCTTGGTATGACTGAAGTCGCTCGAACCCGTGCCCCCACATCTTATTTGTGGAGTGTGGTGTTCCTACATAGCGCGTTCCACGTCCTACCACCAGACCACACCAGACCGCAGGACTAAGCTAAGCTGCCATACGTTATGGTCTTAGGTCTTATCACTGCAAGTGCAGCATAAAGCCAGTGGAATATTTGGGGTCGTAATAAGCTCCAGGTGCGTTTAATGTACCATAGACTCAAAGGAGAGTGGGCCCAATGCCAAGTACGGACTTCCAGGTTGTCAGGCCAAAAAACGTGTATTTCAGGCCTCAAAAAATAATTTGCAAAAATTTTCTCATGCCCGGTTTCCAAACCTTAAGATATCTGTTACATAAATTTTTGGAGAGATAAATCGTGCAATGCTTAATTAAATCATTATTATCTTAAGATTGCACATCTCTTTTAATTGCCATAACTTTTAAATGGTCCTGTCCCAAATTATTTATTTCGCAGGGCTGGGATCACGACAAGTAGAATACTACTTTTATGACGTCACCCACGACCTATTTATCGCGTACAGTACAGGCGATGATGAGGGTTGCTATGCAACCTGACGTCATGAAAGTACTAGAATTCCAGTAGAATTCTACTTGTCGTGATCCCAGCCCTTGTTCAGATGATGATCTCTCCTCACAAGAGTCACGTGAGGAGGCAGGCACCGGACCAGTCCATTAGTCCATTTTGTCATAGGTTAGTCCACCGCTGCAAAAATGTGTGAAAGATATTCAACTATTATTTTCATCAGGAAAAGAATGTCTATTCGATTATTATAAAATTAAAAGGATGCCTCATTCAAATAAATACAAGTTTTGTTTGTCACATGTTTTGCGTACACCCTGTATACATAGAAGTTGAATTTTCTTGTATTTACCTACCTTTTTCTTCTTGCTTCATAAGCGATGAGCTATCTATGCTGTTAAAATATAGGGAGCAACCCTGTACTCAGTAACCGCACTTAAATTTCAAAAGTTGCTAATGCAGACAACATGCTAATCTTTTGATTTTGTACCATGACTTGTCAACATCTTAAATTAAAATAGGATTACTAATAAAACGAGAGCATATGCGGATCTAATTACTCATCAACAGTATCAAATATCAAATAATACTCCGCCTATTTCTCCGTATTGACTAATATTAATTCATCTTGAATTACAATGTACAAAGGAAGTTGTAATAATTTCTGAAACGATTACTTTACTGATTTGTGATTCATACTTGGCGCGCTAGCCACGTGAGTTGGCCTTGATAAGGAGCAATTCGCTCCGTCCTCTCCCACCGATAAGGAATGTCGTTCGTCTATGCGGAAGACTGATGTTTACACATTTCCATCTATAAAAGCGGCTGCAGTGTTGCCAAGTGACTATATTTTTGGTGGTTTTCCTCAAAATGCTATACGGTAGCGCTAGGGTGTTCATTAATCATTTGTAAAGGGTCTTTCCCAGAGATTCTTTCCCCATATATTGACCCCCCTACTACAGGGGTTATGTGAAAAGATATCAAAAAATTGTAAAATCTGTTTTTTTTTTAAAGATAAGGCCGGATTTTCATGCATCCGTTTTCCGACGAAATATGTCCGAAAAATCTTCTATTTTGACATATTTTTATACGATTATGTCAGAATAGAATGTTTTTCGGACATCTTTCGTCGGACAAAGGGATGCATGAAAATCCACCCTAATTCCCCAAGGTCAAAAATTTAGTAACTATGTTGGCAACACAAGCCTTTTCTACATGAAAAATTTGATAAAGTCAGTTTTTTTTTTAAAGATAATTCCCCAAGTCAGAAATTTAGTAACTATATGGGCAACACAAGCCTTTTCTACATAAAAAAATTTGAACGATTGACAATTTTACATGGTATTGCCAACATAATGTCATTTTGACTTTTACTTATCTTTAAAAAAAAAACAGATTTTAGCATTGACAATTTTACATTGTATTTCCAACCTAATGTCAGTTTGACTTTTATCTTTAAAAAAAAAACACACTTTAAATACAAAAGTTTTGGGGTGCTACCTGAAATTTTTGAATCCGATGCCAAAAACTATTTTTCCTACGAGCGTGCGCAAAGTAGTACTTTTCCGCACGCATTTCGGTTCTCAAAGTTGCACTTTTCCGCACTCAGTGCGGATACAGGCCTTATCCGCACTGAGTGCCGAAAAGTAAAAATAATTGTCAAGCAACAATAAGTACACTTGTCGACTTTGACACATGATGACAAATTTTTCCTCTGTTTCTGTACCAGCTAACATCTATACCTACAAACACCAAATTTAATTAACTTCAACACATTGTCAGATTTGTTTTCTATTTATATGCAAGAATCTACAAACTTTCTCATCAAATTTATAGCGTTTTCCATTTGTCGAAACAGGGCAAAAAAATGTATCCTTATCCTTACATGTTTTTAGAAAAAGATGCGGATGCACTCAGTGCGGCACTGATGACAAATGGAAATCGCCATTAAACGCTTTAAGATGAAGAGCTCTGACGATGATTTTCTGTTATATTTTTTTTTTGTTATGTAATTTTTTGATAAATGCATAGGTTCCCTTCAAGTTAATTAAAAATAATTAAACAAATTATCGTTTTTTTTTTTGATTTTTGTTGTTACCTACCTGATATGAAGCTCGTAGGAAAAATTTTGTTCCTAACACGTGCGCAAAGTGTCTTTTCCGCACGTAAACACGTATCCGAACTCCGCTTCGCGTCGTTCGTATAACTGTGTTTGCGTGCGGAAAAGTAACACTTTGCGCACTTGTTAGGAAAATAACTATTTCCTACGAGCGTGCGCAAAGAAGTACTTTTCCGCACGCATTCCAGGGCTCAAAGTTACACTTTTCCGCACTCAGTGCGGATACAGGCCTTATCCGCACTGAGTGCCGAAAAGTAAAAATACTTGTCAAGCAACAATAAGTGCACCCTGTCGACTTTGACACATGATGACAAATTTTTTCTCGGTTTCTATATCAGCCAACATCAATACAAACACCAAATATAAATTAACCTTGACACATTGTCAGATTTGTTCTCTATTTATATGCAAGAATCTACAAACTTTATCATCAAATTTAAATGCTTTAAGATGAACAGCTCTGACGAGGATTTTCTGTTATTTTTTTTATTAGGTAATTTTTTGATAAATGTATATAGGTTCGCTTCAAGTTAATTAAAAATAATTGAACAAATTATGGGTTTAAAAAAAAAAAAAAATCTTGTTACCTACCTGATATGAAGCTCGTAGGAAAAATGTTGTTCCTAACACGTGCGCAAAGTGTCTTTTCCGCACGCAAACACGTATCCGAACTCCGCTTCGCGTCGTTCGTATAACTGTGTTTGCGTGCGGAAAAGTGACACTTTGCGCACTTGTTAGGAAAATAACTATTTCCTACAGCCGTGCGGAAAAATCGATTTTCCGCACTGATATGCGTGCGGAAAATGAGTTTTCCCGCACGGTGCGGTAAAACTTTTTTTTTTGACATATCAGTGCGGAAAAACTTTTTCCGCACGGCAGTCAGTGCGGAAAATATTTTTCCGCACTCGGCTGCATCACCGAACTCCGCTACGCGTCGTTCGGTGAACGGCAGCCGCGTGCGGAAAAATTCATTTTCCGCACTTATTAGGTAAATAGCTATTGCTTTTTTCAGAAATTTCAAATTTTGACAGATGGTCAGTTTTTTCTTAAGGCGGTTACACACGGACGTGGATGTCTGAAAACATGTATGCACATACATGAACGCGCAAACAAAAACACCAATGTGTATGCAAAATACCGTTGCGTTTTTGAATGTGCAATCGCTAGAAATTTTGTATGCATACTCGGAACACTGTAGCCAGAATAGCAAGACTACAGTTTTGATAGTTTTGTGCGAGCGTCTGTACAAAGGCGTCATGCACGTTTTTGTTTGCACGTTGATGTATGCACGTATATGTATCAAGCCATCCACGCGCCGTGTGTAACCGCCTTTATAGAGCACCCTATATATGACTTCATAGTTGGAAAGAATAGTATATTAAAGTATAAGTGGATATTACTAATAATTGTAGAATGCTACATTCGTGCTTGACACTTGTTACATTTTATTTGACGTTATCTACAAGTACCTAACCTACTCCTGACAAATCAATAATTAAAAAGTTGACATTTAAACCTTTCTCGGGTTGTTGGTTGTTGATGTTGTCATTGGTAACTTTAAAACACGCGCGTTTTTGAATGTTGGATTTAAACACGCTGAGGAGTACTTTAAATAAGTGAAATAGGTTATCAATAAAAAAATAGAAATTTCTTATTTGAAATATACCGGGTGCCCACGAGATTACTTTCCGGCTGCCATTTTTTTATTTGTTCATCGATATCAACGAAATTTGGTAGGGTTGATATTCTAACCAAACGCCATTTTTATGCATTTATGATAACTTTTTCTGACTTCCGGTTTCACCGGAAATTACCGAAACTTTTGATTTTCAAATGACACATCCTGTATATTTTTTATTTATCGGATTCTACAGATCGTTTTACGTCCTAATGAACCACTTTTAAATCGAGTTTTGTCCAAATTTCGTTCTCAAATTAAATTTTAAGTAGAAAAAAAAATTACCCACAAAAATAAGTATATGAACGAAAATTGAGAAAAATGTCGTAGTGTATTATATCGTTGGATTCGCTTTAAAATACTGTATTTAGTAATGTTATGAAAGTGATATGTTTCTATTCTACTTTTTGAGCTAGGGCAAAAATACTGAAATAATGGAGTTTACAGTCCTCTATCAAAATAGTTCACAAAGATAAAATTGAGTTTGTATTTTTCTGAAATTAAGTAAAGTATGTAGAGTCATTTTAGGATGATCATGGCACTCTGGTTAAAAAAATAAAATTTAATTTAAAAATCAAATTTGGACAAAAATCGATTCAAAAGTGGTGTATTAGGATGTAAAACGATCTGTAGAATCCGAAAAACAAAAAATATAGAGGGGTGTGCCATTTAAAAATCAAAAGTTGCTGTCATTTCCGGTGAAACCGGAAGTCGGGAAAACTTGTCATAAATGCATAAAAATGGCGTTTGGTTAGAATATCAACTCTACCAAGTTTCGTTGATATCGATAAATAAATAAAAAAAATGGCAGCCGGAAAGTGATCTCGTGGGCACCCGGTATATGGTTGAACTACTTTTAATTAAGCCTTTTGAAAAATATTGGGGTCTAAACTTCAAGAAAATAATACATTGAAACAAATCAGCTCTGTTCCATTAACCGACATGAGAACCGCTGTAGAACAGTAATTTCCAGTTGCCCACCTATTTTCCAATAAGTTGAACGTTTATGACAAATGATTCGATCGACTGGAAATTACCGTTCTAGAACGGTTCTCATGTCGGTTGGAACAGAGCTGTGTCAATGTATTATTTTCTTTAAGTTTAGAGCTCGACATTTCCCAAACGGCTTAATTAAAACTAGTTAAACCATACCGGGTTTTTTTTCAAAACCCGCTCGCCCCTATAACTTTTTTATTTTTTCAAATAAATAAATGAAATTTGGTGTGTTTATTTATGACCCGGATGTACATTACTTGACGTATTCAATTTTTTACTATCACTTCCGGTTTGACCAGAAGTAACCCTAACTTCCTTATTTCAAATAAAATAATAATAAAATGAAATACAAAATAAGATCAAAACAAATTTTCCCATGTTCCTAGGAGCAAAATCAAGCATTTTGACTTATTCATGGTGCTCTAGATTTAAAAGTAAAAATTTAAATAATTTGGTGATGAAATGTCAAAAAGTGACAAATGAGGTGTCATTGTACTCATAATGTAGTTTTCTATTAAAATGAGGAAAAATATACCTAGCGTCTCATTTAAAATAAGAAAGTTAGGGTCACTTCCGGTCAAACCGGAAGTGATAGTAAAAAATTAAATACGTCAAATAATGCACATCCGGGTCATAAATAAACACACCAAATTTCATTTGTTTATCTGAAAAATAAAAAAAATTATAGGGTTGAGCGGGTTTTGAAAAACACCCGGTATATTTCAAATCAGAAAATTCGACTCTTTCAAACTATGAAGTCATATATAGAGGGTGTTTCATAAAAAAAACTGACCATCTGTCAAAATTTGACATCTCTAAAATAACAAAAAAGTTTTTGACATCGGATTCGAAAATTTCAGGTAAAATCCCAAAACTTCAGTACCCATTCACAATTTTTTTGATATCTTTTCACATAACCCCTGTAGTACGTGGGCGGTCAATATATGGGGAAAGACCTATGGGAAAGACCCTGTACTTGCTTTACCTGCTCGAAAAATCAGAAAGATCAGCTAGGAGCTGCTATTTATGAGCTTATATTCTTATATTAAATGCCCGTATGCACCATTGCACAAATTCTCTGATTAAGACTTTAGCCGTGATCACAAAATATTTTTCATATGCACCAAGCGTTTTTTTCGCCTATTGGCAATTAACTTTAAATTGCTCGATGGCCTGGAATTTAGAACAAGATAACCGCGGCTAGTTAATGAAATGAGGTTAGATGTTTTGTTTGTTTTGGTTCCGTAAATATGAAATTTGAAATTTTCATATTTACATTTTACAAACATTTTTGTAAAAAAAAAACTGGAACGGAACAAATTTGTGTGAAGTGAGCCAGGAAAAAAAAGAACTGAAATCAGGAATATGGAGGTGGAGAGACATTATTTGACAATGATTAATTTGGATAATGAAATTGTGTTAGATGGGTTTCCGTTTCCAAGGCGTTGGAATGAGAGGGAAAATTATTTTGAAGCCTTGGATGATCTGATCTATAAGCCAATGTCGTAGATCATAGATCTTCTTGAAGAGGTAGATGATGCCCTATCATTATTATAGGGTGTTGTACCTACATTCTATATTCTATGCAAATTTATGACTTGATTCTTGATTCCAATAACTAGGTACCTAATGACTATTTAATTACTGTTTATTTCAAATAAAATGCCCTACATGCCCTGGATGTTTTGTTTGTTTGTTTATAAAATTAAAATTCATCGACAAAAACGCAGAATGGGTCTCGCCAACCCCACATACCGCCAACCCAAAATGGGCTTTTATTGCCTTTTATTAAAATCTATAGGAAATTTGCGACGTTATCGGTGAGTTCCTTTCAGGTGGCCCTCATTTCAAAATCACAATTAACTAATTTGAGTGCAAAATCCTTTGGTGCATCGAACCGACATTTTTACCGTGATTACATAATTATCCGTGATTAGCTAATAACGAAAATACGTGAAAATGGTGAATAGTATGAGGAGCTCCGGAACAGCTCCGGGCATAGAGGCTCCGGGGCGTTACGCGCTTATTCCTTCCGAAAAGTGTTTGTTGCACCTGAGTACTCAAGCCCAAAGTAAACCATAAATGCACGAAAGTCGGCAAATCTGTTCCTTTCAAATCGGTTTGACACACCGGAGCGAGTAGCTCTAGTGTTTCAAACTCTTGAAAGGAATACAGCTACATACTGGAAAGCAGCTTTATATCCTATCGGCGGTTCACTCTCGTACTCAATCCGTTCCAGCGGCCGCACCGGTGCGGCGTGATCCCGACAATCCGGAGCCGTTGATCGAAACGAGTCTGTCGGTGTAATGTACTCCGTCTCTGAATCTGTGTCCCTACTCCGAGTCCACACTTTTTCCTGTTCCACTGGCCGGCGCGGCGTGATCCGGTTAGTTCGAGTTTGAGGCCGAGTCCGTACAACGTAGACAACGCAAAAGTGGTCCGGACTTGAACTCGAACTTGGACCGGACCTGTTTATTTTGCAGTGGATCAGTTCCCACTGTGAAGATCAGTTCCAGTATTTGGCCCTGATAATAGCCAATTTTGGGTCGGCGAGACCCTATATCTGCGTTTTTTTCGATGAATAAATTTTAGGTATACAGTATACACAAACAAACAAAGCATCCTGGGCATTTTATTTGAAATAAACAGTAATTACCGGAATTACATAGTCATTAGTTACTGGAATCAAGCCATAAAATTGCATATAATACTACCACCCTATCATAAGTTAAGTTAGGGCATCTTCCACCTCTTCAGGAAGATCTACGACTATTGGTTTATAAGATCATCCATCCAAGGCTTCAAAATAATTTTCCGTCTCATTCCAACGCGTTGGAAGCCCATCTAACACAATCATTATTTATCAGTATCCAAATCCTCGTCAAATAATAGGTGGTCCATCTCCATATTCCTTATTTGATTTCTCCCTGCTCACCCTCGCCACACACTATTTTTCCAGTAATTTTTTGGGGACAAAAATGTTTTTAAAATGTAAAAACAAAACAAAACATTCTAACCTCATTTCATTATAGCCGCGGTTATCCTAAATTCCAGGCCATCGAGCGATTTAAGTTAATTGCCGATTAGGCGAAAAAAACGCTTGGTGCATACGAAAAATATTATGTGATCACGGCTAAAGTTTAATCAGAGAATTTGTGTAATGGTGCATACCAGGCAAATGCAAAATCCTTTGGTACATCGAGGGCCGGTACTTTTGCTCTCGATTAACGAATTTGATATGTTGTCAAAGTTTTGCATGGGCCAAGGTCTATAAGTATGATGTGGTTACAGCACATTCAAACCCCTGATTATTTTTAACGGCTGTCAAATGAGAGCAAAAGTACTGGTACCGAATCGACTTTTTTAACCGTGATTACATAATTAGCCCTGATTAGCTAATTACGAAAATACCTGAAAATGGTGCATACAGGCATAATGGGACAAGTCGTCAGCTGTTTAAACAGCCTACGTCAAGGCGAGAAATAGCATTGCGCCGACGTCACAACTGGTAACTTGGCCTGTGGTGGAAGGGGGATTATGTTATACACAGGCCTTATGAGTATAGGTCATCCTGTAGTCTGTAGTAGTAGTGTGTATCATCCTTGAGTGGGTGGGTGTTCTCCGAAGCTAATAGTTGCGGTTGCATTCCTTTCAAGAGCTTGAAACACTCGAGCTACTCGCTTCGGTGCTTAGTCGCCCCCGATTTGCAGGGAACATATGCGTGGTGCAACAAACACTTTTCGAAAGGAAAAAGCGCGTGAAGCCCCGGAGCTGTTCCGGAGCTCCTCCTAGGTGTGAAAGGAATATAACTACTGTGATACTAACTAGAGTAGAGGTGCTATGTAATTGACCTTTTCAATTTAAAACCCTCTCTCTCTGGCGTCTAACTGTCAGACGCCAAAAGAGTATGAAAACAACGGTTGACAGCCGCTGACAGTGGTTTGTTGACAAGACTTTTGTACATGTAGAAACTGGAAACTATTATTTCTTCGGTTTTTTCAATGTTTTTTCCTAACAATAATGATTGTGTAGTGTGCCTTTTTGTAAAAATAATTCCTATTTACCGGCGGAGGTGTCTTTCCATAAGTTTCCATCAAATCCTACATTTCTCAAATTTTGGATACATAAAATCAGAAAGAATACTCGCAAAAAAAAGGAAAATCCACGGCCTATCAAGTATACACAGTAATCCACGTTCAAGTTTAGTTTGCGGGAGCTGTTTGCTTCCAAAATAATCCACCGCTTTCTCCATAGCGAAGTTCTGCAAATAAAGTAGTGACTTTTCCCACATTTTCTTTCAAAACACCCAATACACACTGGCATTGACAAGCAAGCAAATTTTGGCGGGAAAATGATTGTTTTCATACTTTATTGTCCATCTCTTTTAATTGAAAACGTCAATTCCATCTGCTCGGATTTTACGGATTTTTTGTCACTGACAGTCGTGACAAGCGGCCGCGATCATCAGTCATTAGAGAGTTTTCGTTGTCTAAAAGCGATTCCGATAGCCGCTATTTGACAAATTTGACATTTGAGCTAGCATTTATCGTTATCGTTACCGATAAGTGCCGGGAGCTTACGGACGGAAGACAAAACCATAGCGAAAACGGAAAGCATGCGTATTTCCTATGTTTTTGTTGTGGTTTGTTTTTGTTTTTAAATGTTTTTGGTTTTCGAAATAGATTCAATACTAAATTCCCTCAAAAGATCGAGAAATCGTTTCACGGATGAGGATAATATTATTTATTATATTATGTGCAATCGAGTGTTCCATCCTGAAAATCTCGCACTATTTTTTATAATTCTGGCCACATCATTTTTTAAGTACAAGCCCTGATGGAGCCCTAAACTTTTGGGCGAAACTTGGTAAAGACTTAACAGGCCTTCTATTTTTTGTCCTAACCTACGAATCACCCCTCTTCATTGGATACCAATAGGACACGAACTTCTCTTAAGCATTTATTATTTCATTAGAAGAAATATTGGCCAACAACCCCTCCTATATGACGATGCATCTAAATAGGCTTTTGTAGTAGCCAATTTTGTAAAGCCTACAGGGAAAATTAATGAATTTTGGGTAGTAAGAAATTAAAACAACCCAGCCAGCAAGGGTACGTCATATTGACGTCCTTATATGGTGATAATTCGTCAATACTCGTCACCTGACCAAAAACTGACGACATATTGACGTGTGATAAATGCCGTTCAAATGACGTGCTTTTTATCACGTAATATTGACGCGTTTTTCTGGTGATAAATGTAATACACATTGACGTCAATATATATCATGTAATATTCACGTATTTTGCTTGTGGTTCAGTAAACCTGGTTTTTTGAATTAGTTTTTTTTTTTTCAATGTGTTTTGAATGTATTCCTAGAATTCCTAGGGTTGTGCCGTGTATACTGTATTCTATAGTGAATAGGAGACAAAGTGATGATACAAATCATTATTTTTTTTCGCATTTGTAACTACTCACGAAAATTTTGATCGAATCGAATGCGAATAATACCCCTACCCTGGCATTTTTTCGACATCCTGTTTTTTAATTTTTACTACAGCAAAACTTTGATGCGTTTGAAAACACATCTTTGAATAAAAATTAAATGGAAAACTCCCATAGTTCATACTCAGAGTTCCATCTCTGACTTTCAAATAGTATAGAAATAAACGGTAGAAACTGTGGAAAGGCCAGAAAGGGGACGTATTTGGTTTGTTTTTGTGTTTGGTCAACGGTTTGGTGAATGCGGAAATTACTGTATTCCTTTTATACATCGAGTGACACCGAACAAACACCGAACGAAAAACGTTCAAGCTTCTGACTTTGAGCAGCTCCGAGTAACTCAACGGGAAAAAGGAAAAGAGTAAATACAAATACACTCACTCCTGTATTTTTTTTGTTTCGAAATTCTAGCATTAGTTTAGTATTAGTAAGGGACAACAATAAATATTGCATCGCCGCGTGGGGAAACGAATATGCTATTCAGCGAATTCTATTGGTAGAACCAGTGCAGAAAAATGTTTTTTTATCTCTTTCTTATAGAAGTCGGTAGAAAAGACACGAACACACTCAGTGCGCACTAACCCTTCCAAATCGCTACTGTGTGTGTGACTGTTGACGTTGATTGTTGTGAGGGAGTTTGTTGAGGTTATGTTGTGGTTGTAGCATGGCGTGGTCGTGTTTCATTTGGTTTTCCCTCGCTTTTTGCTTTCTCATTTCCCTCCAAGTTTCCCTCATTTCTTTTTTACGCAAGTATCGCGTGGAATTATTAATTCTTGATATATTTTTCGGTTTTAATTTCTCTTCAGAATCATCCTGCTGCATCCAAGTGAAACGCCTCTATATGAATGTGAGTTTTATTCACGTGTTTGTGTTGAGACTAATAACAATCACCAACCGTAAGTATATGTCTTTTGTTTTAATATACCTAATTTTATATTATAATATACATTATTATTATTGCTTGTTCACCTAAGGGCCAACTTATGGACCAACAGGTAAAGTGTCTGGTTGTTACCTCACCTAGCAAGTACTACAAGTCATATGTTTAATACGCCTACAGAATATTTATATTGTCTTTTTTTAAATATATTTTTCTCAAAAGTGATATAGTGTTGGTTCATTTTCGTTACAGGTCATATAAATTTGAAAAAACAAGGATTTATAGAAAATATATCAGGTAAATATGACGTCATTTATAAAATAGATATCACGCGAATGGAACGTTATTAATACGCCAATATCACGTTAAATAACTCATAAACTTGACGTCAAATAACACGTAAAAATGACGTACCAACTATGACGTCATTCGTCCCAGACATTAGGAAGTCATTTTCACGTCATAATTAAGTCATTTAGCTCGTCATTTCTCGTCACTTGATGACCAGTATTTAACGTCATTTTCACGTGCTGTTGTTACTTGGGAAAGTTACAAAACGTATATTAACACAATGATAAACACAAACTATTAAAGAAAGGTTATGTTTGTCGAATTCGACTTAACGTTAACGTTAAGCGGATTGAACGAAAACTATTTTTACGATCTGTCAAATTTGTTTTCGTATCCGTTATGGTTAACCGTTCGAATTTGCCAATACAACGAAAACTCTCTATTACCAATCAGCTATAACCAAAAACTGGAATGCGTACACATATTGACGAACGTGAGGCCTAGTGCCGCTGCTGCGGAGGGGATACCTGTTTCTGTCGCACTCATTATGTTAAATGGCGGAAATTGCTTCCAACACGTATTCCAATTGATGAAACCTGTGAAGGTAAATATGACAAAACTTTCCAAAACGTCATAGGTATGTCGACGAGCAACAGAAAAAAACAACATTCCCCCTTACGGCATCTGTCTTTCATGGCTACATTTTTTTGGCAGATATGGCAATGTGTGCGCATTCCAGTTTTTGGCTATAGTTCATTGGTCATTACCTAAGAACTTTAATAGGACAGGACTGATTGAGCTGTACTGTCTGTCATGTCCACGCGACAACTGCCCACTATTTGTGACGCCAGCCGCAGACCTCAACTCTTGGCGTAAAATGCACTATCTGAGTTTAAAAAATATAGGTCAGAAGAAGACAGCAAGTGCCATAGAATTAGAAATAACGATCTCAATCCGTTACATAGTACTCCAGCTGATTCCTAAACGATAAAATCACCTTTTCTATATTTAAAATCGACGAAAAGATTACCTCATGAGCATTAGCCTGACGTCAACAGTATCAACTGCTGACAGTGGTGACGTCACCAGTAGACCAGTCCGCCTCGAGAACTGGCGAGCGTACGCCTCATTGCCCATCAGACGAATAGAATGATTGAACGGAACCGCAGGCATACGTGGTGTTAAATACCCCAAGGATGGAAATTAGCATCTGATCGTCCGTATATCAAGGACGAGCTTTGTTCCCAAGGATAACCCACTACAAAAAAAGATTGCTTATCGGCCTCGTTTTTGGTAATCGCGGTGATATGTAGCACCATTGCCGACATCATTAACTAAGTTGTCAGCTGTTTGCGCCAGCGGTCATTAAGGGAGGATTTTCATTCATCCGCTTTTCCGTCGAAATATGTCCGAAAAGTCTTCTATTTTGACATATTTATATACGATTATGTCAGAATAGAATGTTAAACTGACATATTTCGTCGGAAAAACGGATGCATGAAAATCCTCCCTAAGGATTTTTCTTATCAAAAGAGGTCCTGTTGGAAAATCCCTCATCTGAAGAAGGTGCTCCAGATAGTGAAAATATATGTTCAATAATCACAGAACCGCCAACAAGGGGTTCGTTATTCTTCCTTCAACACAAGAGGACTCCATCACTAAACAATCATAATGAAAATAACCTTAAAATCACGTCAAATCCGGTAAAAACCGCGGGGCGTTTTTCAACCCAGTCCCGAGTGGGGTAATTTGGGGCACTCTGTGCACGTCAACTCTCGATTTCTGAACGATTTCAGCGTAACGCACCGAGTAGCACCTGTTAATTTATGAATGGTTTAGCGTTACTCTAGGGTCACTTTCACACCCAGAGTGCTATTTCTAAACGCAACCTTGCATGATAAAACGTTCTCTTTAGTTGTATTCCTTTCACACCTAGGAGCAACTTGAGAGCGCGGGAAGCGCTCCTTTTTAAATTTATTTTTTTTTTTTCTTTAGGATCCGTTTATCATTTTTTATTGCCACTAGCACTGAACAATTTAATATGTTTTTAGTGGAAATAAAATTATGATAAACAGTCTCTTGGGCTTCACGCGCTTATTCCTTTCGAAAAGTTTTTGTTGCACCACGCATCTGTTCCCTGAAAATCGGGGGCTACTAAACACCGGAGCGAGTAGCTCGAGTTTCAAATTTTTGAAAGGTATACAACTTTTGATTGAAAACGCTTGTTTACTTTTTTTGCTATATCTCTCTATGAACATGTAAGGAAGAAGGATGCATATGCTACGGAGTACGGTTTACAGATTTTGACTTGACGCAGTGAAAGATAGCTCATAAAGGTTAGGTCAGGTCCATGTTGCCAAATTTCTGGTATTCGTTGTTGATGAAATTGATGGAAATGTGCAAATCGTTTCACGTCTACGTCATGTCAGTCTTGGAAAAAAATAATCAAATATCAAATAAATAGTTTACAAAAATAAGAAATGGCGTTCTTTGCGGTTATATGGGAAAAATTCGCAAACCAGTGTTAATTTCCATTCGGAAAAACGCGTCCAGTAAAAAAAGAATGTCAGAAAATCGGCAAAAAACACGTTTTTAATTCGCTAAAGTAACAGTTCGTGGTCATATGGGCGGGTTCGGAAACGAACGGTGGATGGATGAATGAATGAATTATTTTTTCTTGTTGTTTGTTGCTAATATCCCAAAGGCTGACTGTTCGGATTCATCACAGTTCGCCTTAATTAGTGCTAATTAGTTAATTTTGTAGTTTATCAACGAAATGCATATAACAGAATAATTATTGAGGCTGACTTGACTGACTGACCTCTTGTTGGCTATTCTTTAGTTTGAAGGAATGGAGAAGCAACATGTGACCTCAATCTGACATTTTTATCCCTTGTGAAGTTGTGAATCGAACCCTGCTCTGTACTGTGATTTTGTGGATTTTTCCAGGGATTTTTTCAATCAAAACTTTCACTGATTTGTGATTTGTGCTGCCCACTTGGAGTAAAGAATCAGGAGTTTTTAAGGTAAATTTGAATTCATCATAGGTACCATTGCGATCAAAAAAAAGTAGTAGGGTAATTAATTATAAACCCCAATTTGAGCTCCCGGTGTAACTTAACAAAATTTTGACAATAAATAAACATTTCAAAATATGTTGGGTTCAGGTAAGGGTTCAGGCAATTACGGTTAAGGGTGGATTTTCATGCATCCGTTTGTCCTACGAAATATGTCCGAAAAATCTTCTATTTTGACATATTTTTATACGATTATGTCAGAATAGAATGTTTTTCGGACATCTTTCGTTAGACAAACGGATGCATGAAAATAAAGGGTGGAAAAATGCCAAAATTGTATAATAGACCAGGAGATTCTTGTTGTACTACTTTTTTTTATTACAGTGGACCTACATAATATTCTCGATAATATTTCTAAAGGTACAATAATTGCAAGATTTTGATTTACATTTATTAATAACTACACCAATAACTCTTACCTACCTTATTTTGGTATGATCGTACTGGAGGTGGTATGTCTAGCAGCGACACTTGTTTGTAAATATCTGTGTTAAAATAGTAAAATTCTGTCTCAGATATACCCTGGAATATACCATACCAACATGTTGAGCCGAGTGTTGAGCTCTTGAGCATATATGTTGAGGTTGAGAGTTCAAGCTTCTTACCGTTTCAAATTCAACCTCAATGGAATCTGATTTGGAGATTTATGTTTCTCCTAGGGCTCCCATCTACTTTCATAAAGATTGCCTCTGAGCTCGATCAAAGAGATTCCAATGATCTTGATTTTTGATTTATCAGAAATTATCTCAGAAATGATTGGATCTACATAGATGTTCTGATAGTTTAAGGTAGCTTATGATGACATTTGTGCACTGCTAGTGCTAGAGGTTAGAGCAAACAGAAATGATAACCCTACTGAACATCTTTATTGTTAAGAGTTTGTTCAATCTACACCAAGCTCTACACTCTATGAAATCCAACATGAAATATGTGTACCTAATTATTCTAAAATAATCTAAACTACATTCTGTTCCAATTTCTGCTAGGCTCCATGTAGGTACACAATGCATATTGTGAGTAGCATGATTTGAATTCGGCTTGGCAATATGAAACAGTGACAGTGGAATTAGGCTTATTGTTTACATTAGGCGTAAATGAAATTGGAATGCACTGTATCGCATATTCCCTACTAGGTACCCAGTATATTCTTATCTCATAAATAGAAGTAAAATAATACATAAAACCGAGCATAAAACAAAACAAACAAAAATAAAAATAACATAAATAACAATAAGGAGATTATAGTAGGTATAGTAAAAATCGCAAAACAATGTTCTAGTAGAAATTGAAAAAAGAAATCACATAAAATAAAAATGAAACTAAGTGAGAAAATTCATTTTTTTTATTTATTTACTTGAAAACCTTATAAACAATGTCCCTCATAATGCTCTAAGCCATGTCCCGACGCTCGAGCAGTTTCTCAATTTCACTCGCGTTTACATTAAACATGTTATTTATTGAAGATGTGTAGTTATTTATTTGAAAAATATCCTACTTTCCTTAATCTAGTCTTTGGTACTTAAAAGTAATATGATCAATCAAGTCTCAGTCTGTGTATTTGATACTATAAGCCACATCATACACAAACACATGTTGATTCTTCCTGCTGGTGTGAAGCATCTGAAAATCGAACGTTCTCAACATAGCCCTTTATGAGACCATGCATAGGTATTCCCGAGGGTATTCCTTATTTTTCCAGAGATACAAAAATCTTGAAAAGCGCTTCATTACCTTTTCAAAATCATGTCTGAGTGTGAGTATGCTACACTTAGCTACAGGCAACCAGATTTATTTATTATTTATTTATGGAACTATAAGACTAAATTTCATGTTTATTGCATTATGCAAATTGCAATGCAAAATATTCAAATAATTTGTGATAATGGTATATTAAGGAATTTTGAAGTGTTGTAATGTCCATGTACTTCGTTTTCAATGTATGTATGTTGTTTCAACTATAACTCCAACTGTGAACTCCTGTATTTTTATCTGACGTAGTATATAGAGCAACTTTCTAAATTTCCAGTTTTCCTAAATTGATTTAATAAACTGGACGAAATACAAAACTCTTCTTCTTTCTTCTACATTTCCTAACGTGCACACAGCCTCACACTTCAATAATGACTCTTGTCGGTATACCATCCACCGAGCCATCCACACCAGGAGCCGCAGTATTTTTTATTGAGCTGATATGTCTTATCAATTCTTTATTATTTAGAGGAGTCAAAAAAAGAGAGGAACATGGTTCATTGACATTACAATATGGCTCCCTCGCTGGCAGTACTTTCTCAGCCATACTTTTTCCTATTGATACAAAATAATGGTTACAAAAATTGGCCATGTCCATGTCAGTCTCAAAACCTCGGTTTTTATGGTCAAATATATTAATTTTATTGTTGGTTTTTTCTGTTTCATTTGTGGCACTGCAAATAATTTTATAAATTTGTTTGATATTATTTTGACTTCCATATTTATTTGATTTCTGTGTAATAGTCAAATTTACGTAAAGTAATTAGTTTATTTAATTGATTTCTGTAGTTTTTATATTGAGTTTTAAGGTCTTCATCTTGTGAGTGTAAAACTTTTTTCTTTGGTTTATCTTTTTGTTTTATGATGCCAAGCGTGATCCAGGGATTAATTTTTCATCATTTATTAACACTGATTTTAATTGACTTTAAATTTTGAAAGAGATCTTGGAAAATTACATGGAAAACATCAGTTGCTTCCTCAACAGTTATATAGCACAATACAGGCAGCCAATCTTGTGCTGCAATAGAGTTTATAAGGGCATCGTAGTCAATTGTAACATTCCATGTCTGTGTGCTCATGCTTTCCTGTCTCAGTTCGGCACATCTGGAGTTACATAATCTTATATTGAGCATAATTTGATAATGGCAGCCAGGTCTGAGTTTGAGAGTAAAATATTGGTAATTGATTAGAGAATTATTAAGTTTTTTACATACAAAGATATGGTCAATACAAGAAGCAGTTTCTGATGTGACTCTAGTAGGACAATTAGTAAAAGAGAGGAAGCCAAGATTGCTGAGGGATGATAGGTAGACATTGACAATTTCACTATTACAATCCAGGTATTCTTTCGATCTGAACAAACTGATGGAAGTCACTGGAGGTTTGTTTCAAACAATTTTCATCTGGTTTCATTACAATTTCATTGGCCCTAACTGTTTTTTTGACGCCTCAAAACAAACCTGATGTGATTAAGATCAGATTGTTCAGATCGAAAGAATACCTGTGTTCTGATATATTGATATTAATATAACCCGTAAAGACCTCAATTTGATTTGCAAGATTACCAATAAAATAATTTTCTAAATCTGTAATGAAAGGTGGTATCTTTTTACAGGGAGGTCTATACAGGCAAGTTATACCAATACTTACATTTTCCACTGTAAACTTAATCCTAGCGAGGGTGACATGAGACACAGGAAGCAATATATCCACAATTTCGACATTCAAATGATCTTTTACAAAAATCAACAAACCATCATTTTCATTTACACCTGCATTATTGTAGTGGATGGAACGAGGGATGGAATAACCGGATAAACTGAATTGATCAACTTCACAGCAGCGGAGTTGAAAGGTTTCACTCAGTACAATGATATCACAGTAAGGGTCGGTATTATAAAGCTGGTGAACTGAAGGTTGAGTTTCAAGCAGTGGTCGAACTGACATTTCCATATGATTTTATATGAACATTTCAGTTCAACCGCTGGTTGAAACTCAACCTTCGGTTCACCAGCTTTATAATACCGGCCCTAAGTCAGATCAAAGGCCTCCAGCGACACCAGTAGTGTGTCAATTTTTTTTTTCACACTTCTGATATGAAGGTACAATAAATTCAGAATCATCATGAATATTTATTTTAGATTCAAGAAAATCAGCTGATATACTTTCACACGCCATGTCTGCATTCTGTCCCATATTTTCCAAGCTGTCAAGAAGATTCTCTATATTTTCTGCCTTTTTTTATTGCCATAGTCTATTTTGCTCCTCAAAATATCTAGGATGTACTTATTTGTAATAAGAAGAATCATTGACCTCATGAGCAGCATAATAATTTTTGTTGTATTTAGTGTTGGCCAAAGTACAATTTGCACACTTCTTTATAGGTTTAGGGCACTGGTTTGTTTCATGACTCCTCATGCAGTATCCGCATACTAATAGATTTTTGCAGTCAAGACTTTTGTGGTTGAAGCTCTGACACTTGTAGCATTTTGGGACAATAATGTCTTCAAAAATTCTGCAGTTCTGCCATTGCAAATAGATTCTTCCTAGCCCAGTCAGTACACTTTGTGAAAAAGTTTAGGGGAACATCTCTATTGACGTCTCGTCTCTATTGATTTCAACAAGAGAGAAGAAGACAGCAAGTGCCATAGCGATAGGGATAACGATCTCTATCCGTTACAGAGTTCCAGCTCTGTCTACTGAGGTCTTCTTCAATATTGTCTAGGCATACTTCTGGTGCATCATCAACTTGACGGCTGGCAAGGAATTTTCCTATTGAGGGATGATAAAGCATCCCTTGAACAAGCATCCCCACAAATTTGAACGTGAAACACCACCTAGGTGTCTGAAGAAAAAATAAGAAAATAAGAAATTTTCAATATTTTTTCATACAAGCGATGATTTTCCTAAGTTCGATGGTTGGCAAAGAATTTTCTTTTTGAGGGATGATAAGGCATCCCTCGAACAAGCATCTCTCCAAATTTGAACGTGAACACCATCTAGGTGTCTGAAGAAAAAATAAGAAAATATGAAATTTTCAATATTTTTTCATACAAGTGATGATTTTCCTAAGTTCGATGGCTGGCAAAGAATTTTCCTTTAGATGGATGATAAAGCATCCCTCGAACAAGCATCTCTCCAAATTTGAACGTGAAAATATGAAATTTTAATTTTTTTTTTCATACAAGCGATGATTTTTCTAAGTTTATTTATTTATTTATTTATTTATATACGGGAAAACCCCATCAACAGTTTACAATTAACAAAATATAAAGTTATGAATATAGATTATATATAAAAAAAATTCAAACTAACCAAAACAACCCCTCTTAATACCAGCACACTAAATATAGTAAGCAAAACCACAACCAAAACTTAAAAAGTACAGAACCCTAAAAAGTGACACCATTAAATTGCTTTTTAAATTCTCTCAAAGATATACCAAATATTTCAATGTGATGATCATTAACAACTCTAGAGTATCTATCCATAGGCGTATTAAAACCATAATTTGTACGGTGAAAATGAATATAAAAGGATTTGACATTTTGTCTTCTATTTCTAGTAACTATCTCAATATTTATTTCACCTAACAACTCAGAACAATCAATTGTACTGTTAACAATACCATACAGAAAAGTAAGCCCTGCAAAATCCCTTCGATCTGATAGAGTCCGCAGGTTAAGATGATTTTCTAGCCTAAGATAATTGTGATTATCGATCACTATTCCTAGTTTAAATGCACAGAAACGAAGAAACCTATGCTGTGTAACTGTGAATTGCGTGGTATGGAGACCAAACAACTGCACTGTACTCTAGTTTCGACCTCACTAATGCACAATAAACATTTCTAACAGTATCAACAGAGAAACTGTTACGGTTTATCAAAATTACACCCATCATCTTAGAAGCCTGTACCATAGCTGTGTTTATGTGATCAACGAAAGTTAGGCCTTCATCAAAAATAACCCCCCAAGTCTTTGATTTTTTTTACATATTTCAAATCTTCCCCATTGATTGAATAGGAAGTATGATATTTTCTTTTCCCCTTATAAAAGTTCGACGGTTGGCAAGGAATTTTCCTTTTGAGGGAAGATAAAGCATCCTTCCAAATTTGAACGTGAGACACCATCTAGGTGTCTGAAGAAAAAATAAGAAAATATGAAATTTTCAATATTTTTTCATACAAGGGATGATTTTCGTAAGTTTGACGATTGGCAAGGAATTTTCCTTTAGAGGGATGATAAACCATCCCTTGAACAAGCATCTCTCCAAATTTGATCGTGAAACACCATCTAGGTGTCTGAAGAAAAAATAAGAAAATATGAAATTTTCATTATTTTTTCATACGTACAAGCGATGATTTTCCTACGTTCGACGGTTGGCAAGGAATTTTCCTTTTCAGGGATGATAAAGCATCCCTTGAACAAGCCGGACTCATTAGTCATACCCTAATAATATCCCATTTGCAACTTAGAGGCTTTTTTGGGGGCTTTTTCAAACACTTGAGCCCTTATTCCAAATGAAAAGACAGATTGTAAAGATTTACATATAAGGTCCATCTTTAACATAACGTGAGTAATAGGAAAAACTTTTCGTCTTTGTGTGTTTGTAAGTTTCTTTCTGAAATTGCAGAAAGAGCCAGTGACTAATTTGGACTTGTGCCAGTTTATATTTTGCATATCTGGATGGATTTACTTACTTAAACAGAAATCATTCCTTTGTGACATACATTTTGTAAACTTATTTAAAAAATCTAATTTTTGAATTACGATCGAAATAATAAATTTATATTACATTATCCACAATAAAACAAACAAAAATTACATGATCAGGATAATCACGTAAATGATATGAGTAATCAAATAAAAATAAAATATTCCTATTACAAGTAAAAACCATTAAATTTGTGAACAATCCCTGGCCAATCCCAAAAATTATAATTTTCTTTGCCAAGAAAATACATTATATTTAGCATCACTGTAATCTAATAAATTTAGTAAAAAGAAATTATTTTACAGCTTGACTTGACATCTGGATGGGGACGTCATCATTCTAGAAAAAATAAACAGAATGTAGTCTGGATACAAAAAGCTTTAAAAATGTGTCAAGAAAACACCCATAGCCGAGTTGCTAATGAAATCAGGCAAATATCTTATTTATCTGAGGGATGAATTCGATGGCAGCTATGGAGAATAATAGATACATTTTGCAGGTAAGAGCTCCAAAAGGTTGATGACTAATCTTTTGTATGTGTGAGTACATAATATTGTTTTAAAATGTCAATGAGCTCATAATTAAAGTGTATAGTAAGATAATCTTTAGATAACATTATATTTACCAATAAATAAAATGACAATTTTTTTTATCTTAGCGATAACATAAATTTAAAATGCATTTAAATTAGTTCTGATATTCTAATGCTGTCAAATATTAAGAACCCCATTTAGATTTTTCCAATAAATGTTTTTTCACTGAAATGCAATCGCAAATATTTAGTTTGTAGTCTAGTTAAGGTATAGTACAGGTATAGGTATAGTATTACCATTATTGCACACAAGTTTTTATATTATACATTTTATTTTGCTGGGTTTTTCAATGAGAACCATCGGCCTGATTGTATATGAGAACATACAGCTAATATTTTAGCTAGGTGACCAAATAAAAAGAATATATCAGTTTCTCTAAAGTTTGTGAAACCATTATAATAAATTGTAAATTTTACTGCAATATTAGGTACTTTAATCTTGACTTTAATATTATATTATTATTATTATTTTTATTATAATTAAATTAATGAAATTTTAGGTTTATGTAGGGGCCTTAAGTAGCCTCTATGAGGCCTTATCAGTTGAAGCTAGCAAACAAACGACATCCGAAGAGATAGTTTCTTGTATTGTAGAGAGACTGTCCCTAAACGAAAATGCCGCCTACGAATTGGCAGAAGTATGGAAAATGGACTTATATTTCAGTCAGTAGAATTCATGCAAATTTTTAGGTTATTGGAGATGACTTTGGACAAGAATGTAAGGAACGAAGTCTTTTGAGCCATGAGAGTCCAGTTCAATTGATGATGTTATGGCCTAAACATCGACCAGATAATACATCATATAGGTTCTATCTTCGTGAAAAAGTTGTAGATTATTCTTGGCGGGTTAGATTTGTTATGGATCCTCAACTAATCAAAGACTATTTTCACAGGTATAAAAACAAGTCAATTTAAGGGGACCTTTTATTATGACATTCCACATTTCTAGGTTTTTATATCAGCCGAAAGATCGAGAATATCCAGATCTCTGTCAACTGCCAGATTTAAATGAACAAACTCTCTTGGCGAATCTCAGAGAGCGGTTTGTAGCTGGTCACATATACACCTATGTAGGATCAATCCTTATAGCTTTAAATCCTTTTAAATTCTACCCAATCTACAATCCAAAATACGTGAAGCTGTATCAAAATAGACGGCTAGGACCTAACCTGCCGCCACACATATTTGCAGTAGCTGATACAGCTTATCATTGTATGTTGAAAGACAGGAAGAATCAGTGTATAGTCATTAGCGGAGAAAGCGGTTCGGGAAAGACAGAAAGTACAAATTTTTTATTGCACCATTTGACAGCGCTTAGCCAAAAAGGATCACATGGTAGTGGTGTAGAACAGACTATACTTAGTGCTGGGCCGGTTTTGGAAGCTTTCGGAAACGCTAAAACTGCTCATAATAATAATTCAAGGTAATAATTTCCATTCAGTGGTGTTATTTGAGTGATTTTAATTAAAACTTTTAGTCGTTTTGGTAAATTTATCCAAGTTAACTACAAGGAAAACGGAATGGTACATGGAGCAGTAGTTCAAAAATATCTACTGGAAAAATCAAGAATTTGCTGTCAAGGACGTTATGAGCGGAACTATCATGTGTTTTATTACCTACTAGCAGGGGCCAATGAACAAGAGAAGCAACAATTACATCTAATGAGTCCTGATAAATATTATTATTTGAATAAGTCTTGGGCTGCTTTGGATAATGTTGATGAAAGCTATGAATTCTCAAGGTACAGTTTCCAAATTTATTTTAAATACAAATTCTATTGTTTTATGTACAAATCAGGTTGAAGCAATCAATGGAAATGGTCGGTTTCATTCCTGAAAAACAACGTCGACTTTTCTCGGTACTTTCAGCGGTACTGCTTCTTGGCAATGTGGAATTTCAACCAAGAAAATCTGCCTATCATCATGACGAAGCGGTGGCTGTTAAAAATCCAGAAGTAGTTGCTCTTATATCTGAATTATTAAGGGTTAAACAAGAGACTTTGATGCAAGCTTTGACTGCTAAAAGGGCTAGAGCTTCAGGAGAGACATTGGTGATAAATTATAGGTTAGTGGATGACATTTTGAGTTTTAACATTTAAAGATAAATATATTTTTAGACTACCAGAAGCAATAGCTAGTAGAGACGCCATAGCAAAATGTTTGTATGGGGCACTTTTTGACTGGATTGTTTTACAAGTAAACCATGCGCTTTTGTCAAAAAAAGATACTCTGAGGTATTTATTTTTGTAAAAACTATTTCTCACTCTATTTTGTCTCATTGTAGAGAACATCAAGGTAACTCAATAGGCGTTCTCGATATTTTTGGTTTTGAAGATTTTGGTTTGAACAACAGCTTTGAGCAACTGTGTATAAATTATGCCAACGAACATTTACAATATTACTTCAATCAGCATGTGTTCAAATATGAACAAGAGGAATATAGAAAAGAAGGCATCAGGTGGACCAATATTGATTTTATGGATAATACCGGGTGTTTACAATTAATTGAGGCCAAACCTAATGGCTTGCTGTGTCTTTTGGATGATCAGTGCAAGTGAGTCTATCTTATTTTGTTTATATTTAGATTTATTTAGTTTAGTTCATCAAATACATTGAAATATTTAATTTTTTTAGCTTTCCTGGGGCAACAAACGAAACACTATTACAAAAATTTAACAGTGTACACAAGGATAATAATTTTTATAAGAAACCTCAAAAGAAAGAAGCAGCTTTTATAGTAGAACACTATGCAGGAATAGTTAAATATCAGGTGAAGCCTTATATTAGAATTTATTATTTTTGGTGTGTGAAGATTTTAATTTTTTGTGTATTCTTAATTTAGGTGACTGATATGAGAGAGAAAAACCTCGACCTGATGCGTCAAGACATAGTAGGAGTACTCAAAAACAGTTCAATGGCTTTTGTACGTGAATTAGTAGGAGTGGATCCAGTGGCTGTGTTCAGATGGGCGATCGTGAGGGCTTTTTTCAGGGCTCAATATGCTTTTAGAGATGCTGGAAAACGACACCGGCAAGGCAGAGTGGACGGTAATCGGAATAATATCCAGCAACGGTATAGGGGAGTGCACGTGCCAAATGATAATCTTATCAGGTAAATGTTTGCATTGAAGACATATATATTTTAAGATAAATTAAAAACAACTTGAAAGAGAAATAGAAATTGGCACTAAAAATTGGATAGCTTTTATATATTTATTATTTTAGATCAAGAGTTCCCATAATTTATTAAAATTAAAGTTTGTTATAGAGACTAGAGAGTGATGAAAATGCAGGGAGATATGCTTTGGCCATTCAACACTAAAACACTTATAAATTCATATTCTAACTTGATTTGATTTTGTGGATAGAGTTATTTTTCTTATTACAACATTCAATAGTAAATCTCCACTTAAAATGAACCAATGTTGACAATAGAGACCAATCGATCTTGAGTAGGTATATCAACCTGATACAATAACGATTTTACACCAAGCGTGTATGGCTATGGCTATTAATATTGATGTAAAAGTAAACAAAATCAAAACATGACAAAATGAAAATAAATTTTTATCCGTGTCAATGGTGCTGCTAAATCTATTGGGGCCCAGCAAATAATAATATATTTTCCTAAAGACACAAAACTCTACGAAAAATTATCTTTAGAGAGTTCTCAAGAAATAGTGTCCTCGAGAACCGAATTATCAGTGGAAAAAATTCCAAGTGAATATTTCCTTTGTGTATAAAATTTCCCTTAGGAGGGGTGCAATTTTTGAATATGGTGAAAGTAGCTAGCACTGCCGAGAACAAAAATTGCATAACGTTTCACCTATTGTGATACATTAGAAGTAATGTATTTACATTCTTATGCCTCTTGCATCAAAAAGTGTAATAAGTGGAATAATTAGAGGATTATAGATTGAAATATTTTTGTTAAAGTTTGTAAAATTATTCTCTATATGTATGTTTTTCCCGTTGGAAGTCAATTCACGTTTGTGTTATTCTGTGTAAACTTAATTTGAAGCAGAGATATTTGAAGTAAATATTGACATTTGAGCACACAACACAATACCAATGCTGTTTCCACCAGTTTTTCATTTCTTCTTCTTCTTCGTCAGCCTGTACTCGTCTACTGCTGGATAAAGGCTTCTCGTGCTACGTGGCGTGCCCATTGCCATTTTAATTTCGCTGTATGAGTTAGTATCTCGGTGACCTTTATTCTGCGTACTCGGTCTCTTAGAGTGATTCCCAACATAGCTCTTTCCATAGCCCTTTGACATACGCACAGTTTTTCCTTAGATTTCTTTGTAAGGGTCATGGTTTCCAGTCCATACGTAGCAACAGGGAGTACACACGTGTCATATGTTTTTCTTTTGAGTGAAAGCGGATTTTTTTTATTTTTAATGATGAAATCCAACTTTCCGAATGCAGCCCAGGCCAAACCTATCCTCCTCTTTAGCTCAGCAGTCTGATTTTCTTTACCAAGCTTTATTACATGCCCTAGGTATATATATTGATTCACTTTCTCTACAGCGATGTTATCTATGTTTATTAGAAGATTTTCATTGCTAAGAATTCTCGTTTTACTAAGATTCATATTTAGTCCTATCTTCTTTGACTGTGTGTTTAGTTAATTTAGCATTGTACCTAGTTCTTGTATGTCGGAGCTTATCAATACAAGATCGTCCGCAAATCTCAAGTTAGTGAGATGACTTCCATCTATGTTTATTCCCTTGTCTGCCCAATGTATTGTTTTAAAAATGTTTTCCAACGCTAGAGTGAAAAGTTTTGGCGATATGGTATCACCTTGTCTCACTCCTTTTCCTAGGTGGATTTTGTTTGTCTTCATGTCATCGTCGATCTTTATATGAAACGTTGCTTGTTGGTATATGTTCTTTAGAAGGAGGGAATAGCGTGAATCGATTCTGGCGTCGTTCATTGCTTCAAGAAACGACCATGTTTCGATGGTATCAAAAGCTTTACGATAATCTACAAAAGCCATGTGTAGGGGGATATTATGTTTGGAAGTTTTTTCTATAAGTTATATTATGGTCTGTAGGTGATCGGTGGTTGAAAATCCCTTGCGGAATCCTGCCTGTTTGACTGGTTGATAGGAATCGAGTTTCGTTGTTAAACGGTTCGTAATGATTTTCGTGAGTAGCTTATATAAATGAGAAAGCAGGCTAATAGGACGATAATTCTCTATATTCGTGTTATCTCCTTTTTTAAATAGAAGTATCACTTCTGCATTTTCCCATATTTTTGGTACAATACAATACAATACAAAAACTCTTTATTTAAAAATTATGTTACAATACATAAAATATATAAACACAAAATAAATAGTGTCACAGAAAGGCAAAACAATATATATTACTTAGCCAAAATAATCATCTAAAGAGTATGGTTCTAATTCTATTAAAAATTTCCTTAATTTTGTTTTAAACACCTTTACATTTGAAATATTTTTGATTTCACTGGGCGAATTATTGAAAAGTTTAAGACATGTAATATGGAGTCTTTTCAGTAAATGTTAAACAATATATTGGATAGTTTACATTCAATGTTCTTATACATATTATATACATGAAATGTTTGTAATTGAAACTATGTTCTGTTTCTGAAGAAAACCATTAGACATCCAAATATATATATTGCATATACTTTCAATATACCCTCATCCCTAAACACACCTCTACAACTTTGCCTATATGCCATTTTCTTAATAGATCTTATTGTTGTTTTTTTTTGAACTACAAATATTTTTTTATCAGGCTGTTCTTACCCCAGAAGATTATTCCATATTTGATGACAGACTGAAAATTAGCAAAATACATAATCTTTTGTACTCCTTCACTTAATTAAGTATCTTCCAACAATACATATTCCATAGAGCACTGAATTTAGTCTTTTCAATAAGTTATTTATATGTTCACCCCAGTCAAAAAATTCATCTATATGCAGACCGAAAAATTTTGTGTGTTCCACAACATTCAAATGATCCTCATCTATGGTTAGAAACTCAGGTTTTCTGACTCTTGATAATTTTGTTCGAAATAAAATTATACTTGTCTTTTCTTTCTTCAAAATAAGCTCATTTCCCTCAAACCAGTCTCCCACCCTTTCAAGAAAGTCTTTACCTCTAATTACTAAATCATCCAAATTTGTGGCCCCCACCACCAAACTAGTGTCGTCTGCATAGCATGTGATGTTCTCGGTATCAGAATTTGCTATGGAATACAAATCATTTACAAACACTCCAAATAAAATGGGACCAATAATACTTCTTGTGCTA
The DNA here is from genome assembly GCA_917834065.1 of Ceutorhynchus assimilis. Taxonomy (NCBI): domain Eukaryota; kingdom Metazoa; phylum Arthropoda; class Insecta; order Coleoptera; family Curculionidae; genus Ceutorhynchus; species Ceutorhynchus assimilis. The sequence goes on along the minus strand of OU892281.1, from coordinate 30,808,698 downwards.
TGCCTAATGTGTTTTCCCTGATTTCAGAAACATTTAGTCTAAACAAAAACCAAGTGCTAAACCATCTTTTTCTATGTGTCTTAAAACTGCTTTAGAAAATTGAAAAATTGCTGTTTGTGTAGATTTGTTAGACACGTATCCATGTTGATGTTTATTTAATAAATTGCATTTATCAAAGAAATTGCTCAACACTTTTGAAAACCCTGGCAAAAGACTGATTGGCCTAGAATTCTCCAACAATTCCGGATCACCCTTTTTATGTAGCGGCTTAATTAATGCTAACTTTAGTTGATCTGGAAAAATGCCATATTTATAACAATTATTTATTAAAAAAGTCAAAATTTCAGCAATATGTGGAATTATGAACTTATGATACATGTAGGTATTTCATCCACTCTACTGCTATATTTATTTTTCAACTGCCTACCAAATTCACATAATATTTCTGTTATTTTCTGGCTTCATGTACATTGACTCATTATTTGGATTTATTTCACAATTTAAAGTTTTTGTGTTTAATTTACTTATCAAATCCGGAATTATTGATAATAGGTATTGATTTTATTTAATTATCAGGTATCTCATTTGGATTCCCATTTATTTTAACCTCCGTTCTTCTAGAACTTTTGCCAGTGATTTCTTTACATATTGACCACATACATTTAGTTTTGTTATCAGAAGTTCTCATTTTAAGATCATATCTTTCCTATTCTTACTGCTTTTAATAAATTATCATATTCTTTTTTAACATTTTTATATTCTTGTTTAAAATGATCTTGATATTTTGATAAATTTAGTAAGATATCTAACCTATTTTTACATTCCTCAACCTGATCATTTTCCTTATAAATCGTTTTTCTGTTTGTATTTATTTAGTAATTTTAGTGGAAAACAGTAATTAAAAATTCCAGTAAAGGCATTCATTGATGATTTATATTTGAACTTTCTATCTCGTAAATTTCAGTCCAATCTTGATCTATTAACATTTGTGAAAAAATATTTTTGTTTTCTTGTGAAAAAATTCTTTTGTATATAAGTGTATTTTTATTAAATTTTTGCATCTTTATAAGTAGTTTCTGGGCAGTATGGTCAGAAATAAAGGTATTTATTACTAAACTGTCCAAATATTCACTATTCACAAAAATATCATCAATGCAACTTCCCCCTTTGCGGTTATTCTGGTATTTTCAAAGATAGTTTGTTCTAAATTAAACGATTCGACTAAGGATAACATACTTGTTCATTTCGATATTAAAGTCTCCCGCAACTATTATCATTTTGTCTTCATTAATAATTAATGACAAGATATTTTCGAGTGTGCTTAAAAATAGCTCAATTCGTTCACTATTTTCAAGAGGAGGTCTATAGATCGAAAGTACAACAATTGCAGTGTTATTAATAGTGCATTCTACAGCTGCACACTCAATAACATTTTTTATTGATAACTTATTTAGCTTATTCCTACCTTTGAACTTTACACTTTTATGAACATAGACAGCACTGCCGCCGTTTTCTTTATGTTCTCGGCAGAAAGTTGAGCCCAAAATAAAATTTTCTATCGCCAACATTTTGAGTTCATCATGGGTTTGCCAGTGTTCAGTTGAGCACAAAATTTTACAGTCCGCGTTAGTTTCTAGCACATTCACTATATTATCTACCGTGCATTTTGATGAATAACACCAACTTGTTCATAGTTTCGTCCATATTTCTCTAAACTTAGACATTTTCTGCCGTTTTCTTTTTTATTGATTACTTCGCCTGTACCTTTAATGTGTTTATTTATAAAAAATCACTATAGTTGATGCTAGTCCTAAATCTGTTTTTCTTTGATAAACTGGACACGTTTTACTTCTAGCCGAGTGGCTCACATCTTGTAGTTTGAGTTTTATACAGTTTGGACATTTGTACTGTTCTTCTTCTATTTCACAGTCTTGGCTGGTATGCTGGTCTCCACATTTGTGACAACAAACAACTTCGGAGCAATGTTTTGCTACATGGCCAAAACCACAACACTTAAAGCATACTGCTAAATTCAGATGTTCTTGTACAAACACTCTAACAAAATCAAAAACAACTGTACCTTTCTTCAAAAACCATTTTGTAATCGGTGTAGGTGCTTGTAGAATCCAATTTTCTTTTTTGGGGCTTCGGCATTCCGTTTTTGTCACAACTTCAATTTTATCCTTAACTGTATCTCCTAATTCTTCTACTATCTCATAGTTCAGGTTTTGTAATTCCTCCAGAAAGTCTTCATCTGTCCATCCTTTATTAATTCTGGTTACCATGAACATCGGATTTTCTTCCCTTGTTTTTTTTATTTTAATGTCTTTGTTTTCTTGTAGTACTGTGTTTAATTTTTTTTATTGATTTTTATCAAAGCTCTCAACTATAATTGCACCATTTTTCGTTTGCTTAATATTTTTAAAGCCTTTTCCCACATCTTTATTTCTTATCTCACTTTTAAACTTTTGTATTATGTCAGTTACATCTTTAATCTGTATTATAGTTTCATGCTTTTTGATTGATGGTGGAGTCCTCCAAATGTCTTGTTTTAATGTGTCTGTGTCGTTCTTATTACATCAGTTTAGTGTTCGTTATTTTCCATACCAGTGATTTTTCTTAGGCTTTCTGCATAAGTCATTTTTTGTACCATTAGAGTTCTGTTGTCACTTACTTTGTTTTCCTTGCCTTGACTTTTTAGACTAAGGTTTTTCTTTTTGATGCCCCTGGAGATTTTTTATTTTTTAAATGCCTTAAAGCGTGTTTTAGTTCTGAAGATGTAATTTCGGGTATTTTTTCTGAGCCCATGTTTAGAATTTTCCTCGGTTCTATATGTGGTTTTGGTACTGTAGACGTATAGAGGTTTTTATAAAAGTGCTGAATTTCGTCCACAATGGATTTCTTATCGCTCATGAGTACTCTTTGTTGATTTTTGATGTTTATAATTCTTTGTTTTCCGTTGGATGACTTTTTTTTTTTTTTTTTTTTTACGGATATGCGCACTCGCAAGGAAATATCCTATCACGCTCGAGAAGCGGCAAGTGCGCGGAAATGTCGGTGTATGTTGGTCTTGAAACGGTTCAGGTTGTAACCTGCAGGGAAAACCGACGCAGGGAGTTTATTCCACAGCGATGCTGTTCTCCAGAGATATGAATTCTGATATAATGAGGTTCTTGGTGCCTCTAGTTTGACAGTAAATTCATGGTTACCGTCTGTTTGACGGGTTCGCCTGGTAGGTGCTACTCTCGGTGGAATCATACGTGCCAACTCTTCAGAGCATTTTCCGTGATAGTACCTGTAGAAGAGAGATAAATCGCCCACAGATCTGCGATGTTCGAGACCATCCAAGTTACGAGTAAGTGCGGGGTCATTGATCAGCTTGATAGCTCGTTTTTGCACGGTATTCAAAAGCATTAAGGTATGTTTGGGTGCTGCACTCCATATATGTGAGCAGTACTCCATAGTTGGTCGAATCTGGGCTTTGTAGAGTGTCAGCAATTGGCTTGGTGTGTACAGATGTCTTGTACGAAATAGCACCCCCAGCTTTTGGGAGGCCCTTTTAGCAATATCTGCCACGTGACTGTGCCAAGACATGTTGGTCTCTGCAGTAACCCCCAAGATGTTCAACTGACTCTGTAATGTGACAGCACTTCCAGATAGCATGATGTTTGGCTCACCGGTGCTGGTCTTTTTTGAAAACAGAGCTGCTTGGGTTTTCTGCGCGTTGAACTGTACAAGGTTTTTGTTACCCCAGTCCTCTATTATCTCCAGGTCGTTATTTATCTGCGATATTTGAGTTAGTCTAAGATGATGGAATTCACGTGCGGAAAGACCTGTGGGTGGTATGAGTGAGGAGACTACATTGCTATCGTCTGCAAAGCAATAAAGTGGATTTACTGTTTTATCTATGAGGTCATTTATGTAAATCAGGAAAAGAGTTGGCGAAAGGATTGCTCCCTGTGGCACACCAGCATTTATTTGGTAAGAGTTGGAGTTCTGGCCATCCAGTGCAACATAAATAGATCTGTCCTTTAGGTAACTTTCAAACCAAGTGCAAAGTTTCGGCGATAATCCCATTGCTTTGAGCTTGTTGAGCAGATTTTCATGCCAAACTTTGTCGAATGCTTTAGATATATCTAAGGCAATTGTTCTTGTTTCACCCCGCAACTCAATCGCTTTTTGCCATAAGTGAGTGACGTATGTAAGTAAATCGCCAGTTGACCTATATTTTCGAAATCCGTATTGCTTATCGTTGATAATTTTGTACTTTTCCAAGTACTTGGTTAGGTGATTGTTCACAACTCTTTCCATTACTTTTGATATCACCGGAAGTAGAGCAATTGGTCTATAGTTTAACGGATCTGTCTTTTTTCCTTTCTTTGGAATGGGTTGTACTGCGGCAGACTTCCATGATGATGGATATACTCCTCGCCTGTAAGACAAATTGAATAATTTTGCGAAAGTTGGGGTGAGTTCGTTGGCGCAATTTTTGAGTACTATTGCGGGAATGCCATCCGGACCCATTGCTTTGTTTGTATCCAGCTTTTTTAGGGATTTTCGTATTTCTCTGTGACAAAAGTGTACCTCTGGCATACTATGGGAAACCCTTTCAATGAACGGTGGAGTTTTTCCGTTTGGCACTGTTAGGTTGGAGTTGGAGGAAAACATTTGGGCAAGCATATTGGCTTTTTCCTCTGATGTTGTGGCTAAGTGATTATTTTTATCTGTAAGTGGTGGTATGGATGACTTGGTGAAGTTAGATCCAACAGCTTTTGCAAGAGACCAAAAAGACCTAGAACTACTTGGACAATTCAGCAACCTGTTTTTTATTCTTTGATTGTATGTTTCTTTAGCGGAGTCAATAGTAATTTTGCAACTATTTCTGGCTTCTATAAATTCTGTGTGGTTTTGAGCGGTTTGTTGTCGTTTCCAAAGGTTATATGCTCTGTGTTTTTTCTGTACAGCCGTTTGACACTGGCTGTTGAACCAAGGTTTTGCATTAGCTCTACGTTTAGTTGTATGTGGGATATATGCGTCCATTCCAGATAAGATTACTTGTGTTATTTCATTACAGCAAATAGTGGGATCAGCTGTTTTAAAGCAAACCTCTTGCCATGGAAAATCCAGGTAATACTGTTTTAGGTCATTCCATTTTGCCGATTTATAGTGCCACATTTTACGAGGAAGTGGTTGTAGGCTTGGTGGGATGAGCATTTCGCACTTTGTTATTATAAGTTTATGATCGGACGAACCAAGTGGAGCATCTACTTGAATTGTGTACGAGTCAGGATTGGTGGTTAAGAACAAGTCTAAAAGCGCTGCAAATTCGCCCCTTTCTGAGATACGGGTAGGTTCATCGACAAGCTGCGTTAGACCACAACTTATGGCAAAAGCTTCTGCTTCTCTGCCTTCGTTATCTGTTTTGTTGTGGTGTTTCAGCCAGGGTATATTGTGGACGTTGAAATCGCCTAAAAAGACAATTTCCGCCTGTGGATAGTTTGACTGTATACTATCACAGCTTTCGGATAATGTCGTGAAAAAGTTTTGGTAATCGGTGTTACTTGGCGGTCGGTAGAGGCAGCAGATAAACTTGGTCGATGACTTTGAGGTGAATTTTAGCCATATGATATCAAGGTTCGCTGGTTCTAGCTTCTCCTCTCGATGACATGAAAGGTCATTTTTAATGTACACACAGATCCCAAAATTATGTCGAAATCGGTGGTGTAGGTCATAGCCGGGATAAAGATAGTTCACAATAGGTGTTGCAGAACTGATTTTAGTTTCAGTGAGAACAAGGATGTCAGGTCCTTGTTCTTCAAGATGTTGGTGAACTGAATTCATATTTGTACTTATTCCTCTTATATTGCTAAAATCAATTCTGAGTTGAGTTTTTGATCTTCTCTTTATATCTTTGCATGAAGGACCCCCAGGATCACCCGACGCCCGGAGATCCGAGTGGTCGGGTATTTTACCTCCGGAATATTTTGATCCTGGAGGCGCCATCATGCTATCTGTTACTCATTGTTGGAACCGGACTGCCAGCGCAGTAGCGGAACGTGGTGATACCACTTAGCGCTACTCAATTCTGGCATGGTGGTATCTCACCGGTCGACGCCCAATGAGTAAAAAGCGTCTACCACCTACTACTTGGTTTCCAGTACTTTTAGATTCTTGTTGGCTTCAATTGTTTCTAAGATTTGTTTAGTTGTATAAGTTCTCAGGTCTGTCCTTATCATTTTTTTCACTCTTGCATTCTTCTCGTTATATTGTGGATCATCTCTCTTTAGTGTTCTACTCTCTGTTATTAAATCTAGAGTTTCTGGGCTTAGTTTTGTGTTCTTTGGTTTTTAACTTTTGCTGCATATTTTCTTTTTTGTTGTCTGGATGGACTCTGTTATTTTTTCAGCTAACTTGTTAAGTTCTGTTGGGTTTTCAATAAATTTTAGTTTCTTTTGAAGTTCATTTTGATATTCATCTTTTTTCTGGGTTAATATTGTCACGCTTAGGTTGTTTGTGGTCAGCGGTGCCACCACTTTATCTATACTTGGCTGCGTCGGCTAAGGGTTTATCCTGAAAAGAGATTATGGGGGAAAGGAAAGATTTCACCACTAGTAGTTAATACATCTATTGTTACACCCTAATTTATGTAGGAGATGATTAAATAGGGTTTACCAAAAATAGATCGCAGTAAATGTTCTTCCCTGGTGGGCCATTATTAAACATTCCCTAGGAATGACTATTTTTAGGGAAAGCCCTACACTGTCAATAGTAACCAAATTGCCCTATGGAAATATACCATCGAGGAGCTTAGTTTCCATAGGTCTAGGTTTGGGGCTTCTACAACATGACATTCACCTTAGGATCTCAGTCGAGCTGTAGCAAGTCACACCCAACTTGGAGAGAAAGTCTTTAGGCCTGTACCCTCGAGGAGCTCGAGGCGGTGGAGACTAACCTCTGCCTGACTGCATTGCGGTGCGCGTAATTTATACAAGAATTATCGCTACCGTCAGCAGAGTCAGTTAATTATCTGTAGTACAAGCGCCAAATTCATTTTACTTTTAGTCTGTGGGCTTGTAGACTTTACGAGTTGACAATATCTCCATTGTTGGGAACCTCGACTTTTGCATTAATTTTTGTCTTTCATGTCTGGCATTTATTTCTATTGTAGCTCTTACCAACCTGTGATCACTTCCGGTATTGAATCGATTTAAAACAGAGACATCCCTGAAAATATTCTTCTTGTTAGAAAATATATAGTCAATCTCATTTTTTGTCTTTTTGTCTGGGCTAACCCACTCATTCATTTTCGTTTGGGTGGTTTTTTGAAAAACGTTTTCATGCAATATAATTTTTCTTTGACCATAAAACTTGCCATCATATCTCCTCTATCATTCCGCTTTTCTAGTCCAAAATTTCCCAGGTATACGGGATCGCTTTGTTCTTCACTTCCGATCTTAACATTTAGGTCTCCTGTCACCACAATATAGTAAGATTTTTCTGTTTTTCATTTACTATGTCATAAATCTGATATCGTCTAATAGATAAGAATAATTTGGTTCAATTGCATCTCAAAAATAAAGAAAAAATAGACTCTTGGCTGACTTGCATCCTCTGCATTTTCAGGCAATTAAATGAACTCGTATGTATATATACTTCATTTTCTATATAGATGATACAGTTTTGAACAAATTCCTCTATTCTAAATAAATACATAGATATAGATCTTAAACCAATCCTTAAGAGGAATATGATTCAGTAGTTATTAAACTCAAACGTCCAAATTAAAACATTAAATACATTTACACACATTCCACCTCACAGTAATATTTATTGCTGTTTCAATTTCCACTGAATCTAGGTACATTTTGAGCCAAATGTACTAATGCATAATTATCGAAGTGTTGACATCATTACTATCTAGTAAATCATTAGCCAATCAATACATTCTACTTAATGAGGAATTGAAACCATAATTGGTTCTGTGAAAGTCAACATTAAAAGGCAATCTATCACAGAACCAATCTATTTCTGGTATTAAAGGGATAAAATATGAAACCCAATGACCGCGATAAAATCTGATGCATCAATGATGTTATTAACAATTTTCTAAAGTGTTGAGATGTCAAAAAAAAATTGTCATTTAGTTGTTGAATGTCGACGTTCATTAGGTTAAAAATAATTCAAATCATTGTAATGCTTTAGTTATTTCTCTGGTCAATATTGTTGTTCTAAGTGTTGCTATAAATGCTACAATATTGTTTTAATGTTGCGCATAATTTATGAATTTTTATCATGAACTTGACACACCACCAACACACACCTTCCATAATTATTTTGTCTTGCTGTTATTTCAATAAAATATTGTGATTCTATATAGCCATCTGGTGACGGTTTCGGCTGTGAACCTCACAATAAACCGAATAGCGTAAGTTTAGATTCGGTTTTCATTTACTGGCGTGGTTTAACATCTCCTTAGTTTCATGTTATCATCTATTACTTCTTGTTTATTTTTAGTGAATGCTTGATGTATATCAAAACAGAAATTACAAAAGTATCAAATTTTAAAGACATTTTAAGCATTTACTAAAATTTATCTACCCCAATTTTTTTTGTGTCCGATATTCAGTAGGTATAAGTATGATGATATTGTGCCAAGTTTGATATTTCCGTTTAATAAATTTTGTTGAATTTTTTTGGTCATCTCATTTGCATGGAATATCAGTGTGTGATGCATGTTGGCTTCCTCACCTAATTTCATGTTTAATGTGTCTAGTTTATTGTAAATAAAAAGAAATGTTTGCTTAAGAAACTTAACTCGATAAAAATTATTAACTTTCATAATGTAGATTCTTTTATCAAGTATCTTTTTTGGATCTATAGCAAACAAAGACATACAACATCTCCGTTTCATCGTACACTTGATGAATCTTCATCGAATCGTCTATCCTGGCCGCAGTTTTACCAACGCAACAGAACAAATTTGCCAAGTTCTACAAAAAATAATAACGAGGACGATCGTAGGAGAAGAGATTCGTCCAGTTCTCAAGGGGCTTACGCTTTACAAAAAACCCTTTGTCCTGATGAGGCTAGAGCAATGCAACGGGCCAATCAGATTGTGATGTATGTTTTCTTTTTTGGCTAGGTGGAGGATTTTAAATGTTTCTTGTGACTAATTTGGGTCAAATGTTCTAATTATTACAGCTTTTTATACCGCCAGCTGCTTATATTTGTCAAAGAGTCACGTTGATGTTTAATATTTTTTCTTAGGAGATATGGTTTCGGGATATAAATACATAGTTTTGTGATTCTTGGTATTTTACTTTCAAATTTTGCTGTCAATGTAATTATAGTATTTTGTAAGGGTCTGATTTATTTAGGGGTTGAATTATGTGGGAGGCGAGATCTACTACACAATTTCCTCCATAAAGAACTCTTGTTGGTTGAATTTACAGAATTTGATTGGTATGGTTTAGTTTAGGATACATATTAATATTTCCTTACTTTTCTCCTCTATTGGTCTGTTCCAACTCCACCAGAAACTGTTCAAGACCTGTTTTTGTGCTAATAATCTAAGTAATGATAAGGAGCAAAAATTATAATTAATATTGTGTATGATTTTTGGTGCTACTGGAACAGTCCTATCTACTACTAATTATTATGATTGTATAACAAGCATGTTACGTGTGCATGATATTTGATTGAAAACCGAACCGTTTTTCAAAAAATTGAGTTTTTTTTTTTATAAAACAGGAAGAATAAATCCTTCAGACCGCGGGAACGTGGCAAGAAAGGTTTGAAAAACCTCCAATCAGTCAAAACTCTCGCTGGCAGGACTGGGATTACAGCAATGAATCAGAGTCAACTCAGCAAAGCTAGGAAACAACCTATGACGGTGGCAGCTCAATTTCAGCAAAGCCTTCATTCTCTGATGGACACTTTAAATCAGGCCAATCCATTTTTCATTCGTTGTATTAAGTCGAATAGCGATAAAATTCCTAATACTTTTGATCCTGACACTGTCCAAAGACAACTTAGGTAAGTCAAATGCTTTCACAGGCAATTTTAAAGGAATATTGATGTGATAAATGTAATCTTAATTATTTTATAGCGAATATATTTCAATAACAGGCAACATTCAGTTTATAATTGCGTGCTCTTTTTATGTATTCCAATTATTTTATTAAAAATTGTTTTAGGTATACTGGCATGTTGGAGACAGTCAGGATTCGTCAGGCTGGTTTCAACGTACGATTAACTTATGACGAATTTATTCAGTTATATCGAATACTACTCCCGAAGGGTTTGTTGAGTTCGCAACTTGATGTGAGGAATTTTTTGGCTACGTTAAATTTGAATAGAGATAATTATCAGTTGGGTAAGATTTCCATAAAACTCATTCAATATACATGTATCATAAAAAATATCTTGTTTATAACTTTATCACAGTAATTTTGCACCTAATTCTGATGATATAATAATGATGCAAATAGCCAGTGTATTTCATGTCTGAGAAAATTCAGTTTCAACTCATCTTAAAAAGTACTATGTAACTATTTTGTTTCGAGTAATTATAGTGTTTTTATCATTTAATTATTATTTGCAGGGACCTCCAAAGTATTTATGAGAGAATCAGAAAAACACAAGTTGGATAGTAGGCTCCATCAAAAAATCATGGCCGGAATTGTGACACTTCAGAGATGGTTTCGTGCGTGCTTGGAAAGGAGAAGATTTTTGAGGATGAAGGTAGAGATAGATCATACAAGTATGGGCCACGACGCTAGAGGTTTTTCTTTCTATGCGGGCGTCGTCGCGACGCGTATTTATTGGTGAACTGTTTGATATTCCAGTTCATTTATACGTCATCGGCGTGCCTACAATTGCACAAAAATCATTTTTAATTAAGCTTAGTTAAGTTTCCTTTTTTGTAGCAAGGAGCATTATTTCTACATGTTTTTTTTACTTTTATTCTTTATCTTTAGCTAAAATTTGAAATAATTAGGAAGAACCATTCTACCTTACAGTAAAGAAAAATGATGAGTTGAACTATGTGAACCTGAAACTGTACCTACATGCTTAAAAACCTATCTCGATAACCTATATTGATAAATATGCAAAAAAATAATATAGAAAAGAAGACACTGAGGCTTCTCCTGAATTCGCTAGTTAAATTTGAATTATTTCTTTTTATTTTTGATTATTTGGAATAGTAAGTAGCTACCTGAAAAGACTTGTTCATCTTCTGATGCGCCGTCCTCATCCGAACTGTCTTCACTGAATTCCGACAAGCCTTTGTTGACAGTGATCACCAAGTTTTTAAAGATGCTCTTTTTGTATGAGCTCATCTTCATATTTCCTCACTTGCTGACAAATGTTGATCCATTCTTGCTTAGTCACCTCAATTTTTCTTCTTGCCAGCAGCTCTGTATCAGCCAGTTTAAATGTTGTATGTACTGCGCGACAATCCAATTTTTTGATAACGCCCATATTTTTTCTATGAGGTTTAGCTAAGGGTGATACGGAGGCAAACGCAAGACGTAGTGATCATGTCATTCTAGCAATTCGTCTAACTTTTATAGTATCGGAAAGCGACATTTATTTTTCAATATAAACTGGTACAATTCTGGGTGCTCCTTTTTGGAGGGGCGAAGCCCTTTATTTGGAGAGCGGAGCCTCTTATTTGGGAGCACAGCCCCGCAGGGCCCCCTATTTTGGGTGGCATAGCCCCGCGAAGGTAGGGAATCCTAACAATTTTTTTGGACAATTTAGTTATAGGCCAAGGATCATGATAAAAACATCCGGTTCCATTATTTTTTTGTGTATAAAAAAATCGTGCGGAAAAGTAAAATCGTGCGGAAAAGTAAAATCGTGCGGAAAAGTAAAATCGTGCTGAAAAGTTACTTTTCCGCACGATTATTTTATTGCTAAAAATGAAGATATTTGGGATCAAATAAATGATTTATGTTATATATTATTTTATATGTGGTATTTTGTACCATCATTATAAAATCTTTGCGTATTGGAACATTTTTTTTGATAAATAAGATGGACAAAAGCACTCATAGGAAAAATATTGTACCTAACTCTTGCGGAAAATGTCTTTTCCTACAGCCGTGCGGAAAAATCGATTTTCCGCACTGATATGCGTGCGGAAAATGAGTTTTCCCGCACGGTGCGGTAAAACTTTTTTTTTTGACATATCAATGCGGAAAGAAAAATTTTACATTTTTACGCCTGTAGGAAAAATATTGTACCTAACACTTGCGAAAAATATTTTTCCGCACTCGGCTGCATCAGCGAACGACGCGCATCACCGAACTCCGCTACGCGTCGTTCGGTGAACGGCAGCCGCGTGCGGAAAAATTCATTTTCCGCACTTGTTAGGTAAATAACTATTTCCACCCTCGACGGCTTGCCTGAACTCCGCTCCGCGTCGTTCGTGCAACTGCCGTCTCGTGCGGCAAAGTACCACTTTCCGCACATGTTAGGTAAATAACTATTTCCTACGAGCGTGCGGAAAAGTTACTTTTCCGCACGATTTTTCGTTTTGAAAGTTTTACTTTTCCTCACTATTTTACTTTTCCGCACGATTTTTTTACTTTTCCGCACGATTTTTACTTCTCCGCACGATTTTTACTTCTCCGCACGATTTTTACTCTATGGGTACTATTTTTTATTTCAAACCAAATAATTACTATTTTAATTGAAAAAAAGTCTATTCTCACAGTGGACCTTTTCAAATATCAAGAAGTAAAATTTTCCCACAAACTTTTTTTTCTGGTTTCCATATTAAAATCCGGGGGCCCCCTATTTGGAGGGCACAGTTCCGCGGGGCCCCTTATTGAGGGGCGGGAGCCCCCTATTTGGGGGCACGGTCCCGCGGAGGTCCCTTTTTGAGGGGTGGAGCCCCGCGGGAGCCCCTTATTTGGAGGGCACAGCCCCGCAGTGCCCCCTATTTCAGGTGGCATAGCCCCGCGAGGGTGGAGGATCCTATCAATTTTTTTGGCTAATTTAGATATAGGCCAAGGATCATGATAAAAAAATCCCATTGCATTATTTTTTTGTGCATAAAAAAATCGTGCGGAAAAGAAAATAGTGCGGAAAAGTTACTTTTCCACACTAGTGCTGAAAAGTTACTTTTCCGCACGATTTTTTTATTGTTAAAAATGAAGATATTTAGGATCAAGTAAATGATTTATGTTAATATTTTATATTATGTGCTATTTTGTACCATCATTATAAAATCTTTGCGTATTGGAAACATTCTTTTTGATAAATAAGATGGATATAAACACTCGTAGGAAAAATATTGTACCTAACTCTTGCGGAACATGTCTTTTCCACCCTCGACGGCTTGCCCGAACTCCGCTTCGCGTCGTTCGTGCAACTGCCGTCTCGTGCGGAAAAGTACCACTTTCCGCACTGGTTAGGTAAATAACTATACCGCACGCCGTGCGGTAATATGATACTTACCGCACGCAAAATCGTGTAATATACCTTAGTTACCGCACGCTTGTAGATAAATATCTTAAAACTACTTGTAATTTGAGTCTTGCTGAAAGAGCGTCCCTTAATGGAGGATTTTTTTTCTGTATCAAGGGTGACACTTTCTGTAGAAGTTCTTCAAATTTCTCTTCGGTCATTCTTGAGTGGTTCCTATAAGCATCCTGTTCACCTGTTCCCCATTCTTTTATCAGGTTTGCAGAAGCACCCTCATATATACGTTGTTTTATCCACGGTCGAACCCACCAACGACGAAGTTTTCTATTTTTCCTGTTTTTTATCGCGGTTTTTAAATACTCATAGAAAATACGAACACCGGCACGCAGAATTTTCCTCTTTGCAGCCATTTTTAAAACACACTAGATCTTCAATGTTATTGGAAAATGTGAACAAATTTCACATTCCATTCTATGTTCACTCCTATAGATTCAATAATACTGATCTATGAAATGGCGTAGTGAGGGCCCAGCTTTAGATAGAAATCATAAACTATGTCTCGGATACCCTTAATCTGAGTTCGTGTGACAAAATCGAGTTTCCAATTCTTTACAATTCGCTATTTTTGTGGCGATTGAAAAGATGTTCTAGGTCCTCCCCATTGGACTATCATAGCTTCTTTCGAATTTTCTGGATGGTACCCTATGACACGCCAGTGGCAGCTAATGTTCTTTCCCTTCATCTATGAACCAAGATGGCGTCTGAATAGTAGTCTACTTCGGTGCTGCCCAAATTTACTTCTAATTTTTACCTTAAACGGCATTTTAAAAGTTTGTTACTTGTGTGAAAAGTTTGAGTAGTGTATCCTTCGTGTCATAACGATAAAGATCGTAAATTTACTGCTTTAGTAAAGGAATTATTGTACTAAAACAATATAGTCGCGGTGCTTAGTGGTATGAACTTGCGCAGTGTCAACATGGGTTTAACAAGTGGAGATTTGGACAAAATTAAGAATATCGTCAAGACTATCTTCACTGAGGATTTTCTCCAGACGGTTGCTGAATCTGTCGTCAAGATAGTCAGTGAGAAATTTGAGAAACGCATGGATGACCAGGATAAGCGTATTAATTCTATGGCTCAAGAAATCTCGGATCTTAAAAAAAATAACCTGTCATTTGCTAGGGCCCTTGACAACTGTGAACAGGCATCCAGAAACTTAAATATTCGGATCTTTGGCATGCCTGAAGAGGAGAACGAGGACTTGCGGAAGGAAATTCTAGGTATTTTTACCAAAAAAATGAAGGTCAATGTTCGAGATTTAGACATAAAAAAGTGCCATCGAGTAAAATCAAAAACGCCCGGCGGTAAACCGTCAGCTGTTTTAGTTCGCTTCGATTCTGATAACGCGCGAGTGGCCGTTTTACAAAATCGTAAAAATCTTCGGGATGCCGGTATACAAATAAAGGAGGATCTGACAAAATATAAACTCGACCTTTTAAAAAAGGCTGTGGAAAAATTTTCATCAAAGTGCGCATGGTGTTTAAACGGCAATATTTACATAAAACGAGGAAATGATGTGACGCGCGTTGACAGCGAGGATGACTTCTTAACAATCATTTAATTAAGGTACTGTCAACAATATTTATAACAACTGTCCATTTATTTCATTCTCTTCTCTCATAGCCTGGTTTAAAGCATTTATTTATTTATAGCCGCTTTTTCTCATGAGTTCTTATTTTTTTTATTTTTTTCTAACTCTACTACTGATGCACTTTCCTCGTTCTGCGTTTATTCTTTTTTTATTGCATTTGAAATTCAATAATATAAATATTTTGCTGTGACATCTGCAATGTTGAAAAAGCAAAAGTTCCGAATTGAATTGAATTCCATTTTTGTTTTGTAAACAACACTTAATAAACAGCATAGAATATTAACAGTCATTCTGCTTGGATTTTTTATTGTAATTCCTTTTTTGAATAATTATTCGTAGAGGTAGAAACCATATTTAAGTTACTCTCAGTAAAAGTAAAATATAGCTTTAAGTAATAATGTAATATCTGGTAATTGAAATTATATGACTCCTATTTAAATGCAGTACCGTTTCGAAGTGACGATACTTGTTCTCTCTATTTTTTATTTTTTTTTTTTCTCTGAAATCGAAGAAAACTTTTTTTTTTCCTTTCTTTTTTTTCTCCTGCTTTAATCTCACCCCTCCTTTCTTACTACTTTTTCAGTCCTCACTCTTCTTCGTCTTCATCTCTAAGGTATAAATGTTGAGCTTTGCACATCTTAATGTTAGATCATTACTCAACAACTTTGATCTATTTAAAGATCATATCACTACTAATAAATACAGTTTAATTGGAATCTCTGAAAGTTGGTTGAATCCTAATATATCTGATCAGGATGTTTCTGTTGAAAACTATAATTTTGTAAGACGCGATCGTTTAGGGCGCGGTGGAGGCGTCGGTCTTTACATAAGAAATGATTTAGATTATTCTTTAGTTCTAAGTGAGTGTAGAGAGTTTGTTGAGCATGTGTGGGTTAAACTGAAGTACAATAATGAAGTTATTGTTGTGGGAAATCTCTATAGACCCCCTCAGGGTAGCCGTGTAGAGTTTCTTACCTATTTTGAGGATATTTTAATAAATTTCTTTGCAAACTCAGATAAAATTATATGTTTTGGAGACTTTAACATAAACATGCTAGACATTGATTCCGGATATGTAAGTCAACTTAATAATATTTTAGAAACATTTGGTTTAAATCAGTTAATTTCTGAACCAACTAGGATTTCGAATATAAGTGAAACACTAATCGACTTGATTTGTTACAACTCGGATAATATTCAGGATGTAGGAGTAATTGATGTTGGCATATCCGATCATCTTCTTGTATATTGCTGTCTCCAGTTTTTGATGTTAGAGCCTGAAAAAATCGTTTATACATATCGACCTTTAAATCAAATTAACTTAATCAGATTTCAGGCAGATTTGGAAAGTGCTGATTGGAATATTTTATATGAGATAGAATCTATAGATCAAAAGGTATTATATTTAACTGACACTATATTGCACATTTTCGATATTCATGCACCCTCAAAAGTTTACAGAGGAAAAAAAAGACCCTACTGTCCATGGATAACTGACAACATAAAATACATGAAAAAACTCAGAAATCAAGCTTTAAACCGTTTTCGAAGGACTAAAAACCAAGAACACTGGAATTATTATAAGCAATTGAGAAATTACACAACATCGGCTATTAGATCTGAAAAAAAAGCTTACCTAAATTTTAAACTTCAAACTTGCAGCACAAAGGAAAAATGGAACGAACTTAAAAAACTTAATATCATAACAAATAAAAAAAGTAACACCATACCAAGTAATCTGACAAATTTAGACCAACTTAATAATTATTTTACGCAAATAACAAATAGCAATGATATACCTAACCAAGAACTCATAAACTTTTATAAAAATAATTTATTGGTCAATGAAACTTTTTTTTTTCAGCCAGTTAGCGAATATTTGATTTCCAAAATTCTCCTTAAACTCAAATCTAAAGCTCTAGGATCGGATAATCTCAATATAACGCTGATTACTTTGTGTTGTCCATTTATAATTCCATTTATAACACACATTATAAATTGCTGCCTAAGTGAATCACACTTTCCCCAATCTTGGAAGTCCGCCAATGTAATTCCTCTCCCCAAAATTAAAAATCCTACCGAGTTTGGTCATTTACGATCAATTTCTATTTTACCCACTCTCTCAAAAATCCTTGAAAAAGTTATGGAACTTCAGATAAATACATTCCTCAACAACAATAACATAATACCCAGCAAACAATCCGGCTTTAGAGCGGGCTATAGCTGCTCAACAGCTTTGTCTGATTTAACTGATGATATAGTGCGGGCGCAGGACAACAGCAATGCTAGTGTGCTCATTTTATTAGACTATACAAAAGCATTTGATATGCTTCACCATGAAATTCTTCTGTCGATTTTAAAATACGTAGGCTTCAGTAAGTCGGCGTCTCTACTTGTGTCCTCATTCCTTTCAAAGAGATCTCAAAGAGTTACTCTTGACGGACAATATTCGGAATCTCTTAATGTCTTTGCGGGAGTGCCTCAGGGTAGTATTTTGGGTCCTCTTCTGTATAGTATATTCACCTCTAACTTTATAAAATCATTAAAATTTTGTCAATACCACTTATACGCAGACGATACGCAAATCTATTTATCTTTCAAACCTTCAGAAGTAGCTGCAGCCAATAAGCTGATCAATGAAGATCTGAAATCGTTGCTTGATGAATCAAATAAACATTTGCTTAAAATAAATCCTAACAAATCGGTAGCTCTCCTGTTTTGTAATGAAAATATTAGAAATGATCTTTTAGGCAATATTGAACTAAATCTAGGACAAGACACGATATCATTTAAAAATTCGGCTAAAAACTTGGGACTTGTCATGGATAGCAAACTCAAATTTACAGAACACATAACACTTTGCTTAAAAAGAGCATATTCAGTTTTGAGGGGTTTATACTCTCATAGACACTATCTTTGTCAAAGAACTAAAACTTTGATTTGCGACTCTTTAATTCTCTCGCATTTTAATTTTTGCGATCACCTATATGGGCCTTTTTTGGATTCGATAGATGTTAGGAGAGTCCAAAAGGTTCAGAACTCTTGCATTAGGTTTGCGTGTGGAATAAGACGAAGAGACCGAGTTTCACATAAACTGAATGAATTGGGCTGGTTAAGTATGTTTAACAGGCGTAGTCTGCACTCACTATGCTTCTTTTATAAATTAATAAAATTTAAAACTCCACCATACCTACACAATAAAATCAAATATCGAACTGACATTCATAATTTAAACATTCGCAGGAAACAGCTTTTGACAATACCGTCTCACAATAAAGAATTCTTCAAAAAGTCATTCAGCTATACCATTGCCTCACTCATTAACAAATATGAAATAATTGATTTTTCTACATCTGTTGGTGTTTTTAAAAAAAGAATGAAATTAAAACTAATTTAAAATATAATATATTATATTTCCTGCTCTAGATAAATCGCCCTTAATTTCCTGCACATAAATAATTGGGTACATCATGAAATTCCTATCTGCTTTAATATTATTCTCCGCTCTAGTATATATATTATTCTCTGCCATGTGCCCTCTTTTTCTTTTTCTTTTCTTTCCTTCTTTTCTCTATTTTTCCACCTCCTTCTTCTCTTTCTTCGTCTTACAGTTTAAGTATCAAGTGCGTTACTTGATTTTCATATTCATAGATCTTAGATAAGCCTTTCTTAATATTTTATTTTAAGCAATTTTTTGGGGCCTCAACAGCACTCATGCTTGCGCGGGATGCTGCAAATATGGCCTATTATTCCCCACATTTATCTTAGTTAACTGTTTGGAATGTAATTTTTCTGGAGATAATAAATATTATTATTATTATTATTATTATTATAATATTCAATTTGTTTCTGACTGAAAACTATTATTTTTCTATAGACATAAAAAAAACAACCAAAATAATTTCTACATTAATACCTATCGGTTTTCAAAGGCATGGTACGCCCTTCTTCAACCTCTTTTTTCATATATTCACTCACATGACTCGAAATTTCACAGCTTTGACTATGTGAAACACGACCTTTTCCAAGTTTTTTAGGCGACATAACCGACGCACTAAGCAAATAAAAATCGGCTACTAAATTCACTATTATAAGTCGAGTCGCCTTATTGGTATGAGAAGGTGCTTAATTCCTGAGGCTATTAATGTTATAGATGTACCTCTGGGTCATTGTTAGAAAGGGTCATATTAATGAGATCAGTCGGTTTTTGTTCAACTTTAAAAGTGTTGGGTGACAAAAAAAAAATATCGTGAAAATTTACAGAGTTTCAGTTCTAGATCAAGAATAATGAATATTTGAGTAGATATAGGCAGGCACGAGCCAGAGAGTTAGGTAAATTGATCGTGAAACTAATCAAATTAACATATGAGAAAAGCTATCAAATTCTTTATCTGGAATTTTTTTCCCAGGAAAAAAATCACATTCTATTTATACGCATTACAATCAAGGCAAGACTACAGCTCTGCCCAAAGTATGGTTACAAAAAAAACTGCTGGCAACGCTGAATATTTATCCCTATGCAATACTATGCATGTGAACCTGGCGTATTATTTTTCAGTTCTGCATAAAAGACCTTTGGCCCGCCACAGCGTTGCCAGCTTATTGAGCGCTATCATTTGTACGATGGCAGTGCACGTCTTTGGCGACATATTTGCGATCTTTGTCTATTTGGAGCGTCATGGCCTATACTTGCATGACTATTGCGTATTTGTGAAATTTTTCAAATTTACAAAACTGAGGTCATAGACATCTACAATACTTTCCAACTGTTTCTTATTTATTTACAGTCCGCTGTTGTATTATTACAATCCTATTGTCGTATGTATTTGGTTCAGAAAAGTGTAAGACGACTTATGGCGGCCATTAAAATTCAAAAACATTGGAGAGGCTATAGGGCTAGACAATGGTACCATAAACTCAAATCGAGTTTAGTAAGCTTTCAGGCTCATTGCAGAGGTTTCAAGTTGAGGCAAATGATCGCCGTTGGAAAATATCACAGAAAAGCAAAAGTAAATTTTTAAATCAATGATTAATTTGTATCTTATTTAATAATTATTCCAATTTTAGGCAATCCAAATGGTACCACCCCAGCTTGAAGCTAAGAAAGTTAGTTCGGATGAAGCATTTGTAAGCAAGGAGTCTAGTCAGGAAGAATTAAGAGTTGGACCTCCAGATAAACGATTTAATGATTCAGATGAGTAAGTGTCTAATTAATGGAAGCTCAAGATAGATCATAATTTATATTTAGTTGTTGAAATGTCAAAACACCGGTTTTGACCGGGGTCAAAACCATTTATTCAAAAATCTGAATATATTTATACATGCTTATATTTCTGTTACTTTGTGCATGAGGTACCAACTTGCCTTCCAACGCTCACGCTCAACGATGTACCTCTAATATACACCAGTCGTGCTTTTATCGAGAAACTGCTTTTTTCAAAGAATCAGGAATCTTTTGATAATCAAAAATTGGAAATGAAGAAAATTTTAACGGGTTTTTGTGGGTGTTCAGCTGTGGCAAGCTCGAAGGTCAGTAAAAGACTTTCGGTTGATTTCCAGCGGTTTTCTCGGGCGCCATCCTCAGGATTATAGTTAGTGAGGTCCCACTTGCACCAGGTAGCTTGTTACAGTGAATAAACTTTATTAACGAACAAGCCATTTACAGTAAATAACATAATACAAAAATATATGACGTTATAATATTGAAGAAAAACACAACAACTTAAAATTTATCATTTACGGTACATATATAAATACATTGACATTTAGCGCTGCAGACCATTTAACATTTGTTTACAAGTTTTCAGAGACATACCAAAAAAATCAAAATTGTTGGGTAGCTGATTAGTTTCTCTGCATATTCTAGGCATAGGGCAGAAAAAACCATAATTAGTCCTATGATACTCGCTAGGAAAAAGATGCACTTGCCTAGTCTGTCTCACAGGGGCACGCAGGGAAATGCTGTTCAACAGAAGGGGACAGTCAATTAAGTGATTAAGCAACTTGAAAAGTAAACAAATATCATAATTCCTTCTACATGCCTCCAAACTAGAAAGACCCAGCAACCGCAACAGGTCAATGTAGCAGATCTCTTTTGATGGTATAGGCAATATGCCTTAGAAAGCGTTCCTCAACTCTCTCAACACAATTTATATAGACCCCATAAGGGGGTGACCAAATTGGGGTAGCAT
This sequence comes from Ceutorhynchus assimilis, assembly GCA_917834065.1. Classification (NCBI taxonomy): domain Eukaryota; kingdom Metazoa; phylum Arthropoda; class Insecta; order Coleoptera; family Curculionidae; genus Ceutorhynchus; species Ceutorhynchus assimilis. The sequence continues at coordinate 30,787,419 of OU892281.1, read as the reverse complement.
ATTCCAAAAGGGATCTCACTACAGTACAGTAAACGCTCCTTATAGTAAAAATATTATTAAAATCTTTTAGGGTGCGAAATACAAATCCCAAAAGTTTCATTGCCCTATTACAAATATTCTCAATATGCAAGTTAAATGTTAGGTCTTGTCTAAATGTAACTCCCAAATCCTTAATAGAGTCCACTCTTTCAACTACTTGATCATTTAATTTATATTCATAAAAAATTGAAGCATGAGATTTAGAGAACGTTATGGTTTTACATTTATTTAAATTAAGGATTAGGTCATTCAGGTGACACCACAGAGCAAAACAATTCAGGTCTAGTTGTAACTTCTTACAGTCTGATATGCACTTAACAGGCCTATACAACTTCAAATGTGGAGAAGTGGAGAAGAAAAACCGGAGGTCATGCGCAGGAAAAGAATAACTCCAATCCACTGAATAACATGTTTAGTCCTCACAATCAATTAAACAGGAAAGAATAACTAAAATCTAACAAAGAAACAGTGAGGGGGGCAACGAAATGTTAAAAAGCGTTTCGGTAGAACGCAGCGGGTGCGATAACGCGTTACGGTAAGGTATACAGTAGGACAGCCGGCAAAATTCTGTACGGTTCGGTAATCGGTATAATTCGGTACGGTTCGGCAATCGCCTTTGCCCTCAGCTCATATAAGTGAAAGCTTAAAGCGCTTGCACGAATGAAACGGATCGGCCGAGCACAGGTGTTAATACTGAGTATTCCTACAGGAGGTATACAGAGTATCAAAAACAGACGATCCACCATTGCCACACCTATGTGTAGTTAAATTTAATGGGTGCGCACTACAAGCAGTTCACACTAGACCTTACTAGCACAAAAATCAGCTGCTTTTCAAAAATACTGCCAATAACTATGTATTCGATATGGTATATTATTAATTTTTTCCTTTCCTTGTTTTCAGGAGTAGCGGTATTCAAGAAGACGATTTGGAAAATAGTAATCCCAATAAGTTACTCCTAAGATCAACTGTTTCGCTGCCAATGGTTTCACCTACGAATTCATATTCATATTATTCTCCTTATTTGAATAGTTCTTCTAATATCAATAGGTAAGATAAGGCTTTTCACCTTGCTAGTGCACTAAGCTCAATCTCATAAGTAAAATGGCTCAATTGTATCAATAGATTTGAGGAATATGAACAAAGAAAAAAAATCAGTAAGTCCCATCAAACCATTGACTATTCAGACCTTGACTATTCACCACAAAGAAAAGGCAGCGGCGAATCATTGGACTCACAAAGAAGCTATGAATCCCAACAGAGTGCCGATTCGCACTTGAGCAATACAGTACGTGAAACAGCCAAAGCAGAAACACCTTCACATTTGGACAAACAATGGTCGAGCACTAGTACAACTAGCGAAACAACTTTGTCAGAATCGGCTGCTCCTACAAATACAAGGTCTGCACCGCCTCATATATCAGAGAAATTCACTAAATTCCAATCTTCCGAAGACGGGGATGTGAATTCCTCGTTCAAACCGCAATTGACTAGATCGCAGGCTGTGAATTGGGCTGCAACGGCTGTGAAAAGAGATAGTAGGTGAGTAGACTAAGGGCTTTTTATAAGAGTTCTTATGGATAATATATTGGCCAGATTTTGATATAGGTTTGTTAAGTTTACGAAGGAATGAACTGGCTTAAATTGGTAATAGATTCCGTAAAAAGCGGTTATGAATTCTAAAACTACCAAACTGAAGCCAACCTGTCTTGAACCAGGTTTACTAAAAAGTTACGTATATGGGTTCGCAAATAAGTTTGACTGCTGCCAAACATAAATAAGCTTTATTCAAAACAATCACACAAATATTACAGGAAAACCAGCACCATTACAACAGTTCGCTTATGCTGTTCTAGGCAGAAACGAATCCAACAATTCAAAGATAATAAAAATCAGCCCAGCCACTCCTGATTTATAAACGGTGTAACTAACCCGACTTTGCTTTATACATAAAGATGTTTAACAAATATCAAACTGAATCACGAAAAAGCAGACTCATTTATTTGATACATGAAACTCCCCCAAAAAATGTTTAAATTTAATTCTACCTTCATTAACATTTTAAGGTATGTGAATGATAATATGCGAGGTCTAAGAAGTTTCCCAGTGAGACGGCCAAGCAAAGCGTACGAGGACCGACCGGACGTGTATCCATTTGACAATAAGCCAAATAAAACTGAAGAAATTTTGGGACGACCTGAGGCTCCAGTGAGGAGCACGCGGAAATCGAAACGTGGCCATGTGAAAAGCTTAGGAGAGGAGGTATATAGACCAATACAGGTTAACAATGCTTTATATAATTAATAATTTGAAAGTAGTCACACTCATTTAACTATTATTTTCCATAGCATAATAAATTTTGGCTTGATTTAAAAACTCCATAAAAACATAATTTTATTATGTGAATTTTTTTGTAGGTTACAGATTCTGGCAGTATTGATAAGGGTATCCTAGGGACTATCGACGAACGCAAGGCTCATTTTTCAGATTTCAGTCGTTTGACTGCTAATTTTATTGCTCCAGATAAGCAATCATTGACGCCAAAACGACAAAGACAGAATCTCCCTCAACTAGATTTAAGACGAAGAAACAGCGACCCTGCTACCAAAGTATTAATTAATGAAAATTCAGGTACCTATACCCTAATATTCATTTATTCTTCAGAAAGTAACTGTTTTGATTATTAGGTATTGAATCTAGTCCGGCAATCAAAAACAATGACAAATGGAGCGATTACAATAGTTTAATGTTAGCAGGACATTCATTTAGAAAAATATCTAGGCTATCAAAAGATGACACTTGTTCATTTTGTAAAGAAAAATTGGATATGTTTATCACACAAGGCTACAAATGCACCACTTGTAAAAAACTCTTCCATACCAAATGTATTCAGAATAAGAGCGTATTTGAAATTCCATGTGACTCTCAGAGATCTGGAGGCGATTCAGGCAAGTCAGGAAGAAGAAAACAAAGAAAACATTCCAGAGCTCCTTACGATCTAAATAAATCCGAAGAAGCAAAATTCAGTCTCACAGGTACATCAGAATTTACAGATAGAACCGATCAAATCATTACCGGAGCCGAAGAGTTGACCTTAATGCAAGAATTCATAACCGAAAAGATAATGAAAATCGAAAATGATGGTGGTAAATCAAGTGAAGTCGATAAAGTATTCAAACAAGCCTTAAGAGAGTTCAAAGACAATTTGGTGCAAATGTACAGTGCGGCCACCAAACATAACGGTATCGAAGCGTGCAATCTTAGATATAAGGATTTAATTAGTATTTTTAATCAAGCTATGGAGACAGTGTGTCAAAGAGAGCTGAAGGAAAATGAAACAAAGAACTTCCCAATTACTTTAGGAGTGAATGCGTTCAGGTGAGAATTTCGCCTTTTCCTTTAATCCTTTCGCTAACTGTATTTATGTTTTACTTATAGATTTATTCAATATTTATTTGAAATATTTTTTTTATTTCAGGGGTTTCATGAATGAATTTATGTCGACTAAATCCGAAATAAAACCGAGCAAAGCGAAACGAAAAAAAGAGAAAAAACGTAAAGTGGAAACTTACACATATAAGGGGCACACGTTCCTGCAGACAATCATCAACATACAGACGGCGTGCGAAGTATGTAATTCATTTGTTATGTGGCCGATAGAGAGGGGTCTCGTGTGCCAAAGCTGCAAACTCACCTGCCATAAAAAGTGTTACACCAATTCAGGCCAGTGCCAAAAAGAACCCGGAATGCAGGGCGATAATAAAAGGATATTTGGTGTGGCCCTGGTTACACTTGTGACTGATGAACATAAAATTCCATTAGTGATAGAAAAACTTATTTATACAATAGAACTCAAGGGGATATACACAGAAGGGATTTATAGAAAATCTGGTGTAAAATCGAAAATAACGGAACTTAAAAATCAGATGGATGAACATCCTGATAGTTGTGAATTTGAAAAATATCAGGTTCATGTTCTAGCATCGGTTTTAAAGGTAATCATTATTTTATTTTCTATGAAGCTTGCATGCGTCTAATCTATAAACGCTACATTAAATATACCCTAAAACTAATGTATTTAATTTCTATTTTAGACCTTCCTTAGAGAAATGTCTGAACCTTTACTTACATTCGAGTACTATGAAAACTTCATAACAGCTGCAAATTTGGAAAACGACAACGACAGGATAACCACTCTGTATGATATCCTCAAAAAATTACCTTCCCCAAATTACGACCTGATGGAACGGCTGATTTTTCATTTGGCACGAGTGGCACTTCACGAAGAAACAAATCGAATGAGCTCGTCCTCATTGGCCATAGTTTTTGCACCCTGCGTGTTGAGGACCAATAAACGGGTGCCAGCGCAGGAGTGTTTGCATGATATTACCAGCCAGACGAGGTGTATCGAGACTATTATCAAGTAAGAACAATTTTGATTTTTTGTGAAATCTTGATTCGAAGTTCCATTTTTCAAGAATTATATTCTCCAGTATATAAACAGGTTAAATTATTCTAGCTAGATTATTGTTCTTGAAAAATATTCATAATATGCTTTCTTTATTATACTATCTAAGTAATAGACTTTTCATTCTCCCCCCTACGAAATTAGATTTTTTTATCTTGAATAGACGAGCGAAAGTGAAAGTAAAACATGCTAGTAGTTCCCTTCGCGTTCCTTTAGAACCTAAAAGTACGCTTTCGCAGCTTGGAATGTAAATGACTATATTTCTATGTATATACCTAAGATATTCTTGAAAAATGTATTTTGCATTGCGAAAGAAATACTTCAACAATTAACAACTACAATAATAAAACCACTCATATTAAATAACGAATGGGTTCTGGCCGAGATCTCAAATCAACTTACTCTCTGGTACTAGGTTTAAGCCAAAAAGTGAGATAAAGATTATTTAAACTAATAAGGAAATCTATTATTTTGCCTATTGTTGATTTCTAGTGGCATTTATGTAACACCTATATAACTTTGCAAATATTCAGGCCTATGATGTATCATTTTCTGTTATTTTAACAGCAGCGTTAAATAATCTGTTGCTGTTTATTCTATACGTCAAAATAGAGACGGAAATAGATGTTGAGCCTTAACACCGCCGTTAAAATAACAGGACAGGATACATCATAGGCCTGATTATGTCTGTTCGTCTAGTATAATTTATTTAATTCGAGCAAAATATAAACTCAAATTTCTTAGGGTTCAACTGAAAAAGCTGCGTCTAACACTAGACGACATCGATACACTAGACACTGCGTGTCAAGCAGCAACAAATCGACTGTCTTCCCTACGAAGCTCCAAAGTTTTCAGTCCAGACGAATTACTGCCAAACAGCAATCAGCCATCTCAACAGCAAACGGACGATGAAGAGCATTTACTGGTTGATCATATCCAGGAAATCCAGAAGGAAAAAGAGCACCTGACTTCTACATTGCCAACTTTAACTCACGCAACGTCAGATGATGATATGTTGTCTACAGATGGGGATGGGAGTTTGGATGATCTTACTTGTTTAGGTAAGTAATTTTAAGTGTTGAAGTTTTTTGTTGACCAGTTGGGTTTCTCTTATTTAATACACTGTAAGAAATATGTACAGGGTGGCCCGTTTAGGAGGGGCCTATACCTTATCTCGAAATCTACAAGGCCTGTAAACAAAAATTAAATACAAAAGTTGTTTCTAATAAAATTATCTACAACTTTTTTGTATTGTTTTTGTTGTCACCCTGCCATATACAGGGTGGACAAATAAAATTTAATTATTTTTAATAGAACAGCCTATATTTTATTACATTTTTACAAAGCCCTTTGAAAGACAAATCCAACGATATACTGGTCATGTGTCTGTGATCTACCGTTTCGAACTTATTAGCGATTATCTTCAGGATTTGGGGTAATTTTCAGTAGAGTGACAACAAAAACAATACAAAAAAGTTGAAGATAATTTTATTAGAAACAACTTTTGTATTTAAGTTTTTTTAAATGTAAATTTCGAGATATGGTATAGGCCCCTCTTAAATGGTCCACCCTGTACAAGCAATCAAGTGTAGAATGCTTATTCAAAAATTTGCCAGTTGCGCACAAATTAAAAAGAGTAATCATTCGGGGCGACAGGCTGATCAAACTGGGTTATGGCAGTTATGACCCACGCCAGGCCAGAAAATTTGAAGGATTAAATAAGATTACTGAAAGGCGAGGGTTAACAATCAAGAGCTGAGGGAAAAACAGAACATCATTGTTGCCAGAATACCAAAGCGAAGAAGAGGATATGCAGCTATTAAAAAAGTAGTGACAACTATGAAGATTTATTATTATGAAAAGTGAGGATATCCTAGGCCATAGAATCAAAAATGAATGATGATGCTCCAATATTGGTGAATTTGAAAAATAATGCATTGAATGGGCAAATGTTCAAGAGACTGAAGGAACTACAAGAAATACAACAAACTACAGAAAAGCCTATATGGAAAAATCTCCCAACAAGCCATTGACCAGGATAAGATCTGAACACAATGTCTAAACAATAATAATAATAAAATAAAAATATTTATTGCGTAATAGAATAAAATGAAAATATGAACATTATTACACAAACGGCTAACATTTGCTCAAGCCTTCTTCTATGTTGCCTTAACATAATATATAGCAAAGCTATACACACTACACAGCTTTCAAAACTCATTAACAATAGTATTGTTCGTCGATTTTTGACTGACACTTTCCGTATGAGGAGCGAGGGGGTGTTTCATATGGCAAAAACAGGTGTGACGTCAGGTAACCATTGGCGCGTTCTAATGTAGGGTGCCGCTAGCTCACATTCCGAGTATCAGATTAAAATCGGCGGACAATACATTAGGGGTTCATAATATTATCACAACATTTCAAGCATTAAAATATCTTTTAAATATAATTTTAAAGCGCCCTTAGAAACATTAGCTAATTTAGGAGAAACAATTTCCAAATTTAACTGTTCTGTGCTGTGGAATAGCAAATCTAACTATATTTATTAAATCTAGACCATGCAAATCCAAACGGAGATCAAAGTAACTGTAAAGGTACTTTGGGAGCCTATTTTTGAAGATTTTTTGAACAAATAAAGCAAAGTGCAACTCGACCCAGAGGTTGTATTTCAAAATCTTATTACATATTTATGTATATTATAATAATAATAATAATTGCCTTTATTTATTAATTTAATCTAAACTATAGGTAGGTACGTAAAAAACAAATCAACATTGTCGATAGCTGATGACATGGCGCAGTCTAGCCACATGGTTACTCTACTGAACCATACACAGCCCATGAAAATATCATTTTAACTACTAAACAAAAAAATACATAACTAATGAGAAGCTTACTAGGGGTAACGCACGCACCAGAGATATCTGGAAAAAATATAATATAAATATTATGTATTACATAGGTATTACTGACGATTGAGCAGGCACTTCTTGTAGCATGCTTTAAATTTTCTAAAATTATACGTATAGTCTAGTAAAATTGTCGATTTTCAAAAAAAAAATTCCTACCCAAATAAATTTTTCAGGGATTATAGGGGTCGGATGAGTGATCATAAAACCGAAGTACCTATTGATTTTACAAAAAAAAATGTTTCAAATAAAAAATGTGCAACATTATTTGATCTACAATGTTTATCTAAAGACTTTTTCGTTTAAGGGCCGTCTGTGGTCATAAGGGCCGTTTGAAATTTTATAACCCCCTGCCGTTTTTCTATAGGGGTAGTTTAAAGTTTTTTTATTTTTTTACAAAAAAAAATTCTCAATAAAAGTTTTATAAGATTACATTTCCTACAATTTTTCCTTAAATAGTTATTTATGCAACAAGTGTGTAAAGTGAACCTTTTTTCACGAATGTGAATCACGTGAGTGAAAAAAGGTGCTTTACGCACGTATTGCATACAAATTTTTTTCTACTACCAATCAAATATGTGTAAAAGAATAAATTTAGTCAAATACTTTACGCACTAGTGCGTGAAGAATTTTCACTTTACGCACTAGTGCTAGCACTCATGTGATTGTCGCACTCGCCTTCGGCTCCTGCGTCAAAATTCACATTCGTGAAAAAAGGTTTACTTTACACACTTGTTGCATAAATAACTATTTTTCCACCACCTTTTTGTTTTTAGGAGTAGTTTTCCTATTTTTAACTTTACAAAAAAAAATATAAAGAAAAGTTGTTTAAAATAATAAATTGAACAAGTTTTCTTGATAATTTTTTTTTGTAAAGTTGAAAATAGGCAAACTACTCCTAAAAACAAAAAAGTTGTGGAAAAAAAATCCCTTTAATACAATGTTAATTGCAACTGTTTATGCAATAAAGGCGAAAAAAGAAAAAAAATACAATATACCGGGTGTTTTTCACCGGAAGTGACCAGAACTTTCTTATTTTAAATGAGACGCCAGGTATAATTTTCCTAATTTCAATAGAAAACTACATTATGAGTACACTGACACCTCATTTGTCACTTTTTGACATTTCATCTTCAAATTATTTAAATTTTTACTTTTTAATCTAGAGCACCATGAATTAGTTAAAATGCTTAATTTTGTTCCAAGGAATCTGCGAAAATTTGTTTTGTTATTATATTTTTTATTTTATATCCTTTACAGACTCATTAAAAAATAGTAGAAGTGCATTTTTGTAATTATCTCAATTTTCTCAAATGGAAAGGGTGTGGCTCATTGCAATATTCCAAAAGAGCGTTTTCTAAGGAGCAATTTAGTACCACACAATCGTTAGTTCATCACTCAAATAAAGAATTTTCCTAGCACTCTAAATATTTTTGGAAAATTTTGGTTCAATATTTGAATAAACTAGCGATTGTGTGGTACTAAATGGGGATATTTAGTGTTTCTTTTTTATTTTTTTTTCTAATTCTAGAACACAAACTAAGTCTAATAGCACTATTTTGGGGAACATTTGAGTTGTCGTTAATTTTTAATAAAAAATATAAATTCAGCAGCATTTCAAACGCCGCAGAAAACCCGCCGAATATGACGTCAGTTCCTACAACTAGCAAAAATATACTGCAAATAAGTACGTTGTCAGATTGTCGTTGTCATTGTTGATTTCCAAGATTGCCTCTAGAAACCTCGTTTTTATCCTTGCATTATATAGTTTTTTGTTGTATAATTTGGGCTACAGTTATAAAATTAATGTAATTTTTTAATTGTTAGTGGGTTTAGTTGCAGAACAACAGTTTTTCTAGTGTTGAAAAAGGATTTATGCCACGTCATGTTAGTACTAAGGAATCACGACACTCAGTTTGGCAACGTTGCACTGTCTAACTGTCAAGAGGTTATGTTAACCAGTGTTAAACGAACAAGATGCAAATAACGAATGAGGAGTTTTATCATTGTCACTCTTCAGAGCTTAGAAAAGGAAAGCATATAAGATGTGCGCCAGAGCTATTGTGAACGATTCTTATTGGTCAGAAAGTATATATACGTCATACAATGGCGCCATTCCAGTACGTTTAAATATGTGGGATGAAAACAGCATGTTTGAAAATTATTTTAAACAAAATTAGGACATTTTAAACCCAACTGGAAGCAAGGGTATTTTTATTTTGGTTAATACAACTGATTAAAAATAATAAAGCAATGAAATTCAAATATGGTGAATGTCCCCATTGTTCCTTAGAAAATGCTCTCTCAAAATATGCTAATGAGCCGTACCCTTTCCATTTACTACTATCTTTAAAGGAGTCTGTTGAGGATATAAAATACAAAATATGATCAGAACAAATTTTCCCAGGTTCCTTGGAGCAAAATTAAGCATCACAACTAATTCATGGCGCTCTAGATTAAAAAGTAAAAATTTAAATAATTTGGAGATGAAATGTCAAAAAGTGACAAATGAGGTGTCATTGTACTCGTAATGTAGTTTTCTATTGAAATAAGGAAAAATATACCTGGCGTCTCATTTAAAATAAGAAAGTTACGGTCACTTCCGGTCAAGCCGGAAGTGATAATAAATAATTGAATACGTCAAATAATGCACATCCGGGTCATAAATAAGCACACCAAATTTCATTTGTTTATTTGGAAAAATAAAAAAGTTATAGGGGTGAGCGGGTTTTGAAAAACACCCGGTATAGAAGCATCCAAACACACAATGAGCTACCAAAGACTATTCAAAGTGAGAGGTTAGCAAAACTCGGTCATAGTGTGAAAAAAAATTTTAAGAACAAAAATTGTAAGCTATAATAGTATATTAAAGTATAAGTGGATATTAAGTTATACGTTCAAATCAAAATCTACTAAAATGTGTGTTTTTTTTAAAGATAAAAGTCAAAGTGACATTATGTTGGCAATACAATGTAAAATTGTCAAGGCTTTCAAATTTTTATGTAGAAAAGGCTTGTGTTGCCAACATAGTTACTAAATTTTTGACTTGGGGAATTAACTTTAAAAAAAAAACAGACTTTATTTACGACTAATGTATAATGTGCGTATTATATTTGTGATTTTGGCAGTATAATGACACAGGGGCGTCGCGTCGGGAGGGGTAATGGGGGTAATTACCCCCCCCCAGGATCGAATTATCAAGAGAAAAATCAGGATGCCCAAAATAAAATACAAAATATATTGAAGAAAATAAATTTTTGTTTTGTTTTATTCTTCTCACAAAGGAAATAATTGTTCTGGAATAGTGAATGACCTTGAAATTTGCAAAAAAATTCGCCTGCGGCGCGTTTTCGGAGAGCGCCCCCTCAATCCCCCCGTACCATTTACCCCCCCCCAGACCGATGGTCACGCGTCGCCACTGTAATGACATATGTTATTCCTCCAGGGATTAATGACGAGTAGCGGGATTAATGGTCATTATTCCACAAAAGTGTCAGTGTCAAACGTCTAGTGCTTGTGGATTTGTATTGAAAATTATGAGACGGATGAAATTTGTTCATTGAAAATCTCAAATAAATTAATTTGTCGTAAATAAAGTAGAGTATACTACTCGCAATAATGGCTATTATTCCCTCGGAATGTTACTCCCTCGCCGCTGGATAATCCTCGGGAATAATAGCTATCATTATTGACTCGTGGTATAATCTACTATTAATAATTGTAGAATGCTAAATTCGTTGACACTTGTTATATTTTATTTGACGTTATCTACAAGTACCTACTCCTGACAAATCAATAATCAAAAAGTTGACATTTAAACTTTACCTACCTTTCTTGGGTTGTTGATGTTGTCATGATAACTTTAAAACGCGCGTTTTTGAATGTTTGATTTAAACACGCTGAAGAGTACTTCAAATAAGTAAAATAGGTTATCAATAAAAAAAAAATTGAAAAAAGAAAAATATAAATGATAATAAAAATAAAAAAATTCAGTGCAGAATTATATAATGTAAATATAGTAACCTCAACTAAATTGTAATTTATATTAAGAAATTTGTAAGATCTATCAGGTCTCGGTGCCAGTACGCTAGTACTTTTTTGAGGTCATGTATAAATAAATAAATAATAAAAAAAAGTTGTGAGTAGTACCGGCGCAAACAGATAGAATCCAGTTTAGATAGACGCAAGATAATAGACTTGTGGCAAAATAACTGGTGTGGGTTTTTGTGAATCAAAGACTAATTAGTGGGGCGACCAGATGATTTTATTTGGACAAAGACGCACTTGTGGAATCCAAAAACCAGTGGCGTAGCCAAACCAAACGTGGCCGTCGGCGACACCCGAATTGCGAGGCCCTTTTATGTAGGGTGGCAGTGGCGAATCCACGAGGGAGTGTAATGGGGGTAATTTACCACCCCAGACAGGCCCAAGAAAATTTTAATTATTAAAAAAACACACAAATTATTTTTTTGAAGGCTTAAAATACGTTTTGAGCGTGGTACCTGAGAAAAATTTCTCCTCCGGCCGCAACTGCGGTGGGCATCACCTACTGGGTCCTACTTTGGGTATGAATCCCTTCAGGTATAGACCACGAGCCGCCACTGGTTGTGAAGCTCTACCCCCCCCCCCCCAGAATGGTACTATAGATCCGCCACTGTAGATTGGTAGGGATCTAACGTCAGGGACAGGTAGGCGCCGGCAAGCCCGCCGAAGGCGAGAATTTTTTGAGAGTCACGCCACTTTTTCGGGCCTATCAACGGTATTCGATAACAATATTTACTCAAAAATATCAATAATATTCCGCTAATAAATCCTTCAAACAAAAAATAAATTTATTTATTTATTACAGTATTACACAACATGGACCGACAATTTTTGGTAGAAATCAGTCAATTTTTTAGAAAACCTATAGTTATTTACATCCAAGCTGCGAAAGCGTACTTTTAGGTGCGAGGCGTATTCAATACTAGTTGAATACTTCCGAGCACCTAGAAGGGCTTTTGCAGCGTGTAATGTATTAAACTTTTCATGCCCCCTTCAAAAATCGTGAATAGGCATGCGAAAGTGAAACATGCTAGTAGCGAAAGTGAAAGCTACTAGCATGTTTCACTTTCGCTTTCGCTCGTCTATGCAATCTACTTTCGTAGGGGGAAGAATGAAAAATAAAATCCGAATCTCTGTATGTTAGCAGGTTTGCTGTACAGGGTGGGCCAATTTGGACACTTTCTTATGGAAACGCCCTTTATTTTTAGAGACAGAAAAAAATGAACCCCCCACTCTGAGGCTTGTATTTAATGAAATTTTGATTGGTGCAAATCGCATTTTGATATCTTCAACCGTTTAGCCGCTAGATGGCGGTTCTCGATTTTGAGCAATAATGTGAAACCATCATAACTTTTTTGTTTATGGAAATTATTGATTTCCGTAAAAACTTTCTTGAAGCACTTTTTCAAGCAGAATTCATTGACGTTCTCAGTTTTTTTCTAGTTGGTCCCAACGTCGAGATATTGACCAAAGTATGGTTTTTTTCAATAGGACACCCTATATATTAATAGCTCATTAGAAAGCTCTGCTTTTTCCGATTTCAATGATATAAAGTTCGATAGGTTTATCTCTAACAGTTTTCGAGAAAAAAAAATATTTCGGTTTTTGTCATAAGAAACAATGTGTTGGAAAGAGACCTTTCTCAGTTTCCTTACAGATATAAAGTCCTTTTCTTACACATTGCTTCATATGAAAAAACCCGAAATAATTTTTTTTCTCGAAAACTATTAGAGATAAACCTATCGAACTTTATATCATCGAAATCAGAAAAAGCAGAGCTTTCCAATGAGCTATTAATATATAGGTTGTCCTATTGAAAAAAAAACAGACTTTGGTCAATATCTCAGCTTTGGGACCAACTAGAAAAAAACTGAGAGCCTCCCTGAATTCTGCTTGAAAAAGTGCTTCAAGAAAGTTTTTATGGAAATCAATAATTTTCATAAACAAAAAAGTTATGATGGTTTCACATTATTGCGCAAAATCGAGAATCGCCCTCTAGCGGCTAAACGGTTTCAGATATCAAAATGCGGTTTGCACCAATCAAAATTTCATGAAATTTGAGCCTCAGAGTGGGGGGTTCATTTTTTTCTATCTCTAAAAATAAAGGGTGTTTCCATAAGAAAGTGTCCAAATTGGCCCACCCTGTACAAAATCAAATGCTGGACGGACTTTCAAAATACTGTAGAATGTACAATACAGCGAAATACTATACGAATTCTATGATATTAAAAAAAGTTTCGTGTAGGATTGAGTTTATTCTACGTTTCATTTTGGGAAATTGAAAAGTGCCAATTTTCAGGTTCGGTAACCTATACAGGGTGTCCCACGGTGGATGGCGTATTAGACGTATATGGAGAACTAAAAAGCGGATCATTTTGAAAATTTGGCAACCGGGATAAACGACCATGATCTACACTTTAAAAATATTTTTGACTATGCGGTGTTGCCGCTTCTACTCTAAACTAGTGGCAACATCACTATTTTAAATGGAACACCCCGTATTAAACTGCATATTTGGATTCTACGTGAAATTCTGAGTAGATTTCATGTGATATACCCTATACTTAAGTTCAACTGTTTTGGAAATATTGACAGTTGAAAATTGACTTTTTACAACTTTGACAGGCTGTAGAACCTGAACGGTTAATTTTAGAGGAAAACCGATTTTACATTCCTATCTTAGATTTTTATAAACTATCATTTGACACCATCTTTGAATTAAATCCATGATTAAAAATTTCAGTTAAATTTATTCTCCGGTTAAATTCAAAGTTGATGTCAAATGATAGTTTATCAAAATCTAAGACAGGAATGTGAAATCGGTTTTCCTCTAAAATTAACCAATTAGGTTTCACAGCCTGTCAAAGTTGCAAAAAGTCAATTTTCAACTGTCAATATTTCCAAAACAGTTGAACTTAGGTATAGGGTATATCACATGAAATCTACTCAGAATTTCACGTAGAATCCAAATATGCAATTTAATACGGGGTGTTCTATTTAAAATAGTGATGTTGCCACTAGTTTAGAGTAGAAGCGGCAACACCGCATGGTCAAAAATATTTTTAAAGTGTAGATCATGGTCGTTTATCCCGGTTGCCAAATTTTCAAAATGATCCGCTTTTTAGTTCTCCATAAACGTCTAATACGCCATCCACCGTGGGACACCCTGTATTTTGCGAGGCCGCCTAGTTACACCACTGCCAAAAACTGTAAAAATTTACAATAATAAATGTAATTGCATATAAAAATATAAGATTAATAATTATTTTCCTGGCATTCATACAAAAAGCGGCCAATAATTTATATTAATAAGCGATCGTACTCAAAAACACGGACAACGAAACAAGTCCAAAAAAACACTTCCTGATAGGGAGACAGAATTCACCTCGACGTCATATTTTACGTTTAGAAATAGAAGGCGTGGCGACATCCATCAAGCAGTGTACTTGACTTAAATTCCTGTGAACACAGAAACCAGTTTATAATAATTCATACATTGTACCACAGATTGTACTATTAGTGGCCTGTAAATCTATAACCACTGGACAGAGTAAAATACTCGTTAAAATATCACAGAGCCAAATAGGCATTTTGGTTCAGACTCTAAGTATTTGTAGTCTCAAACAGGATGCAATGAAAAAGGAATAAATTTTTTTCCAAAATTTGTAACAGTCTGTTTCCTTACTGGTCAATGTATTTAAAAATGTTCAAAATAATTTGTATTTTAATATTGTTTATTTTTAGGAAATCAAGAAAAAAATCGGCAAAGACCAGTGATACGTTCAATATCATCTGGCGATCCAAGACCGAGTTTGCTTCCAAAACTAAAAAGACAGTCATCCTCGGATGCCAGTGGCCAATTATTAGATGAGTGTAGTGAAGATCCTATTATGGTATAAAATAAGTAATAACTACTTTATAGCATGTTTATTATTATAGCATTCAATCAATAATCTATGTTTCAATCAAATTTGATCAGAATTTTATGTGGTATTTATACATTTTTTTGGTTTCCAAAACCCTGTGACAATATGACTTTCGAACGTTTTTTTTTTTATCACTAAAGTAACATTTTTAGTTAGCAATCAGAAACTAAATGTGATCCAGTTTGATTTTATTTTTTTAATAAAAGCAATCACAAAAAGCTCACAGTTACTATTAGCTTCATAGAACAAATACATATATAGTTTGAAAAGTTATTATTTATACTATGTTGCTGAGAGGATTTGGAATAACAGTGTTTATCCATGAGGATTTGATTTGTAACCAATTTGTATATAAAACATTTAGTTCTATAATCTATATTTTTGTGTACCCAACATCGATAAATAATGACGGGAAGTCAAATTGCAATGAATGATGCCAAGCGAAATATTAAGGCACCATTAAATAGTATAGTCTCAAATTATTTGTGATTGTATAGATAGATAGAAAATTCAGGATACTTACTGCCTCTGATTGTCAGAGTTAGCTAAGTATGTATATATAATTCATTTATATTACGTTATAATTGGCGGACCTTGAATCTTAGCAGACAAGTTGAGTTTGTATTTTTAAATTATTGTATTATATATTTTTTTTTGTAAAGAAATTTCAAACATTGCTTCTTTTTTTTAAATTTTTTAATGTTGTTATTTAAATTAATATGCCAGTAACTCTATAATACTGTACGTATTTGAAATGGTGCCAGCTTGAGTGACACCTAAGACAAATTTCTTATGTATAGTGAAAGGAATACCGGCTCATTTCGGTGCTTTGAAACATTCAAATCAACTCATCAAGATGATTTCAAAATAATGAATCAGTAAAATTTTTGTGTCCATTTGTGCAAATAATTTTCAGATTTCAGTTGTCTCAATTCCAGATATGTATGAATAGTATAAAGTTAATTGGCTAAAACTTACATAAACCATGACAGTTAAACAAAAAATGTTATTTGTGATATAAAATTGTTTGTTTTGAATCAGTGCCATGCAGTTTTAACTGCTTTATAAATTGGATAATTTTTGTGGTCGGATTCTTGAAATATGTTAAATTGTTTTGGACTGTGCATGGTTTGTTTTTTTTTTCTGTAAATACATATGTAAATTATAACTCATTTATTAATAAAAATCAATTATTTATCAAGAAAATGTGATTATCTGGTGCGAAAATTGCGATTTATACATAATTTATCCGCATTCAAATGCACAATATTGAATCAAATTTTTAAGCTCTTTTTTTGTGGTCATCTGGAATATTTATTATCAGTGGAACATTTACTGGAAAGAAATTCAAATTAACGACTTTTTACTGGATGATCATAATGAAGTTGCTGGACCAATAAAAAAATTTTTTACTAACGAGAAATAAAATTACTTATTTTCAGCGTAAGGAGTAATGACGGTCACCTAAACGAATTTGGAAATAAAAGGCACATAAACTATAGAAGTACCTACATATGAACTCAATTCTTACATTTTCTCTCATAGATCCTTGATCGGTATTATTGTTCTTAACTTTGCTGCAAACTAATGCTCTTGGGGAATAGGCTCCTTGCATCATTTTTTTTTATTGCTGATTTCGATAGTCCATGAAAAATAAGTCAACACGTGTTTTTTCTTTTGCTTCTTAGTCAAAAATTGACGGAGATACAACACTATGAAATCTGCCTATGACGTCACTTATCTAATAAATAAGTGACGTTGCACATGCTCAGTATATCTATATATACAAAACTTAATATTTGAATCACTTCCGGAATAATCATATTTGGGCGAAATAAAAAAAAAGTTACGATTTTTTTTCGATTTCCTACAGTTTGCAATAAACAATAATCAATTTAATTTTCCATGCAAGTACTCTATTTGGTTTATAACAGTCTGTATTAATTTCCAACATTCAGAACACCTTATCACAACTCAGCATTGGCCTCGTAATCATCATGAATGATTTACTCCAATCTTCGTTATTTTTCATTCTCACTGCAGACTTCATGCATATCAATATCAATGATATTGGATCTGATCTCATTATTGATAAATTTTGAATTTGCCTTAGTATTCACATTTGGTGTTTTCACTGCCCTTATCTTATTTCACCCATTCTTTCTTGTTTCAGCCTCTTACAAAAATGATAAATTGCAATACGTAGAACTTATTTTATTGTTCACGAAAGTACAAAAACATACTAACACTTGCCTTAGAATGAGCTACCCAATTACCACCAGTAGGTTACAAAAATACAAGGATGACCGTCATTACTCCTTTCCATTTATTTAAATTACTTTTGCCTTTTCTGATAAACTAATATCAATCTAATGGTTGTCATTAGGTAAGATCTTTTGAGAAGTGACTGACAATGTAGTATCAAAATAATAATGTTAGAGCAAATTGTCAAACATTCTCACCTAATGTTAGATCATATTGTAAATAATAATATAATGAAATACTAACAATTTTATTACCGCTCCTAAATGTATTTATCTGTCTCAGTTAAATTCTACTCGTAACTAAAAACGCTTACCTATTAAGACTTTCTTTAGAGAAAAAAAATTAAGTTAAATTTTGAAATGTAAGTCTAAATTCTAATGTAGTTAGTTTCCGTTTTTTTTTGAAATTATATTTATCAGTTTATTGTTGCCTCTTCCAACATAAATAAATTATGTCTTGTTAAGCTAGTTATTACATTTTTAGGTAAGAAAATGTATTAGCAACAATCAAAAATTATTGATGAATTATTTTGTATTTATGAGTGAATTTGAAATACTCAGTTTATTGTTTATTTTTAACATGTATTTATAAAAAAATGTTAGTTTCTTTTTAAATTTTTTTAAACTGTTTTATGTCATTTTTTGCCTTATTATTTCTTTTCGTATCATAGTAATTATGTTATAAGTAGTCATTCCAAAACAAAAATAATGTTTTTAAATAAGTACATTTAGGTTATATGCTCAAAGTTTATTATGTATTTTGAAACGATGTTTGTTATTATTCACTAAAAAAAAATTATTGAATTGAAATTATTGTCGTTATAAGTCCTATTTACTTTCACTTTTCACATAATCATATGAAATAAACAGATCTTATACTCTTTTTGATTTGTATGGGGCATTTATGTGACTGATTTTTTTCATAAGTTTTGAAAGTATCCTAATCTAAATTATTATTAATTAAAGTAATAAACCAAATAATGAATAATGTTAAAAGTTATAAAAACATAATATGATAATAATAATGGTTTATTGTCGAATTGGACAGAAAAGAAGTTATAATAATTATAAATAATTTGTAAATAAATAAGAAAATAAAATAAACATGTTCATTTCTAAATTTATTTATTTTTTCACACCCACGCTTATGCAGGGGGTGTTTTATAAACATGCAGCAACAAACCTAAGAAATTAAATTGTTAGGGCTGAACTGATGCTTGAGTGGAAAATTTTATTTCTTAACTCTGTATTGCAAATTAGTGTTGCAATAATTATTGCACATACAGGTGTTAAATCACTTAGGTGCATTTTGAAAATATCTGATTTAATGGATTCAGGGCTATTCAATAGGGTCAATACAAAATACAACACATTACAAAAATGATAAAACCACTACTTATATAGTGTCAATGGCATAAAATGCCTTTTCCAATAAGAATAGTGACCTTCGGAATACCCCAGAGCTCGAGTCTCGTCTCAGGAAGAGGAGAGCTCCCCGAGAGAATACATTTTTCGTCTTAATCATTCTCGTTCACTTTTCGATTACTTTGACAAGGACAAAAAAAATTCGTTCTCTCAGGGAGCTCTACTCCCTGGGGACGAGAATCGGACCTGCGGTGTTGAAGCATTCCTAATCTGCAAACCAATAATATTGTATTTTGAAATTTGAGGCCATTGTAGATTGTAGACCACTTAACCAGATCAGCGTTGGCAAGGAAACAAGGATTGGCCTTGACGAGTCCGATGCACTCGCTGATGACTTGAAAGGTTGTGCTTATTTTTATGGATTAAACATGCAGTTTCTAGTACGAAGAAGGAAGGTAGGCTAAGAAGGGCATTCTGGATGAAAAGCCGCGAACAGTGCTTTCTTGGATGGATACTGCATAAATTTCGAACTGCTCGTTTTTGAAGAATAAAGAAAGACTAAAACAGGTGCAGTGCAGAGCAAAAGGGTAGTGCATATCTAATATGTTATTCCACAAGAGCGAAATAAACGAGTTGTCAACTTGTCAACAGGAGCGATGAAGTTGTCGCTATCAACAAGTTCCCGAAGATCACATCTGAAACCAATTAGATGAGTCTTGGACATGCTCATGCCCAGACGATTTGCGTCACACCACTGTGTGACCGATCAGGTTTGACCTGCTCAAGATCGGTCTCAATGTCCTGTTCCAGACGATCTAAGTCCCTGCTGTGCCAGCAGAGAATGGTTGGGTCATCGGCAAACAATGTGAACAACTCAGAGATCCCAAGTTGGGCTAACTTTTCAGACAGAATTATTAAAAGTTAACTTCTGGAATGACGTTACTTCTCATAGTAATTCCATAAGTTAACTATTATTTTTGATGGTAACAACAGGTAAGTATACTTTGAAAACGAAATGTCACTAAATATTGTTGAAGAATGAGCCTCATTATTCAATGATTTTGCGTGCGGGAATAATGACATTCTCACACCAAAATCGAGAATAGTTATTTTTATATCTAGTGCGCGAAATGTCACATTTCGCGCACGAGTTGCATACAATATTTTTTCTACAACTCCATTTAAATATCGGTCATTCGAAGCTAAAATTGCATTTACAATCAAAGGCAGGTGTCAGGTATTTTTTACCTGTCACAATGCGCGAACTAAGGCATTTCGCACACTGGAGAATCATTTCGCGCACAGCGTCATGGGAACGTTAAAAGTACTTTTTTCCGCGATTGACAAGAAATGTCATGATTTTTGACCAGCTGACAGGTCGCAAAACTCTATGTTCTGGTATTTTCAATGGTTGCTAAGGAATCGATGGATAGCAGTACGGGAATCACTTTTCCGGCCCAGGCATGCAGGACCAACACAAAAACATTCCTCATTTTTTCCATTACTCAGCGATCGCAGAAAAAATAGTATGTGTATATCAGAGGAAAAGCACATTGACGGGCGAGGCGCAGCCCAGGCCGGCAAGCACCGAGAATGTGCCACTTTTCCACCTAGATACACAATATACTATTCCGAAAGTAAAATATGTAAATTTGGTAGGGATACTCTGGGTATATAGGTATTTTAAGTGATACCACTATTCCTATATCTGTAACGGATAAGTTCTTCAAGGTCGGTTAAATTATGAAAAAGTTGCCTTTTTTGATGCCCATTCAAGACTCATTTATAATGTTGAGTGTTGCCAAATTTGTTTTAGTTTATGAAATATAGGGTGATTTCCATGTGATTTCTAAGAAACGCCCAAAAATATTTCATCAATTATTTCGAAAACTATTAATTTTCGAGACACAATTTAAATTTGACACAATTTAAATCTGAAACACACTCTACAACATGACATCTTAAAATTATAAATCCGACGTTTCGTGATCGAGCTACCATCTTCCACTTCATTTCTAGAAATGCGGACCTGGATTTTTATGTCATTTTTAGAAAGCGCCCTTTATTCACTTTTTAACGATATACCTCTTGAGTATGATTGGCCGACGTTTCTGCTCTGAAAAGTCATCATCAGTGATTTTCATCAAAATTTTACCAATACGTCCCTAGTTATGAACTAAAAGGAATTTGGCAACACTGTAAACGAATCTCAAATGGGCATCAAAAAAGCGAACTTTGTAACTCTTCGGTTTGGGATATAGTAATAGTGGTATTGGCACAGATTAGTTACATACAGATGCGAAAGAGCGGCGAATTCGTGGTTCAAGATTAATTTGATAGACATAGGCTGGCCGCACCAATGCCACATCAATGTATTTTGAACATATTTATTATATAAATGCGGAAGCTCAATAATATAATATTATTTCTTTAATTGGTTCACAAACAGATTTTTTTTTTTTTTTCTACCCGCAAAAATATGTAAACACACAGGCTGGAACATGCTCAGGCACTCGGCCACGTTAATTGTCCTGACGCGGGCGATCTTTATCTATGCGCGGGGCCGCTGGCGGCCCGGCTTCGTCACAGAATATCGTCGACAGCAAGTAGGTATACGTACTTACGCATCTGCATTAGGTGATCTGTGGTATTGGTATTAAAAAATATACACCTTTCATAGATACAAATATTAGCTTTCATCTCGTAGAAAAAAATATACTGTTCCTAACTCATGCGGAAAGTCTCTTTTCCTCACTCGACTAATGCGTGCGCAAAAGTGGCACTTTCCACACTAGTTAGGAAATAGACTATTTTTTACGAGCGTGCGTGAAACCCCGCCTTTCCGCATGCATTTTCGGTTATAAACAGAACCACTTGCTGCAATTGCTTGTGGAAAAGTAGCAGTTTCCGCATTAGTTAGAACATATACTATTTTCGATTGCTGTCATGGAGCCATGGGAGACAAATGAGACAATCAACAGGGACAGACTAGACTGACAGAATAAACTTTGCAGTTTGAAATGCACCTGATGAAATGGCGAGGAAATTACCAGTTTCTTTGAATTTACTGACATTTAATTTGTCTTTATTTTAATTTTTTAAATTTAAACTTCAATTTAAATGTAGCGGAAAGGGCCAGTGTCGATTGCGAGTGATTGCCGCACTCCGCTATCTCACAATCGACAATGGGCTCTTTTCATTCCTTTGTAGAGAAAGTCAAAAACTGTCCCATGAACGATTTGGAATCCACTCTGTATACGAATTTCGGGTTCTACGCACAAATTTTTGGCTTTGCGCAGAATCGTGACGGTACAGTACATTGTACTTTGTACGGTTTCCTGCTGTGTTGGAACAAAGCTATTATACAGGGTGTCCCAGGGAAAACAGTCCACCCCGATTTATTCAATTTGAAATAAAAATCTGGGAAAACGCTCCGAGGAGGAAATATTTTTCAGTCTTTTTCATCCTCGTAGCTTCAACCCCATAGCTATGGTCAGAACAACCCCCCAAATTTGAATAGGGGATAGGGGTCATGTCCATACCTCTTCTTAAAGGTCTCATCGAGCTTTTTATGGGATCTAGACGTCATTTGGGCATAAATTCCGCACCCGATTTATTAATTTTTTGTTGTTTCTTCTGGTAAATACTAATAGAGACAATTCAAAAT
The DNA here is from genome assembly GCA_917834065.1 of Ceutorhynchus assimilis. NCBI lineage: Eukaryota > Metazoa > Arthropoda > Insecta > Coleoptera > Curculionidae > Ceutorhynchus > Ceutorhynchus assimilis. Next base: position 30,764,734 of record OU892281.1, on the reverse strand, counting down.
TCCCAGTGGATGAAAAATCTGTATCATAATGAAAATCTGTATCATAATGAAGTTCATTATGAAACAAATTTTAAGCGTATTTCGGGAATTCGCTCCAAGAGCATAATTTATTCCATTTAAATCCATTTATTCATAATTTGCAGTAAATTGTTCGTTTTGTATTTTTTCTCCAATTCTATGAACTAAATTAGTGCATAAATAAAGTGAGACCATGTTGCGACGTGTCTGCTCGCTTACATAAGCTTCCATGTTCGGAACAGTAAAATGTGTTCGATAAGTCTGTTACAATACGTCAAAAACCGTCCCATGAACGGTTTCGAAAGTACTGATAAAAGGACGGTTCTAGAACGGTTCGAAACAATCACACAGTTTATAATTGAAATTTTTGACATCCGAGTCGTTGTCATTTTGTTGAATGATAGACGACTATCGAATCCTTCAGGATCGGAATCCGGGCCCAGCCAGTTTTAGGCCCCCTGAAATATAACTTCCACTGGGATGCATTCACGATTCGACAACCCGTGTTATATTCTACCAAGGTAAATTTCACTCGGGTAGTTGGAGTGACTTAACTGGAGGTTTGTTCGTTTGCGTCGGACTAACTTGAACTAGGCTGTAATATTTCAGATTATGGCAGATGAACCATATAAACGCGAAAGCGCACAAAAAACAAACCTTGGGTTAAGAAACGTCCCAACCAAGGTGAATTATGACATTTTGTTATCTCCATAATATGTTTTATGTTTTGCTTTTGCATCACGTACCATCGTCATCTAAAGTAACTGATGGGACAACATTAAATTAGTTGTATTCCTTACTAGAACTACCCCGCTCCCGGTGTTAGTCGACCCGATTTGGAAGGAACAGATGCGCTGGCTTTCATGCATTTTATAATGGTTTGAGTTGGGCTTGAGCACTCAGGTGCACCAAACACTTTTCGAAAGCAATAAGCGCGTGAAGCCCCGGAGCTTTTCCGGAGCTCCTCCTAGGTGTGAAAGGAATACAACTATTAACTCTTGTACTATTATATGATTTTAAGTGTCAAATATTTGTCAAACTATGAGTAAGGGTGGATTTTCATACATCCGTTTGTCCGACGAAATATGTCCAAAAAATCTTCTATTTTGACATATTTTTATACGATTATGTCAGAATAGAATGTTTTTCGGACATATTTCGTCGGACAAACGGATGCATGAAAATCCACCCTTAAATGCATTGAAATGAATGACGGTAGAATTAGTCCAAGGCTGGGATCACGACGAGTAGAATTCCATTTTCATGACGTCACCCGCGACCTATCTATCACATACTGTAGACGCGATGATGATGGTTGCTAGGCAACCTGACGTCATAAAAGTAGAATTCTACTTGTCGTGACGGTTCCTGAAATATATCGAAAGTTGGGAAAACTTGGATGAAAAATTTAAAGTTGGGAAAAATCGGTAGACAAAAATTTGCGCACCTTATTTGCGAGGACTGATTAAAATTAACATTAGGATCGTGTCACGTGTCGTAATGAATTGCAAAATCACCGGACAATCGGACAACAGAATGACGAAATCCCAATGGTCGCGGCGATTTCTTGCGTCGCACTTTGCACTGTACTAGCGCCACTAGTCTGTGGCAGGGGCACGTAACACTTGTGGCAGTAGTAGCACTAGCACCACTAGCGCTATAGTGTATTAGATAATCCAAATTTCTTATATTATGTTGCCTTCCGCGTTCTGCGCATTCTTCACTCGCTATTCAGATTTCAGCAGAACTCTGAATCCTGGTGCTCTTGAGTTGAAGAAATAGTTTTTGTTTTTTTCAAACATTTTTCTTATACCTACACGTTTTTGTCGTTTTTTTATACAGTTGTTATTTTATTTGATTATTATTTGTAGGTCTAGTCTAGAATATATACATGTCAAACTTTTTATCAGTTCAGAACACATCTGTCATGCATTCTTCCGATCCGACTCCGATCATACAATCAGGATCCTTATTCTTGGAACAGGGAGCAGCGTTCCCAGGAGAACGAGTGTTCCGTCTTTCTCAATTATATGCAACTGATAATAGGATTGTATGATCGGAGTCCGATCGGAAGAATGCATGATAGTTGTGTCCCGGCCTTTAGGCGGCAGTCTGATATTTCGACGAGAATATGGAGAGTTATTTAAAAGACACATCACGTAACGTCACGTTTTGGCAAATTTCGTTACACGAGAGACGAGAGAGAAGGAAGATATAACGTAGACTGTAGACTGTAGAGAGACGGCGAAAGCGAGCCAATGAAAATGACACGAGGAACGCTTGACACAATCCAAGGATTATAAGCAAAGAGGATTGCCAAATGCTGATACCCTTGTATCTTGTATGATACCTATTAGGCTCGGCGCAAAATGAGACGCAGCTTAGTGACGTGAGACAGCGTGAGTCACGGCGAGTTTTTGTGAACAGTAAGAATCAATGTAAGAATAGACTTCACAGCGACCAGCAGCGTGAAGTGACGCAGATTTGGTCCTGCGGAACGCAGTGTACTTGCCGCAGTTTTTCTCGTAGAGTCACGGTGCGTGTTTTGAATGTTACAAAAATTAATTGAGGCCGTGCGGATTCGACAAGTTTTGTATGATACAACCCATAGAGACTATATGCGAACAAAACTAAAAACTGAAAAGCAGCAGCAAAGTTTAGCAGCAGCTACCATTTTATCTGCACTGTGGGTCTGCCTACAAAGTGAAAAGTGCCATTGTAATTGCGCGGTTACTCTTGTCAAGCGCCGATACCCTTGTGACGTCAATACAGATGCGCGTTTATCTTTTATATAGCCTTCTGTCTCTATACCTCGACTCATGCGCTGAGTCCAAAAGTTCTATGAGGAAAGGAATAGTTTTTAAGAAGTTTCACTTCCTAACACGTGTACGATGCTACATTAGATTTATTTTATGTTGTAATAAAGTTGGGAAAATTAGGAATGTCACCCCCCCCAAACGTGAGGCCTTCGCTACGTCCCTGTCTTTGTGAATTGGATTTGTAGGTATTTAATCATGGATCCAGCTACTTTTTTTAGAAACGTTGTGATGGTCTCAGAATTTAAAAAAAAAAAATATGAATCTTACACGCATGTCGAGCAAATTTTACCTAGCTGATTGTGAACGCTGGTTTAATTTTACTGGGTTAAAGCATCCCGATTCGTGAACGACTTATCCGGGAGTTGGAGCGCGCACGGAGCGCGCTCCGGAGCGTTTATTGTGAATGCAGCCCAGGGGCTGGGATCACGACAAGTAGAATTCTACTTTCATGACGTCAGGTTGCCTAGCAGCGGTCATCATCGCCTGTGGCTTGTACTGTACGCGATAAATACGTCGCGGGTGACGTAATAAAAGGAGAATTCTACTTGTCTTGATCCCAGCCGCTTTCGACGCTTTCCAGTGACGAATTTTAAGTTGCTCCACACCCGTGTTTCACACTCTGGTGCTCCAAACAAATGTTGTTTCACAGGAACTGGAAGGCACCCTGTTTTAAGCGTTGTGTTTTTGCTGCAGCCATAAAATTACTGGTTCAGTTGCGCGAAACTCTAATGTACAGGAACGCCTATAAACAGGCTGGGGCACTCTAGAGCAGCTTAGGAGTGCTTAAAGTGCGTCACTGGAAAGCGACTGCTGTTTGATGTCATAAATATTAAGAAAGCCTTTTCACGTGGCTTTGGTTTAACAAACCGCAACATACCGCTCAAATTCGAGTGGTAGGTATCCATCACGTTACTTTGTAACCGGGTTAGAAAACGTTACGTCATTTCTCTAACCGTTTTGTAACCCGGTTAGTTAAACCGGAGCCACGTGAAAAGAACTAAAGTGTCACCGAGTCACTGTCAAGAATGTCAACGAAAAAAATAATTATTGGTGTTGGTGCGCAAGGCCGTTTGCCTTTTTCTTTCTGTTTTTAGGTTTTGACAAGATGAAGTAAGTTTTTCCAAACTTTTCAGAATAATCTACAAATATTTAGTTAATCTTAAGTGAAATGGAGGATTTTCATAAATTTGTCGTGAATTCAACCTTTCCGCAGTGATTTGTAGCTGATATTTTTCTTTTTCAGGATCGGTCTCTGTGCCTACAGTGGGTACAAAATTTACCCAGGTCATGGAAAAACCATGGTCAAAGTTGATGGAAAGGTAAGTCTAATAAAAAAAACTATATCAATTAATAAAAACTGTTCCAAAATAGTATACCTATTCCAAAACCATCAAAATTTTCATTCTAAATTCATATACTGAAAATCAATCCTATTCCTAACCTATTATAAGTAAGTACTCTACAGTGTTTATTGTGTTGTAGAATTTCACTTTCCTCAACTCGAAATGTGAACGGGCACATTTGATGAAAAGGAACCCCCGTAAAGTGACATGGACAGTGCTTTACAGGCGTAAACACAAGAAGGGTCAAGAAGAAGAAGCCACCAAAAAACGTACCCGTAGGACACAAAAATTCCAACGTGCTATTGTCGGAGCTTCTTTAAATGATATTATGGCTAAGAGAAATCAAAGGCCAGAAGTAAGGGAAGCACAGAGAGAACAAGCTATCCGGTAAGCTATCAACTTTCAAATTTATAAATATTTGTGTTGATATTAATTATTGCAGTAGGTACGATTAGATGATGGTACAGTCATTTAAAAGTTTATAAAGCTGCATAAAGTAATGTGATTTCTTACCACTGGCATATTCTGCATTATAATGTGTCAGGCTATTAAAAATCACAACACTAGATTAAAATTTAATTGAAAGAACATAATTATAAACCATTTCATATTTTTAATCAAATCATGCAATATTCAGGCCTATGATGTATCATTTTCTGTTATTTTAACAGCAACGTTAAGTTATCTGTCACTGTTTATTCTATACGTCAAAATGGAGACAAAAATAGATGTTGAGCCTTAACACAGCCGTTAAAATAACAGGACAGGATACATCATAGGCCTGATTGTCGTTTTCAATCTGACACTTTCCGTATGAGGAGCGAGGGGGTGAAGCTTATGGCAAAAACAGGTGTGACGTCAGGGGGTCAATTCTTGAACATTTTCGCATACGAAAGTTGATACGAAAGTTGATACGAATTTGAATGTTAGCAACGTAAATTGAATAGCGAGCGTTCGAAATCATCTCAATTTTCGCATGCGAGATTATTCAAGTATTGGGCCCCCAGGGCTGGAACTCTGTAACAAATAGAGATATTTTCTCTATCTCTATTGACATCTTCTCTCTATTGATTTCGACAAGAAAGAAGAAGACAGGAAGTGCCATATTGATAGGGATAACGATCCTTATCCGTTACAGAGTTCCAGCCCAGATGACAAGTGGTGTTCTAATGTAGGGAGCCACCAGCTCACATTCCTTTGGAGTATCAGATTAAAATCGACGGACTGTACCTACTCTTTCTGCTAAAATTTTTTTCTAATTGATAACTTGGGATAAACAAAAAAATGAAGAATATAGAATTACAGTATCCAAACAGTGAAATATCACTGGTAACAAGGAAAATTAAATATATTTTCTCTCCAACACCAGACAACAGTCTTGAGAACAATACAAAAAATCAATCTATTTGTTAATTGAACAAATACATAAGGCTCGTTTCTCCAGGGTTCATACTTGACCTTGAAACTTAAAAAAAAAGGTAGATTAATTCATATGACACATTCAATTTTTTTGACAAATTCAAATGAATGACTTCTGATTTGAGATCCGACGAACGTTTTTGACCTCATTGATTTGTTTCAGTCAATTTTTATTTGTTAAACAAGGAAGGCAAATGCTGGTAGCAAGTACAAACCCTGGCGAAACAAACTTTTTCTATTTTGGTGTCATATCGAAGTCTTTTCGACACTAAAAGTAGTTTCGAAAAGAAGCTCTTTGTGACACTCCTTTTTTACTTATCGAAGGTTGGTAACACTGGCTGACTGATGGCCATTGAACTGTCATTTGCGATTTTATAATAGAAGATTTCTATATTTGACATGTAGTGTTACCAACCTAAACATATGAAATCAAGAAATATGAGAATATAATTTCCAAGAAAAGTTTTTTTTTTTAAATTAAACAATACCAAAATAGAAAAAATAGTATAAAATATTCGTTTCATAAGACATTTTATCGCACTCGCCCTTTAGAAAACTCGCCTCCGGCTCGTTTTCTAATATAGGGCTCGTGCGATAAAATGACGTCTTATGAAACTTGTATTTTAATGTACTATTATGTATATAGTGAAATTAATTAAACAGTGTATGCACGTGATCAAAATTAATGACATAAGCATGTCGCAATGTTGCCGCTATTAACTTTCGTTTTACTTTGACATACCATGTCTAGTAAAATTTGTTATCACTAAAGCAAACAAACATCGATTTTCATATGTATAGATAGTGTACCTATTATAAACACAATCTAAAAAAACTACTCACTTTTCTTCGTAAATTTGATTGCAAATAGAGCTAACATCAAGGTGATCTTGATTCGTAACCCGCTTCTTATGTGGACGTTTTTTCTTTGGTGAATTTAACGCTAAATTATCCTTAACTTTTTGAGAGATTTTACATTGGATTTTACTCACAGTGGTTATACCAATATTCAGTGCAGCTGCAACACACTGGAAAAATATTCCCAATTAAAGCCCCAGAAGATTTATATTTGATAGTATCAATATACTTCACCTCTCTAACACTATTTTATGGCAAAAAGGGTCCCCCATTATCTCGTTCCTGTTCAAAGAAACTAATTAGAGACGCAACGAGTTTCTAACTCTAACTATTCAATGACTTTGGCATTTTATAGATACTCAATAGAAATAATTTCAAATTATTAAAATCAGTAACCGCAGATTTGCAGCAATATTTGGCAACATAACCCATGAGTGCCAACCTAAATGTCATTTTATCGGCCGATTCGGTTAAATGCCAACAGTGTTCTATCTTTTTTTAACTAAGGTTAAATAAAAAGAAGAATGAACTCTCAGTTTGAAACGAATTTTAATTTCTTACAAACTGCAATTAACAATAATTTCGACGTCATTGATCACGTGCATACACTATTTAAATAATTTCACTTTATCATTTATATCTCTACAGTAGATACACAAGTAAATCAAAATTTACATTTTTTTCATCTCTTCGATATTCGCCACTAATTATTATGCCTACTTAGAATTTTTTTGTGTAACTTAAACACATTTTATTTTGGAATAATTCTTACATTTTGCACTTTTTACCACTGTAACTAATTCACTGATCAAACCCAGAAAGTCATACTTCACAAACTCAAAACGGTCTCAAAACTATTTAGATGCTAGACGCAGTTTTACCTAGACATGCAACAATCTTGACCTGATTTTCAGGATTTGTCATCAGGAGATGCAATATTTTTACTATTTTTCAATTGAACATAATTTTTTTTTGAATAGTGGTGCGGGTACTTACCTTGGTACCTATTGGTTTTGGTTTTATGTATATTTTTCCCAAGATTTTTATTTATTTATTTATTTATTTATTACAGTCCTTGGGATACAAACAGAACATAATTCCAAAAATAGTATCCCGATATTACTAAAGTAATATCTATACTTTGCTTAAAAAAAAAAATATATATATATAATATATAAAAATTTTATATAAGTAATCACAAGTTATATATCACATTGGTATATGTAGAGGTCTTCGTTGTTCTAATCTAAAAACTTAGGTAAGATTTAATTATTCAATAAATCACAAATAAAATATCACACTAGAGTTCATTCTAGAAACTTAAGTTTTAGGTTTTTTTTAAAAGTTAACAATTTTGTAGCAAATAAGTCCAAATTAGAAGTAGTACAATGTAAATTAACAGCCTTAAGCATCCTGACTAAAGGTGCGTTTTGGTAATAGTTAGTTCTACAATAAGGAATGCAAAACAGATCATGATTTCGAAGTGTTCGAGCAGGTACATTGAATTTAATTTTAGAGAGAATACTCGGGGAGTCAGATAAGTTATTAATTATTTTAAATATTGTCATGATATCTGATATAGTTCGCCTTTTTTCTAATTCAAGAATTTTGAAATGTGATCTAGCCATTGAATAATCATGATCTACAATACGGAAGTGGGTTTTAAAACATAAAAATCTTAGAAATTTGTTTTGAATTTTTTCCAATCTGTCAATTGAGTTTTTGTATCTGGGGCTCCATATGACTGAGGCAAATTGCAATTTACTGAAAACATATGCGTAGTAAAGAGTTATGATTGTTTCTTGTTGCTGAAAATCGGCACATTGTCTTTTAATAAATCCAAGAATTCTATTACAATCATTAACTAATTTGTCAATGTGCAGATTAAACATCATTTTAGAGTCAAAAAGGACACCCAGATCTTTGATATGAGTAACCCTATTCAAAGAAGTATTTCCTAATTTATAGCTATAGTTTATAGTAGTAGATCCACGTGAAAATGATAAAACAGAGCATTTGTCAAAATTTAAGAATAATTGGTTTTCATTACAAAATTCTATGAGGTTGTTTATACAAGTTTGAAGGGTTTCACAATCTGATATTGAACTAATTCTAAGAAATATTTTTAGGTCATCAGCGTAACCGAGAAACAAGCAAGATTCAAAACACAACTGAATATTATTAATATAGATCACAAATAGTAAGGGGCCAAGATGGGAGCCCTGCGGGACCCCCGAAGATGGAGAAAATCTCTCAGAGGTAAACCCTAAAAGGGCAACAAACATTGATCTTTTAAGTAAATATGATTTAAACCATCTAAGGAGGTCACCGCAGATTCCCACCTCCTCCAATCTCTCTATCATAATGTTATGACAAATTTTATCAAATGCTTTGCTGAAGTCTGTATAAATTACGTCCACCTGACAGAAAGCATCAAATGATTCATAAATGTATTGAGAATATTCTATCAAGTTTAACTCTAGACTCCTCCTTTGTAAAAAGCCATATTGTTGTGGCATGATGTCACCTATGACAAAACTAAAAATATAAGGGTAGACCATTTTCTCAAAAAGCTTCGCAAAAGTGCACAGTTTACTGATAGGTCTATAATTTTTCACATCATTTTTTTGACTATTTTTATAGATCGGAGTTATGGCAGAGACCTTCCAGACTTCTGGAAAGATCCCAGAAGAAAGAGATTGATTAAACAGCATTGTCAATGGCAGGCAAAGTGAAAGCGAGCACATTTTTGCAAAGAAAGCTGGGATCTCATCAGGACCTGCCCCTTTTTTTTCATCCAAACTTTGCAAAGCTCCCCGTACTTCATTTACACTCAGTATAATCTTAGAAAGTGTCTTATTTTTGTCTTGACGGTGTTTTTCAATTTTTTTCTTTGTAGGAGATTTTTCAACATATACGCTTCGAAAAAAATCCGAAAATAACTTACAGACTCCAGCTCCATCCTCTGCCACCCTGTCACCAAACTTCATCTCCCTAGGAGTCCCTCCATTTGATCCTTTATTTGACACAAACTGCCAGAATTTTTTGCTATTATTAGGTATTTCGTTTTCTATGTTAGAAACATATGACTGGTAGTCAGTGCCAATGCATCTTTTTGTTTGTGAACGGAGAAGTTTAAAAGCATTATAGGAGTTTACATTTTTGTTATCTTTCCATTTTTTGTGTAATTTTTTTTTCTTTAATATTAGTTTGATTGTTTCTTTAGAAAAGTAGGGAGGAAAGTCATTATTTATACCTTTTAGAGGAACTTTATCCTGTATAATTTTGTTTAAGGTATTATAAAATATTTTGACATTTATGTCCAGATTATTTTTAGGGTTTAGCAGTGATGGCCAGTCCTGCAAGTTGAGCACGTTATTGATATCAGTATATTTAGCTTGTTTGAAGTTTCTAAAGTATTTCTTTTTGCATTTTTCTTTTAATTCGGCATGAGGACAGTCAAACAAGAACTCCAAGGATGGGTGGTTTATATTTTCGGGCAACAGGGGATGGTCAGATTGAACTAAATTATTAATATAAAACTTATTGCAGAATACTAAATCCAAAAGCCTATTATTTGCGTTGTAAATATTATTAAATTGCGTAAGGCCATTAAATGAAAAAGCTTCTAGTAGCTCACTATACTTAGGTGGTACATTAAACGGCTCAAAATGAGCGTTCTCCTCGAGCCAATCGACTGTCGAGTAATTAAAATCGCCACAAATGATTACAGGGTGATCTTTTATCTTTTTAAAGTTCGAACCTAATTTTGTTAAAAAACAGGCATAATTCACGTCATCACCATGTGGTAGATAAACACAACATAAGTAAACCTTGATATTACCAACAGTCAAGAGGGCCCAAACATCCTCAGCATCACTGCCAAACTCCTGAAGACCGACCGGGTTATATTTGTTCAAAACGGTTATGAAAACTCCACCCCCTTCTTCTTTTTTGGAGCATGTAGTAATCCTGTCCCGACGAAAAATTGAGTATCTCCTCAGGTCGACGATTTCATGGTCCAATATGCTGTCATTTAACCATGATTCAGTGACAAAAGCAGCATCAAAAGAGCAGTTATCGAAGGACAGTTTTAGCTCTTTTAGTTTAGTTCGACAACCTTGAATATTCTGCACATTAAGTGACAATGTTGAGGAAGCCATTTTAGAAATGGGTAAAGTTTTATATAATTAAGTACAATCCTATATTAGGCGTAGGTATTTCAAACATGGTAAGTTTAGTACAGCTCTTTGAGGTTGTCCTCGCTTAATATCTTGACAGCAGGCGAGTTGGCATCCTTTTTCACATACACCAAGCCCAGATATGTGTAGGTGGCTCCAATAAGTTTTTGTTTTCTGGCATCTCGGGCAAGTTTAAATAATTTTTGGTTCTCCATTGTAAGGTCCTCATTGAAGTATATTGTGCCGCCATGTAGTCCACAAGACTCGGCTGAGATTTTGCCTATATCTTTGCGTTTTTTGAATAGGGATGCTCTATCCTGCTTGTTGTTTAGCTCCACTAGGATTGGAGAATTGTCTTTGTTATTCAGTTTGTAGCATTGTTTATATTGGAGTGATTCTAAACTTAATCGTCTAAAGACAGTTTTAACTGTTTCAGAGATATTTGCAGTGCTTACTTGTTTCAGACCAGAAATTATTACTTTGTTTTCCTTTTCTTTTTGTTCAGAGAAAAACATTTTGGTTTCAAGCATTTTAATATTTTGTTTTAGGGCACTATTCTCGGTGTCATATTTCTTTAATGTTTCAGTGGCCTTAACTAGTTCTGTTTTCTGATCTTCATAACACTGCGAAATAAACTCTGCTGAGTTTTTAATATCAGAAATATCCTTCTGCAAAGTGCTAGTGGTGCTAGCTAGTGCTTGTGCGTAGGATTTAGGCGCCGAGGTCACTTGTGACTGAAGATTTTGAATATCTTCCTTCATGTTGGAAACATTCTGCTGTAGGGCACTAAATTTTAGTTTTATATCTTCAGAGTCCTTTTGAATGTTGCCCATCTGTTTAATGTTGGCCATGCAGTCTTGGCAGAAAAAAACAATTACACGCGATTGCGTCATTAGCGCCCTAATTTCGCTGGACGTAAGTTTTGAGCAATCCTTGCAGAAAATGTTTCTGCAAAAGTCACAGGGTCCACCGAAGAGGTCTTTAATGGATTTATCCTTGGTAACATCCACGTAAACACAAGAATTTCTGCACTTGAAACAGGTACCCATGTTATAGATTAGGCCTCGTCAGCACTGATTTTCTTCATAAAAAATTTTGGTTTTGCCTTAATTTAGGTTTGCTGGGGCTGATTATATGTAGAACTAACCAGTAGTACAATTTTTAGGTAATATTTTGCGTAAAAAACTCGAAAAATTTTGGACTAAGAAAAATGTGTTGTTGTTGTACACATAACCTCACGTTAACATTTTTCCAAGACATTTATTTCAATCAATCTTTACCAAATTATGTAATTATGTTTCAATTTGGTTTAGCCCTGCCCTACTCATGCTTAGGAATAAGCAGTTTTAAGTACCAGTTGAAGCAACATGTGATAGAAGATCAGATATTTTCTCAGTCACGTCTTTCAGTGCAAATACAGGCATCGCATCTTCGTCTTTTATATTCCAGTTTTCTTATCCTATGTATTATAAAAAAATTCAAATATAAAGGGTGAGTTACTAAGCCCGCGGTCGTCCATATCTCCTATACTAACAGAGATTGAAGAAAAAACTAAAAACAGAACTTAGGTAAACATGAGTAGGTACTACATTCCTAAATAGGGATGTACCGGAATTCCGGCGGTACCACTAAATCCGGCCGATCCGGCCTATAGCCATGAGAACTACATTCTTAAATTACCCAGTATACAGGGTGGCCCAATAAGTGGGGACACAGTCTGTCAAAGATGCAAAAAAGTCGATTTTAAACTGTCAATATTCCTGAAACAGTTTAAGACGTATATGACATTATACATCAAATATGTCTAGAATTTTCCACAGAATCCAGAAATGTCATAATATACAGGGGGAGTCATTTAAAAAAACATAACTTTGTGTCACCACTCACCACTACTTATTGGGTCAACCTGTATACTGGAAAATAATTTAGGAATGTAGTACCTACTCATGTTTACCTAAGTTCTGTTTTTAGTTTTTTCTTCAATCTCTGTTAGTATAGGAGATATGGACAACCGCGCGCTTAGTAACTCATCCTGTATACAGGGTGTATATTTTAAGTGATACCACTATTGCTATATCCGAAACGGTAAAAGTTACAAGGTTGGTTAAATTAGAAAAAAGTTGCCTTTTTTGATGCCCATTCAAGACACGTTTACAGTGTTGCCAAATTCCTTTTAGTTTATGAAATACCGGGTGATTTCTAAGAAACGCCTAAAAATATTTCATCTTTTATTTCGAGAACTATTTATTTTCGGGACACAATTTAAATTTGAAAGTTTTATAATTTTTTTCGCTCTACAGCATGGCATCTTCAAATTTTTAATCCAACGTTTCGTGACTGAGCTACCATCATCAACTTCATTTTTTTAAATACGGACCTGGATGTTTTATGTCGTTTTTAGAAAGCTCCCTTTATTCCCTTTTTAACGATATGCCTCTTAAGTATGATTGGTCGACGTTTCTGATCTGAAAAGTGATCATCAGTGATTTTTACCAAAATTTTACCTCACTTCGGCCCTACTTATGAGCCTGCATTTCAGAAATTAAAAGGAATTTGGCAACACTGTTAACGAATCTGAAATGGGCATCAAAAAAGGCAACTTTTTTATAATTTAACTGACCTTGTAGCTCTTACCGTTTCGGATATAGCAATAGTGGTATCACTTAAAATATACACCCTGTATACATGCTTATTGTTTTTTTTTCCTTGGCTTGACCTGGTAATACAGTGAAACTTCCCTAACTCGAATCTTCAAGGGACACGAAGTCGAGTTACGGAAAATTCGATTTATGGAAAAATACACAAAATTTTTTACTTTTTATCTGAACGTATTAGCTATGATAAGAAGAGACTTAGAATTGTCAATTTCTAGCATAACTTGTCCCTCTTTTGCTACCTAAAAATAAATTTGAAAAACAAAAAAAATGCACATTGGTTACTTGAAACCAACAGCTGTGGCATTCTTTCCGACTTCTTTCTGTAGATGATAAAATAACTCTATACTTTTCAGATAATCCACAAAAAAAAAACGCATCAACACTTCAACTTATAGCGAATTTCATTGGAAGGGTTAGTCGCACTGAGTGTATTCGTGTCTTTGTCTACTAGCTTGTATAAGAAAGAGATAAGAATATATTTTTTTTGCAGTAGTTCTACCAATGGAATTCGCTATAAATTACATTTTTTTACTACTAACCTGAGAAATAGACATTATTCAATCTATTTTTCTAAGAAAAAATTGAATTTCTCTCCCTAGGTTAATAATGAAAATAATGAAAAAATACCTAGGTCAATAATGAAAATGACGTCATGACGCAAGGATATTGTCATGTTTCTATTGGTTCAATTTCAATTTCATACGTCAAGTTGAAAAAACATACAGGTTTCTGTAGGTACATAGGAAGTTATATAAGCTGTTGATAGAGGGCAGCACTTTTAAGAGGGCGTTCACAAAAAATAATTAGAACACAGATTTTAAACAAATTTTTTATTTTCTACTAGCAGTAGTAAAAAAAATTCTATATATTCCTCGGTAGAGAAAGTCATTATATACCTCAAGCATTATAAACCTCGGCGCTGCGCGCCTCGGTTTATAAAAGCTTTCGGTATGTAATGACCAACTTCTCTACCTAGGTATATAATATAGTATTATGTATTAGCTTTATTCCAACCCAGCAGGAAACCGTAATACAGCGTTGCCAATCTGATTTTTGTCATTACCCGCGGGAGATTTCAAAAAAACCCGTTTTTACCCATTATCAGTAAGCAAAACCCCAACTTTTTACCCTCGATCTTTTAGAGTAGTATTTTGTAATTATAAAAAAAATTCTAATGATTTAAAAAAATAAAACTATAATTTCTATCGTTCGCGGTCCTTTTATTTAAAATAGGTCTGAAATCACAAACCAGTCAGAGTGATGGTTGAAACTAGTTTTCTGACTGTTTCTCACTGTTTTCAATCAATAAAATTCGCTCTGACTGGTTTGTGTTCTGCAGAAACAGACCTATTGTGATATTATACATCATACAATACAGTTGTACCACACTAAAAAAAATAAAAATATCATCAGTTTGGCTTGCTGTCAAAAAACCCTGACCTAGCAAATAGCTAGGGTGAGTTAGGCGGATACTTACCTATTTAATTTCTAATTAAAGGAACATGAAATTTGAAATCTGGACTGGAAAATGCAAGCCGAAATCCAAGACAAGGATTTGTTTACGTTTATTAATTATTAAACTTTGCACGCAGCCGCAGTGTTCAGGAGATCGTTCAAGTTCAAATGTCAACTGTCAACTCCAAAGTCAAACTGTTTACTCAATACTCATTTTGATAATACCTGGTTTTACCCGCACTAAATATTTTACCTGCAGAACAGGTTGAAAAACCCGAATTTTGGGTAATTACCCGCAAATCGGCAACACTGATGGTTTTTTGATGGGTGTGAACAAACCTATTATATTTCTTTGCATGTGATTATCCATAGGAATAATTATTCAATTCGTGTTTATTAAATCCTATCTTATTTCTAGTGCTGCCAAAGAAGCAAAAAAATCAACGAGACCGCAGACAACTAAAAAGGCTAGCGCCCCAGCCAAGGCAAAGCCAGCACCCAAGCAAAAGATCGCCAAGGTGGTCCAGAAGGCCGCTCCAAGGGTTGGGGGTAGACGATAAGTTGACCTTATTGTGTTTTTTATTTAAATAAATTTGATTTAAGTAAGTTAACTATTATTTCATTCCTTCTCTCCTAGACGGGTCAATGCAAATCATTTAGGTACTGGAAAGGGATTAGTTTATTTTATTTAACGAAAATACAGATTTTGTACTTATTAATCATTTAGGTTTGTCATTTTTGATTCTAGAGTTGTGTTGGGTCATGTCTCGGGTCATGTTGCTTGCATAAGTTAGCCAAAAGGTGCAAATATTGTAAAAAAGAGTCGTTCAGTCAAACATCCACTCCAGTTTGTTGGTGCGTTCCTCCTGTTCTGCCACATCACCCCATGATTCCTTGTTACATTCCTGATAAAACCTATCATAACTAAAGTCTGTTTTTTTTTTAACTTAAAAGTCAAAATGACATTATGTTGGCAATACAATGTAAAATTGTCAATGCTTTCAAATTTTTTATGTAGAAAAGGCTTGTGTTGCCAACATAGTTACTAAATTTTTGACTTGGGGAATAATCTTTAAAAAAAAAACAGACTTTAATTGCTATTAAATATTCTGCCAAGCCTAACCTTTTCTTCGTACCCTATTTTTGGCTCCAAAATATCACAAATTATTGCCTCATGATTGGGCAGAGCTGCATTGACAACCCTGCAATCTACTTCTTCCGTACCATAGTTTGAACATATACAGTGTCATTACTTAAGTGTGCAACATATGGGAATTTTTTTTAGTAATAGCACAATCAAAATACAAACAAGGCCAAAAGTTGGTGCATGTTTGTTAAGCATATTAGGTGCACTTAGAATGGTTGCAAGTCAAACAGCATCCATGGTAGCTCAAAAAATATCAAAATTGTAGTAATATTTACTTGAATAAAATAAAACTTTTGCACTTTAAGGAGGGTTTTTTTAATATGGCTATTATCATTAGCAATGTTTTAACTTGTTAAAAAAAAAATTGCGACATTTTAAAGTTGTGTTGAATATCATTGCAACAAACATGAATTTTGTGATTCCATAAAAAATTAAAAATTCAAGTTAATTTTACAAATATGCTTGAATTTGAACAAAGTTATGTGAAGTTGATTTGATTTTAATTAATTTTTGAAAGTATTAAGGGTGAAAATCAAAAATAAAAAAAATAGAAATTATAGATTTTTTTCGAAAAAAAATAAAAAAAAAACTTAGGAGGCTATGTTTTGGTACTTAGGCATAACTTTTAATTCCAAACAACTTTTCTCTATAACATTTTGCTGAATTTTCTAAAATAACGGTACTTTACAGTACAGCTTTGATATTGTTTGAGCTACCCTGTATGCTGTTTGACTTGCAACCATTCTAAGTGCACCTAAAATGATTATCAGACATGCACCAACTTTTGGCCTTGTTTGTATTTGGGTTGTGCTATTACTAAAACAAATCCCCATATATTGCACACTTAAAAAATAACACTGTATAGGTAATCAATTAACGTAGATGATGATTCTGTAATCCTTGTAGAATGCATATTTAGAGCATTGGAAGTCAAAAGGTTTTTTACGTTAAATTTGAGATTGCATTGTCGACAAGGTAGTCTATATTAAAGTCTCCACCGAGAAGCACCCTGGTCCCTGGAAGATTGAGAAACTTGAGGCAAGAGACAATCAAGACCTGACAAGAATTCTATTGTATTTGACCTGGTCGATCGGTATACACAGATTATGTACAGGTTCAGTTTTTTTTGAGCAGACAATGCTGAACTCAAGTGTGATTTCTTCTAACAATACCTATATCAAAATTCACTGGTTCAAACATATTCGCCCCAAGAAAAGACTTATTAATCAGAACCATGCAACCACCATGTTTGGAGTGAGTACGACAGAAGTTTAACAAAATTATATACGTACCTAATTATAGGTTAACTGGTTTCGTAGTTCTTTAGCCAGTGTTCAGTTAAAAGAATAATATTCGGATTATTGCAGGAATCAAGAAATAGAGTAAACTCGTTTGTTTTATTCCGCAAAGATTGAATGTTTAAAAGTAGGACCGAACATTGATTCTTGATAATTTGATTTCTTTCCGCTTTATTCAAGCTGTCTGGAAGGTTTCTGCACACCCTGCCCTAAAATAGAATATCTCCTAACTAGTGCGGAAAGTACCACTTTTCCGCACGCGATTGCAGCGGAAATCGGCAAGCAATCAAGTGCGGAAAAGAGACTTTCCGCACGAGTTAGGAACACTATTTTTTCTACGAGATGAAGGTTAAATATTTTTACCTACAGATTTATCAATTTAGGATTTTTTTTTTCACTTTTTCGTACCTGGACCTGTAGTATACCATACCTGTATACCTTTGAGTACCTGTATACCTAAAAATGTCAGGTATTCTACTTTTCCGCACTCAGTGCGGAAAAGTACAGAAAAGCATTACTGCGGAAAAATGGTACTTTCATGACCTAAAATGGGTGCGAAAAAGTACACTTTTTCGCACGCTCGTAGAAAAAATGGTTTGCGTTATCTGCATGGTCATTTATATGTTGACCAATACCTCTAATTTCTATGTACCTATTTTGAAATTTTTTCAGATACTTTTATTTTTGCAACATATTTTAAGGTATTATTTCTAAAATTGAAATTAAAATAAAATGAATTCTAGGTACGAGTTAAGATTAATGAATAAATGGGATGCACCACTCAGAGTTTGAAGAAATTCATATTATAAATTTAATCTACGTCGGTGTCATTATGACACATTTAGCATTGTCATTTGAATGTCATTAAGTCCTTCATAATAGCACTAGTGCGTTTAAGAATTCATAATAACACCCAAATTTTGAAATGAAAAATATACAAAAAGAAAGTTAGTTGCCAGAAGAACCTTTTCAATAATGCTGTCTCTATATTCGAAGAGACACTTTCGAACTCAGATTCACCAATAATAATATATATTATTTTCCACCATAAAATTGAATTTATGGCACAAAAATGGACTCCAATATTGAAGCTGCCAAAGTCAAAATTCTAAAAACCAACAAGCAGGTTCTCGACTTGTACGGGTACCTGCTAAATTTCAAATTTTAATTTGAAAAGTTTTTGCTATTTCAAGGCAAATCAAATCTATTTGAACCGTAGATTAAATTTTGAATGATACACGTTCGATATGAACTTTATTAATGAAACTTGTGTAACTAAACCACTCGGCTAACGCCTCGTGATTTAACGTTACACGCGTTTCATTATGGCGTTCATATCGAACTTGTATCATTAATAACTATAATAGTTACCTGATCGATCAGTTTACTTAATATTAAGTGGTTAATTAAGAATAAAGAAGAAATCATGGGGATTAAACCACTCCAAAAGTTAAAAAGATGTTTTTCTACGAGCGTGCGGGAAATGGCTCTTCCCGCACCATTTGCTATGCGGGAAGACTTTCTTCCCGCACTGGTGCGGGAGGTTTGAAATAATTGTTTTTATTGTTAATACGCTTTTACCTTTACCTTTATCTTTTTTTTGGAAATACTGGTTAATACATTTTTAATTTTACCTTCTGCACAGTTGCATATTATTTAAATTAAACTTTTCGTAACATCACCTTTAGTATGCTCGTAGAAAATAGCTATTTACCTAACAAGTGCGGAAAATGAATTTTTCTGCACGGATATCAGTGCGAAAAATTGATTTTTCCGCACGGCTGCACGAAAAATATAGTTCCTATCTCGGGCGCTTCGCACCCTCGTGCCGGAAATTTATCTTCCCGCACTCTTTAGGAAAATAGCTACTTTCTACAAGCGTGCGGGAAATGGCTCTTCCCGCACTCTTTGCTGTGCGGGAAGAGTTTGATAGTACCTGTGACGTGGACCAAAAAAAAAAAATAAAAAAATTATTTTGTGGAGAATCAGATTGGGTGCGTCGGACCTTCCCCAAAGTCAAGTGATTTTTGTCCAACAAATTTGATGTGATGTCGTTAATGTAATATAGAAAACAGTCGATTGGAATTAAAACCACAGCATATACAAAAACAATCAGCAGGCTAACTTGAGTGACAGCCCGTGTAATAGGAATTCATCGTCGAAATGTCACTAGCAGCCATTTTGGGATAAGAAACAGGACCTGATTAACGATGATTTAGGTTTTTTCGTTCCTGTCACAGACAGAGTCGTATTGGCTTTAAATAAACTGATTTATTATTAGTTACTTATGGGCGTTTGCACCGACCATGTTAAGGGAGGTTTAACGATAATCAACGTTTATTGTGATATTTTTTCATGTGAAAATGTCACTCTTAACGTGGATTATTGTTAAACCTCCCTTAAAATTGTCGGTGCAAACGGCCATTAGTTACATATAATAATATTTATAATTACTAATTTATTATTATTATTATTAAATATACAAAAATGATAACAGATAACACTATAAATGACAACACGAATATACTAAAATCACTTCGAAAATCATAACTAAAATTCCGCTCTACACCGCACGCCTATGACCTCCGTCAGAAATAAACAAATGTAATCAAACTTCGGCGCCCCTGCCGTTTAATGACAGGATGGTATCCCCTAATGGCGGCATGCGCAGAAAAGATGCGCGTGAGAGTTAGCCGGTGATTGTTTTTGTATATGCTGTGTTAAAACTACACGTATTGTCCGTCGTTTTTAATCTGACACTTTCCGTGTATGAGGACTGAGGAGCGCGGGGCTGACTGAAGCATATGGCAACAACAGGTCTGACGTCAGGTGCTCATTGGCGTTCTAACGTAGGGAGCCACCTCACATTCCTTTGGAGTATCAGATTCAAAACAACGCACTGTATACATGTATCACTATCACCTTCCTTAGGGACGTCAGAACGACAACTTCACGAAGAGCCAGCGCGAAAATGTTCCCACGCTCAGGTTGAAAATATGAAAGAAATTGTCCGACTTGGTTTTATGAAGCCAAAAAAATGGCGGTATAGGCAATTCAATGCTTTACCTGTATGTTGGTGCCAAACACCTGCCAAAAACTTGGCTTCACTTTAGTTTCATAATCAGAATGGCGCGTTCCTACTCCGTATGTCCGTAGGACAGCGCTTTATCTGCTCTAAGGTTTGTACAATGCGGCCATGCGTCGTTGGGTGTAGGGCGCTTTCGGACCTACGCGGTCGCGTGACGTGTTGCCGACCGAAAGCCGAGAAGATGACATGGAATGCAAAACGGAAACGCAATAAGCTTAGTTCATATACTTGCGAATCGCGCATCGCGGAAAGTGGATAATGATCCTATTGGTCGATTTTAAATGTCAAGCGGTGGGAAGCCAAATCAACCAACAGAATCATTATTCGCTTTCCACAATTCGCGATTTGCAAGTATATGAACTAAGCTTCAATGAGGGATTTTTGCAGATTTTTTTTTGATTTTAAGAAAGGGGCCCTGCGGGGCCCCCCATGTTCCGGGGCCCCAGCGCTTCGCGCACCCCCGCTCATCGAGAGCTACGCCACTGCCATAAAAAAACATTCCTACGGCCCCCCCTACGAAGTTAGAAACTTCTACCTGTTCCTACCTATTTCACTAGAGTAGAGTGTTTTTACACTGGCAAAATGTCATAGGAACGGCCGGTTTCCTACTGACAAAACCTCAGGACAAAACTTCTACCTGGTCCTACCTTGGGCAAAACCAACATGATGGTTTTTCAGCGACAAAATTTTGTGTGGTAAGGTAAAAAACTATTGAGTTTGACAAGTGTCACCTAAAGAAAATAAATTTTCCAAATGAAAATTTGGCTTGTTTTTCTCGTGAAATAGTCCAGCCGAATACCTACCACTCAAGAAAAAAATATGTAAGCAAAATTATTCTCTTGGTTTTATTCAAGTTTGTTGCTTTTTGGTAATTTCGCGAATGACATTTTTGACAAAAGTTTTGTCAAAAATTTCATGAGCAACAAACTTTCATACCAGTCGAAAATTTTGCCAACAAAATTTTTTCTTTTGTGGTATTATAAAAATACTTCGTGTAACACTTGGCCAATCTAGTTTGTTAGGGACGGACTAGCTTTAACACAATAACGCTAATTTTTTTACACCCTGTATGATAGGTATATAGGCATAGCAATAATATTTTTAGATAGTTTCACCCTTGACCTACATAGAAAAAAGGTACTCTTATTCGATGTCGAAAAAATACGCTAGTTTCGAGAAAGATCAGGGTTCTTGTGTATTAATGGTTTTTTATTAAATAATTTTTTATGTCGACTCAACATAAGATCCTTCTAACTGTGCTATGCATTCCATACCTATTTTAATGAAAGATTGTTCGACTCTCGACAATGCTTCAATATTAGCCCCTATTTCGTGACAGTGAAAATTAATCCTTTCTACTAATATTTCCTCAGTCCTGTGTCATTATTGCGTTAAAGCTAGTCAGTCCCTTGGTCAAGTGTGTTTGAAAGAGTCCATTTTAAGGGGTCTTATCTAGCATCCATCATATTAAAAGAAAAATAAAAATTACAGGAAGTATTTTGAAAGTTATCAACAAAAAAACGATTTTCAGAGGCGTAACTTCGTAGGAGGGGCCGTAGGAATTTTTTTTTTTATAGGAAGTTGTCATGTAATTTTTTTGTGTTCTATCTAAATCCGAGAGAGTGCCCACATATTCTGGGACACCCTGTATATAAAAATTACAAATTCCCTCAAAATTGAGCAGATAATAAAAACAGAAGAATACAAATTAACGCACAAAATTATGTTTAAACAAATTAAAACCAATATGACACTAACAAGAATTACAGAAATACATGGATGATATGATATGATACCCGTAATAATTCAGATTTACATGTACTCAACTCATGAACTAATAGTTGGAAAATTGCTACCCACGTTTTGCGTAGAGACAGAGAGACATATATCTGAAAATCGCCGAAACACGTCAACAAATATATTGAGGGGGAGTTTTACGTAGAAAACATTCCCCCTCAATAAATTTGTTGACGTGTTCCGGCGATTATCAGATATATATGTCTCTTCGGACTCATCGCAATACGTGGGTGGCAAGTTTCCAACATTTGTTCATGAGTTGAGTAGATATGTACATGTAGGTATTAGTGCGGTTTTAATTTGTTTAAACCTAGTTTTCGCAAATCTGCCTCTCTCTACGCGTGGTTGTCAAAGTTTTGAAATGAAAGTCCTGTAGGTCTAATTAATTTAATTCTGAGTGATCTTAAATTAATCGAATCTCCCTTAATTTTTGCAGAAAAAATTACAGCTTATTCAACTTTTACAAAACAACGAGACTATTAAATGTTTTAAATATTGTAAGGTATTGTTTAATTAACTTTTTTTTCACTGTGGTTATTGAAAACGAAATATATAGGTATTGTACCGTACCTAAATTCTAAATTACTTGGAATAGTATGTATAATTTTATAATTTATACCTAAAACATAGGTACTATCATCCATGTTTACTATTAGTATTAGAATATAGGACTTGATACCAGTATTTAGTAATGTTTGGAGTTCAGAAATAAAAAATAAAAAAGATAATAAAAAATTGCTATGTTCAACTGCAATGTTATGCTCAGATAGTCTTTCACAAACAGAATGAATGCAGTTTTGGCAATTTGTGGGCCAAATCGAACTAATACAAATTCACGACCCAGAGTAACCTTTTGGTCATCATGCGCGGTGGATATTATTCCACATGAGACGAGGGCGGCAACCCCCTGACTGATTTAAGAGGTCTAGATATTGGGGAGCTACTAGGGGTAGGTATCTGCCAGATTGCCAAATTGTGTTATTTGTATGAAGGTATGTAAATAATCGTATAATCGTATGTAAATCGCAATTTAATAGGAACATAGTATAAAGATGTAGCTAATACAAATACTGTATTATAAAACAAGTTTAGAGGAAATATTCTATCAAATTAACATGAATGTGCATGTGTGTATGAAAATGTTTGTTGCCTATAGAAAACAAATTCAATGCATTTTAGGGTAAAATTATGGACCAACTGGTAAGTGTCTGGTTGTTACCTAAAAGGTACTTTCTATTCTCTAGTGCATAGAAAGTACCTGCTAGGTAACAACCAGACGTTTACCAGTCAGTCCATAATTTGGCCCTTAACAAAGTTTCTGTTATTCTGGTATGCCATCCCAGGAAACCAAACGCAGTCGGCAAATTATCGGCCGCCAGCCGGCACTTACGGCATCCAAGAGGCGAGGATAGCCGTAGGGATGCGACATCGAGCACAGATGTCGATGTTGGACAT
Source organism: Ceutorhynchus assimilis (assembly GCA_917834065.1). Classification (NCBI taxonomy): domain Eukaryota; kingdom Metazoa; phylum Arthropoda; class Insecta; order Coleoptera; family Curculionidae; genus Ceutorhynchus; species Ceutorhynchus assimilis. Next base: position 30,741,199 of record OU892281.1, on the reverse strand, counting down.
CGATATTTTACAAACATCGATGTTTTGAGGGTAACATAGAGAAAACATGGAAAATTTCTATTTTAACAGAACGTTTAATAATAAAATGAAAAAAAAGTTTATTCTTGTTAAGTTATTAAAAACAATCACGTTTCCTACAGTCTAAACAAAATATAGTATGTAGATTGTAGAATAGAATATTCAGGTGAATTTAAGGTTCAAATGTCCCAGTAACTCTTGTCGATACCTCGAAGAAAAAGTGATTTCGACAATAACTTATCCTTTATCCTGTTTCTATGTTGTGTGACCGTTTCGATGGGACTGAGGTGAGGCTGCCACAACTGCCAAGACTTTGTATACAATTTTAGTAATTCGCTATGAGACCTGCATAGCGATTTCCACTTGCAAAACTAGTGCAAGTAAAATTCATCTTTAAACCCTTTTCTTTGTCGATTTTTACAACCAACATCGATGATAACATCGATGTTTTAAAATTTCAACATCGATGTCGAAACATCGAAACATCGGGTATCAAACATCGATGTTTTTCAATAATCGATGAACATCGCACATCCCTAGATAGCCGTGATCTGGGCCATCCGCGGTCCATATAAGGCAGAACGATCTTTATTTGTCTGACCGATGGGATATAGTCGGCAATTTGCCGGGAAACCGAATACGGCCGGGACTTCATATTTGGGCCGAAACTGGCTACTCTACTGAACGCCTCCACCGGAAAACATTTTTTCGGGCTGAATTCGGTCAGAAAACGGTTTGCCGGAGAGTCCGACGCGTTCGGCCCGTGCTCGGGTAGGAAGCGGAGCGGTTACCCAACCGGCCCGCCAGACACCGCCATTTTCTTCATATTTCGACGAACACGGTTGACGAAAGAAGCGTTCTAGTGTGAGGTGAAGGGGATTATCCGGTAATCCTGAAACCTCTTGTGGTATTACATTCAACAATAAAGTCGATATTCAGCTGATTATACAACTCACTGTACATTATTCCCATATGACACGACAGGCTTTATAATTTTAAGTGATAAGCCTTTTGGGATTATCGCGCTTGGTGGCAATTATTATAGCAAATTCTATTATAGAAAAAAATTTGTTTCATTTTGTATTATTAAAGTTTAGTTCGTTGTATAACCTTTTGAATACCAGTCGATATTTCAGGATTACCTAATACTTTTACCTGACACTCAACGCGTTACCAGCAACACAACTCCTCCTTCGGAGTCGTGGTATTGCTGCGCAACGTGTTTCGTGACAGTATTATCCGGTAATCCTTAAACATTCGATAATCTTCTTTTTAAAAATAATCTAGTTGTAGTTCCAAACAGTTTACGTTCAGAAATGCTGAAATTAATTCATATAAACCATTTTGGACTAGAAAAGTGTAAAGCTCGTGCTAAAAAGATTTTGTTTTGGCCACATATGCTTAAAGAAATAGAAGGTCTAGTTAAGAATTCTGAAACATGCTTAAGGTTTCAAAGAACTCATCATGAAGAATTGCAACTGAGAGAAGTTCCTGATGGCCCCTGGCAAGTATTGGGTGTTGATTTATTTTATTTTCGTACAAAAACTTTTGTTTTGATTGTTGATTATTTCAGCAAATTTTTAGAGATCATGGAATTGAAAAATGAGCCTGCAGAGGCTGTTATAACTGTTCTTAAATCCAATTTTGCCAGATACGGTATCCCATTGTTAGTTTATTCTGATGGGGGACCTCAGTTTGCGAATTTCAATTTTTTTTAAAAACTTGGAATTTTTAGTATATAATGTCAAGTCCATACTATTCTCGTTCTAATGGTATTGCAGAGAGGCATGTGGGTATTTTTAAAACAATGCTCAAAAAGGCGGAACTTAGTGGACAAGAGCCGTATATCGTTTGGCTAGAATATAGGAATACCCCTATAGATTCTTACATAAATAAATCTCCCAGTGAAATTATGTTTGGACGTAATGTGAATGCCTTTCTTCCAGTACCAGGAAATTTTAATTTTTCACAAAATATAAGTAATGGCGAGGAAATTGTAAATAACAAAAAGGTTATTCAAAAACATTTAGAGGCTTTAGAGCTCAAGCAGGTTTTGAATAAGCATTATCATGACATGAGAAATCATGCTAAACCCAATTTTTTCAATAAAGGCGAGGTAGTACAAAGATAATGTTCATGATAATGACTGAAGCAAAAATAGTCAAGGAGGGTAATGCACCACGTTCTTATTAGGTTCAACTACCTAGAGGCAATGCTGTGACGAGAAATAAATTTAACATTTATGAAGCGTCGCCTAGACAGAAGTTTAAGGTGGTTGGATCTGGTTCAGATTCGCAAAGGACAGATGAGAAAGAGCAGAACTTGAACTTGACAGCCAATAATACTGGTCAATCTATAAAATTGAAAAAAACTATAGATAAATCAGAATCTTGACCGCTCAAGTTTAGGTTTTGACCAAACTGGAGTTCTGCCAAAGGCTGGTATTTCTAGGTCTGGTAGAATTATTAAAAAACCAGAGTTTTTTAGAAATTATGTTCCTTAAAAACTTATTGTTTTTTAGATGTGTTTGTTATTTTTATAATAGTTTATTGCTTTTTATTTTTGTCAATATCTATACAGGGTGTCCCACGGTGGATGGCGTATTAGACGTTTATGGAGAACTAAAAAGCGAATCATTTTGAAAATTTGGCAACCGGGATAAACGACCATGATCTACACTTTAAAAATATTTTTGACCATGCGGTGTTGCCGCTTCTACTCTAAACTAGTGGCAACATCACTATTTTAAATGGAACACCCCGTATTTAATTCCATATTTGGATTCTACGTAAAATTCTGAGCAGATTTCATGTGATATACCCTATACCTAAGTTCAACTGTTTTGGAAATATTGACAGTTGAAAATTGACTTTTTGCAACTTTGACAGGCTGTAAAACCTAATTGGTTAATTTTAGAGGAAAACCGATTTCACATTAGATTTAGATAAACTATCATTTAACACCAACTTTGAACTTAACCAGAGATTAAATTTAACTGAAATTTTTAATCATGGATTTAATTCTAAGTTGGTGTCAAATGATAGTTTATAAAAATCTAAAACAGGAATGTAAAATCGGTTTTCCTCTAAAATTAACCGTTCAGGTTCTACAGCCTGTCAAAGTTGCAAAAAGTCAATTTTCAACTGTCAATATTTCCAAAACAGTTGAACTTAGGTATAGGGTATATCACATGAAATCTGCTTAGAATTTTACGTAGAATCCAAATATGCAATTTAATACGGGGTGTTCCATTTAAAATAGTGATGTTGCCACTAGTTTAGAGTAGAAGCGGCAACACCGCATGGTCAAAAATATTTTTAAAGTGTAGATCATGGTCGTTTATCCCGGTTGCCAAATTTTCAAAATGATCCGCTTTTTAGTTCTCCATAAACGTCTAATACGCCATCCACCGTGGGACACCCTGTATATATAAAAATTAATGCCACTTTTCGTTGTAATTTTATAACTCAAGAACGGGCTCACCTAGCCAAACCAAATGTTTAGGCTTTGTTCGGACTATTTATTAGATGGTTTATGTGAAGTTTGCACAGAATCGGTCGAGCGGTTCTTCATTTATCACATTTTTTGTAATAAATGAATTATTCAATAAATGGAGGATCATTTTGTTGATGGGGATTTTGCTGTCAAATTGAAACTTTTTTCAGCGTTGACAGTACCAGCATGTTGTTATGTCATTAATGTGGTCATTTCATTACTTATTTTATTTATTTATGAAACAAATTTACTAAGCCCGCATACGGCGCCATCTCTTATAACCGATACCAAGTTTATTTTGTATTTTGTATACCGCGCCATCTCTGATACCTGGAACGAAGCTCGGCATTGCAGATACAGTAGAACAATGCTGCTCAGGAACTGGAGCTATTTCGAACAGAACTATTCCACTATTTCGATCAGATAGAGTGGTGCAGAAAGAGTAGATCAGATAGAGTAGTACAGATAGAGTAGAACAGATGGAGTAGTGCAGTGCAGACATTCTTTGAACATTCCTGTGCCCGAGTTTATTTATTTGGTGGTACACTTTACAAGAATAATGCCCACAAGCTGCCTAAAAAAGGATGATGTGAAATTTTAATTTTAGGTGACTTCTGATCCAGAGAGTAAACATTAATTTTCTTCAACCAAAGCCAAATTCACCTTCGAAAAAAACTGAATTTAATTCAGCTAATAGATACGTTGACACAACATGTAATAGGTATATTTAATAATTCAGAGGCGGTACGAAGTTCGCCGGGTCAGCTAGTTATCTATAGTTTCTAGAGAAAGAAGGATGTCAGGTAGTTACCAGTAATATGTGGTATGATAGAGCAGGGGTGACAGATATAGTGACGGATGGAGTTCAGTTGAGCTTGAAATAAATCTTTGAAACTATAGGCGATTTCGCCTCAGTTTGGTACCCCAGTTTGGTCTGTCAAACAGGTACCATTTAATTTCGGATGGGTGAATGATGCTGTCACAACAACTTTTGTAGGCCCTTTGGTCATCTGAGCTTTGGTCTGTCAGATGCTATACCGCGGTTTGACTGGGTAGTGGAGGTTTGGTAGCTTTCTGTTTCTTTTCCTCTCATGTCCAAATAAACATGTCAAAGTCAAAATGTACCAAACGCCCTATCCACTGAATTCGGATGAGATTGTTGAGCTACGTCACTCACGTACCAATTGGTTAACCATTCGCCTACCAAACAGCAGATGAAATTTCGTTTATTTCAAATGTCCGAACCTTACAATGGCTTTTCTAAAATACATTTGAAATTATCGATAATACAATTCTTACTTCTAAAATAGGTACCTACTTTTGAATATTTCGCAAATACATTTCGAAAAATCTGAAATACGTATGGATCTTTCTGAAATACAAATGTTTATTCCAAAATACAAATGACACTTTCTTAAATCCAAGTGATACTTTCCTGAATACTATTGGAAATGGTGTAGTTAAGCTTGATTGTATTTACCTACCCTAACCAAACGAAGTGTTGTGATAGTGCTAGTTTCGTCAAGATTTTTGTGTTACTTATTGTATTGAATGAAAGTGCGTTTTTAATTTTGGGAGGGTAGCCTATCACTTATCTGTGAACTCGCTAAGAAGCAGACATTTTTTGCTTAGTAGTTAAGCTCGATTGTATTTACCTACCGTAACCAAATGATCGATGTGTGGTAATAGTGCTAGTCTCGTCGTGATTTTTGTGTTATTGTATTGTAAGAAAGTGAGTTATTAATTTTGGGAGGGTAGTCTATCACCAGATATTTTTTTCTTATTATTAACTTTATTACTAAGAGTACGAACAAGTAATTTCTAAAGGGCTTGAGAATGGATTTGCAGTTGACTCCATTTATACAGATTTTGAAAAGGCTTTTGATAGGGTTGATAGCACACACTTATATACTAACGTATTCGCCCTGGAGCATGACTAGTCCCGTCAAATTTTCGTAATTTCGTTATAAATGTTTGCAGCAATCCACTTTTGTCCCTGGACTAATCGCCTCTGGCTTCGCGGGAATTTATAAAATTTATATTTGCTATTTACGCTTGTGTTTTTGCAATCAACCACGCAACAATAATCACGGCCCATTTTATTTTGTTCAAAATGATCGTATGCTTGCAATTTACCTCATTACCTCCCAAGTTTCACTATTTCTCCGCCTCGCGCGCTGACAGTCATTTTAAAATCCCCTCTCCTCGGACGCTCAGAGCGAATACCGCTAAAATGCGACGACCGACCAGGGTAACATAGGAGGCTGCCATTTTAACCTATATTTTCAGCGGGAATTTCAAAAATGACATCTTTATAAATAACATTGTTATAAAGGACCCCGCACACCTTACATGGGATTTTGGCGATCGGTCGATTTTTTTCAAATTTTGATATGTTGTAGAAAATTTAATTCTTAACAACCTTTAAATGAGACGAAATTTTGTAGGTATTACGGCCTTTAAGATATGAGCGTTGAAAGATTAACTTTTTTGCGACTTTTTGTGTGGAGAGTATACGAAATACTGGTGCCACTGGTGTTTATCAGTCAAAATATTGACAGGTTCACATATTTCACGTCACTAACAAATTAATGTCAACATAGGCTAAGGCCGGGACCACACTGGGACCAATGTTGACGCCAGTGCGGTCCCAGAATCAGTTCTGAATTGAACTGCGCATGCGCATTTGTTTATTTATGTTCGATATGAACAAATGCGCAAGCGCAGTTCAATTCAGAACTGATTCTAAACTAAGTCCGAACAAACCTATTACGTTTCACTATGGACCAGCCCTTGGTGGCGATTTATTGATTCCAACGCAGTGCGAGAAGGATAGAGCTAAGTGGCAAAACACAACGGGATTTTACGGATTTTACGTGCTTGTTGTTTTTATCAAGGAAGTTGTCAACGTTTGTGTCAACGTTCATTTATTCCGATCGGTTTAATTTTGTTTTTTTTTTTTAAATATCATTCCTGGATCTGACTATTTTGTTATATTTGAGTGAAAGGCCAATGAAATATCAATTTGGTTCCTCCCTGTGCTGCATTTAATTGCAAAATAAGATGGCAGAATGATAACCTATTACAGCCCTTAGATAAAAATATGAGTGTTTACCAATGACCTATTAACACAGATAGACAGAACATCCCATTGATAAAAAGCTTTGTTTTGGTTGACTACATATTTATGGGCTAGGGGGGGTGAGCTGTGAAAGCGGCTAGGAGTAGGGATTCAAATGATTCCGCTAACTCCGCCCCCATTTTACTATCGCATACTTGGCAACTCTGAAAATGAAACCAGAATCAGTGCTACAAAAGTGTATCTTTATCCTTATATTTTACATAATTTTAGAAAAAGATGCGGATACACTCACTGCGCACTGATTGACAAATGGAAATTGTCATAAAATACCTGCAGGTCGCATTTTGACATGACAATTGGATAGAAGCCGCTGATAGGTGGAAAGGTGGACTTCGAGGCGGAATTTATTTTTTTGCAGCGTTGCTAATTTTCATTGAAAAATAATCGCTTTCCACGTGTTAGAGAAAAATACAAAATAACACAAGGATTAATAAGTAGTGGGGAGAGATGCGGTTCCTGGCATGTAGTCAACCGCGATATTATTGTTTATTGTTCTGTCTATCTGTGTTAATAGGTCATTGGTGTTTACTAATGACATTATACAGGATGAATCCGAAAGTGAGGCTTTTTTTTAACAGTATGTATATCTCACCAAAATAAGTTGTTTGGCAGAAAATTGTTTATATAAAAAATTTAAGATTTTTGAGGTTAGAGGAGACTTCCACTATAAATCACTTTGTTTAGATTTTTTCAAAAAAAAAGCCGCAAAAAAGCCATTATTAGTCCAACATCTTATTCCATAATAGATACTCACAGTTGCATTATTCCATCAGAAAAAAAATTCATTTTCAACCTATCAATTTTCGTTTTAAAGTGAAACCGACAAAATTTAGGAGGGAAATGAAGCATCAGACAAATGGAAATAATTTTGAACAATTTTTGTGATAATTTTTATCATATTTTCTCTACTAAATCTTAGATTATTGAAATTAGATTTTTAATGCCCTAAAATACCTGTACCTCCGTTATCATAAATTTTTTATATAAACAATTTTTTGCCAAACAACTTATTTTGGCAAGATATATACCCTGTTAAAAAAAAAACCCTCACTTTCAGATTCACCCTGTATTACGTTTCACTATGGACCGGCCCTTGGGGGCGATTTATTGATTCCAACGCAGTGCGAGAAGGATAGAGCTAATTGTGGCAAAACACAACAGGATTTGACGTGCTTGTTGTTTTTGTCAAGAAAGTTGTCAATGTATGTGTCAACGTTAATTGACCTTTTGTTTGGACGCCATATTGCGGTACGCGAACATATAGTTGCCAAAAGAAGAAAACAAAAATTAATAGCGGGCTGTCAAAATAAAAAATTAGGGACATAAACATAACATGGATTGATCCTCGCTATCCTTTTTGTTTGTTTACTCGAGGTTTACTTCCTTTCTCTGATTCTATAAACGAACAAACTTAACCTAGGTAACCGAAATTTGGTAAAGTAAATAGGTAGATATTTTATTATTTCTATTCTGCCCAATACAAAATTGATGACTTTTCTTTTCAAAAACATTCGTAATAGGCGGCAAATTTAAATTTTAAATATAATTTATTCAGTAACTTTTGTTTTTAAAGTGGACAGTACGCTAGTAATTTTTTTATTCTACTGTTGGCAACTATGTTCGCGCACCGCAATATGGCGTCCAAACAAAAGGTCAATTTATTAAATATCACTTCCGTATCTGACTATTTTGTTATATTTGAGTGAAAGGCCAATGAAAATATCAATTTGATTCCTCCCTGTGCTGCATTTAATTGCAATATAAGATGGCAGTATGACAACCTATTACGGCGCTTAGATGAGAATATGAGTGTTCGCCTCAAATAGCTCCATCTCTGTCGGACCGCTTTGTCAGTTGGCTGCAAACAAACACTGTTCGAGAATATGGCCAGGGCCAGTCCATTAGTGAAATGTCATTGGAGCTGCCAATATTTTGACTGATAAGCACCAGTATTTCGTATACTCTCCACACAAAAAGTCGCAGAAAAGTTCATCTTTCAACGCTGATCTCTCAAAGACCGTAATACCTACAAGATTTCGTCCCATTTAAAGGCTGTTAAGAATTAAATCCTCTACAACATATCAAAATTTGAAAAAAATCTACCGATCGCTGAAATCCCATGTAAAGTGTGCCTTTAGGTGAAGAGCACCTCAGAATAATGTTTTCAAAATAATATACACACACACTTTATAATCCAACTTCGAAAAAATTCGTTAAAATACACAAAACCAATTAAAAACCATAATCAACATATTTATAAACAAAACAATAATAGTATATTGTTGTATTAGGAGTAGAAGCTCTACTTTTTTGTGCTGAAGCAGTAGGTTTGCGAGCCGAATGTAGTGAGGCTTGCAATACTGCTGAAGCACAAAAAAATGCTTCTACTCCGTATGCACCACGCTATTTTTTCTCCAAACAAATGGGGTAAGCTCGGGGGTAACTGGAAGGTTGAGCGGCAGTAAAAGTACGAGCGGCACTAAAAGTACTTTTGCTGCCGCTCCAGCGGCACTAAAAGTACTTCTACTGCCGCTGCGGTTGCTTAGCAGCATAGACCTCGACAGGTGAAAACCCGCTGGATTTGCCTAGCAGCATAGAAATTACGTTTCTAACATCTTCACAGGTGTTAGCAAAGTGACGTTTTTTTGACATTTGGAGAAAAACAATTATTTAAAATTGATGCCAAATCACATTGTCAAATGTCAACGCAGGACATTACTACAGTCATCTGTACCTTTAATAGCGAATTCCATTGGAAGGGTTAGTACGCACTGAGTGTATTCGTGTCTTTTTCCACCAGCTTGTATAAGAAAGAGAAAAAAATACATTTTTCCTGCACTGGTTCTACCAATGGATTTCGCTATATTATTTCATCATTGTCAAAGCATAAAGTCTGGTTTTTTTTTTAAAGATAATTCCCCAAGTCAAAAATTTAGTAACTATGTTGGCAACACAAGCCTTTTCTACATAAAAAATTTGAAAGCACTGACAATTTTACATTGTATAGAGTCCGTCCATAAACTACAGTAGCGCCCTCTTTCGACAGCAATGTAAGTTCTTGTATTATGACAAGTGCTTGATTCCATTTACACAAATGTAATTTTTGTTATCAAAAACGATTTCAAAGCGAAATATTTTTCATTCTAAAGGTATGGTTGTTCACACGGAACAATTGTATTTAATTTCACTTTTTTTCTTCTAATTATTATTTGCCAAACACTTTTTATTATCATTTATTCAGGCTATTGTGCATACCCACTACTTGTCATGCCTTTACACAGTTTCACAAATTATTGTGTTGTTAACTGTGGCAATAATTATGCCAACACAAGTGGACATTTTCACTTCTACAGTTTTCCTAGTCGGTCCCATGATCAGGAAAGACACAGGAGCTATACACTGAGTTTTCGTATTGATTGATGGTCTATTTTTTCATAAAATAGATTTTGACAGTGTCAACTTTGAAACATAAACAATACCTCTTGGCCCTGATTGGTCGCAAAATGAGATGTCCCTGCAGGTTGACATCATGGTGATTTCCATTTGCCAGTCAGTGCACAGTGAGTGTATCCGCATATTTTTCTAAAAGCATGTAACATGTAAGGATAAGGAAACTTTTTTTTTGCACTGGTTTGAAAAATGGAAATGGCTATAAGTGCAAATGGCATGTTACGACCAATAAGCGGCATTGTTTATGTTTCATTCAAAGTTGAAGATGTCAAAATCCATCATGGGAAAAAAAGCCTGTAGTTACTTTACTCTTTATCGTTTTAAGATCCAATTCAAAAGATAGTAAAATGTGGGAGCCAGAAAGGCAGTCGAGGATTTGTAGCGTCCATTTTATTGTTATACCTACCTGTAGCTCAATAGCATAAGGAGAGCTGTTTATGGAGGTTTGGCGTATAACATGCCCTTCCAAAATGGATAAGTCTCCTCCAACTTTTTGTTCAACTACTTGCAATATATGTTCAGCTTTCAATTGAGCCACACCTTTTCTGTATGCAACTTCGTGGTGATTAAATTTTATATTTTGGAAACCAAAATGTATTTCCAGCTCCATTTTTCGAAATTCTAGTGAAAATTTGACAAACTATTAATACAAAAACTTTTGACATCTCTCACTAGGGGTCGCGAATTTCAATTTGTGACCGGTCCCTATTGCCAACACAATGTCATTTTGACTTTTATCTTTAAAAAAAAACACATTTTAGGTCAAAATGGCCGATTCTTCTATCTTCTTTTATTCCGATGCGCAGAAAGTTGCGCAGTCGTCGATGAGCGGTATACGTTAGTATATACCTATGGTTGATAGTGGTATTTTGTTGCAGAAGCTTTCTAGTTATGGTGTGAATGGTATATTGTTGAAATGGCTTAAATCTTAATAAATTTGATAGGTCGTAAGCAAAGGGTAAAAATTGGAACATCTTTATCTGATGATTATAATGTAACATCCGGAGTTCCACAAGGGGGACATTTTGCTCCATTACTTTTTAATATTTTCATAAATTATATTATTGCAGATGATTTAAAGTTATTCAAGGTGATTGACTCACCAGATGCATCGGTAGGGGAGAGTGGGGCAGCTTCGACATGTTAAGGTTTGCAAGATTTTTAAAACGATTTGTATTTACAGAAATAAACACAACTTTATCTAAACATAGTGATAACATTTCTTTAGTAGGTAATAGGCATTTAAAACCAATATCGGATAAATTCAAGGAGAAAAATATTTTTTTTTGCATCAATGTCAAATGACGAACTTGCCCTCCCCTATGGGGCAAATTAGACAGCATTATTCTGATACAAATACGTAAATTTTATTTTCTATCTAAATCACAGCAAAAATTATTTGCTCTTCTTCGTATACATCAGATCGTTTTTTTTTATAATCTCTAATAATCCTAGAAACAAAAATAATAGTTCGACAGTGCCGGAATAACGATTGGCGAAGTTGCCCCACCCAAGCGGATTCTAGTAAAATATTTAAAAACATCTCACAGGAGCCTTTTTTACCGCCTATTATCAAATATTTCTACAAAAGATGGGTCAAAGTCACTCTGTAAAAATTAACTTGCGAAATAGAACGCTCTAACGGAACGAAAGTATTATTAAAGTAATAGCCAATCCTTAGATCAGAAATTTAAAAACTCGATAATTGTGTTTTATGCGACAAATTGAGTAGCTACCTTCTCCAGACTTAAGGAGCAACTAACTGATGTCTGATACGTACGATGCATCCTCAAGCCAGTTTCGGAATTTCCGAATCCAACCGATTCCTAGTAAAGCGCGGTGACAAACTTGCCTCGCATGTCGAAGTTGCCCCACTCTCCCCTACTCCTGCAGGAAGACCTTCAACGTTTTGAGAAATGATGCGTGAATAATAATATATACCTCAACATAGGTAAATGTACATGTATACAATTTAGCAGAAAGTCAAGTCCAAAACTTAATTCGTATTATATGTATACAAAATATTCTTCTTGATGGTGTAACTACAATTAAGGACCTGGGAGTTGTGTTTGACCACAAGCTAACTTTTGTGGATCATATTGATTATATTCGTAATAAAGCTCTGAAAATGTTAGGCTTTGTAAAAAGACATACCAAAGATTTCAAAAACGTATTTGCTCTCAAAACTTTGTATGTGTGTTTAGTTGGATCTCAACTGGAGAATAATACTTGTGTGTGGTCACCATACTATCAGTGTCACAGAGATAGACTGGGAAGAGTGCAGCGCAAATTTTTGTGTCACATTAGATTTAGAATGGAACTTGATGTTGAAACATGTACTTAGGATCATCTACTGAACATGCTGAATATGAAGTCCTTGAATGAAAAGAGAATTAATTTTGATACAGTATTTATTTATAAAATAGTTAATAACAATATGGATTGTAGTGACCTCCTGCAACTTGTTCAAATTCATACTCGTCCTAGATCACTAGAGTTGTGAATACATTTAGTATTGAAAACCATCGCACCAATTATGGTCAATTCTCATCCATAAATAGAATGATGTCTCATGCAAATGAATTGAGAATTGACTTGTTTAACACCCCTCCTTGTACTCCCTTAGGGCGGCGCTAAATAATCAATAGATCTAGATTAGGCACCTAACCTACATATTTTAGTGATTTGATGTTCCATTGTTGTTTTTATGATTGGTGTAAATGTAGTTTGTATTTTATAATCTGTTTGTCATTTATATAATTGTGTATTTGATTTTTTTTTTTTCGAAATTTTTTTAACATTTTATTCTTAGACTTGGGAATTTCTCGTTGATGAATAAATAAATAAATAAATAAATACTTCATACAGAAAAATATCTAATTTTTGCTTGCGGGCTGATATATATTTTTTTTTTTGAAAACAAATCTTTATTATTATTTTTTTTTTACAATAAATAACAATTATTTTAGTGAATTAACTCTAATCAGTGCTTGAATCACTGGCCTCGAGAAAAAACTTATACTAACAATGTGCTTAATATAATAAATAATTAGCTTAATTGTACACTAATTGCAAAGTTTTTCAATTTCTTCACAAAGGAACCAAAATTTCTCAAAGTCTTGATATCTCTTTTACTATAGGATTACAACCACCCAAGTTAGTCCTTGTGTTTATTTGGTAGATGTTGTTTATGATTCTGGTCTCATAATTATGAACTTGATTAGCCATTATTAAAGTTGTATTTGACTTATGTTGTTAATTGAATACTTTAAATATTAACTTGCATTGTTCAATTTGCAATAGAGAATTTAGGTTAAAAGCATTAAGGTCTTTGTATAATTTACTTGTGTGAGTTAAGGTTTAAAGTCAACCCCCATTTTCTGAACCATGTGTTCAAAAATTCCAAAAAAATATATGTTTTATGGTTATTGATATACTTTAATCCATAATTTGCAGCAAATTTGACTCGCCATTTTTGAGTTATATCGCAAAAACTGAAAAAAAAGTGGTTTTTCACCATTTATTCCAAAACGAAGAGATGAAGTTTCCCGTTATTTTTATTACGAACTACTATTGCAATTCTACGCGACATATATTTTTTTTCAAATTTTTTGAACTTGTAGTTTTCTCGCTACTGCAAGAATAGTTGGAAATACGCCTGTAGCTACACTGTTTAAAAATAAATCCGAGGGATAAACGTTCAAAATTATTTGTGTTGGTCCAAACTACAGCCCTGTTTATGTAAAACAGAATAATACTTCGAATTTCTGCAAAAAAAGAATAGTTATTTTGCTAACAAGTGCGGAAAGTGATACTTTCCCGCACGCGACTGCCGTTGACCCGAACGACGCGAAGCGGAGTTCGGGCAAGCAGTTGGGAGAAAGACAATTTCCGCATGAGTTAGGAACATTATTTTTTCTACGAGCGCGTTCAAATATAAAAACTAAAACTAAGTAAATTCAAAGCGATATATTAAAAAAGAAATTCAATTACAAAATCACTTATTTTTATGCTTTTACGTTTACTTTCAAGAATGATTGAAAAAAATTATGTATTAAATCGATTTGATGTTACAATAAACAAAATTTCTAAGGTAGAAAAACTGCCCCGCCTCAAAGGAACCAAAAAGTCAAACAATGTCAAAAAAAATTATAAAATTTTTGAAATATTCACAAATTAGATTAATATGGATTAAAATTGAAAATAGGAATATTTAATAGCTATTTATATAACAAGTACATAAAGTAAAGCTTTATTGTACGAATAATTTTATGGCCGAGCGAGCTTGCGAGCGAGGCTATTAAATAATGAGTCAATAAAGCCTGTTTATGTAAGCGTTATATACATGATTTTATGTACGATTCTGACTGGTTTTTGTTAAAAATTAAAAAAATTTAATGAAAAAAGTAAAATTCGCGTAGGTATACCTGTTTCACCTTGGCAGGTTGTCAATACCTGTTTCACTTTGGCAGGTTGTCAGGACCTGTTTCACCTTACCAGGTAGTCCAGGTAGGCAATAAAGTAGCACTTTATTTTACTAGTAAAATAAAGTAGCACTTTATTTTACTAGTACAATAAAGTGCTACTTTATTGACGCAAAACTGTTCTATAAATAGCACTTTATTGGTCAATCGGACATAAAATAGTTTATGAGCGCATAAATTAGTATATCTAGCAAAAATGTAGGCAGACAAAATAGATAAAATGTTTGATTAATTAACAAAACTGACACTTCTTCTGAACGCCACTTTCCCGCACTAGTGCGGGAAAAACAAAATCGCGCACTAATGCGGGAAAGTGACATTTTCGGAACTAAGATGCGTGCGGGAAAGTGATAAAAAATGCACGCTTGTAGAAAAAAAACTTCCCATCACACAATTTAACCAAATGCAGATTTCTATTTTTTTTGCTATCAAGTTAGGGCACATTATAGGGGCGACAGGACTGACATCTCGCGTTGCTGCAATAAACTATAGGCATCTGTCATATTTATATAGTACCTTTAACACTCTATTTTGTAACACTTGCACCTTTTGAAAATTTGTTTTGCTGCAAGTTCTCCATATAGGAAGTAAATAACTAAATTGAGACAAAAAAAAAGCATTGTAGATCAGAGGTCTCTAGTTCTCTTTGTTAAGTAATTTCTACATTTAAATATTATCGAGATCATAGGTAACACTTTATCGTTTATTTTGTTTATATTTTCAGTCCAACTTAATTTATCATCTATAATAATTAATCCTAGATATTTAATTTTACTTACTTGCTCTAAAGGTGTATTATTGATATATAAATTTACATTTTCTATTCGTTTGTTCTTCTGCTTAAATACCATATATTTTGTTTTGCTTTTATTTATTTTCAATTTATTGCAGTACAACCAATCTATATAAGTCCGGAGGTCACTGTTGGCCTCCCTGCACAAGTCATTCTCGTTCGACCCTGTATATACTAGAGCAGTATCGTCTGCAAATGTAAAATAGCGTGCTCGAAGTTTAGGACTTCTCAAACTCAAGACATACAGGGAGTACAACAGCCCCAGAACGGAGTCTTGCGGCACTCCATAAGAGTTCGATTTTATACCACTTCAAGCATTATCTAGCCTAACAAATTGATTTCTACTCTCGACAAATGATTTAATTAAGTTAAGTATTTTTCCTGCAAATCCCAAATTTTTCAATTTTTTTATTAAGATGTCAAAACTAACCACATCAAATGCCTTTTTCAGATCTATATATACCTACCACAATAGCTATCATTTTGTCATCTAGCGCCTTTGAAACATGATTAGTAAAGTCTACATATAGCACTTAAAGTGCTACTGTTTTTAAGGAAACCATACTGGAATTCATCTAGCTGGTTTGTGTTTGCAATATATTCTACCATTCGTTTTTTCATGATCTTGGAAAAAATACTCAGCACCGATATTGGTCTGTAATTATCCATATTTTGTTTAGGTACTGCCTGTCTTAAAAATTGGGCTTATTTTACTTATTTTCAATTCATTTGGAAAGATTCCTAGAAATGACATAATTTATTAATTTTGTTAAAATTTTTATCAAATTTTCATTAAGATTAAAAATATCCTTAACTGTAGCCTCGTCATAGCCCGGTGCTGGAGCTTTTCTTTAGATCCAGTATGATTTCCCAGATCTCACTTTCATTTGTCGGCTCAATGTTCATAACACTATCACTAACAATTTCCTCATGCCTTTCTAAAGCATTGGGTCTAGTACCTGTAATCTCATTCTCATTCTCATTCTCCAAGTCAGCAACAATATCAGCCCCAACATTAGCAAAATGATCATTCAGATGGTTTGCAATATCAATTTTATCATTTATTACTTGATCATTTTTAATAATACAATCTATCTGGGTTTCACTTGTTTTATTTTTGACATAATTATTTAGAAATTTTGAAAGAATAATCATGTTTATTGCGAGGTTTGCACCAACAATCTAGGAAACTTCGATTCTACATTCTGGCAACACAGCGTTTTCTTCTCGCTATTTCTAACCAGTAGCCTCGTAAGCTTTAGCCGTACGTTATCATTGTTCCTTGTTCGGCATTCGAGTTTCGAGGGATATTCGGGAATCGTCGATTCGCTATTTGTTTGTGGGCGCGATCGGATCGGTGGCATTGAGGTGGGTCAGCGAGTGGGTAAACAAACTATAAACGAATTTCGACGTTCGTCCGTTACAAAATAATGGAAGCCGAAAGCCCGCAAAAAGTGCAAAGACCATTCAAAATTTGTAACAGCACAAGAGAGATACGTAAAGGGATTGTTGCATTGTCGCTAGAAGACCTAACCTCAAAAGTTCGCGAAAAGTTAGACATTGTAAACGATAACAATTTTACTGTGGTCCTAGAAGCCGACGGTACAGAAATAGACGATGAAGAATATTTCGCTACTTTAGATGCAAATACGAGCCTAATGATTCTGGCGCCGAATCACAAGTGGGTGCCCCCGTACCCTACATGTAACCTGAGCAAAGATCAAGTGGATGACGCTAATAATAAGGGCGATGAGCTAGCCGGCTTGGTAGGCCGTTTAAAAACAAACTTGTGCCATTTATCGTTGTTGGGCGGCCCGGAATTGGAACTATTGAGCGACATGGATCCAGATTCTTTGGCTGATCTGACCTACCCCGACAAAATATTTCTTGATCAACTAAAGGAAGCGTCGGGTCGGTTTTTATGTGAAAAACGTCAGGCCCAAGACGCGATGGATTTGTTAAGACTGTACCAGGAAAAGGAAGCGGCTGAATCGGAGGCCAACTGAGTGATACTGAATTTTTTATTCATGCACTTGATGTTCTACTTATACCTTAAGCCCCTTTTGTAATGTAAGTCTCTTTCAACGCACCTTAACTATTTTTTACTTTCGTTATTTTTATTGTCTTATTAGTTCAATAGTAGTAGGTAGGTAGGTATTTTACTTTAGTATTTTTAATATCACTTTTGTATTTATTTTTTTAAATTTTTTGTAATTTTGTTTCATATTATATATTATTTAAATGTGAATGTTTCGTTTTATTATATTTCCAGTATTATTTACTTTACATACATTCTATTTTCTATCAGTGTAATTTATTGATGTGCATGCATATTGGAACCCGCGCCATTATGTCAAGAAGTCTCAAGAACCAGAGGCTTCTCCACACAGTAGACTGCCACAAAGTTCTTGTTAATTTTTTGACCCAATATTGATATTCTCAAAACTATAAGAAGGAAAGTCACTCTATCTATCAAATATCATATAGGGTCTGCTCCCTTTCGCCTAAGTTTGGAAACTCTACATTATCTCATATCTGAAAATATTAGTCCTCTGAATTATTATGGCGGCATGGCATCTGGTTTGCTAATTGACCAATTGAAGTTGTGATTCCATGCTTCAAAAATTTTGAGAAAAATGTTTCAAGCACAAAATGTGTTGCCTTTTCTAGTGATTGAAAGGATTTATTAGACATTTTCAAATAAATAATACATAGACACAAGGGGTAAACCACTATCCCAGAATTGGTGCAAACAATTCCTCGAAGGGGAACTTTTTACGCATAATTCCTCAAAATTACTGCAAATTCCTTCAGATAACCCATCACAAATTCCTCCAAATAGCCCACCACGAACTTCTCCATATACCCCACAAATTCTTCTAAAAAAGGGAAAATTTTGAAACTTTTTGCATGTAAAGAGGAAGGTGAGAAGATCATTTTCCCAAAATTTCAAATTTTTCCAGTGAAAAACAGTAGGGGCAATTGTTCCACAATGAGACAAAAATTGCGTTTCGGTAAATAGCCAGAAGTTATGATTGAAATTTGTAATTTCGATGTTGCATACTCATAGATTGATATATTTCTCATAATTTAACGCAATTAGATTATAATTATATTGATTCAAAAAATAAATAGGGCAATTTTTTCAAAACGCGATTTTTGTCTCATTTTGGAACAAGTATGTTCCACAGTGAAACAAGTCCTTTTTACACGAAAAAACACTACAAAAAATATTGAAAAAAACATTTATAAAAAAAAATAACCATTCTTTTAAAGAAACAGTAGAGCAACTTGAAATGTATTAATCCGACAAATCAAAAATATAATAAAACCCTTCAAAATATGAACGCACATTTAATGAGGTTGAATTTACTTCAAAAAGTATTAGAGACTGTTGCCTATTAGTTTTCCTAGTCGTTTAATGCTTGGAAAGTATTAGCATGATGTTTTTTTCTTCGACCATACTTATATCTTCCGTTACGGGGTAAAAAAGCAGTTGTCAGATCGTCTCATTGTGGAACAAAACCAGGTGTATCATTGTGGAACTTTTTCTATATTTTTTCAAGAAGTTGGCAAAAATTTATCGATTGTTTTAAACATCCCTAGTTTATACAGAATCCCAACCCAGACATGCCTAAACAATTCCAGAATTTCAAATTTATCAAAAAACCAACGAATTTTATTTAATCACCAATTGAAATATCGACTGTAAAAAAAAAATGACGCCAATTTGAGCTATGGTAGTCCCTAAATAAGCTTAAAATTTGCTAAATTTCGGAAAAATTGTAGGAGCACATGCACAATTAATTATGTTCGACGGTCATATTTTTTTAAACTGAATAGGCGGGCAGTTCAAAAAGTTATTTCGAATGTCTCATTGTCGAACATGTCTCATTGTGGAACACTTTCCCGTAATATGAAAAATCTTGGAAATCAACCTACAAAAACTGAATTAGTTGAAAATACAGTCTCACACATTTCAAAGTTTCCTGGAAAACTAGTGAAGGGAAAATTTTGAAACTGTTTGCATGTGAAGAGGAAGGTGAGAAGCTCATTTTCTCTAAATTTCAAATTTTTTCAGTGGAAAATAACAACATAAAAAATCTTGGAAATCAACTTACAAAACCGGAATTAGTTGAAAATACAGTCTCACACATTTCAAAGCTTTCCTGGAAAACTAGTGAAGGGAAAATTTTGAAACTTTTTGCATGTGAAGAGGAAGGTGAGAAGCTCATTTTCCCAAAATTTCAAATTGTTTCAGTGGAAAATAACAACATGATAAATCTTGGAAATCAACCTACAAAAACTGAATTAGTTGAAAATACAGTCTCACACATTTCAAAGCTTTCCTGGAAAACTAGTGAAGGGAAAATTTTGAAACTTTATGCATGTAAAAAGAAAAATGAGAAGCTCATTTCCCAAAATTTCAAATTTTTCCAGTAGAAAACAGCAACATGAAAAATCTTGGAAATCAACCTACAAAAACTGAATTACTTAGTTGAAAATACAGTCTCAGACATTTCAAAGTTTTTCTGGAAAACTAGTGAAAGGAAAATTTTTTTCATGTGAAGAGGAAGGTGAGAAGCTCATTTTCCCAAAATTTGATTTTTTTTCAGTGGAAAATAACAACATGAAAAATCTTGGAAATCAGCCTACAAAAACAGTATTCCTTATTCTTTTGAATTTTTAAAATTTGGACCTGTAAATCATGTAGTGTAATTTTGGGAGGATTTCTCTAATAAAAATGAATATCCAACGTCCAACACAAAACCAGATTTTTTTTTGAATTTCCATTTATTACTATTTCTTATAATAAGAATGTGAACCTCAGTGATGTCATGACCCTACAATTTCCTTTAAATTCCTCACAAATTCTTTCAAATTCCCCATAAATTCCTTCAAATTCCCTATAAATACCCCAAATTCTCATAAATTCCGATGAGTTTCTTCAAATTCCGCACAAATTCCTCTAAAATTCCCACAAATTCCTCTAAATTCCCCACATTTTTGGCAAAGAATTCCTAGGTGGTTTACCCCTTGCATAGACACCTTGGTATGACTTGTGCAAAACTAAAAAAAATCTAATTTTTAAGGCTGTAAGATTACGAATACATAATTACAAATGAACTTAGGTACCTATATTTGTGCAGATTCAAAAATACTAATTTTAATTTCTAAAACATTAACAGAAAAAATTATTCATTGGGCAAAAAGCAAATATTATATTAATAATAATAATCTGCCATAATAACCATAATAAGTATCAAATTTTTTTTTCACCCACATTTTTTGATTATATTGTCACAACTACCCGCTTTACGGGGGTGACATGGGGGGTTTGTAGCTTTGGGGGTTGCTGGAGAGAAACTCGCTCGGGTTATATAAAAATATATGCTATATATTTTCCCAAATATAACCTTACATGTATGCTAATCCTATAAGATACGTGACCCTTCGAACACTGGGGTCCTTATAGGGAGCCACACGTCAATGCTGCTTGGAGGACTGTAGATTAGTTTATCGTCACCCTTATGCCTTGTCCAGAGGGGCGTTCCCAACGAGAGGTAATTGCACTGGACAACGATAAGGCTGAAGATACCCAGAGGGGCGTTCCCAACGAGAGGTACTTGCACTGGGGAGACTTAATTCCAGAGGGGCTTTTCCAACGAGAGGTACTTGCACTGGTTTAAGTCTGCCTTTGCTGCGGCTTGCAGCGCAATTTATATTAATTTATTGCTGAATTGCAATAAATATTCGATCGAATCGGCAATTAAATTAATAAGGTTGAATACCGGGTCCTCTTTCCCAAGCAGCTAGTTGACATATGCCCCCCCTCCATGAAGCATTGGACCCCAATGCTTGGAAGAGACATTTACAACAAATTATATACAAATACCATAATAGTGTCAAAAAATACAATAATATCCTTATCCTAAAAATATCCCTTCTTTACAATAATAGCCTAATTATAAAATATCCCTGATGCTTAACAATTATATAATCCAAATATCGCGTAGGTATAGAGAAAAAAAATTAAAAATCAAAATTAACAAAAGTTTTTTATGGTGGGATGGGTGAGGGTGCATTATTATTCAGGTTACTACAAAAAAAAAAAAAAAAAAAAATATCTTGCAACTAAGAAATTTCATCAACTTCACCGTTTCAGCCATGGGTTTTTCCTCGGGTTTTTCTCTTTTGGTCCGGTCCTGTTTTCTGTGTTGTGGGTCTGTTCTGGTTCCAAATACTTCTTGGTAGGTCAGCTAGATCGTGGGGTGATATCGATCCCACGGTCTAAGTGTCGCTTCCTGGTTTGTTATGCTTCTTTCTTGTTCATTGTGCTGTATTCTGTCTTTCAAGTGGATTGGTTCTGGCTCCAAGTACTTCCTGATGATTTGGTCATCTGGGTCGTGGGTTTGCGCGGTCCCACGGCCCAAGTAATCCTTGCTCATCTCTTTTGTGAGTGTGGTGGAAATGGTACTGTGGTCTGTCTACTTTTGGTCCATATCCATTTGTTTCTTCTGGCTTGAAGTTCCTAGCCCCTGCTCAGTCCAGAGCTAGGTCCTTCTATTACAATGCGTTCCCTCGAATTTGTTTAGTGGTTCGTCCCTGGCTAATCGTTGTGTATATACATGCAAAAAAAAATAAATGTTTAATATACAAAAAAAAAACTTATTCCTATAATTAGTTTAATTATGACCCACATTCGGGCCACCAAATTTCATCATTTGGTTATTTGTTGATCATGGCTCCAACAGGTAAGTTTAGTCCAACTTATTTTTTGTATACCCATATGCCTTCTTTTTGCAGCTCGTACTTTTCTAAAATCCCTTCGGCGGCTTCTTCCGTCGATAAGAATGTTTCTGATTCTTCTTCTTTCATAGTAATTCATATTCTCTATCTTCCCCTAGAATTATGAGGTTAACACTAGTTTCCTCTTATATTGAGCTGTCATTCCTCTCCATCCTTCCTTGTTTACTCTATTTAATCTCTTACTCTATTTTTTCATCCTATCTCTACTTCCCATTTCCCTACTTCATCTTATGTTTTATCTGTATAATCAGTCTTCTTCTTCCTCGTTTTCTGCTTCACTGCTTCCAATTTCTTCTTCAATTTTTTCTTCGTCTTCTTCATCCTCATCAACTTCAGATTCTGCGTTTTCAGCTATATCTGTCTCATCTGCCCTTTCTTCAATAGGCGCAGCTTCTGTCCATGGATCGTAGTAGGGTAACATCCTACTCACGTGGACCGTATCCATTTTTCTGCTTCCAATCTTTTGTACCTCGTAATTCACTTCTCCCATTTTTCTAATTACTTTGTATGGTCCAAACCATCTTACGAGTAACTTTTCACTTCTTCCAACCTTTCTGATTGGGATAAACACTTTAACTTTGTCTCCAGCTTCAAAGTCCAATTCTCTATGTCTTTCATCAAAACGCCCTTTATCTTTCCCTTGTCTTTTCTGTATATTTTCCACTGCTATGGCTCTTAGTAAGAGTGCCTTTTCTCTAATTTGCAGAGCGTCCGTTTCGTTGTCAGCGTCCAACAATGCAGCTTCTGCTGGTAGTGTGGGTTCCCTTGCATATGTTAACATAAATGGGCTAAATCTCGTTGTGTCCTGTATTGCTGTATTATACGCAAATGTTATAAATTTGGTTTTGTCTGGCATCTATTCTTGCCACAATGGCGACGGTACCAACTATGTGTCACAGTTTTTAAATCTACGAGTTTTCAAATCTACGTGTATCTTCTCCACCTTCGCCACGCTGTCGTGAATTTCTCTTGTCGACGTACCGCCTGGTGACGTGTTTGGGTGTTGGCTTGCTTCAAAGGCGCCTTACGGCGTCGGTTCTGGGCGTCGGGTTCGAGACGGCGCCTCCACCAAATATGTCACAACTACCCGCTTTACGGGGGTGACATGGGGGGTTTGTAGCTTTGGGGGTTGCTGGAGAGAAACTCGCTCGGGTTATATAAAAATATATGCCATATATTTTCCCAAATATAACCTTACATGTATGCTAATCCTATAAGATACGTGACCCTTCGAACACTGGGGTCCTTATAGGGAGCCACACGTCAATGCTGCTTGGAGGACTGTAGATTAGTTTATCGTCACCCTTATGCCTTGTCCAGAGGGGCGTTCCCAACGAGAGGTAATTGCACTGGACAACGATAAGGCTGAAGATACCCAGAGGGGCGTTCCCAACGAGAGGTACTTGCACTGGGGAGACTTAATTCCAGAGGGGCTTTTCCAACGAGAGGTACTTGCACTGGTTTAAGTCTGCCTTTGCTGCGGCTTGCAGCGCAATTTATATTAATTTATTGCTGAATTGCAATAAATATTCGATCGAATCGGCAATTAAATTAATAAGGTTGAATACCGGGTCCTCTTTCCCAAGCAGCTAGTTGACAATATTAATTACTGCTTTTCAGGCTGATTTCAGAGGCTAATATTATAGTAATGAAATTCGCTCAGAAATTTGAAGGAATGAAAATTAAAAATCAGAATTTGTGCGCGTCCTACTTTGAAATATCTATGCGAGGAAATGTTGCTTCAGTTACCTAATTCAGCAGTGGGTAATGAAACTTTGGTAGTAGGCTCTCGACTTCTTGATTTCTGGTCGAAAAGAGATAAGTGCGGTTTAGCCAGTTAATACCTAGTCTATAAAGCACAATGCACAATTCTTATTTCACAATTCCTAATAGCCAATGCTAAAATGGACAACAGAAAAGAATAAACGGAGCGTATTTATACACAGCGCGTCACTATTTATGCTTAAAGAAAGTGTCAGCTGGCAGACTTGGCAGCTTTGTTTTGCTGTTTGTTATCATATTATCAATATCAGAATTTAATTTCTAATTCGAGGTATATACCTACTCTTAAATTACGAATTAGGCACTAATGGCCATTTCCGCCAACTATTTTAGGAAAGCCTTAACCAATTTAACGATAAGTATTCCTTAAAATGACAGTTTTCCATGGAGAAATGTCAGCTTAGGGTAGCTATACATAAAACTGAAGATTTAAAATAAGGCATTTATTTAGGAATAAGAATAATTTGTGTATCATTAAATGGCTAAACCGGGCTATAACAACGCGAATCAACAAACCTCTTGACTGAATTTTATAAAGCAAGCACAAAGTTCGACACAGTGTCACAGAATGAGGAAAGGAGTTAATATTCATGTTGATACCCAATCCTTTCCATGGACCAACATTGCTTGCAACTCAATAGCTGACACATGCCACGACGTTGTGGGAAATGTGATGTAGTTCTTAAAAAAGAAAATATCTTTTGTCATTCGCTGATCAATAGCAATATAAAGGTTGTTTTCACTACCAAAATAAACCTTTGGCCATCACTCACTGCAATTGATTATCTGGATCCATCGTCTCATCTTTACAGAAATCATATTCCTCAGTTGTCTTCAATTTATACTTCATCAAATTGAAAGACCACATTCATTTCAAACTCAGAAAACGAATAGATAGATAGAAGTTTCAGAGACGGTATCGAGGCGTCACTGCGTCCAATAATGGCCGTTTCCACCAACTATTTAGGGAAGCCCTAATGATAAGTAGTCCCTAAAATTACAGTTTTCCATGGAGAAATGTCAGTTTAAGGAATACATATCGTTAGGGCTCCCCTAAAATAGTTGGTGGAAACGGCCATAAGATATCTAGATCTATTACGAGCTATCTGTTAACTTCGGGATACATAAGATTATGTAACTTAACGTTTTTCACATAAAAGTTGTTATTTTTTGTGGAGTGAGTTTTGGTGGACCCGGAATCCGTGACAGTATGTTTGAAACCTACCATTTTTTCAAATAAAAAACGAACCATTTGAAAATATTCTTATAAACTGATTTACTCCCTGGTAGAAAAAATAATAACTATGCAACTCGATCCACATTTTAATTCGAATAAAATGTTAGGGTTGACTCAAGTTAGAAGATGAAGCTGAACTTTTGTGAAAAGAGTTTTTGCTGATGAAGAAAAATTTAAATGTGGGCTTAAGCATTCATTTTTATTTGATGTTAGAGTATTGATTTGATTCGAAAATCCAGGACATAAATGACAAAATATATCAATATCAGGAAAACGAGAAGAGGGCACCAACACGGTTTTAGAAAAAACAGAAATGCCGCCTCACCTGACGTAAAATATGAAAAAGTACTTGGGCATTACGTCACGGATTCCGGGTGGTTAGGTATTATGCATAAGGTAATGAATTTCTATCATGGCGAAGCTACCAGGCGACATGTGCCTCAATGTGATATCAATTTGAACGCAACCGTCACATCGCACTGTAATTGGCTATATTTCCATCATGAGCTGAAAATGTAATAAAGAAACTGTCATGCAAACGAAAATTGATAAG
This sequence comes from Ceutorhynchus assimilis, assembly GCA_917834065.1. Classification (NCBI taxonomy): domain Eukaryota; kingdom Metazoa; phylum Arthropoda; class Insecta; order Coleoptera; family Curculionidae; genus Ceutorhynchus; species Ceutorhynchus assimilis. The sequence goes on along the minus strand of OU892281.1, from coordinate 30,715,435 downwards.
ACCCTACATCAGATCGAAGTTAACATGGCATTTTGAAATAATATTTTTTTTCACATATAGGTAGATAACTATACATCATTCAACTTTGAAGGCCGCCGCACCTAAAGTCGGCGCTTGACAAGAAAGACCATATATCAAAAAAAAATATCAATATCGCATTATTGAATAGGAAATATAGATAGTTCTCAATTTTCACTCGAATTTTGATAGGTATCGATTTTACTGATGTGATTTTAATCCATTTAACGTAGGTATGGTATGTATTTATGAAAGCGATAAACTCAGTTGGTTTTTTCATATTAATTATCGCCTTCAAAGAAAACGTCGTTGCCGTGCTGGGGAAACAGTAGGTACTGCCTTACTTCAATTAGCATCAAATCTTCTCAACTCGGAATTTGATTAAGTAGAAATGCATTTTCAGGATAACTCATGTTTTTCCGCTTTGACTTTGTTTTTTCAAATTATACAGTGTTTTTTCAAGGGAACGGCCATTTGTAAAGCCTTTAATGATTTTCCAGTAAAAATTACACGGTTGGTTTTTCTTTGTTAGATAGAATAATTCAATCTAATGCATTCTATTATCAGCTTATAGTGAATTCTTGCAAATGAATTTTTCAAAGTGTTACTTGAACTAATTTGTGTTCATTGAGGAAAATAAATTCTAAATTATCTTTGTCCTAACCTTTGTCGATGTAGGAGAGCAAAGGTTCTTGAGACAGCCTTTCGGTTTTTATGCCTGTTTGTCCCGGGACGCACATCGTTTTCCTCTCTTCAGTTAACTTCAGTACCATTGGGTGTGTAGGTACTTTCTGGAAAGTCAGTTTCCAGTAATAGAACAGTTCTTTGCTCTTCATTCTTCGTGTAACTACCTTCTGGTTTCTCAAGTTGCAATGGTTCTTGTGTGCTGCCTTTTGCCAGGGTTCTCTATAGCCCTGCCAATGATGGGGAAAAGAGAAAACTTTGACATAAATATAACATCTACTATTCCAATAATCAATATTTGTAAAAATTGCAGGTCGACGTTGAGTAGCACATTGCATTTGCAGAAGTACCTACGGCTGTCGATATTCAGAAAACTGAAACAAAATCATTAGCCATAACAAACAGAGGATATAAAAATTAGAATGCGAAGCAAAGAAAGCAAGACAGACAAGTAACATCAATTTTACCAAATTGTAGGATAATTTTACAAATTTGCTTTCTTTTTTGAGCTCGTTAAAATCTCGTATTCAAAGAAAATTCACTGGGTAATAAATAATTCAATTTGTAAAGCTTAATTGGCGGGGGAAGAGATTTCGCCTCTAGCCCTTATCTCTAAGGATAAGTACCCTAGAATCCCAATTTATCTGGTTCAAAAGGAGGGCAGGACCAATAATAATGAAAGTATATTTTTTTCAAAAATAATATTGATTTTTTCAAGACTGGCATTACAATAGTATATTGTTGTATTAGGAGTAAAGCGCTGAAGCAGTAGGTTTGCGAGCCGAACGTAGTGAGGCTTGCAATACTGCTGAAGCACAAAAAAGTGCTTCTGCTCCGTGTGCAACACGCTATTTTTTCTCCAAATAAATGGGGTAAGCTCGGGGGTAACTGAATTGTTAAGCGGCAGTAAAAGTACGAGCGGCACTAAAAGTACTTTTGCTGCCGCTCCAGCGGCACTAAAAGTACTTTTGCTGCCGTTGGGGTTGCCAAGCAGCATAGAAATTAAATTTCTACCACCTCGACAGGTGTTAACCTGCTGGATTTGCCTACCAGCATAGAAATTAAATTTCTGACATCTTGATAGAGATTAACAAAGTGGCGTTTTTTTGACGTTTGGAGAAAAAATTACTATGGTCCATTTCCATACTCTGCCATGCTTATGATTATTTTCAATTGCGTGAAAAGTTGGAGAATTATGTGGTCTAGGCAAAAGTTGTTTATAAACTTTGAGGATTCTTTGATCTAATTCTACAGAAACAATATAATTATAAGCATGCCCGTGAATATATCTCCTCACATTTTCAACAAACTTCTTTGTTGACTCGATATGCCAACATCAGAAAATGGAATTTTCTATTTACTTTAACGAAGTTTGACATAAAGCTTTTAGAGGCTTTCACTATAGAAATATTAAACTTAGACGACCCCATTTAAAAGCTTTATAAATTAATCAACCTTTCCAATTTAAATTGCTGCCATCAACTTGACGTGAGTGCCTTCAAAGTCCAAATTAGTATTAAATGAAGAGTAAAGCTTAAAAAAAATGGAGTTTAGTTTCAACAATTTCATTTCTGGACCTGAGCCATTTTCAAGGGACCGTTACTAATCAGTAATCTTTAAAGCCTATCAACGATTTTCCAGGTTTGCCTTGGCCACCATCCAGTCATGGGTGTCCCATTGTCATTTCAACTGCGCAGTATATAGAACCTTTAACTTTTTTATACTGTTTTTTTGAATATTTGGAATCCTATCTCTAATATGGCTGATAATTTAATCCAAGCTTTTTCAGCCAAAGTCATTGTTTCAAGCAATAGGGTCACTATTCATATCGGGTCTTCAAAAAAAAAACCAATCGAAGATTGCTTTGATTACGAAAACGTACGTCGCATTACTGTTTATTTATTGGACAGTATTATTGACAAATCATTTTGACATTAAAGTTCATTGAGAAAATTAAATAAAAATATTGCTAAGACATACGTTTAAAAAACCATAGCAATCTTAGATTGGTTTTTTTTTTGAAGACCGGATATGTTTAGTTGGTGGGTATAAAGATGAACTGACTGGTATATAATATACATATGCATATACTTATATACCTACTTCTAATGGGTGTGATAGGAATAAAAACGAAGTACCTGCTACTACTAGAAGTATGTATTAGTATATTCTACGCAGTATTTACTTGACATAGAACATGCTTTACCACAAAGTATATACTCCATATTATGAAGTATCTGCTTAATAAGTGTAGTATGTACATTCTTTGAAATGTGTTGTAGGTACCTACTCACGTCCGTTATACCACAGTTTGTTATACATACGCCGTGCTGGCTTACATGATAAGACATGCTTAGTTTTTGGGAAACGACAGGTATTAGTTTTGTATAACACCTTCGATAAAATCGGTAAGAGATGCAGATTTGAGTCTTCTTGCAGTATAAATTTTATTTTTTCGTATTTGAGCCATTTTTTAAAATAATCATTTGGTAGCACTAACGCTGAAGCTGCTATAATACAAACTTCGCTAATAACGCAGTAATTACATCAGTTGTTAAAATCGACGTATCTACCAGTAAACGGTAGATACTTTCAGCTGTAGCACATGTTACTATATTGTTTAGGAAAATGCTATTCTCTTAGCAACTTCCGGAAAAACAGAAGAGAGTACTGCGAAATGTAGTACCTATCTATTTCATTTTAAAGTAAATACTATGTAGAATATACTTATACTTGTAGTAGTAGCTAGAGGTGGGAAACTATCGAATGAAACTATCGATATATCGATAGCTCGTTGCGGAATTAAAAATATCGAACTATCGATAATTTTCCCTAGACTATCGAATACTATCGAATTTTGTATTATTAAATTGGTAACACTGGGCGAATTCTTTTCTTCGTCGATGGATCCATCTGTTGAAAGCATTATGAGACAGCCATTCCGATTGTCTATGAACTAGACAAAGATAGACAGGTCATCGATGGAGCCATCGGTGAATAAAAGAATGCGCTTACTGACTAGCAGTGGTGACAGGTCGACAGCTGATGCTGAATTCTGACAGGAGTGACGGAGTGAAAGATGGCCGACGTAGGGGGGCGCTTTCATTACGCGCCATTTCGGAAAGGTTATTCTCGAAGGCTGGTAATATTTTGAAAGTTAAAAGAACCAAACAAATCTAAAAATATAAATATGTTATTTAATCAAAATAACTGGTTTCTTTCTTAAAGCGTTGTAGTAGTAGTAATAGTTAGAATCTTCAATTTTCATTTCAGTTCTAGGTTATATTTTTAAACCGATAGTACTATCGATATATCGATAGTTAATCAACCACTACTATCAAACTATCGATAGTTTTTGAATTCGATATTTTCCCACCACTAGTAGTAGCAGGTATAGGTACTTCGTTTTTATTCATATTATTGCCCAATGTTTCAAAGATTAAGTATAGTCTATCAGCATCATTTTCACTCTAGCAAAAACTAATGCACAAATTATCATAATTTTATAATTTATAGGGACGAGAAGAGCCTTTCACGTTCTAAAATTTTGCCCAGATTAGAATTTTATCATAATTAATGACTGCACGGATTTAATGCGAGACTCTGCAAGTCATGCAAATTTGTATACTTAGTCATCTAACATCATCCTTTCTAAATGCATTGACCATCAGTTTCCAGGAAGTTTGCCAACAAGTGATTAATGATAAACATAGAATGATCCGATTCGGGAGTCCATTTCCATTTTCTTGTTAGTAAAAATTAACCACAATAATTTTAAATTTTTGGCTTCTTTCATGTTCCATTCCATAGTGTTATGCATAGGTGTTATGCGACTGGCAACATAAATATGGGATGTTGCTATATTAGACAGGGTTTTATTTATGAAATGGTTTGACATTTTTGGACTTAATTTTTGTTCGAATTTTGGTTTTGCCTATGTTTTTTGGAAAATTTATGACAATTTGAAGTTTGAGCCAAAATAAATATCTTGCTCTTTCTTGAGTAGGTCCAGTCGTCCGAAAAATACGGATTGCAGAAAAAGTCTCTCGTCGTTCGGTCAACTGAAGTCGCATGCGGCAAAAAAGTATCACTTTCCACAAGTTGTTAAAAAAATAAATACTTCGCAAGAGCCTACAGCCAGAGCTGTCAAAGATACTTTTAAAAAGTATCTAGTTACAAGCAGGGTTGGATGGGCTCAGACAAACCGGCCCTGGCATTTTTTTTCATCCAGCCCTCCTTTGGACAGCAAGAATGAAAAATGGGTTTCAAAAATTTTACTGTAGGTAAAGAAAACAAAAGAATATTTTGGAATTTCCATTTTCGATATTATTACATATAGATAGCTCACGGTCCCATTCTTACAAACAAATAGGACTTGACGTTTTCTCTTCCCTTAATTGCTCCTTGCATTACATTCCCCAAGCAGCAATTTAACGTTGCGGCGACGTGTTTGAAAAAGTTGCGCAACCAAACAGAAGTTGCGTAAAGGACCTTGTTACAATGTTGTCACAACCTTGTTTTGCACCAATTTGGTCAATCATTTCTGGGTTTTTGAAACGTTAAAGTTTCAACTGTAGGTAGCAGTTGGTCGTTTCCTAAACGTTGCTGAATTTACTTATTAAACAACTACACACCTGCGCCCTCTCTCATGGCGATGAGGGTTTACTTTTTGTTGTGTTTAGGAAATAGTAAATTTTTCAACCAAATATTCACTGATGGTCAAAATGGACACTTTCTTTCAACTTACTACCGTATCTAAATGTGTTATTCTTATACTTCAAATATCTTATTTATATTGCCGAAAAAAGACGATACACAAACAGAAATCAGCAACGCGTATCACTTTACTGGTAAATGTACTATGGATTAATGCCAGAAAACACGCGCGCCTCCCATCCGTTGCAAATTTCTCAAAACTCAAAAATAAAAATAAAAATTGAAAAAAAAATTAGACAACCAATATTTGAAGTTGATATCGCTTCAAACGCGAGCTAAACGGGAGGCATATGAATAGTTCCTAGAAAACTAAAAAAGGCTTTACAATCCTTTGTTTATACCTGTTAATGCACCAAAGTTCAATGGCCGGGACCATACTAACTTTCAACGTTAGTCTGCCAGAAAACTAAGTTTTTTCCCAAAACGTGACTGGAGTTGCTTATTGGACCAAAAACTGAACTGAGTTCAACTTATGAACACTCTACCTACGTGCCTCCCCGTGCCATTCAGTTGCCGTATTATTATTATTATTTTTTCCTCTAGTCTAGTCTAGATTGATCTCTTCTTCATTATTGAGTTATTTCCTCGATTCCATTTGATTAAACCATTCCTCATGATCGAGTTGCTTATCCTGCATCAACTATTGTTTCTCTGGAAAATTAGTTGCTAGGTACTAATATTAATTCTTCATTCAGATTCGCCCTCGGGTTGGCATTTGTTCCTGAAGAATTTAAACTTAAGTTCTAGGATCTATCTGTCTTCATGTAGGCTTGTTCCCCTGAATTTTCCTCATGACATAATTTTTTTTTTGTCAATATGAGGCAGTTTATCTGTAGGCTCAAGGCTAGTTTCATTTTTAATTTGATGGTCTGATGGTTTTGAACGACTTTTTTATTTTGCGGTTGTATTTGAAAAAAAGTTAGTTGAAAAGGTGACTTCGCGGAAACGTTTTCAATTTAACTGAAAAACTGCCTAGTTAAATCTCACAAGGTCGGATCTCCGTCGAGAAAACGTTTAGGATAACTTAAGTTATCACCTGAACGTTGTCAGAATGTTATTCCCATTCCCAAAATATTAACTTATTGTAGACGGTTGCGTAAACGTTGTCACAACGTCGTAGTTTAACTAAAGCCCTGCGCATCACTAAGACAACGTTGTCCAGTGGTTTAGAGAGCGTCGTTTCCTAAATGCCTGAACTCTACACTAAGTACAACGTTAATCTTGGTGTATTATGTGGTTATCGTCATCAAAATGCTACTTGGGTCCATTATCTTTTGTCTGTCAAATGGTCTGTCAAGTGACTACCCTTATGGCTAGGATGCTTGAGAGAGGTAGGTTGCCTGATAACTGTATGACGTCATCTGGGGTGCCTCATCCTGGCAGGAAAACTGAGGTCCAAAAGTAACCACTTTTCCAGGAACCAGAGTAATTAGTAATTAGATTACTTTCGGATCGCTTTTTTGTCGTTGCCACATCTTCATTTTTGGTTGAGGAGCGATGATTAACCCTCAGATTTGACCCATTTCCAAAAATCATAAATACTTGCTTCTTGATGTTACTGAATAGGTACCAAGGTCGTGTGTATAAATCGTGTAATTGTGAGACGAAATCGTGTAAAATTATGTAATTTGACCAGCATATCATGTAATTTCACATATTCAGATTGGTAACACTGCATTCTCAACTAAACCGTCACCAGTGGTTTCGGACCTCACGCATAATATTCAGTTTAAGGCTTTGGTTCGAATATAACCAAATGTTAAAACCAAAGTAACCGATCCGGTTGACAGATGATTACTGAAAATTCCGGCTACCTAGGAAACGCGAATATAAAATTAAAAATTGTTGACAGAATTTACAGATAAAACGAACAGAACCGACATCCGATAGTCGGTAACTATTTTGACATTTGTTTAACCAGAGATTTCAGGCAACCAAGGTCCAAAAGTAACAACTTTTCCAGGTACTAGAGTAATTTGATCGCTTTCGGACCGCGAATCCACAACCCTGGTTATATTCGGACCACAGCCTTAATAGTTAATATTGTTTTATTTAGATAGTTTTCATGATGTTTTTGTTAAATATATAAATTTTGAAATTTTATTATTAATTTAAGACGCGTCGGGCCTGCGGCCCGACCGGCCCACCGGGCATTTGCCCGGTCGTCCCATCCAACCCTGGTTACAAGATAAGTTACTTTTGGAAAAGTATCTGAAGTTACTTTGGGTATTTAGTTACTCATTAAAAAAAGGATCTTAAATACGTATCTTAAGTTACTTTTTAAGATACTTAATAAGATTTTATAGTTTGAAAATCCCAAATTCGAGAAGGTTCAATTCTTCTTGAGTATATTAAAGGATCTCTAAATCAATACAGCTTCTCATATCGGTGGATTGATCCACATGAACACTGTTTTCTTCAAATTCGAAAAAACCATTATCGACAATATTTTCCTTATGTAAACAGGAATCGGGATAATCCAGGTATTCTTTCGATCTGAACAAAACTGATCGAAGTCACTTGAGGTTTGTTTCAAACAATTGTCATCTGGTTTTACCAAGATTTGATTGGCCCTAACTGTTTTTTTGATGCCTCATAAACAAACCTGATGTGATTACAATCAGTTTGTTCAGATCGAAAGAATACCTCTATTATCATGAATTGTCTTGTACAAAAGGTACTTCAGCTTTACTGGCCAAACATATCTTAATAAGCTCTGTTCCAATCGGCATGAGAACCGTTCCAGAATCAGTAATTTCCAGTTGCTCACCCATTTTTCAATAAATTGAACGTTTATTCTACTTAACAATCAACTGGAAATTACCCTTCTAGAACAGTTCTTATGTCGGTTGAAACACAGTTTGCAACCTGTCAGAAACAATCTTTCAGCTAAGTTACCGATTTATAATGGAATGACAGGATTGAAAACATGTATTGGCGATGCCCACTGACAGTTTGCAAACTGCCAGGGACTCTTGTGAGAACAAACCTACTATCTATAACTATTACGGTTTAGCTATATATTCTGTGCTGTTGGGTCGGGTTTGGGTAAACGTCTCAGGGAACTTTTTTCACGGCAATTTCAATACTTTTCGTTAACTTAGATACTTTCCTCATTACCTATCTAAGATACTTTTCAGTATCTAAGACACTTTTCAATATCTTAGATACTTTTCAGTATCTAGACGCGTTTATCTAAGTATCTGAGATACTTGTTCGTATCTAAGATACTTTCCGGTATCTAAGATACTTTTTTAAAATACAAGTTACAGCTCCTTTCAAAAAGTAACTAAGATGATACCAGATACTTTCGCCAAAAAATAAAAAGTATTTAAGATACAGTATCTTAGATTCTCTAAAGTAACTAAGATACTCTAAAGTAACTAAGATACTTTTTTCTGACAGCTCTGCCTACAGCTACCAACAAATATCTAATCTTGATAATTTTTCTTTGTTCCAGATGGTTTATAGACAACAGAAGTAACTAACCATATAAGACTGAAGAATTGCCAATAAGAAGATTTCAAATTTGACATCGTGGCGTCAAAAATAATAAATTGCTCAATCACATCACCAAATCCACCACACACAAGTCACAAAGTCTTTTTCGAACACCTTAGAAAACTTTGAAGACACCGGACAAAATATGTTTGTGCATCATTTATCACCAAAGTAATATTTAATGGAATTGTATTTTAGGGTATTTACGACTAAGTTGAACATGAAGTATTTGCCTATTTATTGCTCAAAGAGAAATTCACATTTTTTAAAGTTTAATTATTAGGTACTTATCTTTAGCGATTTGCTGAGCTCTTCAAATTGAGTAGGAGCCGATGAGGCTAGAACAGTATATGAATTATTTAAGACTGAGTCAATTTTTGTTAAAAAGAGCAATGCATGATTATGCAGTTGAATTTTGTTAGCTCCCTGCACAAATAATTTAAATTCACGCTGAGATTCGGAGACGTTTTATCTCATTTACAAATCAATTGATAGTTCTGTGTTTATAGTACTTAGTCCTTGGTCTAAGAGAAATCATACACCTAATACCAAATAAATTATTTGTGAGGTTAATAGAGCGAGAAGCTGAAACCAGAAACTTTACACTTTGTGTACGTTTGTTTTATAACCAAAACTTTCTGGTGCTTGAGATTTTTGAGGCTTTTGGGAACATTCGGTTACAACAGACTGTGAATACGATACGTATGACATGGCCAGTATTCGGCTAAGTGAAATCAGCCATTTTAATGCGTTTAAAGGAAAAAGTACCTATTTAGTGTGGTGGCTGCATAGAGGCTAACATCAACAAAACGGAATACTGGCAAATTACAAGTTATGCAATTTAAGATAGAAAGATGAATGCTGGAATTCTTCGGAATTGGATACTTGGAAAACTCTAGAGGTCCAAATACATGAAATGCCGATGTTTATATCCTTTTTAACACGAAAGGAATAAGACTAATTCATCGGACAATCAATCAATGAACCGGAGGCAGAGCGAAAGTTCTGGTTGCTGAGGATTAGCCACATAACAAGATTGTGATAGAGCATTGCAAGACGGAATGACGAAACATGAAATTTTTTAATCAAGATGGGACACCGAACAAAAGGACAGCTTCGGTTGAAAAAGGGGGATGGCCTTGAGAATGATGTATTAAACTAGAAACAATTCAATTCAATTCAATTCAATAATGCTTTATTGTCGAAATTTTATAAAAACCATTGACAAAGCGATTCTTAAACTATACACACATTTTAATTTTTATCACAGTCAATATTCAAATTAATAATTAAACTAATACCCAATTGATTTTTCAAGTTAAGTAGGTACCTATGTATCACTTCAAGAGATCAAAACATAACGACATAAAATAGACTAAAATGTTAATATCACAAGCACATAAAAGAAAGCAGAAACAACATTATCAAAAACATATTAAAAAAAAGATAAAAAATAATAATAAATAATAAATTTCTTATATTTTCAGTAAAGTAGGTACTAGGATAAAATACTATAAAAATAGTTAAAATGTATAAAAATTCCTACACAAACAAAGAAGAAAAACAAAATAAAAAAATATACATATTTGAAACCTTGTTAACACTTTAAAACAATATAAAAATAAATAAATGCTAAAACAAAAAAACAACTAGGTATTTGGGACCTTTCAGAATTGACAATTTTATTATGTATGAGTTGGTATGAGGGAACAATGATACAAAAGATTGTTATAATAAGAAGACTAAATTTTACTGATAAAATTCTTCAAGACTGTAGTATGCCTTTCAATTAGGAATTCCTTGAGAGATTTACGAAACCCTTAATAATTGTTTTGGCATTTAATTTGGTTCGGCAAATAATTAAATATTTTGATACTTTCGTAAATAATAGAATTTCTTGTTAAGCCAGATTTTGGGATTGGCAAATAGTGGAGTAAAAACAAGGGAAAAAGTCGCTTCCTTCTCGATTTTTTTTTTTGGAGGTCTAACCACATGAAACCTATACAGGATGATCGGTTATGCTCTTGTGCATCTAAAATGGCTAATTACGACTTTTTTCGCGGGGGCAGACATTTTTTATCTCAAAAAATGTGACAAATATGTCAAAATGTTATTTTCGTGTTTTTTTAAACCCACCGCGCGATAACTCCGGAACTAATAAACCTATCAACATAATTTTTTTTTAATCGGTAGAGGACATATGAGCGGTGATAACTGTGCTAGTTTAAATCCCATAGTGACTCAATTTTTTTTTGGAAACTGGATTGAACTCCAAATCGTACTTTAATTGCAGCATGTTTTTCGGTAAGCGAGAAACTTTTTTATTTGAACGAATTTTGCCATAGTATCTGCGTATGATATGACGATAAAGTATCAAAAAAGTTAAAAAAAAAAAATTCAACCATCTGGAACAAATAGTTTTCAAGTTATCCTTGATTGAAGTTATGAATATCCAGAGCGCGCGATGTACCTGCTTGTCAGCGACGCCGACGACACGGGCGGACGTAGGGATTTTACTGCGGATTTGAAAATTGGTGGTCGAAAGGTTCCAAAATTTAAAGAATTTATTATATCTTCTTCAAATAAAACGGCATTAGTATATTATTCAACCAACTATTTCTTGGAAAAGGGGCCTTCTATACTTAGCAATGAGAAAAAAATAATAATAGCAGGATTCAAGAATGCCGAAAGTTGCTTTCTGTTGACCAAAAACGGTAAACCACAAAATTTAAAAAATTTAATAGCAACCAAGAAGCTGATACGAGGATAATTCTTCACTTATTAAATGATTCTTCCGACTTGCAATTCCATTCTAGTAAAATCTATTATGCTTATATAATGTAATCGTAATCACTTGTCCTTTTAATTTTTACAATTTTTTTTTCTATATTTTTATAGTTTTGTTGTTCTACTGTTTTTTAACAATTTTATCAATGTATTGTGATTTTCTTATGTGCAATCGAATGTTCCATCCTGAAAATCTCGCACTATTTTTTATAATTCTGGCCACGTAATTTTTTAAGTACAAGGTATGTAAACTTCATTTTTTTGTTAGCACTTTTTTGATGTTCCTAATATATATTTTAGCCCTGATGAAGTCCTAAACTTTTGGGCGAAACGTTGGTAAAGACTTAACACGCCTTTTATTTTTTGTCCTAACCAACGAATCACCCCTTTTCATTGGATACCGATAGGACACGAACTACTCTTAATAATAATAGGTAAAAAATTATTAGTTGTTCATTGTCTTACTACTCTTACTGGTAATTAAATAAAGCTTCCTTTTTGTATTGATTATTGAAATAATATGATTGATTTCAATTAATGAGGTTCTTGTTATTTAAGTCTAAGTCAATATTAAATGGCGTGGGAATGTGGCGAACCCATCGTTCACGATTCCAAAGTTCTTCGGCGATCGGCAAGTTGTGACGGGATCAGGCTAGTGTAGTCTGGAAGCACTTAGTGTCCTTAGTGACAAAGCAGCACGGAGGCGGCGGATAGCATGATCGCCGTTCTGTTCAAGGATTGGCTGTAGAACAACTCGTGATTGAGCAACGCTATTCAAGATCCGCACTGTTCACCCTGATAGGAAGAGGCTATAAAAGTTGCCCTAAATATAACCAGTTAACTACTGCCCGACTGGATAACCGCGTCCAGAGGGTGCACCCCATGCGGTCCAAACAAAACAAAGCAAAATCAATCAGTGTCTTCACTTTCTAAAATTCTTGAGAAAATAATTCAGGAAAAGCTCAAATCCTTACATTATCTTGATAGCATTCTACGTGATGAACAATTTGGTTTTCGTTCATATCACTCTACTGAGATTCAGCTTGCCAGGTTGGTTGAAGAAGCGATTCGCGCCTTGCAGCGCCGCTCCCAAACGGCTGTTGTGCTGCTGGATGTCGAAAAAGCCTTCGATCGTATCTGGCATGCTGGTCTTAGTCAAGCTTCATGACAAATATTTTCTACGATTATCTCTTGTCAAAATTATCATTAATTTCCTCAAAGCCAGATGTTTCCATATCTAACTCAACAAAAATACCTTCTCAAATGTCAGACCTATAGAAGCAGGAGTTCCTCAAGGTTCTGTCCTGGCTCCACTGCTCTATAATATTTACACGGCTGACATTCCCAATATTCCTCATACTAAAATGTCCATCTACGCAGATGACACATTTCACACAAATACTCACATCACATACATAGACGACTACAAGCAAAATCAAAATATCTGTATCCACAGATTTTACTAGAATGGAATTGCAAGTCGGAAGAACATTTGATAAGTGAAGAATTATCCTCGTATCAGCTTCTTCTTAGTTGCCATTTAATTTTTTAAATTTTGTGGTTTACCGTTTTTGGTCAGCAAAAAGCAACTTTCGGCATTCTTGAATCCTGCTATTATTATTTTTTTCTCATTGCTAAGTATAGAAGGCCCCTTTTCCAAGAAATAGTTGGTTGAATAATTTACTTATGGCATTTTATTTGAAGAAGATTTAATACATTCTTTAAATTTTGGAACCTTTCGAGCACCAACTTTCAAATCCGCAGTAAAATCCCTACGTCCGCCCGTGTCGTCGGCGTCGCCGACAAGCAGGTACATCGCGCGCTCTGGATATTCATAACTTCAATCAAGGATAACTAGAAAACTATTTGTTCCAGATGGTTGAATTTTTTTTTTTAAATTTTTTTGATACTTTGTTGTCATATCACACGCAGATACTATGGCAAAATTCGTTCAAATAAAAAAGTTTCTCGCTTAGCGAAAAACATGCTGCAATTAGAGTACGATTTGGAGTTCAATCCAGTTTCCAAAAAAATATTGAGTGACTATGGGATTTAAACTAGCACAGTTATCACTGCTCATATGTCCTCTACCGATTTAAAAAAAAAATATGTTGATAGGTGTATTAGTTCCGGGGTTATCGCGTGGTGGGTTTAAAAAAACACGAAAATAACATTTTGACATATTTGTCACATTTTTTGAGATAAAAAATGTCTGCCCCCGTAATTAGCCATTTTGGATGCACAAGAGCATAACCGATCAGCCTGTATAAGTTTCATGTGGTTAGACCTTCCAAAAAAATTTTGAAACATTTTTATATCGTTTTTACTCCACTAAAAGGTAAGTTATTGTTTCGCAAATTATGCAAGGAATTTCTTTCAAAACCTTGAAATCTCTTAAACACAAGACACGCTGTTTCCAAAACAAATATGCTTGGTACTGTCAAAATACTTTCTTGTATAAAAAGTGGTTTACAGCTCTGCCTACAGTCAACTTGGCAAATATACCTCACGGCTCTTTTTTGCAAGACAAAAACCGATTGCACATTTCTTAAAGTTGCATAGCCCCAGAATGCGATTCCATATCTGATTTGGGAATCTATCAATGCATAATAGGTGTTTCTTGCCATATGTTTGCCTAGTTCCTGCGGTATGCTTTTAACAATATAGCAAGCTTGCGAAACTTTTTTGTTCATTGTTTGGATATGGTGTTCAAATTTTAAATTAGCATCTATATGAAAACCAAGGAATTTAACGAAGCTCTTGTTCTCCAATACGCTTTCATTAAGACACTCTCCAAGTTGCACTTAAACGAAAGAATATTTGTTTTTGACACATTGAATACCAACCGGTTACAGTCACACCACTCTTTTACGATATCCAGGTCTTGTTCTATAATGCGCGCTAGAACTGAAGCATCCCTGTGTTTCCACAAAATTGTTGTATCGTCCGAAAAAATGGTAAAAAATCCGGAAATCGCCAAAGAAGCCAGGGCTGGAACTCTGTAACGGATAGCGAGCAATATCTCTATCTCTAGTGGCGTCCCCTCTCTATTGATTTCGATAAGAGAGAAGAAGACAGCAAGTGCCATAGCGATAGGGATAACGATCTCTATCCGTTACAGAGTTCTAGTCCTGATCATTTACGTAAAGCAGGAAGAGGAGCGGTCCAAGCACAGACCCTTGTGGGACGCCATGCGTTAAATTGGTGAGTTCTGAATTGTTCTTTTGATTCAATCTTACAAATTGGCTTCTCCCAGTTAGGTAAGACCTAAACCACTCCAACTCCCTACCCCTGATTCCATAATGGCTCAACTTCCGCAGCAGTATTTGGTGATCGACACAATCGAACGCCTTAGAAAAGTAACAAAACACCGCTGCGGCCCTCTCACCATCATTCAAACTCAAATAAAGTTTTTCCAGAAAAGAGAAAATAGCATCATTGGTACCTTTTAACTCTTGAAAACCAAACTGCGACGAGTCGAGTATTTTATTTCTGCCCAAGTATTCAATCAGCCTAGTCTCAACAATTCTTTCAATAATTTTCGAAAGTGTATTTAGCAGTGAGATGGGACGATAATTTGAGGGGTCATCGGTATCACCGCCCTTAAAAATTGGTACAATTATTGCTAATTTTAGACAGTCAGGAAAGACACCGGTAACAAAGGAGTAGTTTATGCACTCTGTAAGTGCACTAAGGGCATCATCTGGGAGGTTTTTGAATATTTTTAGTGATAAGTTCTCTATTCCAGAAGAATAGTCCTTTTTAATATTCCTTATCACTGTCACTACTTCGGTTTTATTGGTTGGCAACAATAAGAACCCATCCGAGGATGAATTTCGGGGCATAAAATGCAGGGGATCCCTGTTTGATTTAAGTTCTCCTGTGAGTTTTTGGGCAATACTGCAGTAATAATTGTTAAGGTTTTCGGCGTTGATATTTATATCAATGAATCGCTGGTATCTTTCCACGCAGTTCATTTATAATCGACCAATACTCCTTAACTGAGTTTTTTGCGTTGTCTACTCGCTGTTTGTAGTGTTGTTTTTTTGCTGCCTGAATAGTTAGTTTGTAAATTTTTCGATATAACCGAAAATAAGTTTCGAAGGGGAAAACTTAAGTTAAAAATATGTTCTACGGTTTTCTGAAAAGTTTTAATTGGTTCATCGGAAAGTGGTATATTTCCCCAAACAATATTTTCAGCCATGTTTCTAAATAATGCAAAATTATTAGAACTGAATACCCTACTAGGGTTTCCATACGTCCGGATTTACCCGGACATGTTTGGGTTTTTAGGGTGTCCGGGGACGTCCGGCCGGAATTCGGAATAATGTCCGGAAAACTCGGAGATACCCAAGAATGATAGTGATGATACACACTACTATTACAGGATGACCTATCCTCATAAAGCCTGTGTGTAACAAACTACAAACTTAAAGTAACAAATCCCCCCACGCCCAAATACCAGTTGT
Source organism: Ceutorhynchus assimilis (assembly GCA_917834065.1). Lineage (NCBI taxonomy): Eukaryota > Metazoa > Arthropoda > Insecta > Coleoptera > Curculionidae > Ceutorhynchus > Ceutorhynchus assimilis. The sequence goes on along the minus strand of OU892281.1, from coordinate 30,699,260 downwards.
GACGTAGACAGCATGTTATTTTTCGCCTTGACGTAGGCTGTTTAAACAGCTGATGACGTCGGAAATGGTTTTCATTTCACACCAATATGGCAGCAGTTACCAAAAACAAGGCCGATAAGCCAGAGATAAGCACTCCTTAGAGTGTGTATTCTCCTACCAAAAATTCGAAATTTTGTATTCTGGGGTGGCAAATAAATTGTATCCTGTATCCATTTATTCTGGATTGCCTATAGCAAAGCCTATAGGATTGATACACGTATTATATTTTTGTCTCTTGTCATTGGTACCTTGTATTTGTCATTGTGTCTTCAGTCTAACGGTAAAAATGCTCAAAGCGTATCTATTAATTTCTGTAAAAATTTATTTTTGCAAAAAATAAATAAAATTCATCCTTCATAAAAAATGTATCGGCGAAGTCCGGATTTTGTCCGGATTTCTTGACTCTTAGGTCGTGGATTCCCAAAAACCTTTATGGAAACCCTATACCCTACTCGTCTTTTTCACTCTTTTGTTTCCCTCCGATTCCAAAATTATCTCTGCGGCAATTGCTTTGTGATCAGACATTCCTGAAGCGAGAACCGTACATGATACATCACTCTCTTCGATGTTGCTACAAACATAATCTAGGATTGTGTGAGAATGGCTCGTTTGTCTAGTAGGCTCATTCACAAAGACCTTTAGATTAAAACAGGTAAGTAAGTCCACCAGTGATTTTGTGTATCTTGAATCTTTATCTTCAAAATCGATGTTCAAGTCGCCTGCTAATATTATTTTGGATGAAAGAGAAAATTGTGACAATAGAAGTTCTAGTGAATTTAAAAACTCTAGTGGGTTTCCCGAGGGAGGTCGATAAACGCAGATAACGTGAACGTTTAGTTTTTTAATGTGAATTACACAAAATTCGAATTCGTTTGGTTTAATATGTGATAAATATTCGTCTATATCAGTAATTTGAAAAATTTCGCCAAAATTTTCATGTGCCAGAATCATTGTTCCCCCATAACCATTTTCACGACAATATTTTGACATCACATTATATTGCGGAATGAAACAGACTTCATCCTCCTTTAACCAGTGTTCTGTTAATAGAACAAGAGATGGCATACCTAGTTCCTCAAGCAATACAAATAATTCATCCAATTTATTTCGCGCAGACTGTATATTCAACAGGAAAAGTGAAATCTTATTTTTAGTTTTGTAATTTTGTATTTTTAAAGTATTTGCGTCGCTCTTGGGTCTAAAAAAGGAATACCTAACAAAGCAGCACAGAACAGACAGAGACTGAAAAGCAAAGGATGATATATCACTGTTAAATGCCAACTGCGTTTTAGACCTACTCTATAAACCTCCGAAATAATTTATTCGGTGTAGGATAATATGCAGTATTAGGTCAATGTTGAACTGATATAGATCCTGTAGGTACTATGGATGAACATGAAACCCCTCAAAAATGCAAATTTTGTTTTCAATAAAATTATCGCTGCATGAGCTAAAAATTTCATTCTCCTTTTTCCTTTTATAAAACGGATTTGAAAGTCTTTAAATGCAATTTCGAATTCCATTATCCTATAAGGGGGTTTTTTGTTTGTCCAACCAATTTTACACAATTTAGCGTTATAATGATTCATTGATGTTTTTATTTTGAAGAAACTTAGAAGTCTGCATACTTTTGTGTTTTCTGTCTGAGGTATTATTACAACTGTAACAACCATCGAGCGCTTTAAACTGCTAGAAAAATTTACTTTCTTAACGAACTGGGGAAGCAGGGTCAGAAGGAATTTTTCATCAATTTCATCAGTTCCTTGTGATCGGTATGGTACACGCATGTAGCTTGTTCACTATACTCATATAGTTGATAAATAAGAAAATGCCTTTATTATCATGAGTGTGGGCGAAGCCTACCTCATTCTGAAGTGTCAAAGCTGTAGTGAAGTGCCATGTGATTTATTTAATATTGTTATTAATGTATTTCAATTTTTTAGCAACAACTTTCAACAAATAAACGCACTGATTAAAAAAATAGATACGTACTGAGTATTAGTATTATACAAAATCAAGCACGTCCATATTAATTTAGAGCTTGAAAATGCCTATTTTATTGTCATTTGATTTGGTAGTAAATACCCATTCATGTAGTTTTTAAGCACTTGTATCACGCGTCACCCCTGACCCTTTCCTACTAATGCATACATCAACCTCCACGTAAAATAAAATATGTTATCCACTTTGCAAGAAAATAGATCATTGCTTGTTGTCAGATTTCTTCAAGAATTTGCATCATATCATATCTCAATAAATCTCATATAACCAATGAAGCAAACGTTATTTGTCAAAGAATCGGTATCAAATGAAGCATTGTTCATCTGTCAATATAACCTATAACCGACTGGTTAATCGCCTTTAATTTACTTGAATCTTAAATCAAAGTTTCTGCTACCTATGTATTTTTGAGATAATAATCTGAAATGTATAGTGTTTTAACATACCTATGTGTGATTTTCTATCTTCTATTTTAATTACGCGTTCAAAGGGATACGAAACTGAGTAGAGCATCGGCGGTATCTCTATACATTTAATGCGACAAGATAACAGATTATTCAAAATAGTCTAGTTACAAAAGGGATTAAATACGAAAATGAATGAATGATGAGACATTCTTGTTAATAGAGGAACGTCGAAAGCACAAAAACAACGCAGATACCAACCCGCATATGAATATTCAATGACAAAAAGGACAGGAACTTTGATAGAGTTGTTAGAGAGGTCATCTAATGATTGTATGTTTCGTGTGAAACATGTTCTTTTGTGTTAAATCCTAACTCCTAGTTCACTGACCACCACTCAGGTATTCATGACTTCAAATGTTGATGATTTAAAGCAAGAACCACTAACAAAGCACAAATTTGCAAGTTGCGGTTGTACCGCAGAATCCTCAAGATACCGTAGACGGCGATAATGACAACTGGCGTGTTAACAAGAAGTGCGAGATGAAAATTGTCTATCTGAGGAATATCATGCAAAGACGTCGATTTCTACGGCTGACAATCGGGGGCAAAATTGAGGCGAGAAGAAAGATACACATTGCAAGAAACAGAGAAGGCATCGAAAATCTTGATAAACAACGAGTGTCTGAGACAACCATATTACAAAATAAATCCATAACGAACTATCCAAAGAAAGACAAAATATAACAAATGTAAATTAATTCCGAAATAAACTCACAAAATCGTACAAAAGGTACATCCAAGAAGCCCAGTTTGGAAACCTTTCGAAATTAAACCATTTAAGTATATTTTGGTGTTTATGTTTCAAAATTAATGTGAAATCGATTTTTTATTGAAATCTGACAATAAGCATATTGATGGGATAAGATTTATTAGTGATAAATTTAGGAATTGGGTTGTTTTATGCTGTGATAATTAAGTCATACGTCTAAATATTAGGTATGTTAGTAGGCGCATACAGGAATTATGATGGAATATTTCACTAATAACAGTTGTCCCAAAAAGGTACATTTACAAAACTTATACCAACTTTTTATAATAATAATATAATAATTAGATAGGTATCATTATAATAGCATTGTTATTCTATAGAGTCTCATTTCATTGCGCTAAAAAAATATTCTTATGATTTATTTTAGACCCATAAAATGGCATTGGCTTTGTTGGGCAGTTAATCAAACATTGTGCATGAGACAAAAATTTTTGGTCTATTAAACGTGAGCCTCTACAGAATAATAATAAAATCTGATATACTTGTAGTATTTATGCATAATGTTGATAGTTAATCCTAACTTAAGTACATTTCATAATTGTCTTGGGTCTAAAAAACATAATAAATAGTTGTTGTAAAGTTGTGTTTTATTTTCCTCGCACATCATAGGTAGGTAGTCCAGAGCTGGGATCGTTACTCGAAAAAAGTAACGCGTTACTTCACCAGTTACTTATGTTTGAAAATAACTCGTTACTTAAAATTTAAATTTACTTTTGAATTATAATAACTTTATTTTTGATACTTATTGGAAAGTAACGCGTTACTGTAACTTCGTTATTTTGAAACTAACTTCTTTACTTTAAAAGTAACTTGTTACTTAAAAGTATGTAACTCTTCACTTGGAAGTAACGCGTTGCTTTTTAATAACGCGTTACCTTCGAAGTAACGCCTTAATTCAAAAATTGCGTGTTATTCCTTAACTTTGCTTATCAAACAGTCCAAACGTCAAAAAACCCAGTATGTCCGACTATGTGGAAGAGTTTTGTTGCAAAATTTGAACGGATTGGGCCACTAAGCGTTTATTAGAATGCTGATGCGCAGTTTGCAGAATTTACTAGAAAACCTGAACATACTCAACGTACTTACCTACACTTTGTTTCACGAAGGTTTATACTTTTGGCATAGTTTGCCTTGTTTAACAAATAGAAATTGACTGAAACAAATCAATGACGTCAAAAAGGTTCGTCGGTTTTTAAACCAAAAGTCATTCACTTTAATTTGTATAAACCCTCGTGAAGCGAGCTGTACCTGCTTTTTTCAGATTGACGCACCTCTAGTGTCTTCAGAGGGCAAAAATATTGCAACAGATAGGTACATGCGTTCAGAAATTAACTTCCCTTAAGAATTTTGCAAACAGTGCCGCTTATCAATAGAGACTTTTTGCATACCTATGGTTATGGTAAAACTGCGTGGATGCCACATTGAAAAAAATTGAATAGATGTCATCCCGTTTTAGTAAATAATCAATTAAAATCATCTGAAATTCTGAAAAAATAAGTGTGGATTATCATTTTGAAGTTATGAAATTGGTTTACATCCGAAGGCGCAGGCGCAGTTCATGGCCCAGAGGTAAAATAGTAAATAACGGAAATATGTAAACGTTTGGCGATACAAAACCTCCGATTTTGAAGGTCGTGGTAACTGTTATCGCCGATAAAGGTAACCATAACTGATCCAAAAACTGCTGTGGGGTGCAAAAAGTCTCTAATGTCTCAATTTATTTGCATAATATTTAACTTGTAAAGAATATTTACTTGCACCTACCTAACAAAAAATTCCGGATAACGAAGCGAATAGGGTTGGGTAATATCAGCAAGAAAAGCATGAGTCAGTCTTGATGTTCTGGTGGTTGTGATCAGTCGATTTGGAGATAGCGATATTGAATTTCTTTGTGGCTAATATAATTTGTTTAAATGAAATCGAGTCTTATTATGAATATTTGTGCGCCTAAGAAAAGTAGCTTACAGGTGTGAGGTGTAACTCACGAGTTTTGTAGTTTTTTTGCCTTTGTGTGGAAGCGTAAAAGTTACGTAACAAAGAAAAGTTCTTTGTTTAAGTTAAGTAAGAGTTACGCCACAAACAAAAAAGTTGTTTGTATTATTTCCTTTGTTTAGGGTAAAAGTAACCCTGAATCTTTGGACAAAAGTATTAATTCGTGTTAAGCTGTAGAAATTTAAGTTTTTTTAAAAGTTTTTTTTTGCGTTTGATTTTTGAATTCCTAATATGCTGTCAAATAGTTTATGAAGTGTTTTTTTGGAACTAACGTGAAAGTAACGTTGCGAACAAAAGTTGTTTTGCATTCCTTGTGAGTCAGTAGCTCTACTTCGACTTCCTCATCAGATGATGCAAGGTATAGAAACGAGAAAAGGAGGCAAATATCAGTTTGATAAAAGATTATTTACACCAGCAGAGTCTCTTAATGGTAAAATAAAAAGACTAGAGCTAGTGATTGACAAGCTGTCTAAGGAAAATGTCGAATTTAATCATCAAAGTGGAATGAAGCTTGTTGTAAAAAAGCGACCGTATTCTTGAATTATCGTCAGATAACAAGTCGTTAACAGCGAGCCAGGGGTTGAAAAAAAAAACTGAAAAATTGAACAAAATCAATGGATGGAATGACGTAACAACGGCTTATCACTTGCAGGCCTGTTTGACAGCTATGGCCAAAAGTTGGTATCATAGTCTGTCAAACTACTACAGCTGGAAAGCCTCGATTATTAGGAAAACGTTTCCTGACTTCACAACAGCTTTAAAAACAATGTTAAAATCGCCATAAACAGCCTCATGACTCAATGACGACTTGTTATTTTGAGAAAATGGAGTTGCTAAGAATCTGCGAAATTAGAAAAGGTGTGTCGTTTATCATAGATGGACTAAATGACACTGTAGTACAAAATCCTGCTAGAGGCAGGTACGAGACACCATGGGCACTTTATGAAGAATATTTATACGCAGTAGCTGGGGCTGAACAGAGAAGTCACTCATCCGCTCATGATACGACGGGGTTATGAAATGCTTTAACTGTGGCGAAGGAAAACACGTATTCGCAAAGTGCACGAGACCAAAAAAAAAAGTTTTGTGCAAAATGCCATCGAGTGGGACATGAAAAGAAGCATTATTGTTTTTCGAAGTCCAAGAGAAATGATGGGCAGCAGTCTTCTAGAAATGATGGTAAGACATTAAGCATGAATGATTTTATTGAAGTAAATTGGGTTCTAGCGTAGTAGTAACCACATTAGAAAGTCTGATGTAGAAGAACTAGGCCTTTGTCAAGATCCGACTAGCCTTCTTTTATGGGGTTACGGAGGAGGTTTTGTGGACGTTGACTCAAAAGTTGTGCTACAGTTGATTTAGCCCTCGCCTGTACTACCTACTGCATTTGTAGTTCCCAATAAGTACCAGAAAATTTAATTGATTGTGGGTCAGCCATTCATAAATAGTAAAAATGTAGTGGTTGCTGTTCGTGACTCTCAAGACTCGACTATTTAATAAAATTTATGGGAAGACTTCCGGAAATTGAAGCCCTACCAAGTAAAAAAAAAATGTATCGCGAGCAAAAGAAAACGTTATCATTCCGCCTAAGCATGTCGTTACTGATGAAAAAGGTGGAGATGTTTTGTAGATCTACTGTATGGATGCGTTCCAGAAAATCACCATGTTATACCACGCTGTATTATGAAGTGTGATGAAAGTGTGTTACCTGTAATGAATATTTCTGACAAATATATCGAATTTAACAAAATTCTGTCGTCGCTAGTGGTTTTTCCTGTTCTGAACATACCTATAACTCTGAAAAAACTTGCTTTTACATTGAACAAACTAATTTAACTCCATGCAAATTGGAAGACTTGAGATAAACGATTGGTGCTAATATTTCTCAAAAGCAAAAGTTGTTTTTAAATAAATTTTTTTTTATTGATAATCTTTTTTACTTATTTAAAGTACTCCTCAGCGTGTTTAAATCCAACATTCAAAAACGCGCGTGTTTTAATAAAGTTACCATGACAACATCAACAACCCAAGAAAGGTCTAAATATCAGCTTTTTAATTATTGATTTGTCAGACAACGAAAGGTATACCAGATGTCATATCACGAGTTTTTAGCATTCTAAAACTATTAGTAATTTATGATTTGAACATATAGGTACCAATAAAAAAAAATAGTGTAAAGTATTCGTGGATAACTGGTCTTTAAAACACTTGCTCTATTTCGAGCACTCCGGCTGCGCCGTCGTGCTCGAAAAATCGCGCGTGTTTTGAAAACCTCAATATCCACTTATACTTTAATATACTATATTAAACAGATATCGCAGTTGTTTTGCTACCGGAAAAAGCCAGCTAGGTACCTGATGCAATATGTCAGAAATATTCATTAGGTTGAATGATGAAGAACCGGTAACGTAGATACCGACCATACCGATTATCCTACACGCAATGCGAAAGAGTTCGCGAAATAGTTGACGTTAAATCAAAAAGTGTTAAAATGATTATATCAGAAAGTCTGATAACAATAAATCAGAAAGTCTGAAACAATTGTATCAGAAAGTCTGATAACAATGAAACAGAAAGTCTGATAAGAATAAATCAAAAAGTCTGAAAACGAATGTATCAGAAAGCCTGATAAGAATGACTCAGAAAATCTGGAACAATTTTCTCAGAAAGTCTGATAACAATGATCAGAAAGTCTGATAATAATAAATCAAAAAAATCTGGAATAATTGTACATATAAAAAAATCAGATGACAATGAATCAGAAAGTCTGATAACAATAAATCAGATTAATCAGAAACTCTGAAACGATTGTATCAGAAAGTCTGATAACAATGAATCAGAAAGTCTGAAAACGACTATATCAAAAAGTCTTATAAGAATAAAATCAGAAAGTCTGGTACCGATCACATTAGAAAGTCGGATAATAAGCAGTTTTAGAACGTCTAATACTGGTAAGAGTCCAAGTGACTCTTCGGTAGATTCTAAACATTTAAAGTCTATCTTATAGAAAAACATTTTAAAGTTATAACTGACTGTATAGTGCACTAAGAACCACGTCGAGTAAGAGAGACCTAGTTTCAAGGATCGCTCGTTGGTGGTTAGACACACAAGAATTCAAAGTGCGGAGAAGAGAGAGACTCACAAACATTTTATTCTTAAAAATAACCGAGTGTAACGAAAAACAGACCACGGTTTGAAATGGGTGGTACCAAAAAGGTCTAGAAGACGACTCCTAATGTGTACTACCATGATTGTGCAGGACACTTGGCAGACTCTTGAGGCTATTCACAATCGTTATTGGATTACGAGAAAGATACCCGGAATATTGATTAGAAAAATGACCATGATAAAAGCAGTTCCAAATACAAAAACTTCTTTCATCGTATGATTTCTAATGGAAATAGAAATGTTTGGAGTGCCTAGGCGTATCATTTGTGATCATGGAACCGCATTTACCAGCAAGGAATTTTCTAGATTTTGTGATGACTTGGAAATCAAAAAGAGTATTATGTGCCACTGCAACTCCACGGGCTATTGAGCATCAGGTAGAAAGAATGAACAAAGTTAGATAAAGATCGTTACGTGATTGAGGACATGCCGGGCGCGAAAAGGTCGCAAAATAGCAGTCATATGAATAAAATGTAGCAAATGACTTTACTCTACCTCCATTTCTTTTTACTGCATTAAAGCTGGAAATGTTAAAAAAACTTAAATAGAAGCATTTGCTTCTGTTTTATTCATATGAGCCAGTTACTCTGGTATATGTCCCTCAGATAAGATGAAACTATTTAAGGCGGTTGCCTCTTCATCTGACTCATCGGCGGTTTCCGAGGATGGTTCAACAAGCAAACTTGATGATAGTCCGCAGGAAGCGCTGGCGAGATGTCAGAAAAAAACGTTAAATGACAAAAAGTTTGTGAACGTTTAATTTTCCATTGCAACGTGCGATGGATGAGATGAGTGAAAAGTCACTCGGGAGCGAAAGTTGCTTCGACGATAGAGAAAAAGAATCTCTAGAAATTTCTAAAGACATTGCGTTTCAGCAGGACGCTGCTGAAGCCATGATCGAAAAGTCGCTCGAGGACGAAACGTGTCAAGAAAAGTCTACCAAAAATGTTGGTATAGCACTAACGGAAAGGTCCTTTGATAAAGCATTGGATCCCTTGGGAGATTTGACAAGTGGTGATGAACCATCGCGCAGTCAATGTAAAAGTCATATGATTGAGGATGCCAATCTCAAAGATAAGAGGATCTTAGGCTGAAGTTAATTAGAAAACGCTCAGCGAAGAATAAATCTCGCTGGGTAATTTTGAATGAGTAGATTTATTAATTTTGTGTTGGTCAAGGGTTTCACGAAGGAATCGAAGAGAGCTCGAGGCGAGATTTTGGAAGCATTGGCCGACTGAAAGCGATTTTTGTTTCCTTCCCGAAGACGTGAAGATGTCAGGTTAGGCCGACTGTAAAGAATATTTACTTGCACCTACCTAACAAAAAATTCCGGATGACGAAGCGAATAGGGTTGGGTTAATATCAGCAAGAAAAGGATGAGTCAGTCTTGATGTTCTACTGGTTGTGATCAGTCGATTTGGAGATTGTGATATTGAATTTCTTTGTGGCTAATATAATTTGTATGAAATCGAGTCTTATAAATATTTGTGCGCCTAAGAAAAGTAGCTTACAAACTTAAAGTTGAATATTGGTAGGTATGTTTTAGTTATTTATGTATCAAGGGTACTAAGTAGATGATTATGCCCTGAGGGCGACAGTCTTACAAAGCCGAGGGCCTCTGGCCCGAGGGTTCGTAAGTCGCCCGAGGGTATATATATCTATTAGTACCCGTGGTGCATACAAACTTTTATGTCATACCAGTTGGTTGTGAATAATACCTGGGAAAAAAGTGTCACTTCGCAAATTGTCATCAGTGTGCAAACATCATAATTTTTTGACAAAAATAATATGTTTATCAGCGTAAATTTATATTTTGTTAATAAAGAATAAGTTAATTGAAAACTGTTTTTTTGCGTCTTTATGCCCGCGCGGGCCATAATGATTTCGGGCATAAAGTAATGAATTATGTAGATGGTATCTAAGGTATAAAAACACAATAATGTATTGGTATGACATAATAGTTATTTATGATATAAGTGTTAAAAGTACATTTTTAAGGCACGCATGTGAAAGTTTGCAGAATGAGCGAAGCGAATTCTGCAATTCACATAAGTGCCTTGAAAATACTTTTAATATAAATATCATACAATATTTTTTCTACAAACGGCAATAAAAAGCAATAACCAGTAACAAATCGGATTTCCAGATGAATAATAAATTGGACGCATCTTTCCTACATAAAATTATTGAATTTGACATTTGTCAAAAAATCCAAACAACCAGCACCTTGTTTTACAGGTAATGAAATGTCTTGTCAGTTTCTTGAAAGTCTGTCGTGGTCAGTAATGCTTTTTGCTAAAAATGCAACAAAATACAGAAGAAAAAGAGGGTTGCATCGATCCCTTGGAAAATATAGATGAGGCGGCTAATCGGGCTACCTCAGTTGTTCAAATTTCACCAATAATATCAATATAAATAACTAAAAATACAAACTTTTTTTGACGTTCGCTCTCAAAATTTGATGTTTCATTTTTAACACTAGTGCTTTAAAGACTTTATGGCACTAGTGCGATAAAGTAACATTTTTAATGCTACGGGGGGGTGTTAAAAATTGCATTTTGAACACGTTTGTAGAAAAAATATATTATTCAAAAGAGAAGTAAGAGTGAGATGTTGTCTTTTTGGCTGTTCTATGATCTATATCATAAAACATTCACAGTGTTGGAAGTTGAAGGATAAGTTCTAAATCAAAAAAGATTATCCAAAAATTTGATTTATTAGATAAACTTTTTATTCCATAGGAGTAGGGTTCAAATTTTGAGAGTTCGAAAAAAGCTTAATTTACACATTTTTCAAGTCTTTCGCTAAACCTCTAGAATTCGATATCAAATAAAACAGATAAGTAATCATCGTTCATTTTATTAGTAACAGCTTCCTCTAATGAAAAACCCTGTATATTTTTGATTTTTTGAATTTATCGGTATACTTCATGTACCTACCATATTATTAGCATTCAATTATTTCTATAGAATTCAACGAGAAACCCAACAATTCTATAATATTCAAGGTGTTCCATTCAAACATATCTTGAATTATTATTTATTGAACATTATATTGTCATTGTCTATTCATTTTATCTGATGACAAATTTTGATGATTCAGGGAAAATACATAAACTTTGTTAATTGAAACTATTTTTACCTCTTGAAATTCAAGCTCTACTAGTGCCGGTTTCTCAATAGCGCGTTACCTCCGGGTTGGTTTCAACTCCAGGGTAAACGTGTCCAGTTGCAAAGTTTACCCTGGAGTTATGCTAAACCCTGCTATTGAGAAACCGGCCCCTAGTACTCCAAAACTAATAAGATACAAATAAACACAATTCAATAAACCGAGTGATAAGCCAATCTGTATGGTGAACATAATTAACATATTGATTGACAGGAACTATCGCGTTACTTTCAAAATAACGCGTTATGTCCATAGTAACGTATTACTCTTAAAGTAATGCGTTACTTTCATAGGAACTTGTTACTTGAGCGAAGTAACGATTTGCAGTTACTTGCGGAAAGTAACGGAGTTACAGTTATTTTTCAATCGATCCAAAAAGTAACAAAGTTACCAAGTAACGCGTTACCTTTAGTAACTCTTTACTTTAAAGTAACGATTTTTTTTCGTTACTCCCAGCTCTGGTAGGTACCTACTGTTACGTCAGCGGTTTCTTAGATAAGGACGACTTCCAACATTAATAGTTTGCCTTTGTAAAACCATTTTCCAGGTAATAAATTCATCCGCTGATCCGAGAAAAGATTCCCTAGTTAGTGAGTCCTTCGCGTGAGCTCTTTACGCGTTTCGTCCTTATTTGGACTCATCAGAAGGACATAGGCTTATGAGCTCCCTGTTAAAGCAATATTGAACTTTGTCGACGAGCTAAAAACAACTACCCCCATCAGCATTGAATTACAATAACAGTCTTATTTTTCGTTGACAATTTGAGTTAGCCTTTTTAGAACTCGCATAGCAACCGTGAAGTTCTCGTTCCTTGAATCTGTTTTAGGAAAAGGACCCTCAATATCTATATACCTCATTTCTCTCTAAGGGTAAACCAGACAGGTACTCTATGCTTAATTTTTCCTGGTGATAGTGTCTTAGTTCCTTTCTCCAAAGCACAGAGGTCGCATATCTTGCACCATTTCTCAACATTCAAGTTTTACCAGAACCATTGACTCCAAAGACCGTAGCACTCTTTCCACCATGGACCGTGTTGAAACTGGTTTGATATGCTAGACTTTTTCCTTCCAGACTCTCTAATTTTCGATTGATTAATGCCCATTTTCCCAAGTAAGAGTCTAAAAATAAGAGTCTCTCAATTATTCCATACTCAAAGCAGGTATTTCTTTATCAGTTTGCTAGCTTTTTCCATTGCTATGATTGATTTGGAAGTCGTAAGTTTGTAATTTCTTCAAAGGTCAGTTTAATTCTCAGTTCTAACTAGCAACTTTCTTCTATAAAGAAAACTGTGGTAATACTTAATGCTCAATACATCCTACTACTGCAAGCTCCTTTAGGGTGATAGAATAATTTCTCTCCATCTTTTCCAGCGATTTACTAAAATATCCGGATGACTACTTCGTCGCTACTTTGAACTTGGGAGAGAACAGTTCCTATTTCACTTTTCGAAACTTTGTTGTCTAACACAAGCAGTCCTTTATTAACACTAGGTATACGCTGAAAATGGAACACTGGTCAGTCTGTACCAAGCAGTTTAATAATGTTTTCCCAATTTCATTTTTTCGAAAGTAGGTATAGGTAATATAGGTATAGGTATGAATTACTATAAACTAAATAATATTTTGGCGTGTCTTATTAATTTGAAGTTTATTCAAATTATTGGTTTAACTATTTTCCTAATTCGACAAGGAGTTTATTGAAAGATTTTTTACAAATAGACAACTGATGCCTCTGGTATTCATTCCCTTGAGGCGAATTCTAACTAAGACGCTAGTAAAAAAAAAATATTTTCCAAATGTAGTTGAAATGTTTCATGGGGGAGCTGAGCTAAATATACATGAACAACGAAAGCAAACCCGCTTCAAATTTAATGTTCCGGAACAAATTAATTTCCATTGAAAAACTGTCTGATATAGCATGCATACAAAGCACGTTTCCATGTTCTACTAATAAAAAGAATTTTGTACATCTCGTGTCTGCAACAGAAAAAAACTTTTTAATTAAGCATGAAAAGTGCATTACTCAGCAATGCTAGCTACCCTTTGAATATGTATAGTGTTGCAGGTCGCAAGAAATCTTGTCTTGCTCGGCTATTTCTTGTCTTGTCTTGCTAAACAAGACAAGAAATTTCCAATTTCTTGTTCTTGTAAATTTCTTGCAAGCCTTTTTCTTGTTCTTGCTGCAAGACTCTTGCTATTTCTTGTTCTTGCTTCATAAAAAGTTCCTACATAGATTTCACATTGGTTATGGTCCATTTTTAAAGACTAGAGCAAGTTAAGTTTCAAAATAATGATTAAACTTCCTAAAAAAAACTCGAAACCTTTTTATCACATTAGAAGATTACATCAGACAAGTCGACGAAATTAAATGTTAATGAAAATGATTTTTGAAAGTTTTCATTGAATACTTTGTCAAGTGTATGGAACATCACGTTTTTTTTGTCACGCCGTTCTTTCGCGCGTGCAAACCGCTACATCCCAACACGCCACGATAAACCGCGCGAAATAACGTGTCTGTATGGCGACCTATAGGCCGGCATACACACACGTTATTTCGCGCGGTTTATCGTGTCATCTGCAAAAACCTGTGAAAAATCATGTGCGTGAGTGAGAAGGGCTGCGCGTAATGAAAGAATGGGAAGGGATATCATACTTAAGTATCATTTATCGTGTCGTTTGAAAGTGCATGTGGTCATGTACTGATTTTCAACGTGATAGTTCGTACTAACCTCAAAACCGTGGTATGGAATGGCGTATGGACACGGGTGTGAACTTTACTAGAGTACTGACACCACATTCCAGATGGAAAGCACGTGTGAAATCCCTTCCCATTCTATCATTGCGTGCGGCCCTCCCCACTCACGCACATGATTTTTTACAGGTTTTTGCCGGCCTTATGGAACATGACGCTTTTTTCGCCACGCCGTTCTTTCGCGCATGCAAACCGCTACATCCCAACACGCCACGATAAACCGCGCGAAATAACGTGTGTGTATGCCGACCTTACTTTGTCAAGTTTGGAACTTCAAAAAATATTTTTCAAGTGAAAACTTATTTAGGCGCGTCCAGCACACTTTTTTGTGGGTACTGAATGAAGCTGAGTCGTCACGCTCGGCTTTGTAACTCTCATTTGGGTACAGTTTTTCTCACTTCTTCTGGTGACAGTGTTGCGCCCTCGAGGAATTTGAGCCTCTTACAGAATTGGGCTGGACATTCGCAGAGCAGGTGCTCTGTGGTCTCTATTGCGTCTGAGCAGTATCTGCAGAGATCGTCTTCTGCTCTGCCCATTAACCCTAAATGGTGTTTTACCAGGCAGTGTCCTGTGAGCAGTCCTACCACCAATCTGATGTCTGGTCTGCTCATCTTCAGAAGCTGATCAGCTCTTTTCGCTGAAAGGGTAATAAACCTTTTTGACTGTCGGAGTCCCGGAGTGTGCCTCCAATATGATGACAGTTGGTCTTTCTCCCATTTGTTGAGTTCTTTCATGATGTGGCTTTTCATTAAGCCACAGTAGGGCTCTGGTCCATGATATGGTGTTGAGACCCCTTTTTTTGCGAGGCCATTTGCTTCTTCGTATTCGAGTATAAGTAATTGTGTAATTTTTTGCTAATATTTATTAACTACATACTTAAATAAATTATTGAAAATAAATTATGCAAGAAGTCTTGCTTCTTGCAAATTTCTTGCACAAGAAATCTTGTTCTTGCTCATCAGTTTCTTGTCTTGCATATTTCTTGCTAATCCACTTCTGGTCTTGTTCTTGCATGCAAGAACAAGACAAGAACAAGAAAAAGCAAGACAAGAACAAGAAATACCTGCAACACTAAATATGTATTCCATCTCGCAACCTGCTTGATAATAAAGGTAGAAAAAACTTGACCTGCGACTCAAATATAGGAAAATGCAAAGATAAAATAGTGTTAAGAGACACATTTTAAACTCGCGGCTAGAAAAAAGCAACTAATTGATCGTTACTAGTATGTCAAGGCAAAGGCAAGGTTTCTAATACCTATTTAGGGACACTTACGGCCGAGGCAGTATAATCTCGAGGACGCTAAAAAGTTTCGCGGTCATCGTGTAAAACCATAATAATCATAATTATGTAAAGTTGTTTTCCATCAAAGAAAAATTTGGAACTAGCCACTAGTTCAATATACAGCCTGATTGGACACCGTTTGTATGGACTTGACATACCGACCTACTTTGCAAATAAATTGGATCTTGGAAGAATTCATTTTGGAACCGGTTACACAAAAATGTATTGGGCTTGATCAATCAAATATCAATCATTATATGTTTTATTGATGACCTGTAGGATGTGACGCGAAGCATCAGTTACCTTGGAGTGGTAAATATAGGTACCTATAAAAAACGTATCTAATACAGATGCTAATGAAACAAATTTTTGGGAAACGCTTTATTGAAATCCAACAAGAAGTGGGTAACACACAAAATTAAAGTTGTACCTACCTAAAAAAAGCAATTTAAAAAAAAAAAAAATCTAGAGCTAGAATAAACAATGACCAACGTTACTAGAGGTTCTAACATCTAAAATTTAGTTTCATAAAATCCAATACATTTGAAAAACCCTAATTTCATAACAAACTTTTCTAAAATAAATCATAGTTATCTGACCACGACTTCAAATATTTGAGTATTAGGCCTCTATTGAATAATAGTTATTTGTTTTACTAGGCAGAAAAGTACAAGATTTAATGCCGCGGCTGGCGTTTCATAGCCGAGGCTAGGAAACCAGCCGAGGCATTAAATCTGCTTTTCTGCCATGTAAAACATATAATTTTTTCTCCGAATGTTCAAATTCACACATGGACATCATTTTTAAATTTATTTCATTCATTGTTATTATCCAAATAATTAATTTTTTTTGACAATTTCAAATACCAAATTGAATGAAATTATTACCTGGAACGTTGTGACACTGTCACTTTTAATGCCTAGGCAGTTAAAGTCCACTTTTACTGCCTAGAGTGACAGTAAAAATACAACTTTTGATCCTGTCAAGTGCCATTAAAAGGCTGCTTTTACTGTCATTCGGAGAAAAAATATTTTTTTAACAATTTTAGATACAGAAGTACCTACCTAAATTTTTTTGAACATAATTTGAAACATTATCAATAGAACATGTCATAAACACTTCTTGGAAAATAGTCAGCAATAAAAGCTTTTATTTTCTCTTGTCTGGAAATTGGTGTGTATTTAATCATTGGAAAAGTGCGAGTAACTGCGTCATTCAGCGCCTTCAAAACTGCAGTGAGATCAGTATCCTGAAAAATAAGAAAAAAGTGAAATTATTCTATTCTATAAAATTTATGAGAATGTTTGAGACTCAAGAGTCAAGACTATCAAATTTCCAGTACAATTTAATATATTTTAATTGCCAGCAAATGGTAGGTAAGGTCTCGGGTAAGTACACACTGAGGTGGAAACTATCTCATTCCTGTCGAGATATTAAGAATACAATATTTGAAGGAAACGACGGTGGTAAGTAGAAGTAGTAAATGATACTTTCAAACCTTTTCTTAAGTTTATAATAGATAAGCAAGTCATTCCAATAATTTAGAGCACCTGTAAATGATGTGTTCTTATATTTCACTAAATTCAGTTTAGAATCCAGGAACTTTTCCTTGCTTCCTTGTTATATTATTATAGTAGCGATAATGTCAAAAAATTATAAAAATTACACCAATATTTTCTAGCACATACAGTTTTAACGGCTGCCTGAGCTGAAGAAATAGTTTACTTTACTTATGAAAATCGATTCTCCTCGCCTCGTCTTTAGTAAGATTCCTTGAACCCGGCCGAAAATAAGATCTAAAGACATTAATCTATTTTTGTCACAGACAATACATAGAAGTAGACAATATTGGAGTTTAATTTAGTTGAACCATTGCCAATTTGTTCCAAAACTAAAAAGTTTATATCATTCGTTCGAAAGTGGTGTGGAATATGAATGATATTTTATGGGTATAATTATTGAAGATAAGACCAGAATATCTCAATCTATAGTGCGGTTAAGGCTGAGAGTTTCCAAATAAAAATTACAACAGAAGTATAGAACATCGATAACCCTCCGAAAAACGACTTAATTAAAAGGTAAATGTGATAGATATTTTCATTCAATTGATTTTTTAATTACCCACTGAAAATTTAAGAAAAAAACAGTGTCTTGGCAAATATACCTATTACTTTTATCTCTAAGAGTTAGATCATCAAAACCAAAATATACAGTGAGTTCATAAAGTCCCGCATAAATTCATTATTTTGAAAACGTAGAGTTTTTGAAAAATCGCTCAGACACGTCAATTTTGTTTTTTTGTTTGAAATTTTTTGATATATTTTTTATCATACAGGGTGTCTCAAAAATAGCTTCGCTGGTTTCAACTTCATTTTTTTAAATGGAACTCCCTGTATATTATGGCATTTCTGGATTCTACGGAAAATTCTAGACATATTTCACATACAATGTCATATACCAATCTTCAATTGTTTCGGAAATATTGACAGTTGAAAATTGACTTTTTTGCATCTTGATCATTCAACTCACAATAGGTAGTGTTGAATTAAGTGCAAAGGAAAACCGAATAATGAAATACCAGTTTTATTTACATCAGACAGAAAAAATGAGAGTTACACCCCAAGTAAATAATGGTCTTACACGAACCAAAACTGCTTCCGTCTGCCATCACAATGTGCGACCTGAATGGTAAAATAAAAACCAACGATGTGCTGTATTGTGAATATATTGACGAAAAGCACCCATTTAAAATATTATTTCTTTAAATCTTAACTTTTTAAAAAACGTTTACTGAATGAAAGTAAATGTTGCAACCATGTAATGCTCTGTGGAATTAATAAGAACGAGAGTGGGCTGCAACAGAAATGTACCGAACCGAACGGGGGATAGAGAATACGTAACTAGACTTGAGAACAAGCAGAGGCTGGTCCCTTAGACGCGTCTCGCGTGTCTGTAATTATTCATTATTCAATTTATATTTTTATTTTGCATTAAACTGATTGCTCAATCCAATTTGTTATTAGTGTGGGTGTCAAGGAGCAATCACAGGTCAGTTGAATAAATGTAATTTTGTTTTTGAGAGTTCAATTTATGCAAGTGCATATTATTTTGTTCATTTTTATGTATTTTTTGTTTGTTTATAAATTTATTTCTAACATGTGCATTGTTCATGTATTTAACAAAAATCGTTTCATGCTGTAAACAACACCGATAAAAAGTAAATAAAAAACTAGAAAAATTATGTCCTGTCTCTTTGTGCTAAGATTTCGATTTGTGGATTTAGAGCGTGTATTAGGGCCTTGTTGAATTTACTAACATTTTCCTACCCTGACAAGAGAATATCCTAACAAATTGAAATAATCAATCTAGAGATATTGGCTCAAAAACAACTATAGCTGAGTAGCTTCCCGTATGGGACCTCAGTACCTGCTAGGAAACTGGCTAACTAACAGAAAAACTCTTCAGTATTGAATATAGGTAGTGTTGATTGAATGTAGTGTGTGTAATTGAAATTTTAGCACAGCCACCTAATTTAAACATTTATTGACTTAAATTATTGAATTAATGACTCACAATTATTATTGAAATGACACAGTATGTTTCGATTTTTGAGGAATGTTAGATCGAGGGTTTCTCTACCGTGCTCTTTCCCCTCGTTAGTTCCAGGATGAGGACGGTACAATTTACATTAATAATAAAGTAGACGTCTCACACATTTTTCGTTTCTTTAACATATCACAACTTCCCTTAAATTTCCCTAATATTTGCTATGTCGGGCGCATGTCAAGTAAGTAAAATTGAGTAAGTTTCTACAACGTAGGTCCTATCTGTTTTTCATTTCATTTTTAAGAAGATTTGTTGTTTAAAAGGTAAAGTTTTTTTTTTAAAGATAAAAGTCAAAATGACATTATGTTGGCAATACAATGTAAAACTGTCAATGCTTTCAAATTTTTTATGTAGAAAAGGCTTGTGTTGCTAACATAGTTACTAAATTTTTGACTTGGCAAATTATCTTTAAAAAATAAATAGACTTTGATAAAAATTCACACCGTTCAATCTTGCTGAACGAACCCGGGTATGTTATACTACAATATGTTGTTAGAAAATGAAGAAGTTTTGATTTTACAAGTTTCTCGATTATCTTCGAGAGGATGGCAAGCCAATAGTTGGGGGTATCACTAGCATTACCTCCATTATGTGAAGGAGTTAAGAGTTATTTTTTTTTTAAAGAAATTGTTAATGGAGCCAAAAAAAGCATGGATTGCCTTCTCAAGGAAGCATACCATTATTTTGACTGATACACCATCAAACCCAGCTGAATGTTTGTTCTTTATCTGACAAAAGATATTCCAGATAAGGAGCTAGATATGTTATGGGTCGATAGTTGGAGGTATCATCAGCATTACCTCCCTCAGGCAAAGGAATTACAAGTATTTTTTTAAAATAAGGTACGAACGTTAGAAAGGAATTGTTAATGGAGCCAACAAAAGCACGAAGTGCCTCCTCAAGCAAGCATACCATTATTTTGACGGATACATCGTCAAGCCCAGCTAAATGTTTGCCATTTATCTGACAGAAGATATTGCAGAGCACGTTAATATCAAAAGGATTTAAACAATCTCCAGAAACCACTCTCAGGTTATATGACAAGATGAATCCCATGTCAGCTGATAAGCTATAGAGCAGAAAAAACTATTTTTTCTCCAAACGTCAAAAAAACGTCACTTTGTTAGCACCTGTCAAGATGTTAGAAATTTAATTTCTATGCTGGTAGACAAATCCAGCGGGTTAACACCTGTCGAGGTGGTAGAAATTTAATTTCTATGCTGCTAGGCAACCGCAGCGGCAGTAGAAGTACTTTTAGTGCCGCTGGAGCGGCAGCAAAAGTACTTTTAGTGCCGCTCGTACTTTTACTGCCGCTTAACCATTCAGTTGCCCCCGAGCTTACCCCATTCGTTTGGAGAAAAAATAGCGTGTTGCATACGGAGTAGAAGCACTTTTTTGTGCTTCAGCAGTATTGCAAGCCTCACTACGTTCGGCTCGCAAACCTACTGCTTCAGCACAAAAAAGTAAAGCTTCTACTCCTAATATAACAATATACTATGGGCGTGTTTGGGTTGACGCTCGGCGGAGCGAGCAGAGCGATTACGGAGTAACGTGACGTCATAGGGGGTACACCGTGTCAAGCCAAATAAACTCATGCAAAAGTGCTGAGTTGAGCGATCAGCTGATTATTGTTTATTTTTTTAGGAAATATTTTTTGGAGTCCGAGCCCGCACTCCGCATTCGCACCAGAGTTTTCTCGTTTATTTTTTATTTTAGTCGATAATTTTCAAACAGCCCCATTTTCTTTTGTGTTCTGCTGAAAATATCGTGCTACATAAACAATAAAATGGACCTAAACACTAATAGAAGATTTCATTATGAATGACTTTGGCAGAAAGTCGACAAACAAAGTCACATAACCTATAAATAGCATTGTCAATGTTATTAATTTTTTTTCAATTTTGGGCTTAAATTTAATAATTATGGCAGGTTTGGGAGAACGTGATGTGTTTTATCGAGAGGCGATGAAGCGATGTGTGTTTGGGTTAGTTTGGGTTAGTAGAGGCAAATGGGGTCGTTAATTTAATGGAACTCGTTCAACTATCACTTTTACAATCACCAAACACACATCGCTTCATCGCCTCTCGATAAAACATATCACGTTCTCCCAAAACTGCCATAATTATTAAATTTAAGCCCAAAATTGAAAAAAAATTAATAAGATTGACAATGCTATTTATAGGTTATGTGACTTTGTTTGTCGACTTTCTGCCAAAGTCATTCATAATGAAATCTTCTATTAAAAGTAAACACATTTGATCTGCGCATGCACGCTCCAGCTGCCCACTCCACAAACTCGGAGTTTATCGAGCTCGCTCGGAGCGCTCAAAATATGTCAAACCAAACACAATCAAGCGTTGTCGGCGCTTCAAAAATAACGAAAGAGAGACAAAAGTGCACGCTCTGAGTGCACCGATCGTCAACCCAAACGCGCCCTATTGTGTACTATACTTTTGTCAACTTGTCATTTTATTTGTCATGCTGCAGTAGTTTTTTGTCTGTAGTCATATCGTCTGTGTCAATTAGCTACCACACTTTGTCCTGGCTAGTTAATCTTGTATTATTAATTAGTATCTAGTATTGTAAGCAGTGAGGATTCAGAAAAAGTATGTAATGTCATTTTATGTTGTTTAGTTGCCAGAAAATTGTATTGTTGTTTCTTCTATTTCAGGCTCCATATTTCTACCTTCAATTGATTATATACTACATTTAAGTCATTGTGAACATTATTTTTCACCGTTGATAAATATTGCGAACAAGACATTCATTTATTTGGCAACGAAAAACTAGATCATCCACAAACTTACATCTACTGCATTGAATTAATTATCATCAGGTTATGGGCCCAGGTGCTCAATTTTTGACACTCGTCGTTACATTCAGAACACGCTTTCTAGCGAACGGTACGTTAACGAAGGATACGGAAATTTTCAATTCTTGACAACCCTTCGTTAAGCACTTTACGCATCTACACTTATAAGCGAATGTACGATATAACAACAGCGTAGTACCAGTCGCTGTCAGTGCATAATAACATAAAACATAACCATTTCCCATTTAATTTGAGAATTTTGACGTTACCAGTTTTGTGCTGAAATTATGTAAATTACAAAAAACTGAAAATATGTCGAAGAAAAGTGATAGCCGGGGTGCCAGAATCTCAAGTGAGGAGTCAATAACTGCATCAAATATTGCGTTAAAGCTTTTGAAAGCCAAAAATATTTAGAAACTGTCTTTGTAAAAACTGCATTTCTTTAACGACGTTGCACATTATTTAATTGCCGTTGTTCAGTTCCTCCTGGGTTTTCAATAACAAGAACATGTAATAAATTATTCATCATACTTTTTACCTTTTTATAAACCAAATGCTTATAATAATAATAATAAACTCACGTTAGGGTGACAAATAATTGAAAAAAAAACTCGTCGTATCGCGCTCGGTGTGAAGAGAAGGCAGCTAACGTGCGCTCGCTAAGAAACGTGTGATGAAATTGGGATTTTTCGTTTTTCGCAAAAATGCGAATGATGTTAGCGTTTTCGTTATTTAGCGAGTGGTGAAAAATTGAGCCCCAGGGCAGCTAACTAAGACATTGTGGATTGTAGGAGGTCAGTAAGCAAGTCAGGAAGTTAGTACGCAAGTCGATTTCCTGACTTGCGTACAAGTCAGAAAGTCAGGAAACAAGTCAGGAAGTCAGCAAAAAAGCCAGTAAAAAAATTAGAACGTCAGGTATTTGGTGTGTGTTGAAAGTCTTGTCAGTTATAAATTGTGTGCAATGATTGATTGGGGAAAATTCAGAGATATTTGAATTCATCATTACTCATAAAGACAATTTTTTATTAGATTGTAAGATTTTGTGATAATAATCATATACACAGTGTGTAAAAAGTCCCGGAACAGTCAATTATTTCGAAAATGGTGCATAATATAAAAAATTAAAAAAACTTCCTGTATAAAAGTTAAAGGTCATAATAAAATCTATTGAAATAGGATTTTTGTAATTATACAGGGTGGCCTAAAAAGTTGTGCTACACAAAACTTCATTTTTTTTTTAATGAAATGATCCCTTTTTAATTACATTTTCTAATTTCTCTAGAGATTCTAAACAACAATTATGAAACATGTCATATGGCTAAACCCATTACTTTCAGAAATAATTTGAGTTGAAGGACATAAATACGATAAGTACGATATTACCTACATTTTGCATTGTTTCGAGTTGGTTCATAATGTTTCACGTTAAATCCTAGAAAAAAAAAAACATTTAACTTGTGTTAAATGAAATGTACCTCACTCAAATTTAGTCAAAATTTTATTAATAACTAAATTATTAAATACAAGCAGTAAAGTAAAATTAACAATAACTTTGAAAGAACAGAAATAAAATTAAGTGTAAGACGTTATTTTATTAAATGCTGAAAATGTCCTCCTCCCACAGTTTGACAATGGGCTAGGTTATAATAAAATTTATTGATGACGTTTTGTAACATTTCTTGTTTAATAGATGCACATTCTTCAATAATTCTTCTTCTCAATTCGTTCAGATCTGGAGGTTTTGTCACAAACACTTTATTTTTCAGATGTCCCCAAAGAAAATCATCAAGGGGCGTTAGGTCTGGTTACCATTTTGAACCAACTCGAAACAATGCAAAATGTAGGTAATATCGTACTTATCGTTTTTATGTCCTTCAACTCAAATTATTTCTGAAACTAATGGGTTTAGCCATATGACATGTTTCATAATTGTTGTTTAGAATCTCTAGAGGAATTAGAAAATGTAATTAAAAAAGGATCATTCCATTAAAAAAAAATTAAGTTTTGTGTAGCACAACTTTTTGGGCCACCCTGTATAATTACATAAGTCCTATTTCAATAGATTTTATTAAGACCTTCAACTTTTATACAGTAAGTTTTTTTATATTGTGCACTATTTTCAAAATAATTGACTGTTCCGGGACTTTTTACACACTGTGTATAATATCACAAGAGAAAAAAATTTGTCGGCAAAATTTTCGAAAGGTATAAAAGTTTGTTGCTTGGCAATTTCGCGAATGACATTTTTGACAAAATCACGAGCCGTCAGGCGAGTGATTTTATCAAAAATGTCATGAGTGAAATTGGCGAAAAGTAACAAACTTGAATAAAATCTTGAGAACAATTTTGCCTGGTGGTATTCGTCATGACTATTTCACGTAAGATTTTGAAAATAAATAGAATGCAAAAATATGAATAAAAACTTCAAATTAAAAATATCAGTTTGACAATGTCAAAATATGGTCGCTGAAATACCATGTTGTTGATATTGTTCAGGTAGCAATATTGTCAGCTGAATACCAAATTTATTACCGGTGTAATACACTCTAGTGAAATAGTCAATTGAATATTGTAAGGTACAGGTAATTGTGTTGAAAATCATGGATTCGATTAAATCACATTTAGAAATTATATCTGAAGATTCACAAGAACTATGTTTCTTGGAAATTTAAATTGAATTTAACTTCAAAATCGAAAGGTTTATATTAGGTAGCAAAAGGTATTGAATTAAAGCCGCATGGATTAAACAGTGACGATGTAAATAGTTAGTGAAAGTGAAGCACAAGCTTTAATTGGCTTGAACGTAGGCAGTACAGTCCGTCGATTTTAATCTGATACTCCAAAGGAACGTGAGCTGGTGGCTCCCTACATTAAAACGCTAATGATCACCTGACGTTACACCTGTTTTTGCCATATGCTTTACCGCCTCGCCCCTCATACGAAAATTGTCAGATTAAAATAGACGGATAATAACAACAAGGACAATATAGCAATAAAAATTACAAATTGTAATTCATCTTATCAAATGCTAAATCGACTAGATACTTTGTATGGCAAAAAGTCAGAACTTACTATTGAAGGTTTGCAAAGACAGTTTTTTGACTTTAAGTATGATTTAGGCAAGTCTGTGATTGAAAATTCTATATGACACTTCAACAATTTACTGAAGATTTGGAGGCCGAAGGAGAACAAGTCAAAGAAAGTTGGAATTTTGAAAATGTTGCCACCCAAATTGCATCATTTCAGAACTGCGTGGGATAATGTTAGTGGACCAGATAAGAATTTGAACAAATTATTTGAACGTCTCAGGTTAGAAGAGGACAGATTGGAAGAAAGTCAGCAAGTTAATCAAAGTCAGTTGGTGTCTTCAAATGCTTTTTTCTACAAGCGTGCGGAAAAGTGTACTTTTCCGCACGCATTTTAGGTCATGAAAGTATCACTTTTCCGCACTTGTGCTTGAAAGTAGAATACCTGAAATTTTTAGGTATACAGGTATGTACTTACAGGTAAATAGGTATACAACAGGTACAGGTACGAAAAATTTAAAAAAATATATCTTAAATTGATAAATATACAGTGTCATTACTTAAGTGTGCAACATATGAGATTTTTTTTTAGTAATAGGACAATCAAAATACGAACAAGGCCAAAAGTTGGTGCATGTCTGATAATCATATTAGGTGCACTTAGAATGGTTGCAAGTCAAACAGCATACAGGGTAGCTCAAAAAATATCAAAATTGTAGTGATATTTACTTAAATAAAATAAAACTTTTGCACTTTAAGGAGAGTTTTTTTAATATGGCTATTATCACTAGTAATGTTTTAACTTGTTAAAAAAAAAAATCCGACATTTTAAAGTTGTATTGAATATCATTGCAACAAACATGAATTTTGTGATTCCATAAAAAATTAAAAATCTAAGTTAATTTTACAAATATGCTTGAGTTTGAACAAAGTTATGTAAAATTGATTTGATTTTAATTAATTTTTGAAAGTATTAAGGGCGGAAATAAAAAATAAAAAAATATAGAAATTATAGATTTTTTTCGAAAAAAAATAAAAAAAAATCCTAGGAGGCTATGTTTTGGTACTTAGGCATAACTTTTAATTCCAAACAACTTTTCTCTCTAACATTTTGCTGAATTTTCTAAAATAAGGGTGCTTCACAGCATAATTTTGATATTGTTCGACCCACCCTGTATGCTGTTTGACTTGCAACCATTCTAAGTGCACCTAATATGATTATCAGACATGCACCAACTTTTGGCCTTGTTTGTATTTGGATTGTGCTATTACTAAAAAAAATTCCCATATGTTGCACACTTAAATCACACTGTACATATAGGTAAAAATATTACCTCTCATCTCGTAGAAAAAATAGTATTCCTAACTCGTGCGGAAAGTCTCTTTTCCGCACTAGTTAGGAAATATACCATTGTTTAACAAAATAATCACAAATTTGGAAAGTCACATGTTGGAGCAAGTTCTCAAGGAAATTCAAGTGTCGAATGTTTCAAATGTGGTAAGAGAGGTCATGTTAAGAAATTCTTCAAAAATGCACCATGTGCCAAATATTAAACTTATTGTAAGGAAAATTATGCGTGTCATAATTGTAGTCAGAAAGGTCACTTTGCTTAGGAGTGTACCAAAACAAATTCGTCTAAAAAGTCAGTTAATAGAGCAAGTACCTAATGTCTGCCCAGCGAATCTGTGTCTACGGTGCAACGGTAAGGGGAATGCAGTTGTAAAAAAAAAATGGCTGATTTCATTCATAAAATACCCAACTGCGTGCGGAACTTTTTGGAAGTGTTATCGTATTGCAACTCGTACACGAAAATCGACAATGACCAAACCTCCGCCACTGGATATTTCAATATAAATCGATATTCCAAGATGGGAGGATAAAATGACGTAAGCCCTGGCCAATAGTGAGATGTTAGGTGACGTTAGCTCATTGACAACCGCATGGTTTCCCATGGCATCGGCGATCCTGCCAAAAACTCCACCAATCAGGTCCATCCAGGCCGGATGCTTGCCAAATTGTCAAAAGCTGATGGTATCTTTAGAAAATGTTTATTTTTTACAATAAACCAAATTGAAGAAATCAGGATTAAAACAAGAATAGATCCAACAGCCACGTTAAAATATTTAGCGTTTTATTATTGTTATCAATATTTTGTTATTAAAAAATGGATTTTCAAATTAACTATACTTCATGCCAAGTATTTTCGCTTTTTTATAATTAAACGTGACAACATGGCACATTTACGTCCGAATTCCTTCCGTAGACTCAGATCCGCTGGGCAAACAATAGTCAGAAAAATGAAAATTCAAATCGTCGTGCATTTATCACTGTTGGTCTGTCGTCTGCAAATATGAAACACATAAACTCTGAACAAAATTGTAATGATTTGTGGTAGCAAGATTGTGCTGCCACACAACATAATATGACTTCTCTCTCGTATGGATTGGTTAACAAACTTTGTTGAACTTGAAGTACCCAGCATGATTATTATTGGAGATTCTACTCAACTGGAAGGAATAGAAATTGTAGAACTCGAAGCTTTTAATGGAACTGATTGGTATCCAGTAATATTCAAGAATGTCTTGTATGTTCCAAAGATGACTTTTAACCTTTTTTTCTGTCACTCAAATTTTAGATAAAGGTTATATGCAATGCGCAGATCCGGAAAATCTATTTTCCTACGAGCGTGCGCAAAGTAGTACTTTTCCGCACGCATTTCCGGGCTCAAAGTTACACTTTTCCGCACTCAGTGCGGATACAGGCCTTATCCGCACTGAGTGCCGAAAAGTAATTATAATTGTCAAGCAACAATAAGTGCACCTGTCGACTTTGACACATGATGACAAATTTTTCCTCTATTTCTATATCAGCCAACATCTATACAAACACCAATTATAAATTAACTTTGACACATCAGATTTGTTCTCTATTTATATGCAAAAATCTACAAACTTTCTCATCAAATTTAAACGCTTTAAGATGAACAGCTCTGACGAGGATTTTCTGTTATTTTTTTTTGTTATGTAATTTTTTGATAAATGCATAGGTTCCCTTCAAGTTAATTAAAAATAATTAAACAAATTATCGGTTTTTTTTTCAAATTTTTGTTATTACCTACCTGATATGAAGCTCGTAGGAAAAATTTTGTTCCTAACACGTGCGCAAAGTGTCTTTTCCGCACGCAAACACGTATCCGAACTCCGCTTCGCGTCGTTCGTATAACTGTGTTTGCGTGCGGAAAAGTAACACTTTGCGCACTTGTTAGGAAAATAACTATTTTAAAAATCCAGATGATGATGATATTGCAGCTATTGGTGAAAGGGATGGAAATTTGTGTAGAAAGTTTGAAAAATGTCTAATGACTGTTTCTATCAAAATTTGGCATGAAAGACTAGCTCATCAACATATCAAGTATGTCAGAGATATCTTGAAAAGAAATGAAATAAAGTATGTTGATGACTGGAATGATTATGTCCAGGGTGTGTTTATGGAAAGCAACATAGAATTAGTCACTTAAAAAAACCCAAAATTGCGGAGAAACCTTTAGATTTAGTACATGTTGACTCATGTGAAATGGGAAATTAGGAAGAGCCAAATATTTTCCTTTATTTAAGGACGATTTCTCACATTTACGAACAGTATATTTTCTCAGAACTAAAGATGAAGCTGTTTCCTGTTTCCAAATTAAATATTTACATGAAGATGACTGAAAATCAATTTGAAAGAAAAATAAAGTGTTTGAGGTCAGACAATGGAACAGAGATAAAGAATGCTGATACAAAAAGGTTGTTTGAAGAGCTTGATGTTTTCCACTCAAAGACCTTAAAGTCCTAAACTGAATGGGTGGTCTGGCTGTCTTGAACTCAGAGGTGGTGTTGCAACCAGTGGAGTGAAGCCGTGGAAATACAACTCTCTTCCAGGGAGCAATGAGAGCTCTCTTCAAATAAATGATGTGGAAAAGAAGTGATCACATTGTTACGGGATGATTTTTCCCGCACCAAAATAAAAGGAAATAAGCCTATTCACCTCTCTGAATAGCATACCTTCCTCAAGCCACTGTTTTCTATCCAATAGTTGTAGCCAATTTTCTTCATCAAACTTTTTATTTTTTTTCCCAGAATCATTAAGTTAGAGGTTTATTAATGGAATTGATTTCCTGTTAGTAGGGTTAAAATAAATAGTCAACTAGGTAATTTATTAACAAACAAAATTACAATATTTACAATTAGAACAGCTGATGTCTGATCGGAATAGATTGACTAGATTGACAGCGCTCCAAATAGAGTCAATGACCGGTACTAACTTAATTTGAATAAGTACCATGCCCCAACTACCATCAAAATTCCCCAGTACCTTCCACCTTGGAGTTTTGACAGAACCATTTTAAAGGACATGGCAGGGACAATCAGAGGTCATTCAGGTTGAGGACTTTCCACGATTAAGTTTTGGGAAAACTCCTCAGGCACATTTTGCCGATTTCTGAGTTGCCAAGTTTCGCTCATAGATCTAGGGTGGCTAATCCGCTATTTTAGCACCCAATCGCCTTGTGCAGATTTTTTTTGTGAGTCGAAAAAGCAACGTGGTCATTTGTTTGTTCCTAAAGGCCAAAAGTAATTTTGGTAAGTGGTTTTTCTTATTAATCTTCTCTGTTTCTCTATTTCCTATGTAAAAGCATAGTTTCTGTTAATTATACCATAGACTTAAATACTACGAATAGACATAGACGTCCAGTCAATTGGTAAAAATCTGCGACGCTATTTGGAGGCTCGCTATCGAAAGCGAGCCTCCAAATTCAATTCAGGCTTTGGTATTTTAGATGCTAGATACGAGATGGCGCGCATTTCCGTCATAATTCAAATTCGCGCGTTACGCTGTTGCCAATAGTTCTAAAATAACTAGTCCAAAATCATTAAATAGGCCAAACCATACATTAAGACACCAATTTTTTTTATTACTGCATCTTATACTAAATATTATACGCAAATTAATAAATTGTTAATGTTAAGATTTTTTTTTAATATAAATAAATTTCACTTATTTTGTAAATTGTTAAGTTTTCTATTTCTAGTGAAAGCTGAAATGGATTTTTTTTTTAAATGGATTTTGAAAATTAGTTCTTTGAAATCCAAGCAATAATTTATTTCTTTGAAAGTCGCAAATAGCAAAGAGAATTCTTGTCTAGTTTTTTGTCCGTATAAATTTGACAACACCGAAACATCAGAAAAAAGGCGGAATGCGGTTGTCCTGGAAACAATGACACGCTGCTCGTACACAAGGGTGCTAGCACAGTTTTCTTTGAATTTTTAATACGAGTGGCGCCATCTTATGAATTATTGAGGCATTTTTTGTGCTGCTATTTCCACTGGACGTCTATTCGTAGTATTTAAGTCTATGATTATACGGTTAAATTCCGAATATCGGACATACCTACCTATTGCTCCACGCCCTGTCTCATAACGTCCATTTGTTTCAGGCCTTTAATCTTCACCTTTAGAAGTTACGCTTTAATCTTAACCCTTAGATGTCCCCTTGTATTCGTCACGCTTCAGTCCCTAACTTTCAGTAAAGAGTTATACATTATACGTAAAGCTTACTGTATACTTCGAGTAGGACCTACAATCTTCAGCCTCCTTTAGACAATTGGAAGCCTTAGTGCCCAGGGCCAGTTGCTTCTTGTTGCGGCCTTGATCCAGTCCCAGGCCATTGGAAACACTGGAAGATATTGATCTCACCTGTCAGAGAGTCCAAGAGATTAGGGACTACTCAGGTTTGATAAGTGTGTTGTATTGTCCTAGTATCAAACCTTGCCAACCCCTTGTTGGAGTAAAACACCACAACAACGCAGATTTACCACCTTAAAAATTATCCTTCAGATTATGTGTTGCTATTTCAATTTTTAATTAATTATATCTATATCACCTTTTTTTTTTTATGAAACTTGCCTTCCAGGTTATGTATGGTTAGGTACTGCAATTTTATTAGGTATCTAGGTATCTATAGTACCTATATTGTTACATAATATTAAAGCCCTTCAGGTTACGTATTGTTACTTCCACTTTGATAATTGCTGCACTGAATACAGGTAAATACTTGTACACTGGGGTTAAATGGCCATTTACGAAGGTACTGCATTTAGTGAGCTTGTATATTGAACATTTATATTTCAGGTATTATTGCTGTTGTGCGGTACTCTTTACTTTAAGGGACTCGAGTTAATTTTTTTTTGTATTTACTATTTTTAGAGTATATAGGTTAGGTACTCCTAGTCTAGGCGATTTCTTTACTTCTTTGAACCTGTTCTAGAGTCAACCTGTTCTGGTTCTAATTAAAACCCGTACCTGATTGTATTTAGCAAAGCGTTTCATTTTTTTTTTTTTGTCCTTTCTTCTTGTTTAGGTTTATATTTCAGGTTGTGCTGCTATAGTCCCGTAGAAGTTTCCTGCTTTCGTTATATCGGTTGATTTCGTGTACTGCAGGGAAAAAGTAGGTGGCGCTCTATATTTAGTTAATTAATTAACCCACACCACTCTCCGTATTGGAAGCTAGTCGGCAACCCTATACACGAAATCACGTTTCTAGATTTCAGCCACCAACCAACCCTTTCTACTTTCTTTCTATTGTTTCTCTTTTTAGCTACCCATTCACTTTCCCCCCTCCTCAAAATCTTATTATTGTCTTCTCCGTAATAAATTGCCATGTAATAACATGCACCCCTGCCACTTTTCTGAAAAAAAAAGTGGCCTGAGGATTTCGCTATCTAGAGTTGCGAAAGTCGAAGTCAACAATATTTTTACTATTAATGGAATCCCATTGGAACTTTATCAGGACCAAGGGCGCAACTGCGAGTCCCGTCTATTTCAAAGGCATTCCCAAGACCAGAACGACGGCATTGCATCGATCAGATAGCATGGTTGAGAGTTTCAAGGAGACAATCGAGAAACATCTGTCCGAAGTAGTTGAGAAGATGATTGGAACGACGATATACCTCTATTTGTGATATGTACTGCTGACCTGTATCCCGGTAGAAATCACGACGAAAGCCCGGCTATTCGTCGAATTTAGTTGTTTACATCTGGGGGCGCGTCTTTTCTGGGAATTCTGTTTAGTAATAAGGTTGAGAGTAGTTTATATTCGGAATTTATTAAGAATGTTTCGAAAAGTGCTGAGTGAATTTTAATAAAGACAATTTCAAAAAAGTTTTTATGGTTTATGAAGTGAATTTTAGTGGAACCGGAATCGGTAACACTATGTTCTTTTTCATTTTTGTATTTCTAAAATGAATTTTAATTATGTGTTCTAGACATGGAAATGAGTTAATAATGTGCATTTTGTGTATGAAATAATTAATTCCATGCATTCAAATCATTCCTAATGAATGTGTTGCAAATGGGAGTAATCTAACCCGCCTCGACACAGATATGTATAAATAAGTGAGTACAGGGGTAATGGAACGTGAATCTGACACGAAAATAAACCTAGATTAGCTGACCTGAAAGCGAGCCTGTCTGAATTAAATGCTTATTAAAAACTAGCAGATTTTTATGCGGCGGGGTCTTGCCAAATTGTGATTACAAATTTAATAAGGAATGTTGGAAACGTTAGTGCTAGAAATTCTACATTAAATTATCTTAAAGAAAAAAGATGTAAAGATACGACTAATAAAATGTGAAATCTATATTTAGTTGGTGGTATGCATAATATTTGCTATTTTTGTATGAATCATACTGTTGTTTCAAAAGGCACGAGAAATTTTCAAAATCATTCTAAATATATCATCAAAGTCACAAGAGTAGGCTGGAATTTGAAAGAAAATTTTACTATAAATAAAATTGGAACAGCATTCAGTGACCAGACTTACTTGTTGTATACACGGTCTGCTAACAAAAGGTATGTGACGATATACGTGTATCCTAATAGTGTAGAAGAATTTTCCAATTTGGTCAGTGTCTAGTGGCGGTGTTAATTGAATATTCGCGTTTTGGAATTTGCTAAAGCCATGTTCGAGATCGAAAACTGTGTTGTAACCTTTTGTCATTTGCTACTATGTCTATTGGTAGATTCCAGCGGTGCTCCGCTTAATATATCTGCTGATGTTTCTTAAAAATCATATTAAAAGCATTAGGAAAATGGCCCCTAGTTTATGATATTTTTTTTTGGCCATTTTAGACCTTACAGGCAACTAATTTTTTCATGTATTTTTTTTTTAAGTCAAAAATATGGTCCTAGAAATACACCATGACCGATACGGTCATAAATATTACACCTATCCTGAACATAGTAAAATGGATTACGACTACGGCGTCAGAGGATCTCATATGTTTTACGAGCCGAACCGAACCAGATGGCATTATAACTGTTACTGGCCCCAAGAAGCTTTGAATTTTGCTACTGTCGAAGATAAACTAAGACGGATGGCTGTAAGTAAACAAAAAATATTTGAAATCAATTTTAGATGAGGATGAAATCGGAGTTATTAAGTAAATAATACGCCCTCTTTGATATTAATCTCCAACTGAAACTTTCATCTGTGCTCTTCAGTGATTAAATTTTAATTTACTTAATTAAACACAGAGAATCTTGTAGATTTTTTATAATATGGAATTCAACTTAAATCTAGAAATGGATCATCAATTCATCATCAGATAATTCTTTTGTAATTTGTGTAGAAGCCGTTTAAACTTGTTTGTGAATTTTATCAAGCTGACTCTTTTATAAAAATCTGACGAAGTAGAAAATACTTTTAGTATTCACTTTTAGAGATAATTCCAATTTTTCTTCCATTTTTGTTCTTATAGAAAATCTACAAGGTTCTTCTTACTTTCAGGCTGCTCAGTGTGCACACAGCATTCAAGCCCAAATTTTAATTTATTGTTTTTCTATTTCTAGCTGCGCAGTCGCTTAAGAGATGCCACATTCATCAGAAACCGAACATATCAGTAGATTTTATGCCATTTTTCAAAAATTTGAATTAGCTTGATAAGACTTACCTAACTTTGTATACATAAATAAAGTTTTATTAGAAATCATTTTATATTTATTTGTGGGAGCAGTAACTATGCGTTGCATTTTGATTCCATTGATGATAGAAAACGAGTTTAATGGGGTCTTACACTGATTTCTGGAACTGGCAAAATTGGATAAAGCAACTAAAAATGCAATTTTCTGCACCCTTACTTTTGAATGAATAAAAAAGAAAACTCTCTAAATAAAAACAAAGAATTTATCAGCACTACGTTGAACTTGAATTTTGACAGTGTTGTCACTCATTGTCCAGCACTGAAAATTTGTAATATTTTAATTTCTGAAATTTTAGCAAAATACCAAGAAAAATATTTAATACTTGGGTTGAATCCCCCCCCCCCCCCCAGAGAACATCTTGCTTTTCAAAGTGATTGTCTCGCTTCATTTAGAAATTCGTCGTATTCTTTTCCATATACCTTTGTTTTTGACTTATCTGGCAATAAATCGGTTTTGAGACATTTTCAGTTGCAATAAAGATTTCATTCGCGCCCTATCATCCATAAATTCAAGCTTAAAATATATGAAGAAATTCACTAAAATGGAAGAGATTTCTCTCCCTCCACTAATTCCTAATATTGAAATGAAATTGAACCCAAAATAACACCACTACAATCATCAATACTGTCACGGCTCTGGGGTGCGTGATAGAAATCTTGGATCCGTTTACTCAAAATCAAAGTCCAATTAAACACAACAATATTTTATTCCACGTTACTTTACACTCTGATACTATGTATGTACTTCATTAATCAACTCAAACAACTGAATTTACAACTCTTAACAATAATCACTATCTAAATCATATCACAGTCAATCTCAAACTTAAAAACAACTAACTAATACCGGCCCTTGAATATCTGTAATCCATTCTTGTAAAATCCAGAATAAACGCGATAATCTCTTTGCCCGAATAAAGCAAGCAGTATTTTCTAGATTTCAAGTTAGATTCTGTACTGTATGGCGAAGGCGCCATAATGCCTTCCTCTTAAGGTCCCGATCAACTTCACGCATATGATATTTCGTCAATCTGTCGACATGTACAAGTTTCATCTGAGTACTCCTGGTGTTGCGCTGAACTCGATAAACTAAATCATTGATCCTCTTTATTATTCTGTAGGGTCCTTCCTTTCTTTCTTGTTGGACTATACAGCCATATTAAATCACTATCTTCAAATCCGGCTGAATTGGCTTTCAAGACGTATCTGGTCTTCATTCGGTCACTGGCCAGCTGGATATGCTCCCGAGCAAAATCATGTATCCCCAGAAGTCGTGCCCTTACTTCGTGGGTATAATCTCGAATTTCTTTTCGTTCTTTTTCAGATACGTATTCCAAAGATCAGATCGCCAAGTAACCTGAGTTCCCTTCCAAAAACGATTGTGGCTGGACTTTCACCTGTTGACTAGTGAACAGCTGCTCTGTGAGCCAATAAAAATAGCTCCAAATGTTTGTCCCAATCTCGCTGGTTCTTTGCGACCACTTTTGTCAGGTGTTCCTCTATGGTTTAATTAAATCGTTCTATCATGCCATCGGACTGTGGATGCAAAGGTGTGGTCCTTGTCTTACGAATGCCCATGATCTCACAAATTTTTTTAAAGATGGCAGATTCGAAGTTTCGTCCGTGATCTGAATGCAACTCTAGTGGCACACTAAGACGACTGGAAACTTCGTCCACTAGCACCTGGGCAATAGCGATAGCTTCTTGATTGGGAATAGCGAAAACTTCTGGCCATTTACTGAAGTAATCCACGATAACCAAGATGTATTTGTTATCTTGCTCTGACTCAGGGAACGGTCCGGTAACATCTATCGCTATTCTTCCAAATGGGAGATCGACGTTGTACTGTTTCATGGGCCCTCGAGATTTTAGTTTAGGGCCTTCACTGGTAGCTCAGATGTTGCATTTTCGGCACCAGTTTTTAACGTCTTCATGATAGTGAACCCAGTAAAAAATTTCCCGGATTTTTTCCAAAGTCTTGTTAACTCCAAAGTGTGCCCTTGAAGTTCCTTATGTATTTCTTTCAATACATCTACTCGATCTTTTGGAATAACCAGTTGGCTCTTAGTAGATTTTCCATCGGCACTTTCCCAAATTCTTTTCAGTAACCCATTTTCTAGGGTCAGAGAGTTCCACTGAGCCCACTACGCCTTGTAAATCAAACTCTTGTTCGACACTTCCCTCCATTCTGGACTACATTCATGATTTTCTTTAAGATGTAGAAATTGCCCGATGTCCTGGTCTGCTTCCTGATCTGCTCTCATTTGTTTGGTAGTCCATTTGTTATCAACGATCAGACCTGTTCTTCTCACAGCCGGACTAGTGTTTTTTTATCATGTATATCGATACTTTGACGAAACTTCCAGTCTTCTTTGCATAGTCGTCTGTCTAGACAAAGCGTCAGCATTTTCATGAAGGTTTCCTGGTCGATGTTTAGGACTGGCGTCTCTAGATCTCCAAAAGCGTTGAGAATGATCCCTAGCTGGAGAGGACACCCTTAGTCTACAATCCCATTGCATATGTCCAAGCTTATGGCGCCGGTAACATTTCACTCGGTTTCTCGGAGTTGGTGTTTCATTGGTGTCGTTTCCCATTTGTCTACCTTCTAGTAATAGTAATAGTTCCTTCATTTTCTCCATGAACTTACTCATAACATTCTCGAAGCTACCATCCTCTTGAGAAGAGTCGACTATTTATTCAGCCGAGTGGGTTCTTGTGGCTATATATAAGGAAAATCCAAACCAAAATGATTATGAAAGCTTCAATTTTAATATCTATTTCTTGATAATTAGAGGGACAATATTCCCTAATATTCATCAAAAAATTTTACCTTAAAATCCCTAACTATCAAATAATAACAAACAAGCAAACAATTCAAATGAATCTAAAAATATAGGTACAACATGAAAATCCTGCTGATATCAGGATTTTCTGTTTTGAATCTAATTAGTTAACCTTGATTGCAATAATTACTATTATTCAAATTTTAATGTTCCCCAAAATAAACCGAAATTTAAATTATCTCCCTGAACTAAACACATTCAGTCACTGACGGATCAAAATTTTGGAAAGTCAAATTTTACAGTTCCGGGCCCGTAAAGAAAATGTTTGTGCAACTCACATGTTGATAGAAGCACTTACGTACTTCTGCTGGGGTACCCCTAAATTAGGTGGCTTTCTCCACACTCACACACGAAGAAATCCAAGAATACTTTTCTGGTTTTCACTTTTTGAAAACCACACAAGTTTTCCTGTAGGTCGCTAATCAGAAGCGCAAATCTTGCGCACGCTGCCCTTTTGTTTTTTCAAACAAAACTAACTATGGTAACCAACCCTCGGTCGGTCTTCTCTGTTTGTTTCAACTGCCCCGTACAACCTGTCTTGTCTTGACACTTCTCTTTCCCTATGTCACTGCACTCGGTGCTGCTAACCAGTTCTGCCAAAATATATTTTTCTTTTTCTCACTACCGCACGTTTCCTTTCTTTCTCTGTCGGTTTTAACTCACCAGGTAGTTTTCGAACGTTATCGAATCAATTGTAGCAATCAAGGATATTACAAAAATAAAGCAATCAAGGATATTACAAAAATAATTATGACAATATACATTTTCGTTACTAACAATTAAAAAAAAAGAAAAAGGATGGCAAAATCAAAGTCCAATTAACACAACAATAATTTATTCCACGTTACTATACACTCTGACACTAATTACTTCACTAATTAACTCAAACAACTAAACTCTTTACAACTCTTAACAATAATCACTATCTAAATCATATCATATCACAGTCAATCTTCAACTTAGAAACTACTAACTAATACCGGCCTTTATATTGTAACGTAGGTTACTAGATTTTTACTAATTTATCCGCGTTTCCGTTAATTAAATTAATTTGCTACTGATATTTTGTGGCTACGCGTGACCTCGGTTGCAAAGCACTCTCCAGTACAAACCGACGTGCGCGACGCGCTTCAAAAACTCAATTCCCCACCGCTGATATCTGCGCTGCCGATCGACGACGACATGACGCGGTGCCTCCCGCTTATAAATATAGCAGCACGCACTGCGTTTGGTCTCTTCTCTCCGAGCTCCGAAACCGACCAGACCTACCAGACCGCTCCGACCTGCCGCAGCCGACCGATAAGGTAAAACCACCGCCGCCGCCGCCAGTACCGCCGCCGTCAGCAGCGCCGCGACGCCAGATGTTAGCCGACCGTTCAATGTAAGTACGGGTAAGAATGCAGGTATTTCTTCTTTCTCTCTTCTGTACACGGGTTGATCGGAGCTGCTGGCTGGAATACGGACAGGGCAGCTCTGCTCCTTCCGTGACAGAATAAAGGACGCTACGGGCTGGTGACAGGGTAGCGCTCTTTATTCTACACATTTCTTCTTTCTCTCTTCTGTACACGGGTTGATCGGAGCTGCTGGCTGGAATACGGACAGGGCAGCTCTGTTCCTTCCGTGACAGAATAAAGGACGCTACGGGCTGGTGACAGGGTAGT
Organism: Ceutorhynchus assimilis; assembly: GCA_917834065.1. Classification (NCBI taxonomy): domain Eukaryota; kingdom Metazoa; phylum Arthropoda; class Insecta; order Coleoptera; family Curculionidae; genus Ceutorhynchus; species Ceutorhynchus assimilis. The sequence continues at coordinate 30,660,655 of OU892281.1, read as the reverse complement.
GCTCTTTATTCTACACATTTCTTCTTCCTCTCTTCTGTACACGGGTCGACCGGAGCTGCTGGCTGGAATACGGACAGGGCAGCTCTGTTCCTTCCGTGACAGAATAAAGGACGCTACGGGCTGGTGACAGGGTAGCGCTCTTTATTCTACACATTTCTTCTTTCTCTCTTCTGTACACGGGTTGACCGGAGCTGCTGGCTGGAATACGGACAGGGCAGCTCTGTTCCTTCCGTGACAGAATAAAGGACGCTACGGGCTGGTGACAGGGTAGCGCTCTTTATTCTACACATTTCTTCTTTCTCTCTTCTGTACACGGGTTGACCGGAGTTGCTGGCTGGAATACGGACAGGGCAGCTCTGCTCCTTCCGTGACAGAATGAAGGACGCTACGGGCTGGTGACAGGGTGGCGCACTTTATTCTACACAGTCCTTCTTTCTCTTTTCTGTGCACGGAGTGACCGGAACTGCGGGCTGGAACACATAAACAGGGCAGCTCTGTTCATTCCGTGGCAGAATAACGCACGCTACGGGCTGGTATCAGGGTGGCGCGCTTTATTCTACACAGTTCTTCTTTCTCTCTTCTGTGCACGGAGTGACCGGAACTGCGGGCTGGAACACACAAACAGGGCAGCTCCGTTCGTTCCGTGACAGAGTAAATAGGGCTACGGGCTGTGATACGACCAGGGTAGTGCTCTTTACTCTTCACACCTATTCTCTCTGACCTGCATTCTGCTCGGAGTAAGAAATTCGCGCACGAGGCCCAAAGGCCTAATCCTGCAAGCTGACGGTGTAGATACTGGACCGATCCTGGTTCCTGGAGCTTTCTTTTGCCGATTAACCGTTACCGTAACCGTCACCGTACCGTAATCTCGAACCGTTAAATTCACGCAACTAATCCGTCACGCACACGCACTTCGTTCGCTCCCCCTCACTCTCCGCTTAGCATTTCCTTTTATTAAACCTGTATCTTAATTAAGTTTTCTTGCATTTCCTTTTTGTATTATAAATTATTGGGTAGTCAATAAAACCTACTTTCTTGGTTGGATTGTGTGTTTCATTTTTGGGAAATGCGTAGGGACACCTGGTTTTCCGTCTCCACTGTTTAAAAGCTACCTAGAGCACGTGGGCCCTTAACCACATTAATCCTAAGGGTGGCGCCCGAGTTTTCCGAAAATTCCGAAATCAACCGCTTTCCTCCTGGAAAACCAAAGTAGCGCTACAAATTTGGCGCCCGAGCAGGGACCGTTCTGCGCATGTCCATGATTTCAGCACATGACCGAGTTGATTACGTCATCACTAGTCCCCATTTCTACAGAGAGGCCGTTTGTTTTGGCGACACCCGTAGGTCTGACCGTTACCGTACCGTTCTTTATGTGATTGCTAGACCGCATAGCGCCGGAGCAAATAAACCGCTCCTTTTGGGACAGTTCCGCGCGTGCCTTATCATCCGCCCCAGGACCTGAGAGTCTTAACCAATGCCGTCCGACCGTGGAAAAAGAGTTCCTGTAAACCGTACCGTATTGGACCGAAGTCCTCCGTTTTGGGAAGTATTGTGCACGCATGCGCGGGCCGAAATCTGAGCATCCGCTCCTTTACACGTAATCCACGGTAGCTGATTTCAATTTCTCCATCTGTAAATAGTCTCCCTAATGTAGTGAGACACAATCCAACCGTCCGCCGCCAGTTTTCACGAAGCCGCACTCTCCGAAAACCGATCAATCTATACCGAACCCCTTTTCCGCCCGAACGAAGTTGCGCTATCCGAGAACCGATCCACCTAGACCGAACCCCTTTTCTGCCCGATTCATTTTGCGCATGCGCAAACCGAGTTACACATCTTTTCCGACTAATTCGAGGTTGCCGAGTCTAATTCCCTGGAGGGAATAACAGTATCTTGCAGAGGTTGCCACATCTCTCAAAATTCCGAGGTTTTCCGTAAAACTCCCCACCAACTTTTGGTGGCCGAACCTCTCCCTACTACCGCAATGGAGTATATGACAAGACGATTAAGCGAGATTCAGACACTCACCGTCCGACCATCAACCTGATCGCTTGATCACTTAAGCACTTCAGACACTCACCGTCCGACCATCAACCTGATCGCTTGATCACTTGAGCACTTCAGACACTTACCGTCCGACCGTCATCCTTAGCAGTTGGTCACTCTAGACTCAATCGTCCACCGAAATATTTTCAAACACTTACCGCCCGACCGTCGAGGTGATCACTTGGCCACTCTAGACTCAATCGTTCACCGAAATATTTTCCAAACACTTACCGTCCGACCGTCAACCTGATCACTTGGTCAGTCTTGAGCCACCGTCCACCTGAATATTTTTATTTTTTTTTATTTTTTCTTCCGACCGCCGCCGAAAACATTCCGAATCTTAACCGTACCGTACCGCCGAGTGTAACCGTAACCGTAAGCCTGCTAACGAACCTGCTGTTAACTAGCCGCTGAAGGCCGTTGTCATTTGAGCCCTTAGTCTATATTCCGCTACCGTTTACCGACCAAATTACGATGCCAGGAGGCACCGGCAACAATGGCAACCCACCAGTTACTAGTACACCGAATACCGCCGCCTCTACCGTAGTGACAACTAGTCCAGTGAATCCGCCCGTTAGTGTATCCATAACCACTTACCCCGCTTGGTACGATCCCAACGATGGCCGTGTTGGTTTTGTTTACCTATTAAAGAAGGATGAACTGACTGCCGAACTAAATAAGTTTGGACTAGATACCACGGGTACCGTTGACACGTTGAAGAAGCGACTAGTGACGTTTTATCGTCAGGGAAAAGCTTCACCAGCACCGACTACTATGACCGGTTTCACCTTCCCGACCAATGCCAGTATGCATCCGACGCAGGCAAATAGTACCGCTGTCCTGACTCATACCAGTACCGCAAATGTTGGAACGCCGGGTACAACTCAAATACTTAATCCGCCGATACCGACTATTACCGTTCACCGACCGCTGTCTTCTCCAGTCACATCCGGATCTCCGATAATACTGAAGGTACACAAGTGGAATGTCAATTTCAATGGTCGAACCGATCCGGTGACTTTTATCGAAAGGCTACAGGAAATTTGTGCCTCCCAAGGGATTACAATTGACCGGTTATTACCGCACATGCCCGAAATTTTACAGGGTGATGCATCCCTATGGTACCGAAATAACCGAGCACACTGGAATTCCTGGGATGAGTTCCTGCGAGATTTCCGAAGTTTTTACTTTCCGATTAATTATGCCGCCGATCTAGAAATCGAAATTAGCCGCCGCCTTCAGAAACCGCATGAACCGCCGCACCGTTATATAACCGATCTACAGACGCTTATCAGAAGGCACGGTGGCATAACTCCAGAACAAGAACTTCAGTGGTTGTACAGGAATCTATTACCCGACTACCGCCAGCATATTCGCAAAAGTGACGTCACCGATGTGGTTTCATTTTCCCGCACCGTAAGGGAAATTGAAAGTTTACTATCCGAGCTAAAGGCCGCCCCGTTCACTTCCCGAAGAGCGAATTCACCACCAGCTGGTCTTTCCGTAACCCAACCCCGTACACCAGACCGAACCGAAAGGCCTAATCGAATGGAATTTGGCAACCGAAACCGTAGGTCCGATAACGCAGATGACCGAACCACAAGACAGCTTTGCTGGAGATGTGGGGAAACCGGACACTTTAGAACCGAGTGTCGAGGCACTGCAAAGCTATTCTGCTCCCGTTGCGGGAAAAATGGCGTAATGTCCCGAGACTGCACTTGCAACCGTTCACGTTCACATTCGGGAAACTAAGAAGGTGCTGTCCTAATCAGAGGTCAGCCCAGCACCGTCCGCCGAAGACCTCACCTAATACCCGAACCGTTCCGAACGAAATGAACTTGATTCGCCTCCCAGACGTTAGACCCCATGTATGCATCTACATTGATGATGCCCCGTTTTTAGCATTGATAGATACCGGAGCTGCTAATTCGTATATCGGGGACATCGCTGCCGATATATGCCGTCTGAACCATTATCCGAAAGTACCACCGGTTGTCCGCAGTGCTAAAGTAGCCAATGGTGGTATAATTGACATCTCCGAAGCCTATCAGATACCGCTGAAATTCAGAGATATCACCTTGGTAGAATCCCTCAGCTACTTCCCAAAGCTGACATCCGAAATCGTACTTGGAATGGATATTTTAAACCGCCACCAGTTCCATCTAGATCTAGGTACCGGGGAAGTCCGCCTAGGCAATCAGCTTTTACCGTTTCCGACCCTATGCAGTCCTATCGGACCCATAGATTCTAAACCGAACCTCGTTTTAACACCAACAGAAGAGCAAAGGTTAACCGAATTTTTAGATCAACAATTGCCCAAGTTTGAACAAATTAAAGGCACGACACCTTTAGTAGAACATCATGTCCATCTACTAAATCCCGAACCGATAAAGCAGCGTTACCGACCGCAAAATCCACGCATGCAAGAAATCGTGAACACTGAAGTTAAAAAAATGCTAGATGATGGAATCATCGAGCCGTCCGCCAGTCCGTGGAGCTCTCCTGTGGTAATTGTCCGCAAGAAAGATGGCAAGTACCGGTTCTGTATTGACTTTCAGAAAGTCAATGCCATTTCCAGAAAGGATGCATACCCCTTGCCATTCATCAATGCCATTCTGGATAAACTCCGCCGGGCTCGATACATCTCTAGCATCGATTTAAAACAAGGATATTGGCAAATACCGCTAGCTGAAAGTAGCAAACCCGTCACCGCTTTTACCGTACCCGGCATGGGTCTTTACCAGTTTCGTGTAATGCCGTTCGGATTACACTCCGCTCCTGCTACCTTTCAGAGACTGATGGACCGAATAATAGGACCCGAATTAGATCATTTCTGTTTTGCATATCTGGACGATATCATTATACTCGGCGAAACTTTTGAGGAACATCTCAACAATTTGGCAGAGCTATTCCGTCGTTTGAGGGAAGCCAATTTGAGAATAAATCCCGATAAATGTGAATTTGGGAAACGCTCCCTCCGTTATCTTGGTCACCTTGTGACTTCCGAAGGTATCCGAACCGATCCAGACAAAGTTGCCGCCATTCGTGAGCTTCCCGCTCCCACCAACCTTCGAGGCTTGAGACGCTTTTTAGGCGTGACTTCTTGGTACCGCCGTTTTGTACCGAACTTTTCCCAAGTAGCCAGCCCGGTAAACCGATTACTCAAGAAAGGAGTCCGCTGGACTTGGACCGAGGTAGAACAAGCGGCTTTCGAAAAGCTCAAAACATGCCTCACCGAAGCCCCAATATTGGCTTGTCCCGATTTTTCGAAGCCTTTCGTATTGCAGACCGATGCATCCGATAATGGGTTAGGTGCGGCATTGATACAACATGGAACCGATGGCGACCATGTCATAGCTTACGCCAGCCGTACTCTCAGTCCAGGAGAGAAAAAGTTTTCTGTCACCGAAAAAGAGTGTCTCGCAATCGTTTGGGGAATCGAGAAGATGCGGCCATATCTAGAAGGCTACCGATTCACCGTCGTTACCGATCATCAAAGCTTGAAATGGCTGCATTCGATGAAAAGTCCGTCCGGAAGACTAGCTCGTTGGAGCATTTATCTACAGCAATTTGACTTTGAGATCAAATACCGCAAAGGAGTCCTCAATAAAGTTGCTGATGCTCTATCCCGAGACCCGATACCTGGCGAGGAATACCTCGAACCGGAACCGATTTTAAGTCTGGAAAATTTCGCACCGTGTGCTTGGTACACGGCAAAGAAAACTTCCGTAGAAAACAATTCCGCCGCCTTTCCAGACTTTTGTGTTAAAAATGGACAACTATACCGACATTTCTGGGACTTAACCGATCTATCCGAAACCGAATTATCCGATCCGTGGAAACTTTGCGTTCCCAAAGACGCCCGCCCGGCCATTATGGAAGAAAATCATGACTCCCCTATGGCCGAACACCGAGGCATTGCCAAAACCACATCCAGAATTTGCCGTAAATACTATTGGCCAGGAATGATGAGAGATATAGCACGCTATGTTAGAAGCTGTCAATCCTGCCAACGGTATAAGCCGTCACAACAACATATTCCCGGTAAGATGCACCCGTCCCGAAACCGACAACCATGGGAAACCGTCACTTCCGATCTGATAGGCCCTTTACCTCGATCCTCGAAAGGTAATAACTTCCTGGTTATGTTCCAGGACCGAGTCACAAAATGGGTAGAGTGCCGACCGATCCGACAAGCAACTTCCAGAGCAGTTACACAGGCTATCTACGAGCAGGTGATCACTAAATTTGGGTGTCCACATACTGTCCTGACGGATAATGGAACCCAATATACCGGCCGACCGTTCAAAGAGCTTCTACAGGAAATGGGTATCGCTCACCGCCTTACCCCAGTCTACACTCCCCAAGCGAATCCTGTAGAACGCACTAACAAAACAATTAAGGTCATGATCGCCCAGTTTTGTGACGAGAATCACCGGAAATGGGACGCCCACCTGTCCGAACTCGCTTTCGCTCTGAATAGTTCCCGACAGAATTCAACCGGATTTTCACCAGCTTTCCTGAATTTTGGCCGAGAACTAGATCCGCCCAAAGCGTTATACCGTGATCCCGTACCGGAAGATGCTCAACCGGAAGATACCGAACCTGCTGACGTAATCGCACGATCTGGACGTTTGAAACAACTGCAGGACGTTTTTGAACTCGTCCGTGTCAATCTTGGCAGAGCCTTCACGGCTCAGAGCCATAACTACAACCTGCGCCGCCGAGATTGGAAATGTCATCTAGGAGATCAAGTAATGAGAAAGGAGAATCCGCTCTCCTCCGCAGCTAAAGGATTTGCCGCAAAGCTAGCACCGAAATACTCCGGACCTTATACCATAACAAAAGTCGTGTCACCCGTGGTTTACGATTTACGGGACGGTTCCGGTAAAAAGCTCCGACATATACACCTTAAGCCGGCCTACGTGTAACCATTTTCCTTCTCTTCCGTTTTAGATCGTAATCGTTATGAATCCGCCGAGACATACACCGATGATTTACCGCCACCGAACACCGAAGATTTACCGCCACCGAATACCGAAGATTTACCGCCACCGAATACCGAAGATATACCGCTACCGAATACCGAAAATATACCGTCACCGAACACCCTGCTAAAAACCGCTCCAAGGCAAGACACACCGTCTACCGTATCCGATATGATCCCCGCTATTGATACAGTCGAAGCTGGAACCGAATCATTGTACTCGGGAGCTGATTCCGTAGACCCACCCGTACGGCGCTCGCCAGAACAGTTTTATACCGACTTCGACCAGTTCGACCCCTTCGACGATCCTTTTGGACAGACCGTATACGGCCGCTCCCCTAGCCCGTCATCCACAACATCTAAACACCGTCGGACATCCGCATCCGTATCCGCACCGTCGTCATCCGTAACGTCCGACCACCCTTCGCAACAAATAATCGACACCCCGACTAGAAAGCCGACCGCAAACCCCCGTCACCCCAACGACGACATCTACTTACCAGTAGATCACGGTCTGTGCTGGAGGTGTGGACATCCTGGACACCGCCGGGAGTCCTGCAAAAACAAGCCAGTGGTGTTTTGTTCTCGTTGCGGCCGCGTGGGGTGGATGTCAAAAGAATGCCAGTGCTCGAAACAAAAGCCAAAGACCTCTCAGCCGGAAGCAGCCGTCGGCGGCTTGGTAGCTGAAGCTTCCAGGCCCCGCTCCTCGGGTAATTCACGTAACAAACAATCCGCACGACTCCGTTCCGCATCCGAACACTCTGGTTCGGACACTCGCCGACACCGTGCCCTACCCGAAAGGAGTGAAGGGACTCGTCTCCCACCCAGAAGGTCCAGTACCCGCAGGCATACCGACGAAGCGACAGTGGAAGAAGGGGACCGTTGTTGCAAGACCCTTCTCCGTTTCCGGCCCTGCAGGGTTTGTGGATGTCCTTATGGACAAATGAGCCACGACACGAGCCGTGCCGGCTCCGGGGTGAAACCGAATCGCTGGTGAGGCGCCTGAGGAGCCACCAGTTGTAACCATCCTCGACACAATGGATCGTCCACAGCTAGAAGCTTTGGAGGAAGAGTTTTTTTAGTGAGTTTATTTTCATTTTTATTATTTTTGTTTTAGGGAATTCAATGGTATTTGAATTGTAGACAATCAATTTAATAAAATATTTTAGGTTAAAATATTTTTTCCGAAGAGGAGGGGGTGTGTAACGTAGGTTACTAGATTTTTACTAATTTATCCGCGTTTCCGTTAATTAAATTAATTTGCTACTGATATTTTGTGGCTACGCGTGACCTCGGTTGCAAAGCACTCTCCAGTACAAACCGACGTGCGCGACGCGCTTCAAAAACTCAATTCCCCACCGCTGATATCTGCGCTGCCGATCGACGACGACATGACGCGGTGCCTCCCGCTTATAAATATAGCAGCACGCACTGCGTTTGGTCTCTTCTCTCCGAGCTCCGAAACCGACCAGACCTACCAGACCGCTCCGACCTGCCGCAGCCGACCGATAAGGTAAAACCACCGCCGCCGCCGCCAGTACCGCCGCCGTCAGCAGCGCCGCGACGCCAGATGTTAGCCGACCGTTCAATGTAAGTACGGGTAAGAATGCAGGTATTTCTTCTTTCTCTCTTCTGTACACGGGTTGATCGGAGCTGCTGGCTGGAATACGGACAGGGCAGCTCTGCTCCTTCCGTGACAGAATAAAGGACGCTACGGGCTGGTGACAGGGTAGCGCTCTTTATTCTACACATTTCTTCTTTCTCTCTTCTGTACACGGGTTGATCGGAGCTGCTGGCTGGAATACGGACAGGGCAGCTCTGTTCCTTCCGTGACAGAATAAAGGACGCTACGGGCTGGTGACAGGGTAGTGCTCTTTATTCTACACATTTCTTCTTCCTCTCTTCTGTACACGGGTCGACCGGAGCTGCTGGCTGGAATACGGACAGGGCAGCTCTGTTCCTTCCGTGACAGAATAAAGGACGCTACGGGCTGGTGACAGGGTAGCGCTCTTTATTCTACACATTTCTTCTTTCTCTCTTCTGTACACGGGTTGACCGGAGCTGCTGGCTGGAATACGGACAGGGCAGCTCTGTTCCTTCCGTGACAGAATAAAGGACGCTACGGGCTGGTGACAGGGTAGCGCTCTTTATTCTACACATTTCTTCTTTCTCTCTTCTGTACACGGGTTGACCGGAGTTGCTGGCTGGAATACGGACAGGGCAGCTCTGCTCCTTCCGTGACAGAATGAAGGACGCTACGGGCTGGTGACAGGGTGGCGCACTTTATTCTACACAGTCCTTCTTTCTCTTTTCTGTGCACGGAGTGACCGGAACTGCGGGCTGGAACACATAAACAGGGCAGCTCTGTTCATTCCGTGGCAGAATAACGCACGCTACGGGCTGGTATCAGGGTGGCGCGCTTTATTCTACACAGTTCTTCTTTCTCTCTTCTGTGCACGGAGTGACCGGAACTGCGGGCTGGAACACACAAACAGGGCAGCTCCGTTCGTTCCGTGACAGAGTAAATAGGGCTACGGGCTGTGATACGACCAGGGTAGTGCTCTTTACTCTTCACACCTATTCTCTCTGACCTGCATTCTGCTCGGAGTAAGAAATTCGCGCACGAGGCCCAAAGGCCTAATCCTGCAAGCTGACGGTGTAGATACTGGACCGATCCTGGTTCCTGGAGCTTTCTTTTGCCGATTAACCGTTACCGTAACCGTCACCGTACCGTAATCTCGAACCGTTAAATTCACGCAACTAATCCGTCACGCACACGCACTTCGTTCGCTCCCCCTCACTCTCCGCTTAGCATTTCCTTTTATTAAACCTGTATCTTAATTAAGTTTTCTTGCATTTCCTTTTTGTATTATAAATTATTGGGTAGTCAATAAAACCTACTTTCTTGGTTGGATTGTGTGTTTCATTTTTGGGAAATGCGTAGGGACACCTGGTTTTCCGTCTCCACTGTTTAAAAGCTACCTAGAGCACGTGGGCCCTTAACCACATTAATCCTAAGGGTGGCGCCCGAGTTTTCCGAAAATTCCGAAATCAACCGCTTTCCTCCTGGAAAACCAAAGTAGCGCTACAATATGTTAAAAATAAAAAAACAATTTGAAGATGGTTCGCGGATTTTATGTATTGCAAAAATAAGAATCAAAAATCGAAACTGTTTGCCTACCTTGTTTCCAAAATGTGCACAGTTCAAACTTAGGCTTCCAGGGTACCCTGCCACTATCTTCTTGCTTTTCATTCTTCAGAAAATATTACGGGTTTTAATCGCTAAGAAGTTTTGAGAGTCTTTTTATGTTTGTGCAGAACGCGAATTTATAATGCGGTTTCTCGGTAATTTTTTTTGTACCTTTTAACTGGCTCACGCGTTGACCAATAACAATTTTTTCGTACGTTTCAATTAATTCTGTCTTCACTTCTGCTTCATGAAGACCTGGAGGGGGCAAACAGTATGCTCGCGCATACATATTTGCAATAGCTTATGTTTATTAATTTAAATTTAGAAAAATATGTACTTTTGTTTTACCTTGAATTCCCTATACTCAATTATAATTTCACCCTATTTAATCTTAAAAATAATATCTGTAATCCATTCTTGTAAAATCCAGAATAAACGTGAGAATTTCATACATCTGTCAAAACTGGTATTCCAACAATAAATTGACATGTTTTGATTGTTGATTTGAACCAATCAGATTGTAATTACGCGATAATTTGCACTAGTGCAAATTATCAGATAATTGCATACTAACTGTTGCGAAAACTGGTGTTTTGACATTTTTTGAAAAAAAATTTAAATTTTTGATTTATGAAATTCTCTCATTAAATACAACTCGTGCAATGGAAATATATTTATAATTTTCGACAAATTTGCACTCATGCGTTTTTAACTGAAAAAGGCACTCGTGCACTACGTGCACTCGTGCTCTTTTTCAACTAAAAATGCATTCGGGCAAATTTCCCAAAAATTATCAATAATTTCCATTGCACTAGTTATATTACTATTGATAATATTATCTTTGCCCGAATAAAGCAGTATTTTCTAGATTTAAAGTTAGATTCTGTACTGTATTCCGAAGGTGCCACTGACAATACGAAGAAATCCAATTGAAATAGAAACTAACGTAGAGCTTGTAAGATCAAGCAATTGAGACAAACGTGAACAATTCGTGGATTTCTCCAAAGATGATATTTATATATTTAAATCTGATGGGAACATCGCATTAAGTATTGACTTGAGACGAGCCAACGAAGAAAAAGTGAGGGGACATTTTGAATTGCCAGTCCGTCGATTTTTATCTGATACTCGAAAGGAATGTGAGCTGGTGGCACCTTACATAAGAACGCCAATGGCAAGCTGACGTCACACCTGTTTTTGCCATATACTTCACCCCCTCGCTCCTCATACGGAAAGTGTCAGATAAAAATCGACGAACAATACCAATTTCATCGTATGTATCTCCTTGAAAGCCCGTATCTCCGAGTTAGGTGCTTTCGCTTATATTTCACTGACTCGAAACCGGTATGCAATGCAATTAGCTCCAATACCCAATGATTGGGAATTGGGGATTCTTCATCATAGAGCAAATTCACACCTATTGTGTAATCTGACCGTGACCAGAGCAATGCAAACTCATCGTATAAGTTATAAGCTGTATGTATGGAGCTTCGGTTGAACAATTTAGATATCTACTTTTGAAAAAAAATATTGGAAAGTTGGAATGAGGACATTTCCAACGTGACTGTAGAGTACAACTGAGATCTCGCTCTCCTTCTGATGACTGTCAGATCAAGACAAGAACTGCCTCAGAATTTATCAGCTAGAAAGAGTTAGAAGCTTTCGATTGGATGCGGATGAATAACGGACTCCCGAATACCTGATAAGTGATCAACTGGGATAGAGTGACCTCGACTACGAATCATTTTTCGACACTAGGGAAGTCATAGGTCAACGAAATGTAGCAAACTAAAATCCGGAAAGTGGAGAAGGAAAGACCAGGACCAATCTTCTAGATTGGTCGATTACAACTAATGTTGAACTCGAACGTCCGCTTTGCGAATTTCTATGAAGACGAGAGCTACGAGTGCTGCGAGCATCTACGAAAGCTCAGGAAAGGCAGCATCGTAATCAACAGGGAAGAGGAGCCACACATACATGAGGGTAGATCTGGGGAGTCAGGAAGGCCGAGCGTCTAAGGCGCTGCGTTCGGGTCTCAGTTCACTTAGACAGGCATAGAGATGATAGGCAAAAGAAGAGATTTAATCATTATGGATCTGAGTGGAGATATAGACGAAGAAGAGGTGATGCGTCTTGCCTCGGGAGCCTGTCCGGATTTTGAGAATGCAATTATCTGAGCTTCACGCAAACAATTCGGAGAATTCTAGTGAAGTAGTTAATGTCTGTGAAGCAAGTTTCATTGAAACCTGGAATCCGTGACAATGTGGTTCAATATTAAACGAATAAGTAATTCGATTGTAACAAAAACTGAAACTTGGTTTCCACTGTATCAATAGAAAGAAAAGTTTAAATATTTCAATTCGGTTTCTACCGTTAACAAGACACCCTGGAAAAGTATATATTAAATTTTTCATTGCTTTGAGCTTCCACAAGAAATTTATAGCACCTAAAAATAGGCCTCCGTAAATGACATAGACACATGGATGCTATAAAGAAAAGAAAAATATTTCTTTGCTCCATATAGGCCTTTATTGAATATTTATGGAGCTGTGTTTCAACATAAATATCGATGTTTCACTTTTGTTAGATACTTACTCACCATTTGGGAATTGAGGTGAGGTGTAAATTGGGACAAAGCTTGAAACAGAAAATATAGCATAAGTCAAAGAGAAAGAAACAAGGGTCAAAACAATAGCTCATTAGTTTTTTCTTTTTCACGTTTGGAGCTTTTTATTATAGAAGCTTGTATGGATGAAAGAACAACTGTATTGTTTTTTTCCCTTGTCTTAAATTACCTATTTGCTTTGCTTTGAAATTTTTTTCTCGTATTCATTTTTAAGCGCCTAAAACCGTAACGGGGGCACTTAATATAACAAAGGCATTGAAATTTTAATTAAGCACTGTACAGTTTCCTCCTATTTTTATCGTATTAGTGGTAATAAAAATCCAGGCCTCCTTTATGGCGAATATTACAAAAATTAAATGCAGTTATCCAGGTATTAGGTATTTAATTAAACGCAAACCCAACTTTGGAAAACAAATTAGTGTTTTAGTGTGTACACAAAGAAATGTCATCTCTTATATGAACCTAATTTTGTCTTAATAGTCTAATTAAGGTATTCACATTAAAAATAAGCTCAGAGGTAGAGCAGGCCAACTTATAAGTTCTCGAAACCCCAATTCCTATTTGGAGATCAAACGACTTCTGAATTTACATTTTGGAGATTCTAGAGACCTCTCAGCTCTTATCCATGACCTCCGACGACTCAAACAACAACCTGGCGAGTCTCTCCTTACTTTCTACAACAGACTCCAAGTACTGAATGCAAAAATGCATTCTTCTATCCAAAAGTCACCACACCTTAAAACAGTAGATCAAAAAGAAGCACAGTCCTCCCTTGTGGAATCTATGGCCCTAAACACTCTTCTTAAAGGCCTAGAACCTCGCCTTGGCCAGATTATCAGAGCTGGAAGCCCACACACTCTCTCAGATGCTCAATGTAGAATCAGGAGAGAAATAAATCCAACTTTCCTATTTTGAGAATCAGAAGATTCCAAAAACTCCTGTTCAAAAAGTTTTGATCAACAAACCACAATCACCCATAAAATGCTTTTCTTGCGGAAAAATTGGCCACACAGCCAATCAATGTAGACAACAAGCTTCCAGTCGTTCAAACTTCACTCAATACCCAAATCAAAATTTCCAAAAAACGATAACAGCTAACTACTCAGGCACCGCAAACCAACAACCAATGTTCCGCAAAATAGAACCCAAAATGCATCTACTTCGAAACAATTCGTACCAAGATACGCTTCAACTACCCCTGAAAGAAACCCCAATTTTTACCCTAACCAGCAAAAAACTTATCTTTTAAATGATTCCTCTAATGAAACATATGCCAACGAATTTGAGTACGCTGAAAGCCCTCATTATGAACAAGATGCTAGTTATGAAGAAAACGAATATGCTGAACAGTTCACTACTGATCCGAACGCTGAAAATTATCGGGATTTTCTGGTACCTTTTACCAATCACCATTCGCCAGAGAATACCCCTCAAGATCAGACTTCAAATATCGAGACTCAAATACAACTTCTGAATCTAGACAACATGAATCCGAACTTCAATTTTCGGGAACAAGCATTTCTTTAAACCGACTTCTAACTGTTAATTCGAAAAATCTGTACTACATTTATGATGCTTCCAATAAATTCAGATTAGGTACTTATTGATACAGGTCCAGGCATTTCAATTTTTAAAGGAAATACTGTCCATAAATTCCACTATCGTTTCGAAGAAAACGTAACCATTCAAGGTATCACCGATCAAAAACTCCAGATCCACGAATCAACACTTGTACCGTTCCCCCTCCAAGATCCTCACAAAGTGTATATTTACAACTTGAATATTGATTTCGATGGAATTTTAGGGTTGGATTTCCTAGAACATTATCAATGTATGATAGATTTGAAAACTAAAAAACTTGTAAACTATCCCTCTTCATAAAGTTACTGAAGATGACTACCCTAATAATGCAAAACCAAACAACACTCAAACAATTCTTAACAAAATATCTATAGAAGCTAGAAGTGGAAAGATCTTTAAACTGAAGTGTAATCAATACAACACAGGTGCAGGTTACTCTTTTTTTAAGGAAAAGAAAAAGTCAAATTACCTAGTGCTTTAGTAAAAGTCAATGAACAAGGTGAATTTTTAACCTCAATTATAAATATTAACGCTATAGAAAAAACCGTGGAGCTTGTCTATCGAACCATTTGTCTCAGAAAGTGAAACTCAAAAAACCATTCTAATTTTTAACAACTCTAACCTCGACTATGACGATACTTATGATAGGCAAATGTCCATACAAAATGAACTTCGTACAATACATTTAAACGACGAAGAAAAAGAACTAATAACCAACTTATTGCTGAACTTTACCGACATTTTCTAACTGGAAGGTGACACCCTCACATTTACTAGTGAGATTAAACACCCTATTGACACCAATAATGCAAAGCCTTTGTATACCAAATCTTACAGGTACCCCCAAATCCACAGAGAAGAAGTCCAATCCCAAGTTACCAAAATGCTAGACCATAATTCGTCATTCTGTATCTCCATGGTCTTTTCCCGTCTGGGTCGTTCCAAAGAAACTTGATGCTTCTGGCAAACTCAAATGGCGCGTCGTAATCGACTACCGTAAAGTCAACGAACTTACTGTAGATGACAAATACCCGCTGCCTGATATTTCCGATCTTCTGAATTAATTAGGAAAATGTTAATATTTTACCACCCTTGACTTAGCCTCAGGTTTTCACCAAATAGAAGTAGACCTCAAGGATGTTTTAAGAAAATCGCTTTTTCCGTAGAAAATGGCCATTACGAATTCGTATATATGCCCTTTGGATTGAAAAATGCCCCGTCCACATTCCAAAGAGTCATGGACAATATTCTCCTCGGCATTCCAAACGAAAGATGCTTAGTCTACATGGACGATATTATCGTTTACTCTCCTACCATCCACGAACATATTTCAAGGCTAACCGAAGTTTTTAAACACCTCCGTAAAGCTAACTTAAAAATCCAGCCGGACAAATGTGAGTTTCTTCGAAAAGAAGTAGCTTACCTGGGACACCTTATCACTCAGGACGGTGGGTGTAAAACCGAACCGTGCAAAATTAGTTGTATTCAAAACTTCCCCACACCCAAAAATCCAAAAGACATTAAATCCTTTCTAGGATTAGCAGGATATTATCGTCGATTTATCCCCAATTTTGCTAAAACATCAAAGCCCTTGACAAAACTCCTCCAGAAAGATGTTCTATTTCACTTCAACCCAGAATGCATATCCGCATTCAACGAATTGAAAAACGCACTAGTTTCTGACCCGATTCTGATCTATCCCAATTTTGAAGAGACATTTCTATTAACCACCGACGCAAGCGCTTCTGCCATCGGAGCAGTTTTGTCACAAGGCCATATAGGAAAAGGTCTCCCTATAGCCTATGCCTCTCGAACGCTGTGCAGTAGCGTGTCAAATTTTTTGGGGGCCCCCCCCGCGAACTTTTTTTTGAGGCCCCCTATGTCACTATTATATTTTCCAAAAATAACCAATTATTATGTTTGATATACATAGGTATTACTTTTTCTTAGAGTATGGGGCCCCCAATATACCAGGGGCCCCCCCGCGTGGCCCCCAATATACCGGGGACCCCCCGCGTGGCGGGGTCTGCGGGGCCGTTTGACACGCGCCTGACGCTGTGCAATGCCGAAAATAAATACTCTACCATAGAGAGAGAATTACTGGCCATTGTGTGGGCAGTTAAACATTATAGACCTTATCTCTTTGGTCGAAAATTTGTCCTTATCACAGACCATCGCCCTTTAACTTGGCTTTTCTCAGCTACAGACCCTGGAAGTCGTTTAGCTCTCTGACACTTGAAACTCGGAGAATACGACTATCGAATCGAGTATAAACCTAAGAAAATCAATAAGAACGTGATGTCCTATCTCGAATAAAAGTAAACCATATTAAATATTGTTCAGATTTAGGCTCCAAAATTCACATACTCGCTTCTAACAAAGAAGAACCTGATATTGACGATATAAGAAGCCGCCCAAGTCAACAACAACAAAAAATTCCAATCGTCGAAATTGAAAACAATGATGAAACAACCCTAATTGAGGAAGAATAAAACTCTTTCGTAAATCTCTACAAAACCAGATCAATTATTGACTACAACTTCTGGACAAGTTTTACAAAAATATTGTACCTTTCTTTTGGCAAACCAAACTAACAGACTTACATTACAAAATTATAGGTGATTCGAGGAATTCGAGGAAAATTTCGATTTTCAACCTAATCAGGTTAACATTTTATCCAGCAAATCTGTAAAGGCACGCAAATACTTCATAATTCCCATTCCTTGCAAAAATGAGAAAATAGTCCCTACTCTCTTTTACTCGCTTTTCAAGTGTCAAAACGAATTTGACCCTGAAAAAACCTTTTGCATAGAAAACAATCTGCAATTACCTATTCTTGAAATATTTTCCTTTATATTTGCCGAAAAAGACATTAAGCTTAAGATATGCCAAAATATCGTCAAACCCCCAGACCAAATCCCAATTATCCTGGACCAATATTAAACTGGAAAAACAAATTTACATCGTGGAATCAATGAAACCGTTAGAAGGATTAAAGACAAATACTCCTGGCAAGGTTTAACCAAAGATGTTGAGAAATTCATCAGCATACATGCGTAGCTGCATATGTTTTTTTTTCAGGTGATATTTAATAAATACTTACCGGTGATTTGGTATACTTTTCCAAGCTCCTGACAGCAGTTTCGAAATATTTCTCGCCATATTCAAGTCTTTGTTCTTGACACAACTGTTTCCACATTTCCCTGGCTTGACTCAAGATAATCTCGTCCGAAACCCAGGTATTGCCAGAAGTCAATTCTCCAGGGGCTACCACAACAACATCGACACCTCTAGATCTAATTAAAAAAAAAAAAATTGAATTTAATAAAAATGTCCAGGCGTTGCGCAGAATCGTGACGGCCCATTGTACGGTTTCCTGCTGTGTGTTAGAACAAAGCTTATGTGAGAGCTTCACATGTAATTTGGGAAAACTCTTTGCAATAAAGAAGTTATATTAAATTACTGAAGTGCGGCTCCTTTTTCGTTTTGACTAGTGTATAAAGGCACCTATTATCTATTCTTGAGAGAAATGAAGAGACTAGTATATTCTTACCTCAATTCCTTTCTCAAACATTCAGCTTGAGATTCGATGGCCGCCAATAATCCGCAATGAATTCCCCTAACTGGATCCGCTATTCTGCATAGTCCAGATGTCATGTATATGATTCTGCCTCTTGCCCTACGTACCAATGGAAGCATAATTTGGGTCACCCTTGTTGGCCCAAGAAAGTTCATTTCTGTTGCTTTTTTGATGACCTACAAAAAAACAAACAAAATGTATTGCTGCTTTCTGTAAGATTTTTCAAAAATTTTCATTTATTTAATTTCTTGGAAAGTTCTAACTGTCACTCTATTTATCAATTTATTTTTGGGAGCCACAAAACTAACGATCTATCAATATTTTCCGGTTTCTAACTGCAAAGTGCTTTTTGTTTTTTGCTCTTGTTTTCTTTCTGTCGAGCCATTCTTTTTTAATGAGAAACTTTACAGATTTAATAATGATTATAAGTAAAATTGATAAGTGTCTATGACTACTGATAAAATAACGATGAAACAAATTTTTGTGTCTACTTACAAATTTAGTTCATTATTTATCAGTCATAAAAAAACCAAAACTTTAGAAGTAATTTTACTTATGCCACCTGGGACACATATTTTATCGTAGGCGTTACAGTTTTAGTTTTATTAAACTTTGAATCATAATAAAATGGTTTTGAACGTCTCGCTAATGTACCATCCCCATAAAATTTTATTGTGACGATAAATTAATCTATTTTAAAATAAAATAAATGTAGGCATTGGACTCTGGGCTCTTTAACAAGTTCTCCCAAAATTTCATATTGCCTGATAGCGATTTTTCTATGTATATTTGCCATTTTATAAAACTCAGAGCCCTCGGCGTTTAGTTTAAATTAATATTTAAATACATTAACGCCCGGTTGGATTTTTCCGTTTCCTATTTGGTTACCGCTACATGGAACGCTAATCCTTTAGAATTTTTAAAATTATATCTGGCATCTCGTTTCCTATTAGGCCAGCGCACATAGTCTACCGCTACATGGAGCGGAAATCATATAGGACTTGTTAAATTATATCTGACGTCGCGTTTCCTGTTAGACCAATGCACATAAATTAAATAACTACGCTCATTTTGCCAACCATGCTGTTACATGACTTTTGACATTGGATTGGTTTTCAATAATAATGAATGAAACAACTCGCAGAGATTAACTTTTTTTGTAGCAGCAAAATTCTTTCCAACAGTAATTAAAAAAAAAAACTTATGAAAAACTTTTTCATAGTTGCAGGCAAGCACTTCGTCGCTGTAGAAAATATACTCATTCATAACAAGTGTTTCTACTGTTCCAGGAAAAAAAAAATTGTGGCAGCGAAGAACTTCACTGTTACAACCAAGGTACTTTTGGCAAACTTAGTAAAGTGCGTTCTACTACTAGAATAGATCGTTTTGCAATTGCAGCTTAAATGTCTGCTATGATAGCCGAAAATCCATCAGTAAAGAATTTTTGGCTAGAGGATTTCTCAGTGCAGAATCAACAGAGATAATAAAACGAAATAACGAGAAATATTACAAAATTATTGCCCCACCTGAAAACAATTAACCTCAAAAAATGAAAACGGTAATGGAATAGGTTGCAGTGCAATGGATGTCTGACGATCGCAGAGGGTGTGCGCTGTTCTAATAGGAAACGCGACGTCAGATATAATTTAACAAGTCCTGTATAATTAGCGCTCTATGTAGCGGTAACCAAATAAGAAACGAAAAAATGCCGCCCGGTTTATTCATCTTCACATAAACTATCTGCAAGATAAATTTAACGTTCTATAATTCTATTGGTCGGCGGATAACTAGCTGACCAATGCAATTACAGATTGCGTTTCTATCCGTCAGATTATTTGACAGTTTATCAGAAAGTGAGAAAACCTCCCCCAAATGAAGAAGGCGAGAGAAACGGCTTTACGCGAAATCTCGTTTTTTATTTTTCATTATTTTTTCTTCAAAAAGGCTGCACAATGGTGCTGCACTTCAATTCAATGGAAATACGCAAATAGAACACTTTATATTTTATAGATAATTATATCAAGAATCGGTAGGTACTTTAGAGGCAATGATAAGAATGAGAAAACATAATTAAATTTAAATTAAAATTAAAATTTTTGATGCTATATTTGAACGTTGTTTTCCCAGGATTCAAATATCCCAAGTATTTCCTTGAAGGATTCTGAAATGCCTATTTAGATTCAGCCAAGGGCGTCCATAGAATATTTTTCAGGGGGGGGGGGGGGCAAAAACTTGACTTATTTTTAGTTTTTAAATAATATTAGATTATACCACGAGTCAATAATTATAGCTATTATTCCCGAGAAATATTTACGAACTGAGCCGCGTTAGCGGCGAGGGAGTAATATTTCGAGGGAATAATAGCCATTATTGCGAGTAGTATACTTTACTTTATTTACGACAATAATGACCATTAATCCCTCGCGGGAATAAAATATGGCATTATACTGCCAATATCACAAATATAATACTTACATTATATGTCAATCGTAAATAAAACCATTTAAGTAAAGTCCGTCGTTTTTAATCTGATACTCCAAAAAAATGTGAGCTGGTGACTCCCTATGTTAAAACGTTAATGGTTACCTGACGTCACACCCGTTTTTATGTGGTTTCTGCCATGTGCTTCACCCCCTCGCTCCTCATACGGAAAGTGTCAGATAAAAAACGACGGCCAATAGGTAACCATACGTATATTACTGAATGTCTACTGAATGAACATAAGCAGTCTAAACTGTACTCATTTGTAATGACGTCATTTTGAAAAATAAACACACATTGCACAGAAAGAATGTCAATTTGACAATTATTATTTATTGTGTAAGCAACTTTTAGTATCTATTTTGCTATTCTGTTTTTTTTATTCTTCTGGTAGCAATGGTAGCATCATGAAACAATAATAATCTTCAAGCCTAGGGGGGGGGGCAAGTGCCCCATTTGCCCCCCCCTATGGACGCCCCTGGATTCAGCGCTTATTAAATTTTTGAAACTTGCAGGAAATTGCATGGGTTCTAACCAGGTAGGTATGTAAGTAAATGCTACACCTTTAGGCAGCCGAATAACTTTCAGGAAGTTAAGGGAGTTTTAAGCTATCAAAAATAGTAATACAAAAGTTAAGCAGCTTGAGCTATGCAATTCAATTTATTAGAAAGTTCTCGTGCCTCAGACGCTACGCAAATATCGGCAACACTAACAATACGGTATTTTAAATGGTATTTTATAGTTCTCGGAAACGAAGACACAAAAATCCTCTAATCTCTTATTCTGTTTACAATTTGACAGCTGAATTGAGTGATCTAATCATTTTTTTTTTTTCTTGTTTGCCAACTTCTATTTATTCTGAAGTTTCGTTAATTTTCCCTTGGCGTTTTTTATACAGGAATTATTAGAAGTTGCTATTTTTGCAGACGTAAATGGAGCGTCAACTAATTTTGACATAACATGGTGTTACGGTAAGGCATCCGCTAACTCCCGTTAGGTAGCGGACTCCGCTAACGCTAACACCGTAAGAACTGTCATACTTGTCAAATAATGTTACGGTATTTGAAATTTGGACAGCACAAGAACTATCTATTATTTTTGGAAAATTCTCTTTTGCTTTTTTAGTTGTGAAATAATGGATAATTCCTCAGTGAGCACTAACTTTATTATATTGTAAATAAGGTGAATATCTAGGCAAATAGGGAGTCGTATAATTTAATGAATAGGTACAGTAGATATTACAAGGTACCTCGAAAACTTTCAAGTTCGAACAAGGCTGAAACCGCAATGTATAAACTTTGAAATATGTATCCCATAAGGCAAAACCCGATGTAGAGCAAAATAATAATAATGTAAGTTTTTCTTGGTGAATGGAACAAAATGGAGGTGCTAGATTCTAGTTTGATTTGCCTATCTCTATTATTTCTTTGTTATCCTTTTTTCAGCCACCGTTCGTTCTCTACAATTCAACAACATTTTCGATAACTTATAATTTCTACAGTCTAAATAGGTCTTTTGTGGTAACCACAAAAGCTCAATAATTATTGTTCTGTATATATGTACATAAGGAGACTATCGGGAATCATTTCTGAATAATTTCCAAATGGAATATTCCGAATATTCCGCCTAATCCATTTGAATTCCTGGATTATTGTACTAGATATTGCTACGACTTAATTGAAAACCAGCATCTGATATTTAGGTGAATGATAATATGACATTACCTCAGTAGTTATTATTTTAATCTCATTGAGTATCCACTTTTTTATCTCAACAAGAAAGAAATTAATACATCGATATCTTTTCGATTCATGCCAGATTTAAGAAAAAAAAAAAAAAAAAATGAATCAACATTTTCAACTATACAAAGTATCTATAATTAGAAAAAAATAGATACATTATGGAATTACTTTGAAGAAAATGATAATAATAATACATATTCCTATTTATTTGTCTACTCTTATCCAGCATCACCATATAGAAACGGTTAAGCGTAGATATTGTTTTGTCCTTTTTCGGCTGCGAAATGCAACGGAAATTGCCTTTCTTATTTCGTTTTATTTACTGACAAAATACAGTGAATTTTAATTTGGAAACATCCACTATTCTACATAGTTTTCAGCATGATTTGCTCTATATTCATAATAGGAAATATTTTTTCAGACTTATACTTGAGAAGACTTGCCCAACGCCCATCTATGAACTAGTTCAGTTCCTAAGTTGGTTTCACTTTATCATCAAGAGTATCAGCTGCGTAGATTGAAAGTATCAAGGACCATTTTCTGGTGAGAGAAAATTTAAGCGAAAGTTATGTGAACTAAACTTTATTGAGAGTCGACTGACTTTTCTCAGGTTAGGTCAAATGGGAGTTGTGTAGACTTTAATTTTAAGGCCAAAACTCAGCCAGCTTGAGGATGAATAGTAACATCGTCGGATTGGGTGAGATACCTGGGTCTCATTAGACAAAAACCTGCGGACAAGGGCAGCCAGATGATGAACGTTCTAGTCAGGAATATGCCGAGAACACTGGTCTTGAAACTAGGAATAGAATGCTTATAGCTGGCGCTGTGACATCGGCCATATTGTACGCCACGCCAGCTTGGAGTCATATACTTAGATGCAAGTATTACCGTGACATATTGAGTAGGGTCAACAGGAAAATAGCCATTGGCATCACATTTGCGTACAGAACGGTGCCCACAACGGCGGTCGAGGCGGTGGCCGGACTTCCGCCAATCGATCTATTGGTCGAGGAGAGGCGAAAAGTCTATGAGATTGGGAACCGATGTTCCTCCGTAGAGATCTCCTTAACCATAATTTGAACATTCTCGAAGCCTGGCCTTTTTTGAATGTATCCCTTGATTGCCTCTTCTGTTGCGGTTCTCTTAATTCTACTCAAATAGAACCATGCCCGTCTATCACCACCTTCAAAATTTGGGTCTGTTTCGCCGGTGCCAAAGTTTTTACGATTTTTCCCTTTAATATAAGCCACTTGAAAATCATTCGCTTTTTCATTTATCTGTTCACCTACTTCTTCTTCAGAATAGCATCCATCTTTTTCGTCAGAGGTATTAGATAGGTGGCAGGCAGACTTCAGGTGTTTGTCCATCGATTTGGTCTCTGCCCTATCTCCATGAGAAGACTTCTGCCTTGCCTGTCTTCCCACTTTTATATCAGTCTCCAGTGTATGGATCTTTTCATCCAAGAATCGTTTGCTTTGCTTCAGAATGTTGCTCTTGTCAGCCAGCCCCTCTAACAACTTTTTCAGATATTCAATCTCCAAGTTCAATTTTGCCGTTTCGACCTCATGCAGCCTGTCCCTATCCCTGTATAGTGCACCGTCGTCAGACTTGGCCATAAGGATTGCATGAATGCATTCGTGACAAGCAAACAACATGATTCTAGACTTCATTTGGGTGACCTGAGCTTCCGAGGTAGTAAAGCCTGAGCATTCCAAGCAATGAACGGCTTTACAGAAATCACACACCATCTTATACTTGATCTCCTTTTCACTTAGTGCAGATTTACACTTTGAGCATGATCTGTCAATTCTAATTTGCCCGGACTATCAGTCAGTCCTATGATTATAGAGTTTGAGGTCGCTTTTGTCGAAAAAAATAAACAAATGCGGTCAGTCATAAAAGTTCAATCTGCCGGGACTAAACATCCAAGATTAAAGTTTGTTTACCTTATCGAACCTCTAAAGAACAAACAAATTCAAATTCTCAAACACTGACAAAAACGGTCCCATGCACTGCCACAATTATTGTTATTTACAGCAGATAAGTTTTTGTTTGCGTTTTGTTTGCGTTTGCTTATTGTTTGCAATTAAACTCTAATTTGCCACTAGACGGCTTGTTCAAACTTTTTGCAAATTACTTACATCGATTATACACATTAAAAATCACATATGCTGAAAAAATCACAATTTATTTACTAATTTTAAGCACTAAAAACATCAAAATTCCAGAACTCAAAATAAAACACTGCTTGCCTTCACGAAACGCTGGTACATCTGTGTATACACAGTGTATACATTGTGGCACACATATGCTTTATTAGGACATGGCACTTTTGGGTCATATCAGAAGAGGTTCAGGAAACGGGAAAGCTAGGAGTGCTGGTATTGCAAGGCACAGACACGCCGGAACACACAATCTTTAACTGCTTCAAGTTCAACATACAAAGAGAACTGGCAACAACAGCATGCGGTGAAGCAGTCACCAAAGACAACATCGCTGACGTCTCAGTGGTCACCAGTGAGAAACATTGGGTATGTATCGTAGATATGCTGAGAGATATTATGAAGGAGTAGTGCGAGGAGGAGAAGAAAAGAGAAAGAGCAGAACAGAACTACGGAAATTTCTCTGTAGTAGGTAGTGTCTCGCGGCTTTCCGGAGATGATGGGGAAGGGTTTTAGTGGGATAAATTCAAGTGAACTTGTGAGACTTGGGAGGCGCATATCGCCTATTTTTAGGTTAGAGCAAATTTTAGCGCTCAATTCTCCAGTTATAAGGTGAATGATAATAGGAGCAGATAATTTTCCATGATTAGATGAGAACAAAACCCGAACACATTTGATATCTCAAATCAAATGTTGCAGAAGATAAGAAGTCAAAGCCTAGGTTCCTTCCTAACTAATTTCATGGATTAAATAAATATTGCCACTGTTTCATTCTTATCGATGTATCAGGTGCCAATCGAATGGACAAGCGGGAGAAAAGATCTAGATTCCGTTCTCGATTGCAGAGAGCCGACAATACTTGTGCACAATCCTGCAACATTGCCGGATGGCTAGAAAATTCGCGAATGAAATTTTACGGCGCAATGGTCCAGTGAATTTGAGACGAACGGAACTGAATTATCTAGATAGTTCTAGGGGCGACGATGCGATACAAAAGAGAGTCGATCGCATAGAGAAACAGACCAAAAAGAGAGTAGCGAATTAAACGAGAGAGATCAGCACCGCATTCCTTTATGCCTGTAGCGCAACGCAGACGTCGCAAAGTTGTCCATTTATTTATCGCGTCGGGATTCGACCTACGTGCTCGTTTCCGTCTCATTCTAGCAACATTGAAGCACTACAGAAGAAGAAGAAGGAGACAGAACAGTAGATATTTCCATATTAACTGACAGCTGTTGTTTACGTAGATAAACATAACCTCAGTTCACTTCTAGGAAAAATATTGAAAAAAATAATTTTCTATTTTTCCATTTATTCAACAATTGTAATATGAGAAATGTAAACAAAGGGCTTTCGAGAGCCCTCATTATGTGTCAGGTCAGTGTTGTATTTTTTTATATTGCATAAATAATTACATTATACTTATTGTTTTATTTTTATTATTGTTAGACTGAGGATAGTTCAATGTTTTCGTTTTCTATCACACATTTTTTGTATTTGGAGAGTTATTTATTATTAATTTCATTACTATTGTTGATATTATTCGTATTACAAGAGTTTATTGTTTTATTTCATTACTACTTGAAAAATTCAGATTTTGTTTATATTATTTATATTTTAAGAGTTATTATTTATTTCATTATTGCTTGAAAAATGCCGCTAATAATTTTCTCAATAAAACTAGCTTGATAAAGAATTAGGTATTTCCATTAAAACCGAATAATCTTCAGTACCAATTTAAATTTCCCGCCATGCGTCCCACAAGTTTAGTTCATCCTGTAGCTCACGGAGGCGCTACCAGGCATACAGCGGTGCCGATCTCTCTCGTTTAATTCGCTACTCTCTTTTTGGTCTGTTTCTCTATGGTCGACCGGTGAAGGAAAGTCAATGTGTCCAGAATGGGCTCTTTCACTGATTTCTGAAATTGGCATAATTGGATGAAGCATCTAAAAATTAAATTTTTTGCTCCCTTACTTTTGAAAAACTTGGAGTCCTTATTGAGAAAAAAAATTAAAAAAAAAATCTCTAAATAAAAACACGGAATTAACGTCACAACTTGCATTTTGAGAGTGTTGCAGCACAGAAATTTTGTGATATATTTATTTTGAAATGTTGGCAAAATAATAAGAAAAATTGTTAACTTAATTGCTTAGGGATTCAAGGGTTTATAACATTCATTTTTTGAATTATTATCATATTATCACAACTGGTAACAGCGTAATCAAAGCTTCAAGCCAGCGGCCACCAGAACAGCTGTGTGCTATTGGCGATGGACTCGATGGAGTCTTCTTATATTTAATTGGCAGAAGATGTTTTAAGAATTTCAAATTTTTTCACTTTTGAAGTGCCTGTAGAAAACTCATTTAGGCTCGTACATAATTTTTTTTCGGCAAATATAGGTACCTGAAATAGTCCCTCATTTAAGATTACGTATTTAAATTTTGGTGAAAGAGCCCATTAGTTGAGAACTGAACGCGAATAAGTTAATGATTGGATAATTAGTGAAACGCGAGTCAATAGGTAGATAGCAAGTTGTAATTTCGTTTTGTGACAGTTAGGCTTGTATGCTTGAATGTTACATCGATAGAAAAATTAGTAGGTTTTGATGAAACAAAAA
The DNA here is from genome assembly GCA_917834065.1 of Ceutorhynchus assimilis. Classification (NCBI taxonomy): domain Eukaryota; kingdom Metazoa; phylum Arthropoda; class Insecta; order Coleoptera; family Curculionidae; genus Ceutorhynchus; species Ceutorhynchus assimilis. The sequence continues at coordinate 30,633,643 of OU892281.1, read as the reverse complement.
TATAATTGATCAAGTTCTGTAGGATTTTCTTCTTCTTTTGTATATTTTTAACACAAATTCTTAGAAATCATCCAATAGCTTATTGTCCAATGTAGGTATCTCTTTTTTCCCGTACCACTATTTTTATTTGAACAGGTCGCTTAGACATTTTCACAGCTGTGATCCCTATACTGCGAAAACTATTACATTTAATTATTATTCAATAATACTACGGCAATTGCGCTGTCATTACTCCAATTGTTCTGGGTTTATATTTTAATTGGTGTTGCCGTAAAAATACAAAATACGAAACGCATGCAACTGTTACCGCAACCAAAAATCAACTAGGTAACGATTAAAAGCTCCAAAATGACATTTAATTTAACTTTCATTTAGTTTAGCGTTTAGCAGTAGGTTAGTTAATAAAATGTAGGTTATAATTACATTCAAAATAGTAAACTTTTCCAATTTTGAACATAATGCCTGCCTGCAGTTCAGGATGATAGAAATCAGAGAAAATGAACCTTGTGCAACTTTGTAGATAGTCATTTTTGTTTTTAATATAAATACATTTTGTGTATCCCAGGTTGCAGTAATAAAAATTGTCTTTCAAGCTGCAGCTTTTTTATATAAATATCTACTTGTAAACATAATTTTTGCCCATTACGATTTTATCGAATTTGGCCAAGCTGTAGAAAAAAAAATTGTCACTTCCTAAGCTCCTGCACATTCTTTGAAATAATAATTTGTTCTTTCCTCCTCCAGACAAAACTTTTTTCTTACCTGTGGTGGAATCCATTCAATTTCTCCTAAAGCCACCCAAGAAGCAGCATTAACAACAGCCCATAATCCGTGTGCGCCATCTGGCAAATTTTCTACAACGCTCAACGAAGCTGATAATATTTGCGTTTCGTTGGTGACATCTAGCTGTAGAGCGTGCAATCTAGCCGAACAAATCTCTTTCAATTCTACAGCTGTTTGGCTCTCTTCCAGATTCTGGAATCCTGCAAAAACCGTAAATCCTTGTTCGTCGAGGTAACGTGCGAGGGCGCTGGCTATACGAGAATCGCATCCAGTTATTAGGACTGCTTTCCCGGCGGCCGTAATCTGGAACAAAGAGGACACATTTTATGGATTTGGATTGTTTTGAGGTGATGTAGGCGTGAGATATATGGGGAATATTTGAAACTAAAACGGTGTTTTTCTTTTTAAATTAAATTGATACACAATAATGTCTGGAAAGGATAAATTTTCTATCTTTTTGAACTTGGGCCAGATTTTTAGTTTATTTAAATTTGCTAGCTTGAAGCAGGCTAGATAGATACACCAATAGTCATTGAGAGGCACAATATATTTATCAGATTAGTTACTTTAAATATAAATTAAAAAATCAACTTGATTTCAGCTCAGTACTCAATTTGTGTTCTAGAATTAGCAAATACTACGTATCTACGTGGAAGTTTATGGTAAGCTAGTATGTAGCATATTACGCACAAGCTCAGGTGCGTAATTTCATGAATGTATAATTGCTTGGAACGTGAGTTCTATATGTTTACTTTACCTTCGACCACATTTCTTATTAGAAAGTGCGAACTACTGCTGGACAGACCATCGGACGAACCTGCGCATTCCACCCAAGCTTTAGATATAAAACAAAAACAGATCAAACGCAAATTTAACATAGAATGCCTTCAAGACGATCATATCAGGACAAACTTCCAATCCTCTCTAAGCCAGAAACTTGCGTTGGAGTACCCGGGGGAAGCATTGAAGAGCACTGAAAAATACTAAAGACCGTAATAACATCTGCCTTGGAAGAACTGGTCGGTTACATACAAAAGAGATATTAATATGAGATGAGACGATGAGAACGACACTGAAATCCGAGACCTAATGTATAAAAAAGGCAATTGTTTCGTGTTGTAAATAAATACACACGTGAAGTTTTTTGCTTGATTGAATTATTATAGCTATTTATGTACCAACGGGATTATGTAGATTATAATGCCCGAAGGCGAAACTAGCCCGAGGGCGCCTGGCCTGAGGGATATATTTCGCCTGAGTGGGATTATAATCTAAAAATCCCCGTGGTGCATACAATGCTTTATTTGATACTCAACATATGTTCTTTCCTCAATTTAGTATCAAACAAAATCAGTTAAACTTTTGTGACAGAATATTGTTTTGTATTTTGACATGTACCTGTATCTAGAAACGAAACAGTTTAATACATCTATAAACATTGTAGCGCCACTTTGGTTTTCCGGTAAGAAAGCGGTTGATTTCGGAATTTTCGGAAAACTCGGGCGCCACCCTTAGGATTAATGTGGTTAAGGGTCCACGTGCTCTAGGTAGCTTTTAAACAGTGGAGACGGAAAACCAGGTGTCCCTACGCATTTCCCAAAAATGAAACACACAATCCAACCAAGAAAGTAGTTTTTATTGACTACCCAATAATTTATAATACAAAAAGGAAATGTAAGAAAACTTAATTAAGATACAGGTTTAATAAAAAGAAATGCTAAGCGGAGAGTGAGGGGGGGCGAATGAAGTGCGTGTGCGTGTCGGATTAGTCGCGTGAATTTAACGGTTCGAGATTACGGTACGGTGACGGTTACGGTAACGGTTAATCGGTAAAAGAAAGCGCCAGGAACCAGGATCGGTCCAGTATCTACACCGTCAGCTTGCAGGATTAGGCCTTTGGGCCTCGTGCGCGAATTTCTTACTCCGAGCAGAATGCAGGTCAGAGAGAATAGGTGTGAAGAGTAAAGAGCACTACCCTGGTACGTATCACAGCCCGTAGCCCTATTTACTCTGTCACGGAACGAACGGAGCTGCCCTGTTTATGTTCCAGCCCGCAGTTCCGGTCACTCCGTGCACAGAAGCGCGAAAGAAGAACTGTGTAGAATAAGGCGCGCCACCCTGATACCAGCCCGTAGCGTGCGTTATTCTGTCACAGAATGAACAGAGCTGCCCTGTGTATGTGTTCCAGCCCGCAGTTTCGGTCACTCCGTGCACAGAAAAGAGAAAGAAGGACTGTGTAGAATAAAGAGCGCCACCCTGTCACCAGCCCATAGCGTCCTTTATTCTGTCACGGAAGGAGCAGAGCTGCCCTGTCCGTATTCCAGCCCGCAGCTCCGGTCAACCCGTGTACAGAAGAGAGAAAGAAGAACTGTGTAGAATAAGGCGCGCCACCCTGATACCAGCCCGTAGCATGCGTTATTCTGTCACAGAATGAACAGAGCTGCCCTGTGTATGTGTTCCAGCCCGCAGTTTCGGTCACTCCGTGCACAGAAAAGAGAAAGAAGGACTGTGTAGAATAAAGAGCACCACCCTGTCACCAGCCCATAGCGTCCTTTATTCTGTCACGGAAGGAGCAGAGCTGCCCTGTCTGTATTCCAGCCCGCAGCTCCGGTCAACCCGTGTACAGAAGAGAGAAAGAAGAAATGTGTAGAATAAAGAGCGCCACCCTGTCACCAGCCCGTAGCGTCCTTTATTCTGTCACGGAAGGTGCAGAGCTGCCCTGTCTGTATTCCAGCCCGCAGCTCCGGTCAACCTGTGTACAGAAGAGAGAAAGAAGAAATGTGTAGAATAAAGAGCGCCACCCTGTCACCAGTCCGTAGCGTCCTTTATTCTGTCACGGAAGGAGCAGAGCTGCCCTGTCCGTATTCCAGCCCGCAGATCCGATCAACCCGTGTACAGAAGAGAGAAAGAAGAAATACCTAATACAACATCTCATAAGGCAGCAACGGTGGTCGTGTGGGTTAACGCACTCGACTACATGGGAAATGTTGATGGTAGACCGAGTTCGAATCCTGGCCGAAAATTATTTTCGGTCAGACATTTAGTGGCTACTTAGGGTAAAGTGCAAATTAATAAAACAACAACAAAAAAAACACCTCACGGTATTAAAAGCGGCGTTATAGATCATAACGCCCGCTGGGCTTATAATGTCCTCAAGTTGTTATAGGTATAGGCATTATGGATCTATAATAGTTAAGTAGAAAATAAAATTTATTTTTCTACTGACATTTCATAATACGCTATTAAACGATTAAAAGATGTATCATAATGAACTTCATTATAATACAGATTTTCATTATAATACATATTTTTAATATTATACAATGTCGATAGATGGCACCACCAGTTAAGATATTAAACATTTTAAACGGTAATTTTGCGTAAAACAATTATTTTGATAACTATAAAAAAGACTTCGAATTGTTTAAAAGTTACCTAAAGTTTGGGACAAAGAATAATTATTATGGAAAAAATATATAAAAAATCAAGGTAAATCTAAATAAGTTTACCTTTAATAAAGCTGCTGGTGATTATGTTTTATGATGCCTTTTCCGCTATTTTTATGTGAATTTTGAAGTGAGAATATATCGCAAATTTTTAGAATAAAGATAAACCAACTATATATTTGAAATAAGAAAAATAGGGACGTTTAAAAAATTGACTTAAATATAGGCTATTCCATTTAAAAAAATTACTTTTTTGGTCACAGCGCTTTAACGAAAAATCTAATTAAATTTCGAAAGATGTTCTCGAACACCTAGAAAAAAAATACACCAAATGGCTAACTTGATTTTTTGAAAAATTTTTTTTTTAGCGAAAAGGTAGGGGGTGTTCACTTTATACTGGATCACCCTGTACAGTAAAATAGTCTTCATCAGGAATGCTGGTTAATTCTTCTTCAATAAGGAAGTGCGCAGGAGTTAATGGTTGTGGATCTGAAGGATTAGGGCTAGAGGAGAAATAGGCCTAGAATTTAAACAAGCCTCTATCTGAGTGAGGACAGTGGAACATTCTTCAAACGTTAGCGGAGTAGAACCAATAACTCGTTTAAGGTGGAACTTTTTAGATTTTACCCTCGCTTCCCATAGACCCCCAAAATGTGGAGATCTAGGAGGTATTAGATGCCACTTTATACCATCCTCGCTAAGTTTGAATTGGATATTACTGTATTCCCTTTTAAAGAGTTTATGAATTTCGTTTTGACCCCTTATAAAGTTTGTGCCATGATCCGAATAAATATTTGATTTCATGCCCCTCCTTGCAAAAAATCTACGTAGACAAGCCAAGAATGAATTAGAAGATAAATCGCCAACAATTTCGAGATGGATAGCCCGAGTGGATAAACATACAGAAAGGCACTCCCATCCCTTTACTGTTTTGAAGTTTCTAGTTAACCTATCCTTAACAAGAACAGGTCCCATATAATCAGTGCCACATGCTAAAAATGGTCTACTTGGCTTTATGCGTTGTGATGGTAAATATCCCATTATATGTTAAATAACAGAGGCATCAAATGTAAAGCACTTTCTGCATGATCTAACCACCTTCCTAACTAAATTTCTACCAGAGATTGGCCAAAATCTTCTTCGAATAGAAGCCAAGAGCATTTGAGGGCCCGCATGCAGTAATCTAAAATGCTCATGTTCAGCAAGTAATATGGTTAACTTATGTTTGGCCGGTAGTATAAGCAGGGTATTTTTTATCATAGGAAAAATCTAAGTTCCTTAGCCTACCGCCTACTCTTAAAATATCTTGTTTGTCTACAAATGGATTAAGCCGTAATAGTTTACTATTAGAAGATATTTGTTTTGAATTAGTCAAATCCTCTATTTCCTGTTCAAATTCAATATTCTGAACTATCCTTATTAGGTTTGTTAGACTAGCATTTAATTCTTTCGCCCTCAAGTTATCAAATTGTCTTTCATTTCTTGGAACTTTACAATTACTGATGAAACGAATACAGTGAGCAATCACCCTTTGTAGTTTCCTAAAAGAAGAAAACCTGTTGAAAAGTTCAAATTAAACAACACCTACAGTGAAGGTTGCAGTTAAATAAGTAACATTTCTTTTTTCGGGAATGTCTGAAGGACTAACATTAGGTGAACACCCAAGCCAATTATTTTCAGGAAGTGATAACCACTGTGGGTTTGACCACCATAACTCACTACTAATAAGGACACCAGGACTTACACCTCTCGAAAGAAGATCAGCTGAATTTCCCCTGTTTTAACATAGTGCCAGTTATCATTATTTGTCAATTCATGAATTTGGGAAATCCGATTTGTCACAAATATTTTAAATTGCTGGGATTCAGACCTAATCCAAGACAGTACGATCATGGAATCGCTCCAAAGATATATTTTATCCCCTGCTATGTCTAATGCGCGCCGTGCTTTGTTCGTGAGTTCCGCAAGAAGCAGAGCGGGATATAATTCGAGCCTTGGAATAGTTGTAGTTTTGAGCGGCGACACTCGAGTTTTCGCACATAATTAATATTCTTGTGATAAAATAGCCATCACTATCAACAGATCTAATGATCTAAGATAAATACAAGACCCATAACCTTGCCCGCTAGCATCTAAAAAACCGTATAATTGAACACAAATGTGATTTTTTATAAGTACTTGCCTAGGAATCTTTAAATTATTCAAATCAACTAATTGATCCTGGAAATTTCTCCATTTTAATGCCAAATCGAGGGGTAGAGATTCATCCCAAGCCAATTTACATTGCCATAAGTATTGTATTATAATTTTAGCTGTTATAACAATAGGGGCAATAAGACCTAATGGGTCAAATATTTGCGCTATGCATGATAGTGTTTTTCTTTTGGTAAAATGATTATTGGATTGAGTTTGAATAAAATATTTCAAAATATCATCATTTGGTTCCCAATATAAACCAAGTATTTCAATTTGAGAATTATTCCCAAAGTAGACATTATTACTCGAGCTGTTGGCATCATCTGACAAACCTAAAACCTTAGCCTCATTACAATGAAACTTCCTTAGTTCAAAACCTGCTGAACTTAGGACCTTGGTTATTTCATCTTCAATATGTTTGACTTCGTCAACAGTACTACCCCCAGTACAAAGATCGTCTACATATAAATCCTTGGATATTATTTTACATATAAGAGGATTACTTTTAAAAATGTCTTAAGAAATTTCCTTAAGGCACCTAGTTGCCAGATATGCAGCAGGGCCAGTACCATGGGTAAGTGTATTTAAAAGGTAAGGTTGAATTTCAAGAGATGGTTCAGACCTCCAAAGAATTATCTGTAGATTCCGTTGTTCTTCATTTACTAACACCTGTCTGTACATTTTGGCAATGTCCGCAGTGAGAAGAATGTTATGTTTTCTTGAACGTAATATAATTGAAAAGAGGTCATCTTGTACAGTGGGACCAACTAATAGAATGTCATTCAATGAGTAGCCACTGCTTGACTTGCAAGACCCATCAAATACAACGCGAAGTTTTGTTGTGGTACTTGCATTATTTAACACACAATGATGTGGGAGGAAGAAGCAAGTGTTACCCTTCAAACTATCAAAATTAGATCTAGTCATATGACCTAGGGATTCATATTCTTCTATGAATTTGAAATAATCGTTTTTAAGAGAGGGATTTTTCTGTAATTTTTTTTCTAAGTTCAAGAATCGATTTTTACCGACTTGCAGAGAATCTCCTAGAATTGATATGGAATGTTTGAGAGGTAAGGAAACTATAAATCGACCATCCTGATTGCGTGTCGTGGTAGATTCAAAATTATTTTCACATTTTTTATCATTTAACGATAAATGATATAACACATCAGATTTCTCTTCAATTTCCCAAAATCGGCTTAATTCTTGATCCAGGGTTTAGTTGGGGAGCTGGCGTCAAAAACATGCAAGAGTTTTCGCAAGGCGGATATTTTCAAAATAGGTCGTACTTTAGTGCTAGAATGCTAGTGTACAGTCAGCACTCACAGTTCCGGGACAGCTGGCTCTGGGACGCGGGCAAAGTTGTAATTTTAAGAAGCATCTAAACTGTTTTCTCAAAGTTCAAAATTTATAGAAATTTTGCACATTATCTGTTTGAAGGTCACAGATAACGTATGTAAATCGTCAGACGTCTAGTTCGTTGCAAAAAGGGGGTCAGACGTCCTCAAAGTTCTTATTTTATGGCATTTTCTTCAAATATATTTGTCAAATACCTGCAAAAATATATTTTGACAGGACACCGAAGAAAATGCCATAAAATAAGAACTTTGAGGACGTCTGACCCCCTTATTGCAACGAACTAGACGTCTGACGATTTACATACGTTATCTGTGACCTTCAAACAGATAATGTGCAAAATTTCTATAAATTTTGAACTTTGAGAAAACAGTTTAGATGCTTCTTAAAATTACAACTTTGCCCGCGTCCCAGAGCCAGCTGTCCCGGAACTGTGAGTGCTGACTGTACACTAGCATTCTAGCACTAAAGTACGACCTATTTTGAAAATATCCGCCTTGCGAAAACTCTTGCATGTTTTTGGTGCCACCTCCTGGACTATAATGAATCCCAAAATTTATCACAGCCTATTAATATGTCATAAGAATTTGGATAAGCAAGAATTAAATTAGGGAGAATTTTTAAATGAGATATATTTACAGGTAAGTATGGAATTTTATTAGTAATTATTGTTATAACTAAACAGTTCAAATTACACTCAAATGCATTTTGACGTGCTTGAATTTTAACAGTTGCTCGCTTTAAAATTTTAGAATTAGCCTGACCAATGCCAGACACAGAAATATTTGTCTGTTTAGTATATAACCCTAACTTTATTACACAATTCTTCTGTAATGAAGGATGATTCACTTCCACAATCCAGTAGAACCCTACAAGTATGTATATTACCTTGTTTATCAGCCATAGCAGTGAATAGCAAAACCCTTGGAGAGCGATTTAAATTATTATAGAAAGATTGGTGCACCTGCAAATTGTCCGCGTTTACCCTATCTTCCCCTATTTTCATGTTCATCATATATAGTAGTATTCATAGTTGTAATATTTGATGCTGGGAGCATCGGTCTCATAGAAACGCTCAAAGGAGCTGGTGCTGATGTTGAGCTAACTTGGGACTGAACATTGCTAGTGCTTAAAGTATTCGAGGTTGCTATAGTATTTTACATTATTAGCCAGGTAAAACAGTTTTTACTGGTGATTGAAGGAAATGACTAGCGAGCCGTCAGGCGAGCTTGTCACCTTCAAGAGCCAGTAAAAACTGATACCTGGCGTATGATGTACAATAATTTATTTGTTACTCATTTGTAAACAATAAATAAAAAATTAATGCATAAGTAAAACAATTTTGAAATTTATAATTTTTTCCTTAATTTGTTTGTCATGCAAGCCTTGGTTGTTGATTGTTTGTATAACTATGACCACGGGGCGTTGTTAAGGTCGTTGTTTATAAATAAGTTGTCAAAGTTTTGTCAAATAAGTTTGCTTTGAGTTTGATGACAAATTTGCTTTTCGCATTTTTTTCTTCGAAAAATGAGTGTACCAGAAGCCATTATCAAAGAAGCCGCAGTTGTAGCAAATAGCTTATTACCAGAGAAGTCTTCAAAAAGGTACGAGCAAGAATATACAAATTTCAAAACTTGGCAAGAAAAGAATACCGTAGTTGGTGTGACAGAGGATGTTTTACTAACTTATATTAACCAACTTGCTAAAAGATTCAAACCTAATAGCTTATGGTCAAAATGGTCAATGTTGAAAAGCTGTCTGCAAATTAAAGAAAATATTTCAGTTGACAGGTTTGTTTTTCTTTGGTCAGAATTACCAAAATAACTAATTTTTTGTTTTGTAGATATTATAAAATTTTGGCTTTTTTAAAGAGGAAGAGCGAAAATTATGTCCCGAAAAAGGCAAAAGTATTAACTAAGGAGCAAGTTGAACAGTTTATTATAGAAGCTCCAGACGAAAATTGGTTGTTATGCAAGGTTATCACCATTTTCGGAATCTTTGGTACTTGCCGATGTGACGAGCTGCTGTCTTTAACCCTGAACGATGTGGAGGATGCTGGAAAATACATTATCGTCAATTTGAGAAATACAAAGAATCATACCAGTAGAAGATTCACTATAACGGACGATGACTGCAGCTTTCAGCCCTGCAATTTATATCGAAAATACGCAGCTCTTCGCCCTGTTAATGCAGAAAATTTGCGCCTGTTCTTAACATATCGCAACTTTAAATGTATCGCACTTAACGCTGGCCAGCATACTATCGGCGGCGTTCCCAAAAAAATTGCGGAATATTTGGAGTTACCTGAGCCGGAATTATATACTGGTCACTCTTTCCGTCGATCTGGGGCCACCATGGTTGTAAATGCAGGAGGTGATATTTTAACTTTGAAACGTGCTGGTGGTTGGAAGTCCAGTACGATTGCTGAAAGTTACGTGGAGGACTCCATCAATAAAAAAATTGAAATTTCGAAGAAAATGTTTCCCGCATCAGAAAGCTCAATAAATTCAACTGATTCATTTGAGGATTCAGCAGCAGATAAATCTATGTTAACCCATTCACCATCTACAAAATTTAATATCACCGGAAACCAAAATTGTAAATTTATTTTTAATATGTATTCGTCAAACAAAACAGAGTTTTCCAAAATAAATAATTCTACTGACCCTACTGACTTGTAAAAAGTTTTTACAGTTTAGCTGTCAATTTTACAAGTCAGTAGAGCCAGTAACTGGTAAAAATCAATTTTCGTTGTTTATGTTTTGACTTGATAAGTGACGTTTCACAAATGAGTGACAAATAAAAGTAGTAATGGGGTTGCCAGGTGGGTTTTGAGTTTGTTGGGCTGTATTATAAGTACTATGTAATAGTGTGTTGTGTCGCTTATTACATTTTCTACATAGTGGCGATCGGCACTGATTAGTTTGGTGATTATTCCTAAGGCAATTGAGACACCATTTTCCTTTTGTTGCCTCTGCTAATATTTTGTTGACATTGAAAGAGAGAAATGCTTTGCAAATATACACAGTGTGATCTCGTTGACAGAAAGAACAAATAGAAGAATGAGTTGCAGGAAATGAATGTCTTTTACTATCTCCTTTTCCTTTCTGTTGATTTAGTTGCAATGTTTCTAAAAGCCTACATTTTTCATGCAGAAACTCGGCAAAAATCTTAAGAGTGACATTATCATGTTTTGCATATTCAATCTCCTATTCCCTTCATAGATTTAGTGAAACAATTTGATTCGTTCAACAGAGAAGCTCTTTGGGAGATATTGGGTGTCCGCAAAAGTACATCCAGATACTCCACCTACTACATGATAATGCAACCGTCCTAAGCAACAACAAGGAGAGTCGTTTCAAATAACTACAGGCGGTAAACAGAGCAGTGTTATTGCACCCACTATATTGTCTCTTTATTTATAGGATCCATACTTCACCTTGTCGAGGGTCACCTACCGTCAGGATATTATAGATTTAGATTTAGCATACATAACTGTATCTAATCTTAATCTATTTTTAACTATTTTAATTAATTTGACACAAACATTTTGAACTTTTTTTTGACCTTTTTTCCTCTACAAAATGCATGATCTGGCAGCCTATGATATCCACCCCTGTTAATATATGAGCTAATTTGCCCGTCATAACGAGATTTTCTTGTCTCAAAACATGTAGGGCTTGTTGAAACTATTAAAGTATTTGTGGAGGAAGACTGTGAGTTTTTCTTTTGGAATTAAATTTCAATTCCACTTTGAGATATGGACTACTTACTACTTTTTCAATTTATAATCTTAATTTGGTCGCGGGGGTAGTATCATCCATCACTGATAGATAAAACAATTTTAAGGTTTTCACTTCTCGAAAATTTCGCCATTTTAAATTTCCTGGGTAGTAGCAGAAATTTCTCCTCAAGATTATTTTTCAGCTGGATTTTTTTTTGCTGGATAAAATTATATCTTTCATAATCATTTCAAATCATATTTCATTGTGATGTGATTTTCTCTGGCAACCTATCATGAATTTTTTTTTTTTTAATTATTGGCGAGGCATCACCAGCAATTTCGCTCGACTTTCAGCTATCTAATAGATGACTTGGACTTGGATACCTTAAGCTATATGGATAGAATGAGCAAAGAAACTAGTGGAGTTAGTTATTTTGGAAATAATTAAATCTATGGCCTGTTGCTCGAAACCAAAATTCATTAATAATTCTCTCTTGCTTCGAAATTTACATTAGCGTTAATTTTGAATTCAACCCTTATATCCTATAGATTACTTCCGCCGGGATTACAAATTTGATGGCTATATATTCAAATTAAAGAGGCTCGGTGGATAAGCAAAAGAGTGTTCCATTATCATGCCACTATTGAAGGAGGTAATTCCTGGGCTTATTTTATTACTAAAAGCTCATATGAATAATGCGCCCAAAATTGCTTTATTTTAAAGATACAGGCTGTTAAAGCTTTTCATCCATAACATAAACACTTTCGCCAATCTTGATGAGACGTGGCAGGTTTGTTTGTAGTAGCAAGAGTTTCAATTATTTTTTGATTTAATTTCAGTACAATTCGATACTTTGCACTCTATGCTAACTGCAAAAGCTGCACGATATTTATTTAAAATGTATCCCAGTAAATGGTATATAATTTACTGTTGCTACTAAATTTCTCTCCGTGTTCTCTTATTTTAATTTATTCTGTTTCGTGTTAATTTAATTCCACAAGCTGGACTTTAGTTATGTAAAGTTCATCCCAGTAAATGGTTCAGTTAACTGTTGAGCAATACTAAATTTCTCTCTCATTCCTTGATATTATTATTTACTCAGTTTTCTTTGGAATTTTATCAACTTTATCTGATTTTAACTAGAAAATTCAGTGAGAGGTTCCTGCTGGGATTGTAACCCCTTTTGTTGAATGAATTAACAAGAGGCCCATAATATGCTCAGTTTGCTCAGCGAATAATTATCCATTAAAGGTGGGTTGATAGTACAGAATGGCAAGGGCGCCACTGAATAAAAAAAAATACATAAAATATTGAAGTGTAAAAATTCAGTAAAACACCAACAAAAAACGGTAATAGATAATTCTGAAAAGGAAATAAATGCGGCATATAACCCAGCCAAAGTAAGTTTCAAATTAAATTAGTGTATATTGTTTGTGAGGTTAAAAATCAAGAATTGAATAATTTTAAAAGATAAAACCAATTGTTGGTAAAATACTTCAAATCAAATCAATAAGAAGAGGTTCACTTGTAATCAGATTCATCAAGGTCAAAAAAAAAATAATTATAATAATATTACAATGTACCTCAATTAGTTGTGAAAATTTTGGATTAATTTTCCTTACTATTCCATCCACAGACGCGTTTCGACCTATTAGGTCTAATCAGTGTGACTAGGAAAGCATCGTACAATATAGTTGCCATATAAGTTCATTAACAGTCGCTGGCCACATCATTATCATGAAATGAAAATATAAAAAAATTAAGTTTCCCGAAAACTATTAAAAAAAAAATGAATAATTGAAAATTGTATTGATAAATATGGTCAGCTTCTGCTTTAAAAAAATAAATTCAATAAAATCGACTTACGACCAATTTCATAATCAACTTAAAGTAAACTTTAAATTTAAAGCTCCATTTGAAGTTGAAAAATCCTATCCTTAAAGTCTATTTAGCTAAAGCAACTTTTAATTCTCTATTATGAAATTGGCCGTTACACCTGTATGAAATCAAAAGTTGGGTTTAAGGGTCAGGTGATATAATAGAAATCCTCAAATATATAAGTTATAGGACCCAAAGTTAAAAAGTGATCAGTTTTCGACGATGTAGGCACCCACTCAATAATTTCAAATTTAGAGCATGTTGTCCAACCTTGAATTCAAATTACTGATTAATTATCATCGATAAAATATAAGTACATTCTTTAAATATAGCGGTACTGAAAGTTAAGTAAAGTAAAGATAAATCTATATTATATAAAAATTAATGTTTGTTTGTTTGTTTGTGCCTTATGCGCTTCTACACCACTTATTCGATTACGATGAAACTTTGGTAGGTTGTTATGGCTATTCCAAGGAAGGTTTGTGGATAGGTTACGCATCTCGGAAAAAGAAATTAATTTTGAATTAATTAATAATATAATTATAAACAAACTCATCCACATTACATAACAACAAAACCCAATTTTTTTTTGACAACATAAAACAACGTTGCCACATTTCATTTATTGAGGCTTGCTCATTCAACCGACGTAACGGCTGGACCGATCTTGAATTCAATACCACGTATCTCTATATAAGCCGAATTCGAGTGACCTAGATTAGACCGATTTGGGTTCAATTTTAGTGCCCTTTATTCTGATCTAGATCATTTTTTTGTTGATGAGGGTGCACTGATCCAACCTCAATCGAACACAGTTTGGTTCACTTAACGTTGTAGAGCATGAAATCATGAGAATATCCCAACAAAAAAAATCATGAATTAAATTGATTGAGGATTGGGGGTTGAAAAAAGTATTCGTAAAATTCAAATGTTACTTGAATTTTTGGTGTAAGACTCATGTAATTTTTCTTAAAGTTGATACAGTTATAAAAATGGTAGGTGATACATAAGTGAACTTCCATAAATAATTGAGCTGCTTTTGCTTGTTTAAATTTAATGCTATTTAATTATCTGTCAAAAAAAATTGCTTGGACATTTAACTTTTTATTTTTTTTTTGTCGACGTTTTTCTGGATTCATGATAAATTGTTGTAAAGGAAAAACTTCCTTTTGAGCCTGAAGGAATTTTAAGTCGAATTTCATGTCGCTTTTTATTAAGACATTAATTAAAATGAAATGCAAAAACCTTCGTTATCCTCTAAGCTGTAGCTGTTTTATTAAAAACATTATGGTTACTTGTTTTTCAGATCGTTTTTTCGTTGGATTTTAAATTAGAACAGATTTGCTGATGCTTTTATATTGCTATGGAATAAATTTTCATAAATTAGCGCATAAAAAAAAGTTGTAGATCCACAGCTTTAATTTTTTAGAAATAAATAAATCTTTGCTTCAAAAATTTGGAACTGTGCCGGATTCTGGAAGCTTCAGTTCTATTTTATGAGGCTATTAGACTTGAGCTTATTTATACCTAAGATAGCCTACTTGAACTGATTGATATACATTTGCATTTGATTCAGCATTAGGAGTCACCCTGAATGCGCCCCATTTCTACTCTTGAAACCAGTTCTATCAAAATGATTAACTCCTAATAAAATAATACCCATAGGTACCTAATTGATACCGCCAGTAATTTTGATTAGGCTTCTCAATGTACCAATGATTATCATCAACATCAGGTACAGATTTGATAATAGATTTTATGTGGTTTTCATGCATAAACATAATAAAAACTACCTATTAGCCTCGTAAAACACGTGTAGCCATCCATGCAACATATTAAAATGTGCATCAAATTTTATATGGTGACGACCCAGTCATAAAAGTGGTCGGAAAATGGAATTGTTGGAAGGTTTATTACATTTAATTTCCTGAAAAAAATATCGTGAGGGGTTGTTTTATTAAGGTCACAGGTCATGACTATCATAATGACTTAATGTAGGAAGTATTACTCATAAGGACGAACTGACAACACTGTTATCGCGTTTCAGCGGACTAATAATTAATGTCTTCCGGGTGTGGGTTAGTCCCTAAACAGCCCAATTTTTGACGTCAGGAAACTTTGTTTTTTCAAGTGATCATTCATATGGCATTATTTATCAATTTTTTCGTTGTTGAATCCCAAGGAAAATAGGGCGGCAAATCCAACATTGTCAGGATGTTAAGTATGGCCCTGTCCCAATTAGTTAGGTATTAGGCGGTTGGTGGCGCTGGGGAGCCAGTGTCAAAGGACGAAAAAACGAAAAAAATAAACTCGAATTTAAGTTAATGAATGTAATATAAAATTTATATGTTTAATTAAACTATTGTGTTTAATTTAATTAGCTAAACATTACATGGCACTTCGAATAAAAAGCTATAAGTGTTTTTCTTGTATAAGGTGTGAAACTGGTGATCCGCTTTGTCCTCACCAAAGTTTCAACCTAAAAAATGGCAGGAAATTTGAATCCTCCTGATGAAATGTCTCTAGAAGGAGATATGCGAGAGAATTATGAGCGCTGGAGACAGAGATTTGAAATACACATGCGAGCATCTAGAACAACAACTGATAATGATAAAATCACAGGCGAAACCAATGGTAGTAATTCTTTTACATACAGTTGGTCCCGAAGTTATAGATATTTGTAACACTCTAGAGTTGGACTGGAAAAAGGACTGGATAAAGTTTTGGATGCCGAGTTATATTTTAGTCCTAAAGCAAACGAAACAGTCATTGGACATCAATTTAATACTAGGTGTCGAAAAGAGGGAGAAACTATAGATTATTTTGTCACGGATTTGAAGAAATTAAGTAAATATTGTAATTTTGCTGATCTGAGGGATGATTAGAGACAGAACTATCTGTGGCATCCTAGATGTTAGAGTAAAGGACGAGTTGTTGAGAGACCAGTGATTAGATTTAGAAAAATGCATACACATTTGCAAAGCATCGGAGTTAGCGGAGATACAAACAAAACAGTTGGCAAATGAAGTACAAGTAGCTGTAGTTAGACGGAAATTTGTGGACAGAAATAAAGAGCAGTTAGACGAAAGAGAAGAAAGGGAGCAAAAAACAGAGTCTCGAGGAGATTTCCGTAGAATCCGAGGGAGAGACTTTGAAAAACATTGTACATCCTGCGGGCTAGTGCATGAATTTAGATGCCCTGCTTTTAGAAAAAATTGTGCATCGTGTAAAAAGTATGGTCACTTCGCAAAACTGTGCAGAACAAGAAATGTACATGCGATTGAAGAATTAAATCAAGATATTCAAGGTCTAATACAGTGCCGGTTTAAGGTACTTTTGCGCCCGGTGCTACTTTTAAGCATCGCCCTACATATTCCTAGTTTATACAATCTGAAGTTATTGTATTTTTATATTAGGCAGGTATGTTTAAAAAAAAAGAGTTCGAAAATCCGGAATAACATAATTTATTATAAATAAGTTCACAGAATAAATACATCAGTGAAAAAAAAATCAACTGAGTAAATAGAATATAAAATAAAAAACAAAAGCAATAATATATTTCCTCTAATTAGGTTATCAAAATCAAGAAGGTCATATCGAACATATATAAACAAATGCGCAAGCGCAGATCAATTTAGAACTGATTCCGAACAAAGTCCGAACAAACCTATTGTTTGGGTTAGTTTGGATTTGTTTAGAACATATTCCAGGAAATAATGAATACATAAACGGGGACTTTGTAAACACAACAGATATAAATTCAAAATTTCAATTTGTATCGAGTGCGATTACCAAACTTTGACCTAAGCGCCCCCAGGGGCAATTTTAATAACTGAGTTATGGCATGAGGTGCTTTCCCATGACGCACTTGAGTTACTCGGAGCAGCTAAGGGTGCAGATTCTTGACTTAAGGAGAAGAGCGCTCGAGGGAACAAATATTTCGTCTTTATCATTTTTGTTTACTTTGACAAAACATTTGTTCTATCAACGAACTGTACTTCCTGAGTCAAGAATCCGCACCCTGAGCTGCTCTGGCGGAGTTATTCACGTGCGTCACTGGAAAGCACTTCGTATCTATTCGAGTTTCGCCAGTCGACCAGCACACACAGGGTTACCAGATGTCAAGAAATAAAGGAGTTGACATTGGTCCCAATTCTATTAGAGTGAATGCAATTGATACAAATATCGTATGTGAGTGTGACTGCTAAAGTTTTTATTTTAACTATACTACCAACTCCGCGCACCGCCCTATTATATTTACAGATTTACCGCCAGGAGCTATAGCACCCAATAGCACCCATGTAAAACCGGCTCTGGGTCTAAAATTACATAAAGATGACGAAAATCAGTTTTTCATTGGTTTAATAGAATCTGTGGAAGGAAAATGTAAGAATGTTTATACAGTTTTACCAGAGTGGAGCAAAAATGTTTCTTTAAATGGCCATTTGATTGGTCTTAAACTTGACACGGGGGCACAAGTGAACATTATTGATAAAAATACTGCTCATAAGGTAAACGCAAAGATTGTTAATTCAACTATGAAATTAAAAAATTATAATGGTACTGTAATGAACGTGTTTGGTGAAATAAAAATAAGATGCCAATTGGACGATGGTGAAAAGGATGTAAACTTCCAGATAGTAGATTTTGACGATCCATGTATAATTGGCCCTCCAACAAAAGAGTTGGTGTAGTACAGCATGATCCAAAAATTGAATCGCTTATAGCTAAGTATACAAACCTATTTGTGGGTATTGGTGAGTTGGACCATGTATATCATATCAAACTTGGAGAGGGAGCTGTACCAGTAGCTGAACCCCCTAGAAAGATTCGACTATGCATACAGGATCAAGTCAAGCAAGAGTTGGACAAAATGGAACGGCTAAACATTATTAGGAAAGTGACCGAACCGACAGAGTGGGTGAGTTCATTTGTAGTTCTAAAAAAGGCTGATAGCTCACTTAGATTATGTTTAGATTCTCATAATTTAAATGAGTACATTGTAAGAGAAAGATACCAACTCCCAACGTTCGAAGAGCTAATTGCTAAAATGTCCAATGAATCAGTTTTCAGTATTTTAGACGGAAATAAAGGATTTTATCAAATCAAGTTGTCTAAACGTAGTGAGCTGTTAAATGGGGAAGGTATTGCTACCCAAGAATGCCTTATGGAATATCGTCTGCTCCTGAAGTATTTCATAGGTGTTTCATGGAAATTTTTGAAGATATTCCTGGAGTTGAAGTCTACATCGATGATATACTTGTCTGGGGATCTACAGAAAAATAATATAATGAAAGACTAAAGTTAGTGTTGGAACGTGTAAGACAAGCTAATGTGAAGTTTAATCGTACCTAGTACAAATTCGGTCTTTGTGAGGTTCGATATTTAGGACATATTTTCAGCAAACAGGGATTGAAACCGGATGAAGATAAGGTTAGTGCAATATTGAATATGGAAACACCTACCTTTAAAAAAGAACTTCATGGGCAGTGTTACATACGTGTCTAGGTTTTTGCCGAATCTGTCTGATGGTACAAGAAGTTTAAGAAACCTTTTGAAAAAAGACATTGAGTTTATGTGGCTGTGGCTAGAAGAGCACCAGGCAGATTTTGTAAAAATAAAAGACGTTGTTGGTTAATGGTTCTGTTCTTAGTTATTTTGATTTAAATAAACCTGTTGTTTTGAGTGTTGATAGAAGTAGTTTGGTACTGGGTGCTGTATTGTTACAAGATGGCTTGCCAGTGGCTTATGCATCAAAAGCATTAACAGTTAACCAAAAAGCTTGGGCTCAAATAGAAAAAGAACTTCTGTCGATAGTTTTCGGGCGTCAGAAGTTTCACCAGTATATTTTTAGAAAACCTAATGTGGTTGTAGAAAGTGATGATAAGCCATTGCAAAGTATATTCAAGAAACCACTCCATGAAACACTCAAGGGTGTTAAGTACGGCCCTCTCTCAATTAGTTAGGTATTGGGCGTTTGGTGGTGCTGGGGAGCCAGAGTCAAAGGACGAACTACAAAGAAAAGAAACTCGCATTTAAGTTGATGAATGTACCATAAAGTTTATTAAAAATACTATGTTTAATTAAACTATTGTGTTTAATTTAATTAGCTAAACATGACAATTTTTTAAAACTGGAATCACGACCCTTTTTCTACTAGGTACATTGGGATGACTTCCTGGAAGACGTTGCTCTATTTAGTTTTGCTATTTTTCTAAGAGACTTCTTCATAGAATCTTCCTTAATACACTTCAATTTACCACCTTTAGGTTAGTATCTACCTCTGCCTTTTATAGACTGTTTAGAAGGCTTCTGCTGCTTTGATTTTCATTTTTATTTACAGGTTTTGCAACGTTTCTAGATCCTCTTTTTTTATAATTGATATCTGTTGAAGAAGCCTGTGATAAATTCTCAATGTAACTATCTGCCTGAATCGAGACATTATTTTTTTGCCATATAATTTGGCCTCTTTATCAAAAACTTGTAGGCAACTGCCTTTTTGGTTCAACCGCATGAGTTTGAGCATTTTTATCTTAAGTTGATTTCGTTGGAATGGAGTATCATTCTACGTAATAAAACTCTCCAACAACTTCTTCAAAATAGCTTTTAAACTATACCTAAAATTATTTTTCATTCTGTAAATATATTTTTTTTTCAATCAAACTCAGTTAGAGTTTGATGCAGGTTCCCCAGGGATGACCCCCTCCCTAAATATGAAGTCTTAATCCCCTAGATCATAGAACAACAACGAAAGTTGTTGAAAAGTCCTTGTGCGTGCACAGTCCAGCAGCATCGCATACTGGTCCCCAGGATTGGCCGCCCAAATACGAAGTCTCAAATCGCTAGGGGAAATAACGGATATGGCTCTTGAACCCGGGTTTAGTACTCAATGTTCAACCCCCGTATATCGGATATCTAGAATTTTCGAGAATGACCGGTGCAGCGCAATTAGTACCACCTGCAAAAATGTTGGAAATCCTGTCAGTTACGGAGGAGGATCAAAATATGTCCCCTCATAGGCTCGAAACACCAAGGGAAAGGTCGCCAAAGCCACGCATTGCCGATGATCGTCCACTGTAAAACCCAGTAGAGGTATCTTCTGGAAGTCCAAAGAGACTTGACTCGAGACTAATAATTATTTTATTCTCAAATGACATCTTTGCAGAATTTCAACTATTTCAAGCTGCAAGAAGTGAAAGCTTTTCCACCCCCAACAGATTAACATGCAATACACCTTCAGCGACAGGATTTGACCACCATAGGCCACTAAGCCCCAGCGATTTTCATTTTGAATTATTCGATGATTTTTTCAAAAAGACACTACTGGCGCCGTCTTCTTGGACATTGAAAGGCCCTCTGGCGGGTATGGCAGGATTTTATCTCAAAACATGCAAGTTCATCAAGAGGTAACTAAAGGATAGGACATGGATTACGATCTGGCCGAGGCAAGAAGAAACCAATGGGCAATCCACAAGCGCCAGAAAACACAGCTTCTATGAGAGTCCTGTTAGCCCGTAAAGTCCTATACCTTGAGAAGACTTAATTCCCTTTTGGAGATTAATCCTGAAACTCGATCGCGAACACTTCCTCAATCCTCGAGAGGAAGGTGTCTGAAAGATTCCACTAAATTTCACATCAACAGAATAAAAGAGTCTTTGACCCGATTGCTACATCGCGAAATTTGGTGGTTTAGACGAGAGCCTCACGCACCTTCTTTATCAGCAGGGGAGTGGTCTTCAACAAATCCCAAGAAAAGGCGAATTATGAGAACTCCAAATAAATAATAAAAACATATTATGGAGAAAGAGTTGTCTGAGGGAAGGCCAATGAATGAATTCATTGAGAATGGAGAGGAGCTCCGTAAAGAGGTATTGCAGGAGATTTAGAAAGAAAATAGGAAGGATTACAATTTAGGACTAACCCAGTGTTATGGATATCATGGATCCTCGATCCTCAGTTTGGAACTAGGAAATAAATAAAAGTTTCTGGGACCAAATGTGGGAATGGACGAAGGACCAATTGGGAGATCCACTGCCTCCATCTAAAGATAAGGATTCTGCGAAAGCTGGTTTGGCGTGGGACAAAGTGTATAAAAAAAAATTGTGTGTTTTTGTATGCATAATTTCTATTTTGCGCACAAAGTGTTATGACTCATAATAGGCGTCCTTCTTTCTGGTAACTGGTTCTCGAACGGGGGGAAAAGTGGGCTAAAAAGCGTGCGAATGCGCTTTGCAGTAACTGATGATAATTTCATAACAAATGAGTTCTTAAAGGGGGTGGGACCCAAATATACAAGTTTCGTAAAAAAAATCTAATAACAAATTTTCAAACCACACCAGATTACGACCAACCGCAAAGATACCGTGGTATAAAGTTTTCATTCCCAGCACTGTGACGTCATATGCACAAACTGAGCTTGCCAGTCGGCGCTGGGCGCGCGTTTGCTCACGGTTGCTGAATACATTATCGACATTATCGTTTTGTTTTTGCGTTCTCACATCTATCGCTGCGTCAGTTTAAATGGGTTTTGCAATTTTTGAGGCGTATCTACCTTATTATTTTGATTTCGATGCGAGATTGTCACAAGAGTTCTTAGAATTTTTTCTTTCTTTTCTGAATACAAGTTGTATTTTAAGGTTACACCCCCTTTAAGACGTAAAGTATATTTATTAACCCAGGGCAATGACTGCTTGTCCTTTGTTGTAATCATTTTCATTAGTATACCTAATTTTTGCTAAATTATCCAGCCTATATATGATTTACCACACATTTCTTAGCAACAGGCAACAAATTGATCCAAAAATCCAGAAAAAGAACCGATTGTAGAAAAATGAGGCCTATGTTCAATGAAGCTTGACGTAAAGGGATGATTGATGATGGATCATTTCGGAAGTTAATTTGTAATGTATCATTAAAGTTGTAGTTGCTGGCCATTTAGTTCAAACAAATTAGTAGGTAGTATGCGGGAAAATGTATCCGTGCTGTCTCCCAGCCATTGCATTACATTATTTACATTCCATAATGGCAATACCTAATGGTAGGTAAATAGAAAAATATTCATAACAAATACTGTATAGGGCCAATGTGTACCAATACGAAAACCATAATATTAAACAAATTAGGTACTTAAAACTGCGTCCAAAGATAAAAACCGCAAGATTAAATCATTGAAAGTGTAGGAAAAATATACCTACCTACGACATTTCTGAAACCTATATGATTGTAAGAAAATAGTATACCTACCTTCAAAACCCTAATTTTTTATTTAGGTATAAGTACTAAGACTTTCAAATATTAGTTGAATTTTGAGAGTCACTTTTTCGAAATTAAAAAAGATAAAGAATCAAGTAACATGTCATTTCATTTAAAGTCCTCTCCTTATTACTGAGGTAATATTATGTTGATAATATCCTTTGGTCTTGTTAACCAATTAGTTCAAAATTTATCATGATGCGAAATACCGGTATAGCATTAAGGCTCGGAGCCACATAACAAGGGAAGGTTCAGTGTTAAATTTACCATGATAGAGCTAAATACAGTGATTTGTGTGTCTACGTGGCACATCAAAGCTGATTTTGGGTGGATGTATCCTTAGGACAAGATTCAATATTAATTTATTGACAGCCTTTGGGCCCAAAACTGAAAATCTATAGATGCAAAATGTTACTGGTTAACTGTAAAGCGCAATTTATCCGTAGCCGCTAGGAGTTTCTAGAGAAATTAGATAGGTAAACATCGAAGTGTCTAACTTTGAGTTTCCTTGAAACCGCTTTGTGAAACAGAGCGAAATGATATGATACGCTCTTATTTTTTGTTGGTAAAAGTTTGTGTTAGTTTATTATACAACACTTCAAGTAGGTAATCCTAACAAATATTGAGCTGCTTAAATCAAGTTAGAGGAATCCCAATATCGATGCGTGATCTCAGAGTTCTACAGAGGAATTTCTTACCATAGGGGCGAGATCTGAATAATTCCTAGGTACTTATTAATTATTCATGAAGACATTTAAGCGAGAAAACTAAAATTCTCTCTATAAATTAACGCTAAGATGAGGTTTAATCTATTAAAGCGATGCACGAAGGAAATAAGCTGAGGTAAACTTTAAGATGTATGTTCAAAAATATACTCATCAAAGGAAAGTTTTCTAAATAAATATCCTGGTAAAACCAATATAAACCAAGCCAAAGACAATACTACTACGTAGTAGAATTGTTTTATTCTTTTAAGGATCGTTCAGTCTATGGAAAATTACACGCATCTAACTCTAAACAGGGCTTCTATTTAATATTTGATGTGTTTATCAAATAAAACAAGAATATAAGACAAAACTAAGTATTTTAATTGTGAAATTATAGGAGCACAGAATATACATCTGCATAGCTCACAAGTGGCCACATTCTTCTGTCTTCTCTAGACCTACTGTGGTAACTACATGCCACAGTACAGGCTTACTATATTAAACATCCCTTCTCTTTAAATATCTTACTTATATTCGGTGTTTTTATTACCCTAGATCTAGTTTCAACCTCTTTAGCGCTTCAAGATTAGAAGTAATATTTTTAAAACTGGCATCATTATCAGAATTAAATGAACTTGACTGACTAGTGGTTGGCATACTAGAAATTGTAATTGACACAGTCATGATGTCATCTCATTTTCACAATCATTATTTACAACTTTAAACTCATTTTGTGAACGTTTTAAGTTAATTCTGTTTCTTAGGCTTAGTATATTAAACAGTTTCTCACGACGTTTCAACCAGGCGTTGGTTTTGGCACGCATTGATTGGTTAGTTGGTTGGTTTAAGCAAAGTTTGCTTAAGGCAAAGCCAGGTGTGCTCGTGTCCCGATTTGCACTGCAGTCTTAAGGCTTATTGTGCTACCCCCTATCTTGCTTAAGCATGTTCCGTCCTTTTGATGAGATCTAGCAGCTTGCTAGCAAGTTTCTCATACGGGAATCTCTTGCCGCGTTGTATGCCTCCAAATAAATTATCTTCTGCGAGCCAGTGCTTCACAGTCGTATATTGTGTAAGTAGGTTTTCTCCTCTTCACCGCACGGTCTACATGTCGTTGAGCCATTGTAGTAGTAGTAGTAGTCCTACCACCCGTCTTATCTGAGTACGCGTTAGTGACAGTAATTCATCTGTTAGCATCTTATGAGGGGTTTCAAATTATCACCTTCGAGTGTCTTGCTCCAGGTGTGGACCGCCAATAGTCAACTGCCGTTTTCGATATCCCAAATGCGGGTTCTGGTCTTGTGTAGGGTGCAGCTGAGCTCACTCTGGCCAGTTCATCTGCCTTTCCGTTGCCTTCTATCCCCGAATGTCCAGGAAGCCACAGGTACCTAATCCTGTTATTCCTTGACGACAGAGCTTCCAGGTCGTGTAGGCATTCCATTATTATCTTCGAAGTAAATCGATGCGAGTTCAAAGCTTTTAGAGCAGCCTGACTGTCTGAGAGAATGCTTATGTTGTGGTGGTCATCACCCAGCCCTCGAATTTCGTATGCGCATGCTTGGATTGCATGAATTTCTGCCTGGTAAACTGTGGCGTTAAACATCAAAGGGATGATTTGTTCTGATCTTGGTCTTTCTCCATATACGCCAGCGCAAGCTAGATCCGCTGTTTTGGAGCCGTGTCTATACCAGACCAGGCCTTCTCTTATTATGTGAGGCATTCTTTCCTGCCATATGCTTGGGTCGCATATGACTGAATGGTTTTGCAAACTTATGGGTTACCACTATTTGATCCGGCTGTATTTCCACTTTGTTATCGTCCATCAGTTCGATAACCTTTTGTGTTGCCTGGTTTTTATTTCCATGCCTGATAACCGTAGCATACCTACATCAATAGCATCATCCTTAGTCTCAGACCCCATGTTTTTCCCAACAAACTTCTGCATCTAACTAGACACATTTTGGGTTTGTTGAGGTTTCTCTCTAGATGTGAGTTCCATGTTAACTTGGCGTGTTTGATTAGACTTCGTACTTTTTCAACTATTTAAGGTTTTTCCCCGAAGAATGCGATCATGATAATATATCAACGAGTTAGAAAGTAACCTAACATCTAGCAAGGAATTATGGAGATATGTCAATTCGAAGAGAGATAATTGTGTGCTACAGTCACAGTGCTACGTGAACTGACACTAGTCAGAGTAGTGGCCCCTTTGGAGTCGATAGGACGTTGGCTCGTGTGAGAGAGCTGTGGGTATTACTGGATCAACTAGAGATGTCGAAAAATGCTAGCAACAGATGCTACCTCTGTACTTCCAAAAAAGAACAAAAGACGCGATCCCGAGGAGAAAAGAAGCCACTTGTCTGTTTTTTTCTGGGAGAGAAGTCCGGTAGAAATCTCAGTTCCTTTTCCTACAACAACATAGTCGGGAAACAAGTAACTGAATGGTTTCACTGGACTATTTTTCAAAGTAATTCCTGTCAATTCTGCCACTCTAATAATTCAACATTCAATAATTTATAGTTGTAGATACACGCCCTTTGCAGGTAATAAAACACATAATTGATTCCCGAAATCCATTTTAAAATAAAAATCATTAGATTGTACTGTTTCAGTAAAACCGCTGTGATTTTGAATTGGCTTAATTTGTGTAGAAAAATTATTTTTCTACGAGCGTGCGCAAAATAGGTACTTTGCACACGCGATTGGCAGCGCAAAAATTACTTTTGCGTACTAGTGCGGACAAGAGTTAATTTGGCGCACAAATTTAAAAACAAGTTTAATAAGATTTTCTAGTTTTTTCCAAAAATTGAAGCAGAGCGAGTTCGAGAATCCAAAATTAGCTGAACTTCAATTACGAATAGACAATTTGGAATCTCATTTACTTCAAGAATTTTCCGCGTTAGATTTCAAATTGTAGGGCTTAGACCCAGCTAACTATGACGGTTCAGACTTAGAGAATTTTGAGAGCCATTATTTTTCAATAATTTCAGAAGCGAAACAATTTATTTCAATCGATACTCAATCAAGGAGTGCTCCAGTAGGTGCACAACCTACTCATAACAGCAGTATTCAATCCTTTAATAGACCACCAGGCGTAAGTCTTCCAAAGATAACATTGCCAAAATTCTCAGGAGCATACGAGCGATGGTTTGAATGCAAGGATTTTTTTGTTTCGCTAATACATAACAATTTTGCTTTAACAACCATTGAAAAGTTTCATTATGTGCCAATTATTGGAGGGTTCTGCTGCTCAGTGTTTGAGTGCTCTTGATTTTTCTGAGCAAAACTTCAGTGTTGCTTGGAATATTTTGTGTGGTAGGTTTGACAACAAAAACCTACTAGTGCATAAACATTTGAAGGCACTTTTCAACATTCATGATATAAAGTCAGACTCCTCAGGGTGGCTTCGATTTGTTGTCGATTCCTTGTCAAAAAAATTTAAAATGTCTTGAAAATTTGGGTATTCAGATAAACGCATGGGATCCTTTAGTTATATTCTTAGTCACCAGCAAGTTAGATGCAGAATCACTTAGAGAGTGGGAACAGCAGGAATTTAAGGCCGAATTACCTACACTTGATGAATTTAAAACATTTTTATCAAGCAGGGCCGATTTCTTAGAAAAATTAAGTACATAAAATTAAACCTAAATCCCCTGGCATACCTCTAGGTAAACTAGAGAGCAAGGCATTTAGAGGTAATTCTACAGGGAATCAAGTTCACAAAAGTAAATACTCTTGCTATTTATCTCAAAAACCACATGGGATTTATGAATGTTCTGAATTTCTTTCTCTTACAGCATCTCAAAGACGGGATAAGGTTTTGGAACTGAGGTTGTATCCGAACTGTCTGCAGCGTGGTCATTCTTTGGAGGGTTGCAAGTACGGTCACTGTAAAAAGTGTAGTGAAAAACACAATTCATTGCTACATGTTAACAGTGGTTGTAATTATGAAACGTCAGTTCAAGTTCTGCTCGCAACCGCTCTGGTGAAGGTTTCAGATGGTGAAGGTACTGATAGTACTGACTGTAGGGCTTTACTCGATAACGGTTCCATGTCAAACTTCATTTCTAGTCACTTTGCCGACAAATTGAAAATTCCCAAATATAAGATCAAATTTGCAGTGAAAGGTATAGGTAATTCAGAGTCACAATTGAAATATTCTTGCAACATTAACGTTCAGTCGTTTCATTCGAAATTTACTGTGCCACAGTGTTCAATAATTCCCGAAATCACTGCTAAACTTCTATTGGCATATATCAATCCAGATGCCTTTGATATTCCCGATTACGTTCGACTTGCAGATCCAGAATTCTTCAAACCATGTGAAATAGATCTTTTAATTGGTGCTGACACCTTTTGGAAATTAAAGTCTTCTGAATGCGTTCCTTTAGGAAAAAAACATGCCATTTATCCAAAGCACTAAGCTGGGCTAGATCATATCAGGATCAGGTCCTGTTAATGTAACAAAGTTGAAAGTAGTTCCAAAGGTCACCTCTTGTCACTTCACAAACACATTATGCATTTAAAGTCAGCTGGCCAAGTTCTGGGAAATGGAAGAGATCTCCACCGATGTTATCCCATCAAACGAAGAGATTCTTGCTAAGAAACATTTCTCAGATACCTTTTATCGAAACTCAGAAGGTCGTTTTGTAGTTTCAATACCAGTGAAAGAACCAACTAGTATACTTGGTGAATCCTGGCTAAATACAAAATAGTATATTGTGTATTTAGGTGGAGAATGTGCTTTTCCACCGAAATACACATACTATTTTGTCTGCGATCGGTTAAATACCTGTTAAATGTTTGTCTTTTAGTTCCAATTATTCAGCAATACGAGAATCACTTTCCCGGCCTAGGCCGGAAAAGTGTTTCCCGTATTGTTATTCAATTGATTCCTTAGCAACTATTGAAACATAATTGAAATACCAGAATATTGGGTTTTGCGACCTGTCAACCGGTCAAAAATGCTGACATTTCTTGTCAATCGCAGAAAAAGGTAATTTTTCAGCTTGGAGAGAAAGTTTTCTTCTAATTTAAAATTAAAATCCATGTACATTGACTTTAGGACTGAATAAAAAAATCTAAATCACATGAGCGAATTCGAACTGTCAGATAATCAAGTAAGTTATTACTCACCACATCATGGTGTGTTCAGAGAAGACAGTGATACAACAAAACTTCGCGTTGTCTTCAATAGTAGTGCTTTATCTTCAACTGGACATTCTTACAATAGCATTCAAATGGTCGGACCAGCTGTCCAAGATGATCTACTATCTGTTCTCATTCGATTCCGTCAACATGCCTTTTCACTACTGACATTTGTAAAATGTATAGGCATATTTTGGTGAAGGAGGATTTTAGACCTTTACAAATTATTTTCTGGAGAGAACGCCCCGAAAATGAGCTGTTGACTTTTTCATTAAACACTGTCACGTATGGGACAGCAAGTGCTCCATTCTTAGCCACTCGCTGTATAAAACAATTGGCACTAGAAAGTGAATCCTCGAACCCTCAAACAGCTCAAGTACTACATCGAGATTTCTATATTGATGACGTACTATCTGGTAGTAATTCAGTAAGTGATACCATTGCCATATGTAATCAACTCTTTTCTATACTACAATCAGCGGGTTTCGAATTACGAAAATGGAGATCCAATTCCGAAGATGTCATTAATAATTTAAAATCAAAAATCTCTTCAACAGATTTCTTTTACTTTTCTTCCTCGGAGAATGGGAAAACTCTCGGTTTACTTTGGTCATGTAACCATGACTGTTTCTCCTTTCAAATAAGTCCTTCAACCAATACCAAAAAGATTACCAAACGTCTGATCCTATCTATGATAGCGAAAATCTTGGATCCTTTAGGTCTTCTTGGGCCAGTAATTGTAGTGGCAAAAATTATGTTACAGTCAGTTTGGCTTTTAAAGTTATCGTGGGACCAAGAAGTACCGGACGATCTTACTCAGAAATGGCTTTTCAACTGAGAACTTTCAGAACTCAACAATATGCGCATTCCACGTTTTATATCTTGTCAAAGTCTTCTTTCTGTGGAACTACATGGTTTCTCAGACGCTTCACAAAATGCTTATGGAACTTGCATCTATCTCCGAGTCATCGATGCTGACCAGACTGTTCATGTGAATCTACTGAGTTCAAAAAGTCGAGTAGCTCAATTTAAGTCACTCACAATACCCAGATGAGAACTTTGTGGAGCACTTCTTTTAGCAAAAACACTTTCAAAGGTTTCGAATTCCTTAACTATGAAAATTGACAACTACTTTATGTGGAGTGATTCCACTGTTGCTCTTTGGTGGATTCGAACTCCCCCGCATACATTGCAATCCTTTGTTGGAAATAGAGTAGTGCAAATTCAGTCCTTGACAAATGCTGAAAATTGGCATTATGTACCAACAGAATCAAATCCAGCTGATTGTCTTTCTCGGGGCTTATCCTCAAAACAACTTTTACATTCAACAATTTGGTTTAACGGAGCTTCTTGGTTAATACAAAACAAAGATTTTTGGACTCTGGATATTTCACGTTCAAATCCAATCCCTTATGATAAACTTCCAGAAGTTAGAAAACAAAGTAAAAGTTTTATTCAAGTTGATACTCAATGCTGGTTTCCGTTTGAAAGATTCTTATCTTTAACCAAAATTAAAAGAACGGTAGCATATATTCTAACGTTCATTCCTAATCTCAGAAACCCCCTTTGGATGAATTAGCTCAATCCATGAACTTATTGGTTAAGATAGTTCAAAAAGAGTCTTTCCTTTTAGAACTCGAAAAACTCAAAAAATCAGAATATGTTGACGATAAGAGCAAGCTTCAGAGTTTGACGTCCTTTCTTGGAAATGGAATCATAAGAGTGGGAGGGAGACTGAAACACTCCAATTACTCATTTGACAAAAAGCACCCAATAGTTCTTCCGGCTAAACATACATTAACCCACCTCATTTTTAAAATCAATCACGTTGAGCTTTTCCATTGTGGGCCGCAGCACTTACTGTCACATGTTCGAGAATCTTAGGGTGGGTATTATAAAACTGCTTTGACAGTTAACTTGAAGTTAACTTTCTGAATTACATGTAATTCTAGAAGTTAACTTTAAGTTAACTCTCAAAGTAGTTTTATAATACCCGCCCTTATTGGGCAATTTCAGGCAAAAATCTTGCTAAGCGCGTTGTTCGCGAATATATTGTGTGCTTCCGATTTAAACCCAAATCTTTAATTCCACTGATGGGCAATTTACCTGAGCAGCGGATCAACCCAAGATCACCTTTCGCTGATGTTGGAGTGGATTATGGACCCTTTTTAATCAAGGATCCAAAAGGGCGTGGTTCCAAGACTCAGAAATGCTATTTGTGTTTATATGTATGGCCACAAAGGCTGTTCATTTGGAATTTGTTTCCGAGTTAAGTACAGTGGAATTTCTTGAAACCTTTCAAAGATTCATTTCACGACGCGGCAAACCATCGCACATGTACAGGGTGAGTCATTTTGGGTGGGAATGCCGGGTACAGCCTAAACGGTGATAGATACAAAAAATCTGATATGTGTCGC
This sequence comes from Ceutorhynchus assimilis, assembly GCA_917834065.1. Taxonomy (NCBI): domain Eukaryota; kingdom Metazoa; phylum Arthropoda; class Insecta; order Coleoptera; family Curculionidae; genus Ceutorhynchus; species Ceutorhynchus assimilis. Next base: position 30,602,735 of record OU892281.1, on the reverse strand, counting down.
GATCTATTTTTTTGAGTATAGTTTAATGGAACACTCAGAATTTTTCGAAAATCATTTGTTTTCGATATACAGGGGTTTTTTTGGAAAATAGCTGATTTCTGTTTTCCTCTGTATCTCAGTTGTCATCAAAAATTTTAAATGTCAAATTACGTTTTTGTGTGATTTTTCACGTAGAATCCAGTGGCGTACTCAGATTTTTTTTAGAGGTATTATTTTTCGAGATATAGTCAAAACTTCAACTTTTTTAAATGGGACACCCTATATATTTTCATACCGTTAAATTAGGGTTTTTTTTGTGATTCTAATGATATATAACACTTTATAGTTTCAATAATTTTAACTGTCAAAACCGCGAAAAAAATATATTTTTAGGGTATTTTATAGAAGTTGTTCCTCGGATAGCGGGAGCAAGTGCGGCAGCGACACGGGATCAGAATGGGCTCTTTCACTAATTTTTGAAATTAGCATATTTAGATAAAGCAACTGAAAACAGAATTTTCTATATTTTTACTTTGGAAAAATTCATAGTCCTTCTTGAGAAAACAGAAAAATAAGAAATACCTCCAAATAAAAACCCAGAATTTATTTCTATGACGTCGCAGCTCGCAATTTGACCGTGTTGCCACTAATTGTCAACATTGAAAATTTGTAATAGATTTAATTCTGAAATGTTGGAAAAATATCATGAAAAGTACCTAGTTCAATTAATTAGTTATGGATTCAAGATTTTATAAATTTTTTTTTCTACAAACGTCACTAAAAGTGTAATTTTTAACGTATGCTGTCGGTGTCTAAAATGCCATTTTATGACACTGGTGCTAAAAGTGATTACTTTTAGCACTGAGTGCTAAAAGTAATCACTTTCAGTGCGTTTGTAGAAAAAATAGTGTATGATATTCGTGCTAAAAGTGATTTTATTTTGTTCAAAGGGATGGAATACTCCGCCTTCGGCGTCGTGTCCCAAACTTCCCTTTTCACAAAATAAAGTCTCACTTTTAGCACTTATATCATAAATAACTATTTTGAAATTATGCTTAAACACAATTTAATACAATTTTCTTTTTAAGTTTTTTTTTTACGTTGCACTACATTCAGTCACCACCGACAACAGCGCATTCGAACCTTGCTGTGCTTCAGAGCGCAACACAGCCGAGCCAGTCAGCTTCTTGCAACAACATGAGCGAAATGGAAAATATTTATGTGACGTCAGCGAATCGGAGCGTTTTAAATAATTTTGAATTTCGCTAGTTTCAAATGCCTGTAAAAAACTTATTTAACCTTGTAGAATTTTTTTTTTGGTATATATGCCTAAAATAGTCCCTTTAGGATTTTATACTTAAATTACGTATTTAAATTTTTATTTAGTGAAACAGCCCATAAATGTGGTGGGATTTAATACATTTCATCCTAAAGCGTTATTTCGCTTACATGTCCTACCACATGTTTTTAATCCCACGACGCTGCCCCTCCCACGGTACCGCACTGGTGTGTAGGATCCTTTAATGAACATTTTTACTTGAACTAGCAGACAGAATAGCTAACTAGGCTTCGAACCTAGGACCCCTAGATTCAGTAACCGCCGAAGTTTGCAGATTGTAGCACTAACACGTTAAAAGTTGACAAAACACTTGACCGATTGTGCAAAAATGAACCGACGGCATCTATATCTCAGTTGGTATAAGACTATAGTAATCTAGAGGTCCTAGGTTCAAATTCTAGTCTCGTCCAAACTTTTCGTAAACTAAGCCACTGGAAAAATTAGCTCACGCTCACGCTCACACTATTAACTGCATAACTAGATGTTCGATGAGGTATTTGTTAGATTTTTGTTTATTTAAGTTACTGGTTCACGAGTTATTTGATCCATATACCTAGTTAGTTTACGTTAAATTTTTGTTTCCAATAGAAGTTTTGATGATTTATTAAAATCCACTTCTTTGCTTACTACACTCGTGTTATAAAAGTCCATCTAGTAAAAAACTAATTTACAATTATCGAGCATTCTAATATCTAATTTTAAAGGTTGATTTTTTGTCAGTATAATATTTAGATATAAGAAAATTCGATCGTGGCATAGCAGACAGAATTGTAGCTAGGTACTTAAAAGTTACCGAAAAGTTTGGGTTAGACGCAACTACTGAACCTAGAGGTTCTAAGTTCGAATCCTAGTCGAGTCCAAACTTTTAGTTAAATTTTCAATTAGCCATTATTCTGTTTGCTAGGTCACGAACGATTTTCCTTATTTATAATTAGGTAATTTAAAAACAAGGTGAAATTTTCAGGTTGAATAAAGATGTATCCTATCGTCAATTTATTTACCTACATGTTAAAAAATTGAAATATTTCATTTTAAATAAAATTACTAACGAACTATGGCTGGTTATGATTTGTTTTATTAAAAATAGTCATTAAAGAAATTGAAGGATCCTACACACCAGTGCGGTACTGGGGGTACGGGATTAAAACATGTGGCAGGATATGTAAGCGAAATAACGTTTACGTAGGCGCAGAATGACGCGGGACTGCGGTAGCGGGAGCGGTAACGAGAGCGATACGTTAGATGCGGCAGCAGGGAGTTTGCATAGCATGCACACCAACGCGATAGTTTCTGCCATACTCGAAACACGTGGTAGCGTCCAAACAATACAAAAACATCATCAAACTACTATGCCAACTGCGGGAAAACGCTGCACGCTACAACCAACATTAATTCGCACACATCCCGCAAATCGCATGCGTTCTCTCCGTACCGGTATGCACTTCTTCATATCTCGCCGTTGATTTACGTCCCGCAAAAGTTTCGTTCCCGCTCCCGCTTTCGCAGGCCCCCGTCAGTCTGCGCCTACCTTTAGGATAAAATGTATTATATCCCACCACATTTTTTAATAATTCTAATCCCGTGTCGCTACCGCACTTGCTCCCGCTACCGCCGTACCACGTTTGTGTTCGGGATCGCTAAATCCGAGGAACAACTTCTATAAAATACCCTAAAAATATAGTTTTTTCGCGGTTTTGACCGTTAAAATTATTGAAACTATAAAGTGTTATGTATCATTAGAATCACAAAAAAACCCTAATTTAACGGTGTGAAAATATATAGGGTGTCCCATTTAAAAAAGTTGAAATTTTGACTATTTCTCGAAAAATAATACGCCTAAAAAAATCTGAGTACGTCACTGGATTCTACGTAAAAAATCACACAAAAACGTAATTTGAAATTTTTTAAAATTTTTGATAACAACTGAGATACAGAGGAAAACAGAAATCAGCTATTTTCCAAAAAACCCCTGTATATCGAAAATAAATGAATTTCGAAAAATTCTGAGTGGTCCATTCAACTATACTCAAAAAAATATATCGCGACACTTATATCAGATTTTTTGTATCTATCACCGTTTAGGCTGTACCAGGCATTCCCACCCAAAATGACTCACCCTGTACAGTGACAATGGCAGCAATTTTATCGGTGCCTTCAACCAGTTTAGGGAGCTTGGACATTTTATCAAGCAAAACAAACATACTTTAGTAGAGAATATTGAAACCAAATTAGAAATTAAATGGCATTTTATAGCTTCCTATTCCCCACACCATGGTGGTTTATGGGAAGCAGGAGTGAAATCCGCAAAGCATCATGTAAGGCGCGTGCTTGCCAACTCTTTATTGACCTTTGAGAGCTTTTACACAGTAATCACACAGATCGAAATCGTTTTCAACTCCAGACCATTGACAACTTTTTCTACAGATCCTAACGATTTGGAAGCTTTAACGCCTTTTTTGATAGGGCGATCAGTGCAACCTGTTCCTTTTCCCGATGTCCAAAATATTCCGACAAATCGCTTGTCACATTTTGACTTCTGGACGCGATGGTCGAAGGAATATGTGTCTCAGTTGCAACAGAGGGCAAAGTGGAAAACGAATAGATGTACTATTGCTGAAGGAACTTTAGTTTTATTACGTGATGACAACCTTCCTCCTTATAAGTGGCACCTCGGGCGTATTATAGCCGTGCATCCAGGAGATGATGGAGTTGTGCGCGGTGTTTCGATAAAGACCTTAACAGGTGTTATTAAACGTGCAGTCATCAAGGTGTGTCCTCTGCCTATCGCATGAGATACACTGTGAGAAAAAAACATCGTATCCACTTGACAGTGCAGGAATAATTTATCCTAGTCATAAGTTATTTGTTATAGTTTTTATCCATTTAGATTCTGAATGATCTTAGTATCAAGGATTTAGAGTTTTTTTTTAAATTTTCTATGTTGACATAGAATTAATTTATTAATTGGATAATGTGCTGTCAAACCTTTTCTTCTTTGTTCCCTTTAGAGTTAGTTTCAAAGTAGCCTTTGAAGGCTGGGGGCAATGTTAAGTATTTAATTCAATTAGAATAATTAATTCAATCTCATTTATCTCTAAAAAGTGCGGGAAAAATCAAGTGTTCGCCACCACAAATGAACCAGGGCATTAGTAACAGTGCTGACACGCACTTGGAGAGGATCCGAGAGAGCCGAGCAAGGAATGACAGTGAGAAGGATGACAGACGGAACGTCATTTTTAAAAGATTTGGACAAGTGACAAAAAGTGATCGGTCAGATTAAAACTGGATTAAAATTCTATCCAATAATTCAGCCCCCAGCCAGTAATCAGGCAGTTAAAAAATACATTTTTTTCAAAATTTTTGTCTTTTAATACAGTCCACTACGTTTTCCTGCAAGACTGTCATGTCTTTGTCGAAGAAACCAAGTTTATTTCGGATTTTGACGAAGACCTCTGAACCAGTCTTTACACACTGATAACAATTTGCGAAGTGACACTTTTTTTTTTCCAGGTATGGTTTTTCGAACGTTCCCATGACGCCGTGCGCGAAATGCTTCTCTGTGCGAAATGCCTAGTTCGCACACGGAGTCAGGTATTTGTTACCTGACAGGAAACCAAAAATAACTATTTGTTTTCCCGATGCCCTAAAATTGCTCTAAATTGCAAAAATACTCCCCCACAAAAATTACTATTTGTATTATGTTTCTACCAATTTGTGGCCAGTTCTCCACTACTGTTTGTTCAATTAACTTTTTTTGCTATCCAACAGATAGACCCATGCGAATTAGAGAATAAAAGGAATGGCGATAATTAAACCTGACCCTGATCAGCAGCGTTTTCACATAAACGAATGGGAATTTTAATGGAATAATTACTTTAATACGAAATATTACACCGTGTTCGGGTTGCAAAATGTAGTTATTGTGCAGGGCCGGCTCTAGGTATTTTGCCGCCCTGGGCAATGAGTAAATTTGCCGCCCCATCCCATGGCCCGCTTAGGGAAAATGTGAGAGATTTTGAATTGTAGAAACAAAAAAAAATTACACGGAACAGTAAGGCATAGCATCTTAGTAATAAAACCATACACACTTTATTGTAAGTTAGGTAACTACAAAAAAAATCTAACCTAAGAAAACAAGAAACATAACCAACAAAGTAAGAGTCAGCCAATTCAAATTCTTAGCAAATTAACAGCTGCGCAAGCTTGAGGTCTATGGGTTTAGAGGGAGATGTCTTGAGTGTCTAGCATCTTACCTTGCGAGAAGAATGCAGACTGTTGTGGTTAATAACATCGAGTCACTTGTGCGATACGTCGGGGCAGGGGTGCCTCAGGGATCCTCCCTTTCCCTTGTTTCTACTGTATGTAAACGATCTGCCTAAGACGGGTATATCTGGCACTCTAACCATGTTTGCCAATGACACAATAGTTCTGTGGCACGGCTTAAATGCTGATATCCTAGATACCACAATCAGGGCCGACATGGGCCGTATTGGGCAGTGGTGTGATGCAAATCGTCTTGTACTCAATCTGACAAAGACTAATAGCATGGCTATTAGGTGTAATCTGTCTGACATTCATCTTGACTCCTCAAACATCGGTAGTTGTGAACAGAGTAAATTCCTGGGATTACACATCGATAAATCCCTTAAGTTCGAGCATCATCTCATGGGGGTTGCAGACTGGGTTTCCAGGGGTTGTTTTGCTATGCAAACAGTCTCTGGTGAGCTTGGTGAGGCTACTGCAAGGTCCACCTATTTTGCATTGGTGCAATCTCATTTGCAATACGGCATTAGTTTCTGGGGTTCATGCAGCGAGTACCTCTTCAATTCATTTTTGTGCTGTAGGAAAGAGCAGTGCGTTACTTGTGCAGCGTCTCGTCATCGGAATCTAGTAGGCCGCTGTTTCTTTCTCGTAGGATTCTGACGTTTCAAAAACGCCTTAATACGAACGCTTGAAAACGAAAAAGGACGTTTTTCAAAGATCTCTATGAACATTCACTGGACTTCCTTCAAAGTATCCAACACTATCCAATAGACTTATTTTATAGGTAGTGCAAATATCACATTTACAAACAACCTTTCAAAAACGTCTAATCCGAATTAATTTCCGAGTGTGTGGACGTGGGATACATGTTTCCAATGGTGTTCCCAAAAATAAACAACAGAAACCTTTAAATAAAACGTCTCTCATGACTTTTCATGAAAACATACCTACTTTTACGAACTCATAGGAAACATTCTAATGTTCTTTAATTGTTCCTAACAGAGGTTTTAAAAACAACTTAATCAAACGTCTAAAAAACATCCTTTCTTTACCTTTTTAGAAACACTCGGACATGGACATAACCACGTGCAGAAACAGTAGTTTGCAAAACTTTTCTCTCAGAACTTATGCTTATGGAAAATATGTAGCCCAAGTTATGTGTTAAAATACATGGATTCAAAATATCTAAAATGGCGATATCTCAAAAAACGGCGAAACTTTGCATGAGAGTAAATATGGTCAAATAGCTTCCAAATTACTCCAACTATCATTCATTAAATCTTCCTAAACACCCTGTATAATTGGTTCGCTGTTCGATTTATATTTCTTAATCTTTTTTAAGTCGTTGTTTTCATTTTCTATTAATGTTTTTTGTTATTGTATGGTATGAATTTGCCGCCCACCCCTTAAGCCGGCCCTGTTATTAAGGATGGTTAGAGTTACGAATAATGATGCTCTGTTATTATGAATAAAGGTGTGCGAAATATTGAAATGTTGCAATGCAATATTTAATAATTGACTGATTCAATTTGATTCAATATATTATGGCTTGGCGCTACAGCAAATTAAATGAAAACTTAGGGCAGTCCTGAGGGCAGCCAGCCTACATATACCTAATTTGATTTTATTCTTTCATCATTTGTGCGTATTTGAGTGAACACATATTTCTATACAAATAATTTCTTCCAGCTTTCGGTACTGTAAATTAACGCAGCACCTATTGGTGAGAGACTTAATTAGGTATCTTGCTGTCAAATAAACTCTTAGCCGAAATTGATTTCTAAAAATAGCGTCGCTTTTCATAGGTTTTGCCCTAACACGGGGTTAAACTGTGTTTTAATTAATTAAACCTGTAGGTAGGCAGCAGTGCTATATTATTTTAATAAGACAATTTGAGATTCCCGGAATTTCACTACGTTTCATATCGTTTTATTATGAAAATTTACAGCCGCGCAGATTGGAGACGATATGGGGAGACACAGAGTTCCGCAGAGTTAATAAACTTCTTACTTGTAAGAGTTGCAATAAGAAGAAATATTTCCAAATTAATGGATAAGGAAATTTAAATATCGCTATTTAATTAAGAACCTAATGAACCCTGGACAAGCGTTTTCGCCCTATATTGATATTTATTATACAGAGTGTACGAAAAGTAACGGGACGGTCAATTATCTCTGAAACCATAAGTGGTGCAATTTGAACGAAATCTCATATTTAGACTTTACTTGAAAATCGGTATTCAAAAAAAGTATCGACGTTGTTGCCAGACTTATACCCATTTTTCTGAAGGCACACAATTTTTTTTAAGTAAAATGTGTTTTCTCTCAATCGATTGGTCTTGTTTGATTTAGTGAGAACGGAATGATAGGTAAATGAAATCAATAGTAGGACAAGAGCTATTGATAGAGGTTACAATATGTGGAGTGTTTCATTTGAAATAAAAAAGGTCGCATGCCTTTAGAAAAATTGGTAAATCTGGCAACAGCGTCCATGCGATTTATGAATATATTGTTCAAATTGCACCAGTGGTTCCAGACATAATTGACCGTCCCGTTACTTTTCGTACACTCTGTATACATATAGTTCTACGTGGAGCACCAGCCAATATTAAAAATGCACGAAACAATAATCCAAAAATATATATATTTTTTTTCTTGTATTTTTAAGAAACAATAAATTTTCGTTAAAAGCTGTCAAGAAATATTTTTGGGATAGTGCATTAAAGTTTAAAAATAAAATAAAAAACTGCCGGTGCCAAAGACGTTAAACTTAAATTTGTTTGATTGTAGAAAAATATGTTTTTTTTTTCGTCTCGGGACTATAACATTTTTTGTAATTCAGTTGCGAAATGTCATCTTTTTGACATTGATTTTAGTTGTCAAAAGTGGTTCATTTTAACACAAACGCCAAAATAAGCAGAGTGTTCTAATACAATGTTAAAATGAGATCTCATTTCATCACTGAGTGTTGAAATGGGATTTAGAGTGCGTTCCGTGTCAGTGTTGAAATGAGTTTATATTTTGAATTTTAAATATTTTGAATGAATCACAGAAAATCTTGTATGAAACACTCAAAATGGCTAGTTTATTGCAAACAATCTTCACACTTAGTGCAAAAAACACGCTCATTTCACAACTTGTTACATAAATAGCTCTATGTTACCTATTTTCAAATGGCGGAAAGTAGCGAGATTTTGGACAATATACTTTTTGTCTCAGTTTTGTAGGTACTTCAACGGTAATAATAGTCGATGTTCTAGTAATAATAATTATTATTAGTTCCCTAGCTATGAAGAGAAAAATATTACGTCTCCTTAGATATAGTTATATAGGGACTGATATTTACAACCTCATATCGTATAAAATAAATATAATGAGGTTTCGGGATGTCTGGGCAACTGAGAGGCCTTCAGCTTCTTCAATACTTTTTGGCGTGTCGATTAACATCTTACCTACATAAAGAGACCAGATTGGCACCCAAAACCAATGTAGACCAAAAAGTAAAAAGGATACTGGTATTGGTCATCAGCGTTCATCAGTAAGAATATAAGCAGTTTTAGTAGTTGTTGTTATGCAGTGGGAAATGCAAAAGCTGGAACCACCTCAATGATTTTCTCAAGAAAATTGGAATCTATATCTGAATTTAATATAAATGGTTATACCACTCATTACAACTGTGGTGACATTAACAAAAATGATGGTGTCTTAATGTTAGTTAAGTCTTGTCTTAATGCAGAAATCACTTCCATTCCATTGAACTTGAATTGTCTGGCATAACTATCATCAAGACTGGTGTAAAAATTAGTAATATAACTTTGGGAATTAGTGGTGTTTATAGATCTCCCCAAACCACGGTACAAATGTTTATCAGAGATATAGACACATATATCTCAAATCACTTAAATAAAAACATAGAAATTTGGATAGGTGTCCTAAATGTTGTCCTCTTAGATTCCAGAATAATAATACAAACGATTACCCTGCAACTTTCTTCGCTCATGGTTTTTATGCCATACACAGGCCACAAAGTCAATCATGCTTTGACCACATTTTTCTTAGAAATAATATAAAATCTCAAAACATGGCCAACAGTTCATATGTAATTGATTGAGCAAAGATTTTTGAGAAGTGCCTCAAAGAAAGGTTAACTGACTAGTTGAAAGCAAACGACCTATTGCCAAAGAATCAGTTTGGATTTACTGAGGGCCTCAACTCCAGTGATACTATGCACGAACTCATTTCACGAGATAACAACAAAAAATGTTTGGCTGTTTTTCTTGACTTGGCTAAGGCATTTGATACAGTGCCCCACCAAAAACTTCTCTGTATGCTTGAACACATTGGAATTCGTGGTACCACGGTTCACTGAGGACTGAATGAACACAACGCTGCGATTCCGGCGTTTAGCCGGTGTGACGTCACCAGTTCCCGCAAAATTCATCTTCATAAGGGATTTTCTCGAATACTATTTTGAATATAGGACTGCGGCTTTCACTAGAGATTTTTTTCTCTTGATTTAAGTAATTTAAGTTGTTTTTTTGGGTCACACCCTCTTTAAGCAAATGGATAGGAATCATCAAGGATCTAAATGGAATTGTAGACGTAGAACAAGGTTCTTAGGTAGCGTTCATCACACTTTTTTGCATTTGGGAAATAAATCCATCAAGGCTCGACAATTTTTAACATAACAGTACTTACTGTTGACTGCTCGAATCCTAGTTCTTCGTCAATGACCTTCTGCAAGCCTGGGTCTGCCGTATAAAGTTTAACTTTTCTCCACTATTAACGTAATTTCAACGTAAAATTCGTCTGCTTTAAATCGGTCTTAAATGCAGCGGACACTTTTGACCGCTTTAATTAAAGCGTATTCGGAAATAATTTACCAAAACAGTAAACATACATCTGCTATAAAGCAGATGCATTTTGCAAGGAGTAAATGCTTTCAATTTGAAGCAAATGGGCGATATGATTAAAAAGAGTATTTGCTTTTACTCCTTATGCTCTATTTTGTAGTTTTCACTTCAAAAAATTATAGCATTTACTCCACATAATTCTTAAAGTAAGTACTAGAAGCAATTACTTTATAATTTGCTCTATTTACTTCAATATATAGAAGTTTATGCTGCAGAAATTACTAATGATTTCTAGTATTTCCTCCATTAGAGAGTATTCGGTGTAGTTTTTGAGAAACTACTCAAGAGTAACTTCACATCAATTAGATTGAATCTTCGGTTGAAACTCAACCATCGGTCAGCCGGGCATTATAATATAATACCGGCCCTAAGCTAAGTGATCCTGGATTTCAACAAGGTCGAGGTTACGAGGTAAATCAAACAACCGTGTCAAACGTAATTAAAGAAGTTTCACAAAAAATTGTGTGGAAGAAAAATGTTTAGATTTCATTTCCTCAAAATGCCCGCGACGTTGAATTAGCTAAAGATGGATGGACAATACTTGGGAAAATGGAGCGATAGATTGTACCCACATAAGAAACAAAAAGAACCTATTTGAGGTTAAACACGTCCTAGTATTTACTACTAGTTTATACTTCTAACCTAAGTAAACATTTCCCATACAAGAATTTACTTCATGTGAAAGATTATACTCTAGAAATTAATCGGCCAATATGATTAAAAAGAGTATTTGCTTGTACTTCAAGTAAGAGCTTTAATTTTCTAGTAATTGTGGAGTATAATCTTTTACATGAAGTAAATTCTTTTATGGGAAGTGTGTACTCAGATTAGAAGAAGTATAAACTAGTAGTAAATACTAGGACGTGTTTAACCTCAAATAGGTTCTTTTTGTTTCTTATATGGGTACAATCTATCGTTCCTATTTCCCCAAGTATCGTCCATCCATCTTTAACTAATTCAACGTCGCGGGCATTTCGAGGAAAAAAAAATCTGAACATTTTTATTCCACACAATTTTTTGGGAAGCTTTTGACACAGTTGTTTGATGTGCTCCGACATCTACATCAACTACGGTTGACCGATGGTTGAGTTTCCACCGAGGTTTCATCCGTCGGTCAGGTGGACATTATAATACCGACCCTTAGAGTCCTTAAAAATATCTCCATCACATATTTCCTTCCTTTTCTTACCATTATAATTATTAAAAAAAGCCAGTTATAACGTCTTTTAAATCGAAGCATATGATGTGACTCTTGAGTAGCTTCTTAAAAACTACACGGAATACTCCCAAATGGAGGAAATACTAGAAATCATTAGTAATTTTTGCAGTATAAACTTCTATAATATATTGAAGAAGATAGAGCAAAGTATTAAGTAATTACTTCTATGTACTTTCTTTAAGAATTTTGTGGAGTAAATGCTATAATTTTTTGAAGTGGAAACAAATACTATTTTTAATCGTACCGCCTTTGTCATCATCTTTTGTTCATAAGAAAAAGAGAATTTGCTTTTTCCTGGAGCATTTTTGCTTCCAACGAGAGGTTTTGCTTGAACTTTCATTCATACTGCATAATATAAAGCATTTGCTTCAGATTTTGCGAGAAAAAGCGAATGCTCTTTTTTTAAATCTGGAAAATAGCAAGATGTTCAAAAGTAAATATTTAGTGAAAAAAAAATAACTCCAAAAATAATTTCTAACTATATTTATCCATACGGCGGAATTATAGGACTGGACGATTGAACTTTTATTAAGTGATAATTACATATTGACTATCTTTTCTGAAATATAAGAATCGTACTCTACCGTTATTAACTCTAATTAATTTAAAATTAAATCATCAAATAACACTTACCTTCAAATTATGATAGAAGAACACTAACCCTAGCACCACAATAGTAAAAAACACGAACAATGTAAAAGTGCTCACATGGGACACATTTAAAACATTGAAAACGTTACTGAGCGTGAACGCGGCACCGTGACAACAAATAATCGGTAAAATACACCGATCCAGTACATCCCAAGGAACTTCTTGGGTCGCAGAAGTTACGCCTGTATTTGGAAGTCCTACAGATGATGGACGTCTTATGGAGGATTTTCTGATGTTGCCGATTGCCGGAAGGGCCTTCAAGGAAGACCGGCGCTTGAACGGACCGCTCATGTTGGGTCACCGAATCCGGAATATCTGGTGCCGGTCTGAGTTCAAACCAGTGTCAAATCCCTGGAATGCCTCGGCAGGTATGAAGTGGACTGCAAGCCAAAATGTTTAATGTCAAAAATAAATTAGAAATTTGTCGAGAAAAAGCTTTTGGCTGGAAATTTCTTGAATCCAAACCACATTGGAAGCTAAAAATACTACAAAATATTTTGTGTGTCGCGATTTAAAATTAACTCAACCAAGCGCCTCCTGATAGAAATAATCATAGCGGTGGGTTATGTGCTCTGGGATATTCTCGATAAATTGGCCTACATCAACGCAAACGTTATAGACGATTACGTGAAATTGTGCATCATAAAGGCTAAGTTGTTCACAATTTGCATTTTTCATGGCCTACGTTAATAGTTTCATGGTTTCTAAATTTTTTTCTGAGGCAAAAATAAATTTAAACTTGTTTACAAGTCCCTTCCTAACAGAATATACGTAAACTTTTTTAATTGCTTGCTATGAGCTTGAAAAAAGTCGTGGAATGATCCAAAATGTGTTGAGTGGTAATGAAATGAAATAGGAGGCTTGCAGGATTACCTATCTCTCCAATCAGCCCCATAAGTCAACCTCTGGACATAGGCCATCGATTCATTACACCATGCCTCTCTATCGTGGGCCATCTGCATTCCTCTTAGTTCAGCGTGCCTCATTAGATTATCTGACCATCGCAATGTATAAATAACTATTTGATTCCACCTGTCGCCTTTTTGTCCAAAGGGACCCGTACTTAACAACTTGTATTGTAATCGACTGTAGTAGTACAAACTGCATATAATAGTTGTGTAATTGTTCAGAGTTAAATGTATAGTCTTAAATTATTCTATTTCTTAGGCAAAAACTCTGTTGTGCATGCATAGGAGTTTTTTTGGCTATAAGCTTAACACTAAAAAATACAATCTGTGATTGGTTGGGGTTTACCGGCTTATGCCTATGCGTTATGCAAAATCGTGTGTGACGGCTTTATTTCAATTTACATTACAATGCTGGTTTTTATTTGCAAAAGTTTCCAATTTTAAAAATTCGCGCCAAATATACCAGGACAAATCCTAAAAATATTGGTTATTTTGTCTCTTGCACTCACATCAAATAAATTCCTATTTATTTTTCCCTTGTTCATTCCTTACCAGTTCAACTACACGTGCTGTAATCGCATTTTACCATACCACTCATAACACAAAGACTAATTGACATTTGCAGTCTTGTCACCTCAAAGCAATTTTGAATGTCTATTTTTCATTGAGTTTTGGTATTCTCATTAATTATTTACTTTACTATTATAAATAGGTAGTTCTTCAATGCCGATAATGATGTACATACCTACTTGAGTGGATAGCTATAGGTCTGTTCCAACTGACATGAGAACCGTTCTAGAATGGTAATTTCCAGTCGATCAATTCATTTGTCAATTAGGATAAACGTTGAACTTATTGAAAAATGACACTTGGCGATGAAGAACAGATTTTAGCGATAGTGGAGTAGTGAAAAAAAATTGTATTTTCATAATCAGGATTTGGCGAGTAGCTGAGGAAGTATTATTTAGGGTACGTGCACAACGGAGCTGTGATACATACTTATTGCCTGGATGCTAGATGGAAGCTATCATCGATGGTTAGAATTATATGTATAATTGGTTTAAATGTGAGCGTGCACATCGGAGCAGTGAGTTTAGCCGGAATGATCGCTTATAGCATAGTAGAATGAATTTTGCCCTTCTTTCTGCGAGCAGAAATTAGCTGACACGGGTGGCACATGCTCAGTCTTCGTCCTGTCTTTAATTTCACTGAAAATGTATTGGAAAGTAGATGATTCCATCTTCAAATATTCTCAACTACTTAAGTAAATACCACTCTGTACATCAATTTTACTAAAGTGTGTCGACAAGTCAGCATTAATTTGGTATAAATACCGCGCCGAAATCCATTACCGGCAGACGAAGGCTAGTGCAAAGTACTTCAAATGGGAAAAGCCCCTCTAGCTAAGTCTTCTCCCAGTGCAAACTACCTTTAATGGGAAACGCCCTTCTGGGAGTATTGAACGCAGCAGACTAGGTCCAGTGCAAACTACCTTTAATGGGAAACGCCCTTCTGGACCTGTCTGAAACCTAGCTTCTTCTGGGAGCATTGAACACAGCAGACTAGGTCCAGTGCAAACTACCTTTATTGAGAAACGGACCTGTCTCAAACCCAGCTTCAGTTCTCAGTCACGCCAAGTGTACAGAGTGTACATAATACAGAGTAGCCTATAAGTAGTACGTCCCTCCGTAGAAGAGACGTCATGATACTATTTCTAGGGTAATATTATTATTCAGTACATATCTTATTGTACCTATACCAAGCGAGTTTCTCTCTACCTGAACCCCACCTACGCCCACAGGTCACGCTCCTGTTGTGACGTCCCAGGACGAAACGTATAGGGGTTGTGACATATTTGGTGGAGGTGCCGGGTAGATTATCAGAGAAACCTGAAAAAGAAAGTGGAAAGCAGAAAACAAGGAACAAATGAAACGCTAAAGGTGTACCTTTTTGAGCTACCTACTGGTACTGTACCACGATTATAAGGAAAAAATTGATATTGAGGAGTTTACAACAATCTTTAGCGAAGGATTAAGAGAAGAAAGCTTCTCCCACTATTATTGGCTTACGAATTCACCCAATAACCCTCCGCAGGCACTGGATAAGATAAAAGAGCTCGCAGGGACAATAGACAGATAGAGCGCCAAAGAAGAAAGAACATAGAGCCTCACCGGCAAACGAGACTCTAGAGACATATACACAGCCAAGAAGGTATAACAGTAATTTTCAGACACGACCACATTACGGCCGATTACTGCAAGAACAAAACTGTTATAACTGTGAGTACCAGGAAGTCCAATGTGGAGTGGGACACTGAACGCCAAAGTTATTTCATCTCTAACAGAACCTATTATCTTAGGAATTGAGTTTTTATTAAAAAATAAGGCAATTATAGATCTCCCACGCAAAGAACTAATTTTAAATGAAAAACACAGAATACCCTTAAGGCACACAAACAACGAAAAAATACTTATGACGGGCCTAGTCATAACAAAACAGCCAGTCAAGGCGAAGCAGCCCCCTAATTTGAAAATAGATGAACTGGAGTTCAACAAATTCATAAAAGACAACACTAACATAACAACCAACCAGTTCAACGGTTTCCTAAAGAAAGAAAATGGAGATAGAGGCACCCTACCAATTAACGCCGTTTTAGCAGTAGGTGTAACCAAAGAATACAAAGCGAAAAAGGCAATTCTTAAGAAAAAAGAGATACGCTTCCCAGAAACAGGCAAAAGGGGACCATAGGATATAAAAACATGCGAAACAATCGGCAATTTTTCTATTTACAAGAAAATCCATGAGATAAAAGTCAACTCCAAAAAAATATACAGGGTGTCCCACGAGGTTTTTCCCTGTATAATTTTTCATCATTTTCTTTAACAAAGCCTTAACAAATATGGCATTGCGGTTTTGTAACCTAATTTTCTAACGAAAAATGCCATAATATACCATGAGTTACATTCAAGATTTGAAAGTTAACGTCACTTGACCGAAATTGAAGCGAAAGTGGTGAAATTGAATGACAATGGTAGAAGCGGCACAAAAAGTTACCCAGATCCTCAAAATTTCAATTATATTGGATGATGCGTTCCGAAGTTATTACGTGGGAAAAACGTCGTGGGATACCCTGTATATAAATGTCTAAGAACACTTAGGATCAGCATCACAGAAAAATCGGTTGAAAAATTTGTTATACCAAGACAGGGATGGGGATTGGGAAAAGAATGGGCAAGATTCACACAAATGTTGTGTTTTCTGTTTAAGGACACGGGCGTCACTGTTCTTATATACAGAGAAGAACCAAGTCATAAAATAGAAGAAAAACCCGAAGAGGAAATCAGTAACCTAATGCCAATCAGTACGGAAACCAAAGATAAAGTACACAAATTAGGTGTTACTAACGATTATAGGATGTCTCAAAATGAAGTAAATATATATTGTAATTAAAAACTCTGGACGAAAATAGTGAAATTAAGAACAATGTGGGCTACCAATACAGCTTGGACTGGTTAGCAAAAAATCATCTGGTACTACAAACGCACATTCACACAAACGGCAGCTTTATGTTAAAAGTGAAATCAAATACACGGAATCCAGTAGCTATTTACGCGGAAACAACAATGTCATTTTTAGAAACAACAGAAATCACTTTTACAATCTGATGCTACAAGAAGAGAAGATCCAGGAAAACGAAGAAGTAACGCTAGATGACCATAAAGTATAGACGGAATTTCAAGCGAGGAAAATAAGCAGGCACTAATAGAACTACTTCTTGAATATAATGACGTTTTTGCAAAATAGACAAAACGAATGGGCGAAACCAACTTAACACAAAATAGAAGTTGGGGACGCCAGACCAATCAAAAGTCGCCCGTACCGGGTATCACAGAAAGAAAGACAGATCATAGACGAACAAATTCAGGAAATGCTTGATAGCAACGTTATTAGGCCTTGCCACTTTCCATGGGCCAGTCCAGTGGTGGTAGTGAAGAAAAA
This sequence comes from Ceutorhynchus assimilis, assembly GCA_917834065.1. Classification (NCBI taxonomy): domain Eukaryota; kingdom Metazoa; phylum Arthropoda; class Insecta; order Coleoptera; family Curculionidae; genus Ceutorhynchus; species Ceutorhynchus assimilis. The sequence goes on along the minus strand of OU892281.1, from coordinate 30,585,465 downwards.
GGATGGGAAAACCAGATTTTGCGTAGATTACAGGAAAATAAACAGTGTAACAAACAATCAACTTACCCACTGCCGCAGATCGGCGACATCTTTTCATACCTAGGCAACGAAAAATGGTTCAGCACCCTTGACATGTTTTCTGGACATTGGCAAGTTCCAGTAGAGGAAAGTTCAAAGCAATATACCGCATTTGTGGCACAAGGGCATGGAACCTACGAGTTCAACGTAGGTACTAAGTTTTGGGTTGTGCAATGCCCCAGCAACCTTCCAAGAAATTGCAGATCAGGTCTTTGGGGACATGAAATGGAAAGAAGTGCTAATTTACCTGTATGACATCATCATATTTTCCCAAACTTTCGAAGAACACTTACAAAAGCTAAGAAAAGTTTTTGAACAATTAAGAAAAGCTTCTCTTACGCTTAAATCAAGCAAATGCGAATACATAAAACAGGAAATCACGATACTAGGCTTTGATGTAAATGAGCAAGGAATTTTACCGGATAAAGAAAAATAGTTGGCATAAGAAAATTTCCCACACCAAAGAAAGTCAAGGACGTACAAAGTTTTCTTGGACTGTGCAACTTTTATAGAAAGCTTATTTACAAATTCGCATCAATAGCCAGACCGTTGCATGAAGTAACAAAGAAAGGCATAGGCTTCAAATGGGGTACAAAGCAAGAAGAAGCATTGATTACTCTCAAAGAAAAGCTTGTCTCTGCACCAGTTCTACAGCATTTTAAGCCAAACAAAGATACTATCCTGCACACTGAGGCAGCAACCTGTGGAATAGGAGCAGTTCTTTTACAAGAGGATAACAAGGGAGGAGCACATCCAATAGCCTGTCGCAGCCTGTCAAACAACGAAAAGAACTATTTAATTAGCGAATTAGATCTCCTAGGCATAGTCTGGGCCTTGGTTATGTGAGGCACTTAATATACGGCCGACCAGTAAAAATCGTGACTGATCACCACGCGCTCTGCTCGATTGACACTATTAAGGAAAGCAACAGACGCTTAGCCAGATGGGCACTGAAACTAGCCGAATTCGACTATACAGTTGTGTATAAAAAAGGCTCGACCCACAAGGACGCGGATTGCATGTCTCGCAATCCGGTACTGCAGCCAGAAACGCACGAACAAGAAGAACTCCCCACATTTGCACTACAAACATCGAAAATGTCCACGTTACAAAAAACAGACACAAGCTTGAAGCAATTCCTTAAAGCTGTAGGAAGTCCAGACGATTCAGAAATTGAGAAACACACTGGTGTAGCTATTTACCGTTTATTACGTTTGCTTATAATACAGAAATGCAAGATACGACTCGATTTAGGGGCTGATTCTGTAACTTGTCGTTACTTGACGACATCGTTGTGGTAACGACTTTGATGTGAACGATGTTTTCGGAAATCGTATTCCATAACCGAGTCGTTACGTTTAACTTTAGTGACAAATCGTAACGACAAATATCGTGTGATTTTACGAGGGTTGGTAGTGCTGATTTAGCATAAGCTAACTTCATTTAGCTGTAACTGTCAGTTTTCGGCCAGTACCTGCCACTCTTTTCAGATTAGTTTTCAAATTAACTGCCTAACTGCGCAAAATTATCATCCTCCAAATAGCTGCGTCGTGAACGCTCCCTGGAAACTGAGCATTTATGGCCAATATTTTACAATTAGAATCGCAAAATATTTGACAGTTTATGCTGTAAAAGTTCTTCCGATTCATGAAAACGTTCGGTGGATATTCAAGGTCTTCACCACTTGGTGGAACTATTTTTATGTGAGAACAATCAATACACCCGATGATGCCAGGTACATGAAACTTGCGATAGTATCCGTTTGTAACTTCTGCTATATGTTGAACATTTTGGGGGAATTGGATGTATGTGTTAGCCATATGGTTAACCATAGCATTAACCACTTCATGCAAGCACCGGCTAACGTTAGCCTGCGATGATCCGTTAAACGTGTCTTCACCCACAGATTTTTGGTAGCTGCCATGAGCTAAGAAATGAAGCGCTAGGAAGAATCTAACTACAGGTGGTGTTCTGGTTCTTCTCACTCCAATATCAAGGTGCGGCAATATTTCCTGGAAAAAGTCATAAGCCGCCTAAACATTAAGCCGGTACATCCTCCTAAAAACGTTCTCGGGCAATTCAAAAGGATTACTATTATCTCTCAACTGGCGGAACGCATTTCTTCTTTGCTCTCTGAAAAAACGGATAAAAAAGTTCCAGTAAGGGTTAGGTAATTTTTTTATTGTTTTGACGAACCTTTTTTGTAATTCAACCAACATGTGATCTAATAAGTCGTCCTTCGTCGATATTTTATATTATTTAACACTTTATTGTTTTTATTGATTACTCACAATTAAACAAAAACTGTGAACGACTGCCTGAGAGGTGCCGCTAACAAACCATGAAAGCTGTCACTTCTTAACGACTGTCGTTCGATACAGAATAAGTAAAGTCGTTCAGTAACGATGGTCGTTCGATACAGAATACTAATGTCGCTCAGTAACGATTGTCGCTCACTAACGACGTCGTTATAAGTTACACAATCAGCCCCTTAGCCCATTTATGTTAAGGTACGCAAGGGAACCCACACAACAATGTTTCAACATTCCAAATTTAAATTCTGCGATACCTTACTAAGAAAATACTAAGACTTGACCTTGAAGCTTGAAATCGGCCATATTATCACGTTCAAATATTTGTACTCAGACCTGATATTGTGCTTGCATTTTTTTGAGGTTCACCTCGCGACAAATCTCTCTCTCACTCACACACACGAATGAAGTAACTGAAATACGACAGAAAATATAGGTACATTATCATATTGATTTCACTTTCTTTTTATAAATAACTTGTGCATCCATATAGAACTCCCACCATAATAATCCCTTTTTAATCACTATTTCGGTATCATTGGTAATAAATTTATTTACATACAAGTTTTTTTTTCTGTTTTGTTCAAATAGCGTATAATGAGTTTTCAGAGGCATTACCCCTTTTAACATTTCCATAAATAACTTTTGAGTAAATAAAGTTAAATTTGTACTCAGATAAAGTTCAAAATACAATACAAAATACGACTAATAGACAAAGTTGGCCAACAGAAAGTGTACATGGTAAACTATACCAAATAAGCTCAATACATATTAAGAAAACAGAACACAAAAATAAATACATATAATTTAGCCGCTCTAGCTTCCCTCATCTCTCAATCTCCAGCAATCTGTGCCATTTGAGGCATCCTCTTGGAAGCCTATGTCCTCCTACGTCATTTCTTCCGCTAATTCAATTTTTTCGAATTGAAAAAGGAGGCTTAATACAGAATGTCTCATTTCGTATTACATATATTTAATGGATTTATTCTGAGATCTTCTTTGAGTCAGAATGTTGAGAAGGATCAGTTTCCCACATCTGATTTTTCTTATATCACCTTTGACTCATTGTCGAATGTTCTGGAATATTCGTGTCAATATCTTTCTGTTTTTGTTTCTGGAGTCGGTTTTGTTCTGGCTGTCATTTCTGTTCTTGCTCTTGCAAAATTTTCTGCATCGGACAGACGAAATTTTCACCACTCAAGTTTCCCACTTCGAACACTAGTTACGCGTGCGCAGATAAGTGAGAATAATAATTTTGGTTCGTTTGAAGGGCAAGAATAACCAATTTGTGCCAGTATTTGTTCAATTTGTGATACCTACATTGCCTACATTATGGCGACACTTTGCGGCCCGGGCGGGTCGAACATTATTAAATTGCGCCCTCACATTAGGGCGCAAATAGGTGCTTTATGGCCCGGTTGTACATAATAGCTATTTCTGTACCAAGGGGATTATGTAGATTATAATGCCCGAAGGCGAAACTAGCCCGAGGGCCTCTTGCCCGAAGGATAAATTTCGCCTGAAGGGCATTATAATCTGAAAATTCCCATGGTGCATACAATGCTTAATTTTCTACTCAACACAATGTTCTTTCATCAATTTAGTATCAAACAAAATCAGTTAAAAATTCAAGCCTTCGAGAGGACATAGGCGCTTTCTTTTTTAATATCTTGATCTACTCGACTTGGTACTTCGTTGCTCTTTAACCTCGTTCATAGTCTTCGAACGTAGTACTTTAGGGTCGACAGGTTGACAGTGTTTTCCTTCAAAACTGACAAGTGAAATCTATTTATTCTGGAAGAGAAAATTGAAGGTCCGCTTTTCTACTCTTGCGATTCAGTACTGATTAAACTATCAACCCACGCCTAATACTTTTTCACTGAGCAAACCGAGCATTTTATGGGCCTCTGGTTAATTCATTAACAAAAGGGGTTACATAAATTCAACGTGGGGCCCGAATCCACGACTCGTAGGCTAAGAGCCTAATGTTGTGGTGAACAGAACATTTTGCCAACAAGTGCTACAAAAGGCTTAGAAGGCAAGGGATGAAAAACAGAAATGTACATGAAGTGTCTCAAGAAAAGTTGGCTACACAAGAGGATGATGAAGAGGTCAATAAACTTTTCGTCGAGGAAATTTTCACAAAAAAACAATAAATTGGTATGGTTGTATTATTTAATAATTGGTAAAGTTAAAATTCCATTCAAAATAGATACTGGCGCTGATATCAACATAATCTATTGATATGTTCAAAGAACTTAGTTACAAGCTTGGGAGCAATGCTGTTTTAAATAAAACAAAAAATGTAGTGAAAGCATTTGGAGGTTCAACAATTAAAGTTGTTGGTATAGTAAAATTAGCTTGTAAATATATAGGTGAAAAAAATTATGAATGGAAAGATGCTTTGGTTGATTTTTATGTTGTGAATATGGATTGCACTCCTCTAATTGAACTTAAAACATGTCTGGATATGGAATTACTCAATAATGTGTGTGAACTAAACCTACAAAGTAATGAAAAAGACAAGCTTATTCGTCGATACAAATCAGTGTTTCATGGGTTGGGTAAATTACCATTTCAATACAAGATTCGCCTTTCCGATGATGCCGTGCCGGTTGTCAAGCCATCACGTCGTTAACCTGAGTTCATAAAAATCAAGTTGAAGTCAGCCCTGGAGAATTTAGAAGGTGTTATTTCAAAAATTACTTCTCCAACTGACTGGGTGAGTGATTTGGTAATTGTTGAGAAAAAAAAAAGATGGATCTATTAGAATTTGCCTTAATCCTGCTGAATTAAATAAATATCTTTGTAGGCTTTTTCTTGTTTGTTGTCTAGGGGTGAGGGTTAATTTCAACAAATAAAACACGTTATTAATTGTTAATAATGATTGGCGCACTTTAATTGCACTGATCGACCGATTGATTGGATTAGGTTAATGATTAGGCACATTTAAGAATGGAGCACCACCACAGTATAGCCTTCACTTAGCAACTAGGTACACAACAACACGTGAAATCACCAACTTCGTCTTACAATCGTCTTCATAATAAATATATACGTCTTCTCATCTTAATTAATATAATTATTACGTCTTATATTATAGACCGCGCGACACGTCGCGTCACGACTGGTCCCGATCAAGCAACACATCTCACGTCTTATAATGGTTGCTGCCGACTGCCCCTTGACTTTTGATTTCCACCCATTGTTGCCACTTGCCAGCTACCTCCCTCTCATCTCCACTACCCCCTCAGCCTATACCTACGCCTAGTCTATTTTTAGAATCAAGGTCAACCTTGAAAGAGATGCATTATAATAATTTATTATGTTAGGGAAAATATTGAGGAGATTTCGAAAGAGATATTTTCAATTACATAATTAATCCTACATTCGGCCATCCGACATGGAATCCGCCTCGGATTCACTGTCACTATCGTATCCGACCCTGGGTTTTAAATACTCTGAACAAGTTGTGGTCCGCATTGGTCCCTCGTGATGACCTACTTTCACTACATTGTATCTTTCATGCCCTTTACTTATTGTGATCTCATAGGGTCCCAAATATTTGCGACTCAGCTTGAGTCCTGGACCAAATTGGGTCCTTTTGATAGCAACCAGATCTCGCTCTTTATATTTTTTTGGTTTTCTTCTTCTTAAGTTATATCTCTTCCTATTATCCTCTTGCACCTTGAGTATCTGTTGCTTGCTTTCTTCTCTTATTTTGTTTCGACCTTCATTGAATTCCCTTACTTCTTCTTTTTCTAGCAATTCCTTTATTAAAATATCCTCCTTATTCCTCATCTGGACTCCTACCAAAACTTCAGATGGCGTTGCATTTATACTTCGTTGGACAGTGCAATTTAACACCCTTTGGACTCGATCCAGGTACTTGTACCACTTGTCTGGTTCTTCCAAAGTTAGTTTCGTCAGAACCGGTATAATAACACGGTTTACTCGTTCCACCTGTCCATTAGCTCTTGGGACACCAGTTTTTATTAGTATATGCTCTATATTTTCTTCTGCGCAGTACTTCTCAAACTCTTCTGCCGTAAAAGCTGTTCCACGATCACTGATAATCCGCGCTGGATTACCAAACACTTTTTGTTGTTTTGATAAACAACCAACGGTTTCCTGTGCTGTGGTTGATTTAGTCGGGTAAAGCCATACGAACTTAGAGAAGTCATCTATAACCACTAAGATATGTCCATATTACAAAATTTCGAATACACGACTCAATTTTCTCTTGTAAGTTTGGTATGTAGAATTCTCTATCCACAACCTCCTTGGTTTTAGCCATTCTAAAATGTCCAAGATCATGGGCTTTTTTTATAACTTCATCTTGCATAGCTTCTGGAAGTACAAAATTCTCACGTCCTTTATAATATTTACAAACGATGTCATTTTTCATAAGGTAATCTTGATACCTTCTGCATTAAGTAATTCTATTATAGGTACTTGAAATGTGAGCGTCCTTAGCTTGAGCCAACCTAATTCTTTTCACCATGCCTATTGTAATACGCTTACCAGATCTGAGTAATGTGGAGGTTTATAGAGATCTAGGAGCTAGTAAAATTATTCCTGAAACATCTGAGATAGGATTGCACTGCACTGACTTCGTTAATTAACATCACTCCTATAGGAAACCTACTCAATGCGTCGACATGTGGCATTTGCGATCCCCTTCTATGGACGATTTCATAGGAGTATTTCTCCAGTAATAAGGCCCACCTAGCAACTCCAGTAGTAAGGTCCTTCTTGTCCATGGTTTTTTGGAACCGACTGTGCGCGGTTACAATTCGAAATCTAATGCCAAGTAAGTATATGCGAAACTTTTTAACAGCTAGTATTATTGCTAGCACTTCAAGCTCGTAGCTATTATATTTTTCCTCAGCTGGGCTGGTTTTTTTGCTCATAAAGTATACTGGATGAAACTTGTTGTCCACGTTTGATCTCTGCATTAAGCAAGCACCGTAACCGTACTTGCTTGCATCCGTATGAAGTTGAGTTTCACTTCCTTGTTGGTATAAAACTAGGACCGGAGAACTGATAAGTAGTTCCTTTAGCTTAGTGAAAGCTTGTCTCTCCTTCTCTCCAAACTGGAATACAGCATTTTTTTTCAACAAGTCACTGAGGGACTTAGCAATTAAAGAGTATGCAGGTATGAATTTACGGAAAAATCCCGTTAATCCGAGAAAAGATTGCAACTGTTTCTACGTAGTTGGTTCTGTGAATTTACTTATGGCCGTAGTTTTCTCCATAGATGGCTGTACTTTACCATCTCCAATGATGAAACCCAAGAATGCTACCCTCTTCTTTAGAATTTGACATTTTTCTTTTTTAATCTCCAAGCCATAGTCCCTCGCCACATCCAAGACCATTTTCAATCGCAATATTCCTTCCTCTTCATCCTTGCTAGTTATAATCAAATCGTCCATGTAATATATTACAATATGCTTATTAGCTAGATCCCTGAAAATATGCCCAATGAACCTCTGAAAAACAGCCGGGCTATTACAAAGTCCAAACGGATACCGCAAGAACTCGTACTGACCACTTGGGGTGATGAATGCAGTATATTTAACACAATTCTCTTCCCCATTCCTCAAATGAATAGTACTAAAATATTGTGAATTCTGCAGACCGTCCAGAACATCCTCAATAAGTGGCAATGGGAATCTATCTTTAATTATAACTTTGTTCAATTTCCTATAATCACAACATATTCTGGTTTTCCCGTCCTTTTTAGCCACCAAAACTATAGGACTTGCATAGTCAGAAAAACTTGGTTGAATTATACGAAGGTCCAGCCACTCCTGTATTTGTTTATCAACTATTTCTTTTTCCGGCACCACCAACCTTCTTGGCCTCTGATAGATGGGTTGCTCCTCTTTCAAAACTATATTCATTTTTATATCCGCTGTCTTGCATTTTCTTGGACTGTTATTTTCTATCAAATCTCTGGCAGTTTCCTGAATTGCTTTATTTCGAATATGACTAACATCTGCTTCTTTAATCTCACTTTCGTCTTTAGTAATTTGCAATAAAAAGTTTTGTATTTCTTTTTTAATAATTACAATCTCATTATTCATCATGGTAATGTTAGTTTGTAGCAAAATATCACTTCCAATAATAGCTTTAAAATTACAGGTGCTAGTTGGGACTACGTGAAATTTTAATGTAACTTCTTCACCATTAACTATAACAGTCTCACAAAATGAACACATGGTCTCCACCTAGTTGTTACCAATACCTTTAAGCAAAACTACTTCTTTATCAAGCTTTATAGTTTCTGGAAAATTATCCTCAAAAACATCTAATCGAATGGCACTGATATCGCTGCCAGTGTCTAGTAAAGCTATCAGTTGTGTGTTTCGTATAATCAGTTTTACACCATTCCTTGGGACAACCTCGATAGTGCTGACTTGCTTCTTCAGGGCACCTATTCGATGTATGACCTCTTTTGCCACAGTTATAGCATGGACCCATTCCGATATTCCTTCTGTCTTCAGCTTTAGCATTAGTGTTTTTATGTTCGTCCTCCTTAAATTTTCTATTCCTCTGTCCTTGACTTGAGCTTTGGCTGGATTCGCCCATCGATCTAGCCGTTTTCATTTGCTCATAAATTTTCACCTTTTCTTTAAATTCACCAAAACTTTAAGCACCGTACAAAATAACCTTATTCGAAGAACCCTCTGGAATCCCATCAAAAATACACTGTATAATCACTTCGGCTTCTATATTTGCTCTGCTACCTATCTCCCTCATTATCAAGACATACTCCTGCACCGTCTCTTCTCTTCTTTTTTTTGGCATCATCAATAGCTTATGAACCTGAGCGCTGCCAACTTTGACTTCAAACTCCTCTATCAGTTTTTTCTTAAGTATGGTCCATGACTTTATTCCTTTTTCAGACTGGACAAACAATTTCGCTAGACCTTTTAAGGACTTTTTGGCAAATATTAATTTTTGCAAATCATTCCATCCGGTGATGTCCGCCATCTCCTCAAAGTCCGCAATCCAGTTCTTTACTGGATAATCGGGTTTTCCTTCTAAAGGTCGTATGCTGTCTTCTATATCTCTAAAGGTTAAAGAAAATTGAGCACTCTCCTTTTTTGCTCTTAAACGTCTCTGCACTGTGGCCAAATTTTCATCAGCATCTTCCTCTTCTTCATCTTCAACTCTTTCATATTTTTCTTCCTCTTCGTCTGCTTCTTCATCTTCCTCTTTATTTATATCATCAGCCAAAGTCAGGTCATTCATAAAGGAACAAACACGGTCCGCCAGAGCATCTAAATTACCCTTATGATTCAATTCCAATACCTTACAAACAGAAATTAGATCGGATACATCAATCTGCTCTTTTATATTTTTTTTCTTTTGAGCATACTGAGCCTAACCCGAGAATTCCCTACAACTTTTACGCATTCTTCGCGGATAATTTTCTACGCCATATGCTATTAAATGTAATGCTTTAACGGCATCTAATGGATTTTTTAAAATATTTCCTGCAATCTGATCGATTTCGCCCAAAGATGACATTTTGATTCGATTCTCAAAATAAATACGTCAAATAAAAAACACCAAAAGGTAAATACCTACGTTAATTCAGAAAAATCAAAAAAGAATTAAAAAAAAACACACGCCTGAATACTAAGACGAAATCAGCTCTTTCCTCACAATCCTAAAAAACTAACCTAAAATAAAACCTGATGTTTCAGAACATTTTTGTAATAATTCTGATTACTGTGAACTTAATGTAGAAACAGAAACTCAATCAATTGCGAATCAGTTATTTAATGTTATTTCTAGGTCGGGTCGTCAAATACGGACACCTAGACATCTTTCAGATTATGTTTTGTAAACATTTGCATTCTAGTTTGGGTTGGTTTTTAGAATTGTAAGAAATGTAACTTTGTTTATTTGTTGAATTTAGAGGAGAAGATGTTTTGTATGAGACGTTTGGCAGACGGGTGCCAACGGACAACCCAACCTAACCTCACTTACATATGTACGTCAGAGTCGGCGGCACTGTGTGACGAATAACAACAACAATCTTAAAAGAGAGTACCCATATAGACAAAACATATCTTCTAAATATATGAAAAATATCCGTTATAGAATATAGGATATTTTTTAAACATCCGAATATCGGAACAAAATATTCTTAGTACCTTTTTTAAACATTTTATGGGTACAAAATCGATATTTTTTAAATGTTTGCAAGATATTCTGCCAAATATTTTAGGAACATTTTTGAAAATTTCAGAAATGTCTTTTGAACTTCACCACTTCATAAAATACATATTTGTAAAACATTTTTGAAACATCGTTAAAACATTTTACAATATTTTTAGGGTTATTAAAACGACATTTTCAAAATATTTTATTATATATTATATAATATTAAATACATTATTTCATTATACATATATTTTATATTTTATTATACCTACATTTATTTATATTAACCCTGTCATTATATTGAAATTACATACTATTTTATACATTCCTTGGCCTTTAGAAGAAATCCTTTGATGTATTTTATCATTTCTTCGTCCTGAGCCTAGCTCTGTCCTTTGATTCTCACGTACTGCTCCTGAAATTAAACAAATTAGGTACCTATTTTAGTGTTGTTTTTCACGAAAATATTGCAAAGTGTTGTTGTCTAACAGCAGAAATAAAATATAATCGGGAAAACGGTAGATAGGAAAAATGACAAAAGAGGTTATGTTTTGGCGGTAGCATGATTGATTGTAAGCGTCCTTCTGGAAAATATGTAGGTAGGTACTTATTTAAAAAGTTAATCGACTGACGACTATTATTGAATCCAATTATTATCAATTAATGCAGTCAGTTACTATACAATAATGCTAATATTCCTTTTAAGTTTGCTCTATAATAAATAGAATAATGCCTGCTTATACCACAAAATTAACCCAAAAATTATACCACATACACCAAACCAAATTTTAAAGGGTTAGGTTTTTCAGGGCAGGCAGGGCCAAAAATGAGGCGTCGCCTGCCTCTTGGGCGGCAAGTAAATGTGTGTATCGAAATTTATACCTATACAAAAAATTATTAGGTAGGTAGGTAATTACAAGTAACTTACCTCACGTGATGTTCTAAACAAATATCTCGATTTCCGACAACACAATCAATACACAGCGTACAACATTTTTTTCACCAGGAACCAGAAACAAAGAAAAGGAAACAAAATGGACTCTCAAGTCTCATTTAGCTATTCTTCTCCTGTGTAAAATATTGATCGGGACCAGTGTTGCCAGATTTTGATTTTTAAATTATGGTACATGAAGGTCGAAATTATGTTATTTGAAAAAGAATTATGGTAGATACACATTAATTTTTGAATAAACTTTATTAGAATAAATAGCACAAACTAAAAATGCAAACAACAAAAATAAATATTAAATTCTTGAAAGTGAAAATAAACAGCTGTCCGCTGACGTGAGTGAGATGAGATAGAAAAGAACTGCGGCTCGGCAACCGATCAACTGTCCACGCAACCGGATTTATGACGTCACGCATAATTCTCAAACCTCTAAACAGTAAAAACATGAGAAAATTAAAGGAGTATTATAAAGTTAACAAAAATACAAATAGGTCAAAATTATGGTAAATTATGTATTATTGCATTCGCGATTTTACTCTGTATTTTTCTGCAAAATTATGGTACAAATACATAATTATGGTACGCCTGGCAACACTGATCGGGACTGGCGCGGCGTGGCGAGCGGCGGCTGGTACAGCTACGCAGGCGCAGCTGAGATGCCAGCGCCTTTCACTCCAAAACTTTAATTTTGGTACTTTCTAGTCAAGCGATTACGCGAATAACCGAATAGGTATGTTGATAGATATTTTCATATTTTGTATAGGTATCTACATTATTATAGCTGAATGAAATTCAAGCGGCAGTAATGACATTAACTGGTAATTTTCATTACAACCTATCAAATAATGTTCTCCGTGCATGCGCACTGGTCGTGGTAGGGCGTTTAAACCAATAGGAAGGCTGGATTATTTGCTGTTGCAGGCTTAAAAAATCCAAATATTGTTAAAAATAAAACGTAGACTAAAAACATTTTTAAAATATTTTCGAAATCATGAGAGAAATGTTTTTTATACTTTATTTTTACAATATTCACAAAAGATCTATAAAAAATATTTTTTCTAATGACGTTTCATAATAGCAACTTTTCGATTGTCATTTCAGTTTTGAAACGACATTCTTTTAAGCACTGAGTGTGTAAAAGTGACTTTCAGGCACTCAGTGCGTAAAGGGACATTTGAATGCGTAAAAGTGACTTTCAAGTGCGTAAAAGTGATTTTTAAGCACTAGTGCCTAAAAGTGTCATTCATTGTTCAGAAATAAAAAACACACTAAACACAGAAAAAAACGGATCATCTTAGTTTCAGGTGTCCAGAAAATGGCAGAGATTATCCTGTTTTCAATCACTAGTAGGACTGCTTATTGAGCTGAAAGTGTTTGCCAACTGCTATGTCAGCTGCATGGGTATACTTCAACTCTTGGAGTAAAATGTATTATTCGAATTTAAAGAACACAAAAAAATGAATTCTTAAACGTTAAAATCTTGTTAAAATCACCTTTTCTACATTCAAAATCGACGAAAAAATCAAATAACGAGCACAGCCTGAACGCAAGCCTTCTATCGAGGTCTGCGGGTGACGTCATCACTATTAGCAGCTGTGGCGACGTCACCCGCAGACCCTGCCTGCTCAAGAATTGGTGAACGGTGAACGTACACCTTATTAGGACGAGCAATCCTGTTTACGATTGTTGTATAAAAATTTCGAAAATCCCAACAAAATCCTAATCTTTGATTGCACAAACAAACTAGCATCTGCAAAAAGTTTTTCTGACCATTGAAAAATAAGCAATTCTCGTCAAAAATCATTTTCTGTAACTTGAAAACATTACCTACATATTTTAAAAACTGCTGTTTTCGTCACTCGGTAAACAATACATTGTCCGCACCTGTTAGGAAAATCTAACCCAAACAAAATAAAATACTTTGACGTCAATTTGGCAACGCAGCACTCCTTGCCTTAACCTTTTAGAATTGTTTTGGCGCTACCACCAAGCTCTTGTGGTATCTTACTCCTAAGCTATTTATGAAATAAAAATAATCCAAAACTTATTTGAGACATTGTAACTTCCTGTTCGAAATACATACATCTAACCCAAAACTAAAACGAGAAAACTTTTTCCAGTGACAAAACCTGAAGTGAAAATATATCACTGTACTTTTAAAAACAACATAAAAATAGCAACACAATATGCAACAAGTTCGGTTGTTCCGGCAAAAGTTGCGGCAAACTTTCGCGATTAATTTTACACGAGCATTGCCTATTTAGTACATCCAAAATTTCCCTTGGGAGTTCATTAGAACTTTTTCCCACTCACCGAAGTCACCTGAATCGGCCATTTGCTGTACGGCTAAATTTAACATTTAGTTTTATCTTTGGTGTAGGTAGTTGAAAAATTATCTTGAATTCGGGTTAAAATCCGAGAGACTTCATTTTATTTATTGCTGCATTAATCAAATGAATTAAGTCTCTCGGATTTTAACCCGAATTCAAGATAATTAATTGCTTCCGCATTGACTATGACTATGACTTTGTTAGCATAATTAAAATTTTCAAATCTAAATTCAATTACCAATTCGGTCTACAATAATATTTTTAGGCTAAATCCCTCTTTAAACCGTGCTTTTGCACTTGATTCGTCTTACATCGTTGATCTGTTTGTGTGTTTAAAAATACCGCAAAGATGATCCTGGGGCAGCTGTTTCAAAATTTCGAGACGATAGCGCATAATATCTAGGCTACACACTAATGATAATTTGGATTTTTTTTTGCTAACGATATTAAATATGTCTGTGCGTAAACAGGGTCAGAATTAATTCAAGACGAATTTGATTTGAAAAAATTGTTGTCATGAAATTTGGTATTTTATATTTTGGCATTTAAACCATGATGTCAATTTGCAAAGCAGATGTGATATGTTAAAAATAAAGGTGGATGAACTAATAAAAGTAATATTGGTGTACCTATATACCTTTTTTATTGAAAATCGATTTGCTATTCGACTAAGATTAAAATAAACATCAATGTGAAACGTAAAGCAAATAAAAGTCTTGTCACGCAACAATCCATAAAAAAATTCTTGATGGTAAAGTTTCCAGTAAGGGCAAATTGTAATAAAACGCTTTATATTATTGGATTACCTGGATGTCATCCTATAAATATTTATCGCATATTCCCGACATATTTCAGCATGTATATGAAAGAAGGATCAATATAATATTGCGTGCGATGATATGACGTGCATTTTGAAATACATGTTACCAAAACGGAAATGTGCCTAAATTAACTGACGCAAGAAAATATATACAAAAATTTGAAACGTGCGTTTTTACTTTCACGAGTAAAACACTAAAGTAAATTATTGTTGAATGCGTAAAACAAACAATAAACGTTCCGAAATCGAATGATTTTTCATCTGGTGAATACAAGAGCTATAGGGTTGAAACGGATAAAAGATTACCAGACAAACTCAATATCAGCAATTGACTCCTTAACCGAGCAAAGTCTCATAAATATTGTTCTTCGTGGAACTTCAGCAACTTAACAATGTGAAGAACAACTACAATAGATCCCTGGATCTTATTTTCGCAACTGAAATTTCTCTATCTGTAACAAAAACCAGTGACTTCCACCTTTGGAGCTTAGTTTCTCGCACGGAAGTAGAGAAATGCTAAAAATCGAAGATCCTACTACTATCTACCTATTCAAACAAGCGAACTATACGGAACTGAACAATTACTTCAACAGTATTGACTGGAATCTGTGCTGAAGTAATGATGACTCTAACGAAGCTGTCGCTAGTTTGAGTTTGTACAAAGTTAAGGAAAGTAAGAAATTAATCAGTATGTTCCGAAGAAAAACCATCAGGGTAGTCAAATATCCTAACTGCTTCAACTTTAAGCTAAAAAAGTTAATTGCACCAACAACTCGACCCTATAAGAAGTATAGAAGATCAAGACTACAAACGGACTATGAAGCTTACTCTGAATCCCGAAAAGACGTGAAGTGCTAATTCCGTCAAATGTGAAACTTTTCGGATCATTTATAAGATCTTTGAAGAGAGCTGCAGGATTGCCGAATCAGATGCACTTTAACAATGCCTGTTCTTCGAACCCTCAACGGATTGCTGAATTCTTTGCCACACACTTCAAGAATTATTACTCTGACTCATGAGATCAAAGAAGACTACTCAGTACCTTCTATAACATACCTCTCCGATCATCTGTTTACAGTCGAGGAAATACAGAAAAAAAATCTGGGTCTTGATGCCTCAAAGAGTTCTGGACCGGAGGGTCTCTCCACGCTGTCTCTTAAAGGCTGTTGAACATCTCTAATAGAACCTCAGAAGCATTTTTCCAGAAGTTGGAAAATCTCAACACTTTTTCCTATCCACAAATCAACACATGGTACTGATGTCTATAATATAGATTGTAGATTGTAGATTGCGGGGGAGTCGTTTCAGCTTTTCAGCCCCTCAGCACTGCTACCTTTGCAGATATTTTATACATGACTCTACCTCTCAAATTGTCTCCAGGAAGCGTAGACTTCTGCCGAAGGAAGCTATTTTTCTGGGTGTTAGTTGGCACACTTCTTCTGGTGACAGTGTTGCCCCCTCGAGGAATTTGAGCCTCTTGCAGAATTGGGCTGGACATTCGCAGAGCAGGTGCTCTGCGGTCTCTATTGCGTCTGAGCAGAATCTGCAGAGATCGTCTTCCGCTCTGCCCATTAACCTTAAATGGTATTTTACTGGGCAGTGTCCTGTGAGCAGTTCCACCACCAATCTGATGTCTGGTCTGCTCATGCTTAGGAGCTGTTCAGCTCTTTTTGCTGAAAAGGTAATAAACCTTTTAGACTGTCTGAGTCCCGGTGTGTGCCTCCAGTATGATGACATTTGGTCTTTCTCCCATTTATTGAGTTCTTCCATGATGTGGCTTTTCATTAAGCCACAGTAGGGCTCTGGTCCATGGTATGGTGTTGAGGCCCCTTCCTTTGCGAGGCCATTTGCTTCTTCATTACCTTCTATGCCTCGATGACCAGGCAGCCACATCAGCGTTACCTGGTTGTGTGTCGATAGTGTTTTTAGGGTCTGTTTACACTCCCAGACTAGTTTTGACGTGCATTCGAAAGCCCTTAAGGCAGCTTGGCTGTCCGATAGTATGAATATGTGTTTTCTTTTGAGGGTTTGGCTAAGACACTCTTGTGCACATATATCTATGGCAAGCAGTTCGGCTTGAAATATTGTAAGATGTTTACCCAATGCCTTGGAGAGCTTGCAGTTAGGGCCGGAGATACCCAGTCCAGCTCCTTCCATTAGCTTGGATCCATCTGTGTACCACATAGACGCATTGTCTGCTGGTGGCAATTCTTTATTCTCCCATGATTGGCGGTCGTTTATTACCACTGCGGATGGGATCTCTAAGTTCAATCTGACCATCATGTGGTCGCTTGGTTTGCTGGCATTCTCCAGTTTTATTAAATCAAGGATTCGCAGATGTCCCCTCAGATCACCAGGCCTGAACTTGTCTATTTGGAATAGCCTGTGAGCGCTGGTTATTGCCTCCTTTTTCACACATAGATGAAGTGGGGGAGTGGGGGCATGTTGAGTAGCGTCTCTAAGACTGCGGTGGGGCAAGTTGACATTGCTCCCGTTATTCCTAGACATATCAGCCTTTGCACCTTTCTGAGCTTGATCT
Source organism: Ceutorhynchus assimilis (assembly GCA_917834065.1). NCBI lineage: Eukaryota > Metazoa > Arthropoda > Insecta > Coleoptera > Curculionidae > Ceutorhynchus > Ceutorhynchus assimilis. The sequence goes on along the minus strand of OU892281.1, from coordinate 30,568,256 downwards.
GAGCAGTGACTTGTTGGGTTTTGGGCCACCACACCAATGAGGCGTATGTGACCATGGGTTTTATTATAGTTTGGTAAATCCAGAATACCATCTTTGGCTTTAGCCCCCATGTTTTGCCAATAAGGTTTCGGCATGACCAGGCTGATGTAGCTCGAGAGCATGTTTTCTCTAACTGTTTGTTCCAAGTGAGGGTTCGGTCCAGGGTGACCCCTAAGTACTTCACTTCGTTGGAAAATGTTAGTTGTGTACCGTTAAGGGTCGGGGCTTTCAGATTTAGCCTCCTTCTTCTTGTGAACGGGAAAAGGATTGTTTGCGTTTAGGGATAATCTTTCGCCTTCGCTCCAATTTTTAACGATGTTTAGGGCACTTTGCATTCGGCTTGTCACTACGTCTTCATGTTTGCCCTTGATTACAATGGGTAGGTCATCTGCGTAGCCTATGACCTGGTATCCAGCACTACTCAGTCTGATAAGAATTTTGTCTACCACCAGTGTCCATAGTAGTGGAGAAAGAACACCCCCTTGAGGACACCCTCTGACCGTGGTAGTGGTAGCTGATGCTCCGTTTATTTCAGCCGTAACATGACGGTGTTTCAGCATCGACTCTATCCATTTTACAATTGGAACATCAACATCCCATTCTTGTAATGCTCTGGCGATTGATTGATGTGAGGTGTTGTCAAAGGCACCCTCTATGTCGATGAAAGCTGTGAGAGCGATCTCTTTGCACTCGATTGTCTTTTCAATGTCTTTAACCAGGCAGTGTAAAGCACTTATTGTGGATTTGCCTGGCTGATAAGCAAATTGCTTCGAGTAGAGCGGTTTTCTCAATGGAGTTTCGCTCCTGATGTACTGGTCGATTGCTTTCTCCATCGTCTTAAGGAGAAAGGAGGTTAGACTAATGGGACGATATGATTTTGGTTCGTCCTCGGGTCGGCGACCCATTTTTTGGTATGAATATCACATTAGCTTCCCTCCAAGATAGCGGTATGTGCCCTAGGAGCAGGCTTGCCTTAAAAAGCTTTTGTAGGTGTACCTTTAAGTACTCGTAGCCTTTTTTGCAGTTGTGCGGGAAAAATTCCGTCTTTGCCTGGAGATTTGTAGGGTCTGAAGCTATCGATCGCCCATTTAATTCTGTTCATTGTGAAGATTTTCCCAGCCAGCCTTTTGCTCCCGGCGTTAGGGCTTTGTGGCCCTTCGATCGGCGGAGTGACCTGGTTCAGGGCTTCAACGATTACCGAACCTGGAAAGTGGCTTTGTAGTACCTCTAGACTTTCTATATGGTCGGTACAATGTTCTCCGTTTGGCTTTTTAAGCAGACCAATTCCGTTTGAGTGGTTTTTTGAAAGAACTTTTTGAAGACGTTGAGCTGGGGCTAATTCGTCAATCCCCTTGCAGAATTGTCTCCATGATTTCCTTTTTGATTTTCTTAATTCACGGTTGTACTTGTCTAGGGCTGTTTTTTAGTCTGCCAGTCACATCCCTGTGGACTGCCTTCTGTTTTACGGGACAACTGTTCTCATAGGAATCTTTTATTGCATTTGTTAGATTGTCAGATGATGCCTCTAGCTCTTCTATTGTATTTATGTCAAAAGAGAGTTTATCTAGACTCAGGCAGAGACCCTCCACAAAGAATACCCAGTTGGTGAGTTTTGGGATTCTCGTCTGTATTGAGTGATTTATTACTGCCTCTAAGTCGAACCTTATTGCTTGATGGTCCGACTGGGAGGGTTCATTTGACACAAGCCAGTTGGTAATTGTGTTAGATGTAAATGTGTCAGCGAGAAGTCACGTCTAAGACCTCTTGTCTGACGGCGTTAATGAAAGTGGGTTTGTTACCTTGCGAGTTCAAATATTCAAAAAGGTACTCCCCCCTTACGTTTGTATCGGTGCTTCCCCATCCTACCTGGTGATGGGCGTTGGCGTCTGCCCCGATAATGTAGTGTCTGTTTCTCGCTCTGCACCACGTGATGAGTCGTTGGACGATCTCTGGCGGTACTGAGTTATCATCACCTGGAAAGTAGGTTGAGGCTATGAGAATATGCCTTGAGCCCCCTTCCGTTGGCACTTCTACTAAAGCAGCTGCCAAGTCTTGTGTGATGAACTCTGGAACAGGTAAGAATTTTAAATTTTTGTCAAGCAACAATGCTGCTCTTGGTCTTTCGTGTTAATGTTGTAGATTAACTTACATGATTTGATATTTAGGCCTTTTATAGAGCCTCCATTGACCCAGCGGTCTTGAAGTAGCCCTACGTTGATTTTTTGTCCAAACATTCTTCTTCTAAGCTCACTAGTGGCAGCTTTTGAGTGTTGAAGATTTATTTGAATGCATTTGATGCTTGGTGAGTTGCTTCTCTTTGGTTGCTTGGAGGAAGCCATTAGAGTTGCACTCACTTTTCGGACTCCACCTGGGCACTTTCGTCTTTATGACTCATTGAGTCTTTAGACGTTTCTGCCCTTGGTTCGGCGCCGCTTTTCTTTGGGGAGCTCGGTTGCTCCACAGCTGTTGTGCCCCGGCTGCTTTGCGGTCTTATAGTCGTATGACCGAACTTGTAACTTACCGCGTAGCCTCCATATTTGAGTTTTTTTGCGGATGCACTGTCCACAGAAAGGGTTAGTGTGACCAGGTGGCCCTCGGCGTTACGTCGGATGACTCGCCAATTTTTGACGTTTGGGCCCTCATTTTGGCCTTGAAAAAGATTGAGGATTTTCTCCGTGGAGTAATCCATGCTGCTTGGTAATCGAGCAACCAGGAGGTCAGAGTGAGGAATGTCAGATTCCTCTACCATCTTCAGCGAAGCTCCCTCCCAAGGCTTGATTGAGGCGACTGCAGTTTGCAGCCACTGCTTGGTGGCTAGTTTTCGCAAACTAGAGCGAGCCAGCCGGGTCTGTTGTGGGCGCTCAGAAACTTGGGTTTGACCGGACAATCCGATGCTAGCTCGTTCACGATCTTATCCATAATTGCCTCTTTGGTGGCTTGAATTTGCTCCACTGACAACAGGCAATTGGGGAAGTCTGTAGGTAGTATTCCTACCTTTATGCCTCCAGCTATCTGGCTGAAGGTTGGGTTCGGAGCCCTGGAAGGCGGAGCACTGCTGCTCGTTTCCTTCTTTTTTATGGGCATTTCTGCCCATATCCCTTGTCCTAGCTCTTTTTTTCGCTTGAGCCTCGGGTGTGTTTCCTTCTGACCGGGCACTTTTTTCGCCCTTGTCAGAGGTTTTAGCCCTTTCTTTGATTGGCTCGAGGGCTTTTTTGCGGGCTTCGTCTGTACTCATCCATTTTTTCTTGAAGAATTGCATCCTCTTTCTGGCAGCGCTACTAAGCCTGATCCTCACGTCGCCCTTCAGCTGTAGGGTACTCAGATCTTCGCCAAGTTCTTCGTCTGAACGTAGAAGTTCTTCTTCTGCGTCAGTGGGGCTTTTACAGTCCCCTAATTCCATGTTTTCGGATGTGCTTGAGGCGCTATCATCCTTCGCCTTGATTGTTTTTTGTTGTGTGTCCATGTTAGGTCCCACGAGTAGCTAGGGAAGTAAACCATACGGCCGAGGCAGAGCCCCGCTTGTCCCGATGGGGCTAGTTAAGCCATGAGGTCGCCACATCCCTGGAGTTCGCATAGTATCGATTAGGCTTTCCCCTAACCACGCAGTCCTTGGCCTATGCTGTTCCACCGTGACTTGGAGGGATTTTTATTGTGGTTCGCCTTCCACTTGGCCGGCCAGTTAAGGCAGGCCCTCATGCCCTAAGATACTTCCTCATCAACCACCGATCTTAGAGCGCGAGATAAACCAGGCAGGTTTCCACGGAGGGCTGTCGACTTGGCCCCATCCCGAAACAGGGCCGCGAGACCCAGATTGCGGGCTGAGGCCGAGTCGAGTGTCTTCCTCCATGCTGTTTGTCTAGCAGACACCCAGCATACCAGGATGCTGTATGTCTGCTTTCCTGGTATGGTGAGCCACCCTTGGTCATGACCAAACTACTCCACATCTCTGCAGCGACGTACGGCCGCTGAGCCTCTCCAGCAACGACAAGGTCCCGTGACTCCCCAGAGAGGTATCTATAATATAACATAAATATAAAAACTCTCAGATAAATATAAAAACTCTCAGATATGGGCTTCGATGCATGTTTCCTAAAATTTATAGAATCGTACCTAACGGAAAGATGTCAAACTTAATGTTACTAAGTGCAAGCATGATTTTTCACAAGACCATAAATCCTATACTGCCCACATAACGATCGACTACGCCAATCTGGAAACAGTCGACACCTTCAGGGACCTAAGAGTCCCCTTTGAAAAAGACCTGTCTTTCAAGTAGTCATAAAAAGTTCTAGACTACTAGGTTTCATTGAACGAAACACCAGAGATAACTATATGCTGCGAAGTCCATTATCTCTCTATGTTACAGTATCCACACTTGAATATTGCAACCCAATTTGGACTCAAAGTTACGTATGCCAGATTGGAAGGATAGGAGTACAAAATAAATTTGCCAAATACCTGCTCTAAAAACTGGAGATTTCCTTACCAGAACCTTGAGTATGAGACTCGTCTACAACTCTGCGGCATAACCGGATTTCTGGTTCCTGGAAGAAGAACCCGACAGAGGCAGCTCTTTTTCCAACCTGTGCATAGAGCTAACTATGATCTGAATTGCATCATGACGCGTTTAGTCACTAATCATAATTAAGAATTCTCCCATACCTATAGATTTTTTCAATACCGCTCTGAATGTAATAAAAACAGAAATCAGTACATAATATCGGTATTTAGGTTTATTTCTTCAGTGTACCATTTAGAAATTTGTTCTGTAAAGTGCATTAGAACATAAATAAATAAATTGCGATGGGCACCAATTCTTGATGATAATGATTTGTTTTCCAACAAATAAAAATTACATAATTATTAGTCGTTTTATTTTGCAGTTGTAGAAAAAGCATTGTAAGAACCTCAATTGAAAACCTCTTTTCACACTCGCTCGACAACAAACTATCTGTATATATCTATAACTTATTGTTTAAAGACCTGACTCTTTTATCAAATAATATTATTTGTTCAGTGGAACTGGTATTGTTTCACTTTGTACTAAAGAGGGACTAACCGTTATCTTGCTCGAACTGAACGACGTATCTTGAATGCTAGCATGAAGGTTTTAGGTTTTATGTAACATAGTATGTATTGGCTAGAACCCATGGAGTAAATATGTTGCCAGGTTTTGCTCTACTTGAAAGACCTGGTACAGTAATGCAAAGCCGCTGCATATTTAATTAGTTAATTGCAATAAGAGTATATTATTTCTATAAAAATTTTGTAGGCTGCTAAAATTGTGGTGTAAAATGCTCATCGAACAGCGGCCTCTGATGAGCTTTGTGCGTAATTGATTTTCAAGCTTCGTAGTGCCTATTGAAGATTTTCAATGCTTAACTGGAAAAACTAGTTTAATTAATGCATTGAACTTTTAACCAAATCAATTAAATAAGCGAGAATGTTAATTATTAATTTCCAGTGTTTATTTATCTAAATTGACTTCATTCAATCAAATAAACATTGAACTTTATATAGTCACATTATTCCAGGTAAATTCCTTTTATACGTGCTACGTTTTTCACCGCATTGATATATGATTTGATTCCGGAACCAATATATCTTGTGTAAATATTTGATATACCTATTGCCAAAGCTAGAAAATTCGGAACTTAACAAATTTCTAATGGAATACTTATCACATCATAATTAATTATTGTAGATCAGTTATATAGCAACTTCATACAGAACCAGTCAGTAAATTAATTTCTGCATCAATGAAATCCATGCATTTTGAAACAGTAATTTCGAATTTAAAATAACCATTTCAGGTAACTAGTAACGGATAGAGATCGTTACCCCTATATACTTGATGTCTTCTTCCCTCTTTTCGAAGTAAATAGAGAGGGGACGTCAATAGAGGTATAGAGAAAATATCACTATTTGTTACAGAGTCCCAGAGCATGTACACTATTTTTTGCGCGAAGATCCTCAATTTGGTTCCTGATAGACCCCAGCCATAACAAACTTAGATAAGTAAAAATATATCACAAGTCGACGAGATCTAAATCTGTATTCGCGCTGCAGATGGTGGTGCCTTCATAAAAATATCCCAAGTGTAAAATGAAAAGCGCCAAAATTTATCGGCCCTCTGTCACTGGAAAATGAACAATTACTACTGAAGGTCCATTTTGAACGGCGTACCCTGTTAGATAACCAATGCCAATGGGGCTTTGACGATGTTTGAATTGGCTCAGAATTGCTGTCAACAAACTAGAGAGACTAAAAATTAGACAATCAACATTTTAGACCAAACTCTATAAATGGAGAGCAAGTATGCCCAGTAGTCTGCTTCTTTTATTTTCAAATTTCTACTGAGCTATGGCTTTTCAGGAGACTTTGAAATATTGAAAAATCAGGTAGTAGGTATATCTGGCTGATGGTAGTCTGATAACAAAAAGGCAGAGAAAATCATGGAAACACGGACTATATGAACAAGAAATAACACTGGCCATACAAAAAATCGAACACATCAACCCGAAAGTAACTCGAATCAAAGCATGAAACACTACGTAGGTGAATTTAATTAATGATTAATTTTTTTTGGAAATGTTCCATATTTACAAAACAAACCATAATGTCACCTTGAGCATAGACAAACTAAATCCTAATATAAACAACAACCTAATAAATTAATGAATTGCTTTTTTAATAATCCAACTGAGACTTCAGCTTTATTAATTATATATTTGATCAAAATTGTTTAATATAAATTGTTCTAATTAACACATTCAAGAGAAAACAACCCCAAGACAAAATGTCATGTCAATGCTCCAGTTCCCAATTTTATGTTTAGAAATATTACCTCTTAGGTATGGCGGGTTTATACAACATTTGCATAGTAATAATCATAATCATAGTCATAATCATAAGCACAATTTTGAACGCGTTTATACAATACAACATCATAACTTTACGTAAATATAATACTCCACCCAATTTTTTGTAGAGAGAGTTTGTTCACTTTGTGCGAATCAAACTCAGTGTATTTACTTTTTCAAAATTTCAAAAAGTGTCAAAATTAAAATTCTGCGAAAGAAAACCATACAAGTGATATAGGTCTGTCCTATTTATTTTTGAGCTTTGCTTCACTTATGGCTGTAGCATTTAATAAACAACTTCAACAAACGCAAACTATAGACAAAGAAGGTGAAAAGTGATGCCCATCAATAAAGAAAGTCAGAAGGAAGGGCATTTTGCCACATTATTCAAAGACATGTGGAAGCTTGATGGAGGCCAATTTTTTCAATTCTCTAGAATGACTCAATATCAATTTAAACACACACAGAACTAAAATAACAGATTTGAATTGTTTTTCTCTGTAACAGCCGATAATCGCGCTTGCGCAGTCTTAGTCATAATCATAAAAGTTAAAAGTTGCCAACTTTGAGTTATGCTTATGCTTATGATTATGATTTCTGTATAAACGGTTCCATAAGAAAATATTATTTTAACTCTTATATGACTAAGACTATGATTATGATTATGACTATTCACAAACGGCCATTAATGTAGTACAATCATCTATTTCAACCCTGTGGAACGATACCTTCGTTAATTGCAGATATACATGGCATTTTGCGAGCAGCAAGCGGCATTTTTTAGGTTTTCAATATACTGTAGGAGGATCCAATAACTTGTAGGACCTACTTGGCCCATCATACCTACTTTTTATAAAATATAGGTTATATAATTATGTAAATTTCACTCTATCAATTTGACATTTTCTGTTGGTTTAATCAAGGTTTTCAGATTGTTATGATTTCTTTCTTTTTATTCTTGTAAATGGCTCTTGCATACCTATCAGGCGCGTCGATCAACTAGCTAAGGGCCGGATTATTCACCTTCTGATAAACTGCCAGGTATGCAGTCTGACGGATGAAAAAGCAATCTGTAATCCCATTGGTCGGCTAGTTATCCGCCGACCAATAGAATTATTGAACGGTAAATTTATCTTGCAGATAGTTACCAAGTTTATCTGAAGATGAATAAACCGGGCCTAAGCACAATAAAAATTAATTTTTTGAAGATTTCAATTTCAATTTCGCAATTCAATCCATAGGATCCTTCTTAGGTATCGCTGCTGGTATTTTTCAAGGGTTTTCATGTGTCTTCTGTTGGTGGTCCATGTTTCGCAGCAATATGTGAGTGTTGGTATAACAACTGCATTTAAAAGCGCGAAGCTTGGTCTCAGCGCTGAAGTCGTGATTTTTGAAGACTCTCTCTAGAAGTCGCCTGAACGCTGCACTAGCACTTCAAGCGATGTTGGATTTCAGCGTCAATGGTTACATTCGTTGATAGATGGCTGCCAAGGTACTGAAGTTCAATTATCGATGTCGTCGATAATTTCAGTTTTCGATTGTCGATTCGATTTGAGTTACAGAATAGACCCGAATATAGTGGGTGCAATAACACAGCCTGTAGTTATTTTAATAGACTCGCCTTGTCCATCGTTGCTTAGGACGGTTGCATTATCATGCAGCAGGTGGAGTATCTGGATGTACTTTTCCGGACATCTAACCTTTGCCAATATCTTCTAAAAAGCTTTTCTGTTGAACGAATCAAATGGTTTCACTAAATCTATTGTTATAAACCCGCCACTCGTACTTTTTGATTGCCCCCTGTACATACAGTTAAAGAAGCCAGAAAATTCTACTATGTTCAAGATGAACTGAATCACGAAAATTCGAGCGTGTTAGAGAAGGACGTACATAACTATAAAAGCCCCGGTGCGCACCGCGTAAGGATCAGTTCTGATTGACGACGACAAGTGCAGTAAACTGTGAAGTCAGGAACTAAATAACCACGTTCGAAAACAATCGTGCCGTATAAGCTTTATTTGGAGTAATTCGGAGTGTAAAGTAGTGTTAAATTTCGTGTGATTTCAATGTTTTTGTGTTCAATTAAATTCGTTCGAAAAAATAGTCTCAAGGCCCATCCTCAATCAATCTGGTAGCGAAGTGGCACTTCGGCCCGCATGCTAGGACAATGTTGTTTAACGTTGGCATCCTCAATTCAATTCCGTGCTAGCATTCACGCCGACTCCGAAGTGCAAGCCTGCAAGCTGCAAGCTTCTTCGATTCGTGCCGACTTGTGTCATGCGCATTACGGTAAACATGTTATCTTTGCGTTCGATATTTTGCTCGAAGAGCAGAGCGTACAGAGCGGAGCTGTAATCACGTGACCAGCGAGCGCACAGAGCAGTTGAATGCTGTATCAGAGGACTCGAAATTTTAATAAACAAACGTGAATGAGCCTGCACCGAGTACTCTTTTTAAATAAACGAACGGTAAATTTATGCTCGGAGTATTCAGATCAAAATACCAAACGCACGGTTCGTGACAGCATTGAGGATGGGTATCAATTTTCCAGCACGCGTGCCGAAGTGCCACTTCGCTACCAGATTGATTGAGGATGTAGCTCACTTATCTGCTTTGAATATAAAACTACAGGAAGGAGCGTTTTCTATCTGTCACTACAGACAACGAAGGGACGGAAACGGCCATATTGAGCCTCCAAGTTTGGACTCATCATTTGTTTTGGTGGTTCCCTGTGTCCTCATTTAAGTGGATGTTTAATGGATTTTAGCAGTTTGAAATGATAATAAGTACTGGAATTAGTGAGAAAAGAGTGAGTCATAATATTGACAATCATATTTAAATAAATATACGCCACTGCCAAACCGGATATACTAGTCGGCCATATGCAACCTCCACATATTTTGGTCGCGCAGATTCGAAGTTATGCTCCTTCCTGTAGTTTTATATTCAAAGCTTATCTGCGAACCCGTACAAGTAACAATTGGTGTCAGAAGTGGGATAAGCGAGTGAAGAAATTTGCATTTATGGTAAATACGAGAAAACAGACTGCCGAAATGGAAGAACAGCTAAACCAGGTGCTCGCTTTGTTGACACTTGCGGACGAGAAGAGAGCAAAAGAAGAACAAGAAGAACAGGACCGACTACAGAAAATCCTTCAAGAACAAGAGGACAAGCGACAATTAGAACAGGACCGACTACAGAAAATACTTCAAGAACAAGAGGACAAGCGACAACTAGAACAGGACCGACTACAGAAAATCCTTCAAGAACAAGAAGACAGGCGACTTAAAGAAAAACAGGAAGAAGAGGACAAGCGACAGCAAGAGCAAGACCGGTTCCAGAAAATTCTGCGAGAACAAGAAGACAGGCGCCAGAGGAAAATTGACAGGATCGCTGGGTTGCTCCAGAACATCCAACAAGAAGTCAAAGGCGAAATAGAAACGGTTCGAGAAGAAGTAAAAGGCGAAATGGGGACGATCCGAGAGGAATTCGAGAAAAAATATAGAAAACTGGAGAAGAAAATGGAGAAAATTCGCGAAGAACCCAATATCAACGAAAGTACCAGCAAAATGGATGTATCGGTGAGCCCAATCGTACGCGGCCAACTCAAACCACCAACTTTTGACGGCGAAACATCATGGTCCATGTATCAACGACAGTTTGAGGCCGCTGCTAGTGCAAATGGATGGGATGACCAGCAAAAAGCAACATCATTGGTACTTGCACTATGAGAAAAGGCGCTTGAAATTCTTCGAAATATTCCCGAGGCAAAACAAAGTGATTATGCAGCTGTTGTAGGAGCCTTAGAGCTGAGGTACGGAAATAGGTATCTCAGTCAAGTTTACCAGAGTCAACTCAAAAGCAGAGTCCAAGATCCATCTGAGACACTACAGGAATTTAGTAGCGACATCGAGAGAATGGTGAGATTGGCGTATCCACAAGCTCCTGAAGACTTCATTGAACAGATAAATGTTCAGTACTTTATCGATGGAGTAAAAGATACAGACCTGCAACAAGCACTGAGAATGAGTAGGCATAACACCTTAGCTGACACCGTTGTCCATGCATTGGAATATAAAGCTGCCTAAAATGCCTCTTTAAATCGAAGAAGCAAGATCAGGGAAGTGAAAATAGTAGAGGATCGCCCAAACTCGGACGCAGATATGTTCCTAAAACTGGAGGCGCTGCTTCAGGAATTTTGCGCGAAGTTAGACCAAGAACCAAGAGCCAGAAAACAGATCAAATGCTACAACTGCGGCCGAGAAGGACATATTAGCAGAAACTGTAGGCGACTTTCCCGCTGAGGAGATCGTGAAGCGGAGGAAGAAGGTGGTTCCAGATATCATCAAGATCAGTGGTTCGCCCCGACAAGGTTTCTAAGGACTCTGTAATGATGTTGAAAAATAAACCACTGCTAGAAACAGCAGATTTGATAAATGTTTTTGGAGAGACCACCGTGATATTGGGAATAGGCAGCACCGAACTTAAGGTAGAAGTGATAGTTGCTGACATAGTGGATGGATTTATATTGGGAGTGGATGTCCTAGAAACCTTTGATTTCCTATCAGTGAACTTTAAAAATAAAATGTTGAGAGTGGGCAATGAAGAAATACTCTTCTCATCGCCGTCAAATAAGGACTGTCAAATTAGAATAATCGTTGATGAAGATACACGAATTCCTGGAAATAGTGAGTCGAATGTGAATACCAACAGGAAACATGCAGAATGGAACACTTGTGGCATATTGCTTAGTGAATTCCAACAATGTTTTTCCAGTGAAAGTGGCCAATCTAACAACAAACCGTGTAACATTGAAGAAAGGAGACGTCATTGGCAGATGCAGACCCAGCTATACGAGTAGTCAGATGCGCAAAGAAGGAGCCTGTGTCAAATGAAGCACATTTATCAATAGAGCTTCTGGAGAAGTTTGAAAAGAGCTGGAATCACTTGGGCCAGCAAGAAAAGAAGAAAGCTATTGACTTTGTGTAGAAAGAGGCTGGTGTTTTTGTGCAAGATAAAATTACTGGACAAACTAATTTGGTAGATCATCGCATCAACACAGGAAGTGGTACACCCATTCGCCAACCACCACGAAGACTCCCTTTCGTAAAGCAACAGCAAGTTAACACCAAAGTAGAACAAGGTCACCAACTGCGCTTGCGTTAAGCTCTAGATTCTTATTGGCCGGCGGTTGCCATTTTGCAACTAGCTTTTCGTGCGGTGGTGTCATATCAAGCTAAAAAGTACAATGAATTAGGATCATTCTTTGAGGTTATAATTTGGTCGATTGTATTTTGATTCCAAAACACTAATAATAATGGATATATTGGTATATTTGTCGAAATCGAGTTTGTGTTACACACCAAAATACAAACTTCGTCATGTCTTTTGTGAATGTTTAAATAACTCGAAGATGAAAATAATTTTATTGGCAACCCTGCAATATCAGCTGTTTAAAATTAAATCTTATTGGAGAAATAACTTCAAATTGACGCATGCGCATTGGAAAAAACAAGTTCACTTTAGACAAAGAAGGCATCGTTCTATCTCATAATGTTTGCTTCAAGAACTCAAACCAACCCGCGATATACGTAGTATAATAAAGTCTGTTTTTTTTTTAAAGATAATTCCCCAAGTCAAAAATTTAGTAACTATGTTGGCAACACAAGCCTTTTCTACATAAAACATTTGAAAGCATTGACAATTTTACATTGTATTGCCAACATAATGTCAGTTTGACTTTTATCTTTAAAAAAAAAACAGATTTTAAATATATGATTACCCCGAATTGACGATACCCTTAACACCCTATCAGGATCCAAGTGGTTTTCAACCCTGGACTTGAAAAGTGGATATTAGCAGGTGGAACTCAATAAAGAGGATAAAGAGAAGACCGTATTTACTGCAGGAAACGGACTATATCAATTTAACGTCGTGCCGTTTGGATTATGCAATGCTGCCACTTTTGAAAGACTGATGGAGTTAGTTTTGCGAGGAATGACTTGGGAAACGTGCATGGTATATCTGGATAATGTCATGGTGATTGGCAAAGATTTCTACGAACACCTGTCGAATTTGAAGGAAGTTTTTGCCAGGATTCGAAGTGCCAATCTGCAACTAAATCCCAAGAAGTGTGTCCTATTCCAGGAAAAAGTAAACTTCCTCGGCCATGTGAGAGAACAACAAAATATGGATAAGGATTTGAAAATGGTGCGTGGCTGGCTACAAGACGGACAACGACCTGGATGGCAAGACATTTCCAGTTTGAGTCAAACGGTGAAGGGATACTGGCTGCAATGGGACTTGTTGTGCCTGCGAGATGACGTGATCACTCGTAAATGGGAGAGTCCAGATGGAAAAAACCTAGTATATCAGACCGTTGTGCCACGGATCATGGTGGACAGAGTGCTTCAAGAACTGCACAGTAGTAGGAGTGGTGGACACTTTGGAGTAAAAAGGACCTTGGCTCGAGTAAGAGATAGGTACTATTGGATCAACTGTAGGGATGTTGGAGAGTGGTGCAAGAGATGCGATCTCTGTGCTTCTAAGAAAGAACCCAAGACGCGATCCCGTGGAGAAATGAAGCAGTACTTGTCCGGTTCTCCTTGGGAGAGAATTGTCATGGATATTGCAGGTCTTTTTCCTACGACGGAGTCAGGGAATAAGTACCTCATGGTTGCTATGGACTATTTTTCAAAGTGGCCAGAAGTAGTTCCCATACCCAATCAGGAAGCAGTTACTGTTGCGGAATCATTGCTGGAAAACGTCATATCCAGACATGGGGTACCGATGGAACTTCATACCGATCAGGGAAGGAATTTTGAGTCCAAGGTAAGGAAACAACTGATGAGGTTACCGGGAGTAAGAAAAACGAGGACGACTGCACTTCACCCACAGTCGTACGGAATGGTCGAGAGGTACAATCGGACCATCAATCAATACCTCTCGATGTTTGTAGATGATCACCAGCGAGACTGGGATAAACTAGTGCCTCTTTTCCTTCTGGCTTATAGAAGCTCTCAGCATTAGTCCACCGGCTATACACCATCTATGCTGTTGACTGGAAGAAAAATGAAGCTTCCAGTAGATTTAATGTTTGGCAGGCCTCAAGTCGATGAAGACGAGGCTGTACATCCAGTTTACGTGGCTGATCTCCAGGACAGAATTAGAGTGGTACACGATTTCGCCAGAAATAAGCTACGGCCAACCAGTGACAGAATGAAGATGAGACTCAACCAACGGCAGTCACTGAACACCTTTAATGAAGGCGATGCTGTCTGGTTGTATCAGCCACAGCGAAGAAAGGGACTTTGTAACGGGTTTTCTTTGGTACTTGTCAGCTGTGGCAAGCTTAACGGTCAGGTAATACTTTTCGGTCAATTTTCCATCGGTTTTCTCGGGCGCCACCCTCGGGATTAACGTGGTCGAGGGTCCACGGGCACCAGGTAGCTTGTTACAGTGGAGAAAGAAAAACCAGGGGTCAATGCGCAGTCAGTTCAGAAATAAAACTCATGATGATGGTTCACAATAATAATATCCATAATTTATTCTCTTTAAATCGGTACGGTACGGAATAAACAAGAGAAACCAATTAATAACAGCTCTGGCTAAATAATAATTATCGGACAGGTAGAGAGAGAAGGGGAGTAGAGTGTGTAACGAGTGAGCACGAAGAAAAGCGTGGACTACGGTGTTTCTGCGAAATAGCGAAGTTCGGACGGCAACGGCAACGGTAACGGTAACGGTTTAATTAGAAAGAGAGAAAGAGAAAAGGCTCCGGACAAACCATGTTTAATTATACGCTCGCCCTCTTCAAGTCGTTTGTCCATGCTAATACAGCGCATGCGCGAGTTATGAATTCGGCTAGGATGCAAGTACCTTTTTGTCGGACACGGAGAGAGAAAAGCGCCAGGATACATCGCCGTAACCGGGATCCAGCACGATGGATCCTGCCGCTTGGTACAGAAGGTATGGCTCCACCCTGTAAACGGGACGCTGTGGTGTCACCATACATTCCGTGTTTATTAAACGGAGAAAAAGAAGGCAATGGGAAACATCGCCGGAACCGAAACACAGCACGATGGTTCCCATAATCTGGCACGGGCAGAATAGCTACACCCTGTAAACGGGACGCTGTGGTGTTGCCATTCAGCCCATGTGATGACGAGGTCGAATAAGGTTAGCGAGAAGCATCGCGGGAACCGCAGCACAGCACGATGATTCTCACAACCCGGCACGGAAAGAATAGTTCCACCCTGTAAACGAGGTCCGGAGATGGAACCATTCAGCCCGTGTTCTGGTTAGCGGGGTACGGGGGCAAACGGTAATACCTGCATCCTTAAAGAGCGGCGTCGGGACGGCTGAAGACGGCGGCGGCGGTCGGTCGGTCGGTAGGTCTCACCTGAATGACTCCAGGTGAGCGGGATCGGTTTTCGGGCTCGACTGGTTGGTTTCGGGTCGGTATCGGTAATGATTCTCACTGTCCGCTCGTCTCAAGAGCTAAGCTGCTTCGATGCTGCCTGGCCGACGGCAGGCAAGAGTGGGGTTGCGCGTGGTATCTGGTGCTGTAGATGGACTGGGTTCGCGCGAGATTCATTCGACACGTTGTCGAGTCGCACGGTTAAGGTATAAAGGAAAATTATTTCCACAGGGAAAACCAATGTTTTCGCGACAGAATAAATCCACTGATAATAGCGTTATAATTTAACCATTTAAGCTCGAAAAACAACGACAAATTTCTGATGCAAAATACGGAAGTTCCGGAAAAAGGTAAAAATAAAGTAACGGTCGTTACAACTTAGTCCGAAACTGTAACGACCATGGGAAGGACCATACAAGGTCGTTAAGAAAATCAACGACTTTGTAACAGGATACAACTTACACCCAAAACCAAGCCCAAGGTCGTTCACATGGAGAGGCTGGCTCTATACAAGGGCAAGAGCACACCGACTTGGATGTGATTGGGATAAACTGTTCGGGGCGAACAGCTTTGAGTAAGGGGGCAGTGTTATAAACCCGCCACTCGTACTTTTTGATTGCCCCCTGTAACTACAGTTAAAGAAGCCAGAAAATTCGACTATTTTCAAGATGAACTGAATCAGGAAAATTCGAGCGTGTTAGAGAAGGACGCACATATTTATAAAAGCCCCGGTGCGCACCGCCTAAGGATCAATTCTGATTGACGTACGACAAAATCAGAAAACTGTAAAGTCCGGAGCTAAATAACCACTTTCGAAAATAATCGTGCCGTATAAGCTTTATTTGGAGTAGTTCGGAGTGCAAAGTAGTGTTAAATTTCATGTGATTTTTATGTCATTGTGTTTATTTCGGTGGGCGCCCTGCCTTAAGTTCGAAAAAGTAGTCTCACTTATCTGCGAATCCGTATAAATAACACTATGAAGGCCATATATAGAAAGCGATTTTGTTCTCTGGATTTCTCTTGCATTCGTCTTGCACTGAAAATCATCTCACCTGTACCTAGGTTGGGTCTAAAGGCACACCGTGTCTCTGGGACGTTCTGTTCGGCAGTTCGGCAGGTATGGTCTCAGTAATCCATATTTTACTTATTAAGATGTGTGTTCGGACACTTAGTGTGGGGCCTTCCTGTTCAAAATTCAGCAGGAATATCGTCAGTTTCAGCTGACTTATTGCTTTATTGCTTATTGTTTTTTATTTGTCTTATTGCCTTTTCAACCTCCTCTAATCTGGGAACCTCGCTCAGTTCTTGTTGTATTGGTTTCTGTGGAATTTCGTTGAAGAAGTCATTATTGATTTGTGATTCTCTGTTAAGTCGTTCCTGAAAGTGTTCCTTCCAACGAGAATTAGTGGAAGAACTATCTTTAAGCAGTCTTGTGCCATCTTTAGATCGTAAGGGATAGAGTTCTTAGTCTGTACACCATCTTAGCTATGTTCAGGGTAAGTTTATAGCCTCTTTCTTTTTCAGGGTGAGCAGACCGGATCCTAATAGGGCTGCTTAGTCACGGATACAGCACACGAGTTGCTCTAGAGCCAATCCTTGAGCAAAGCGGTGATCACACGGTTTGCCACTAAGAGCTTCCAGAATGCACTATCTTGCTCCAGTCGCAACTTGACGATCGCCGAAGGACTTTGGTATGGTTTGGACTTGATAATCTTATGTGTCCTAGAATAGAAGATGCCTGAGCGTGGCTTTTATTAACGTGGAAATGCTGATGCACAGTCAGCAGCTTCACGGTCCCTTAGCTCAAGGTTCTGGAGATGGGATGCCGCCACATCCCAAAGCCACATAAAATATAAATAACCCTCATTTTTGACAACATATTATATTCAACAAGGCATTTCGGAAGTACATATTTAAAACTCTATAACAAGGTAAATGACTAGGTATATTTTAGGAAGGCAATATATCTCTAAAAAATATCTATTGTAAGAAGAAAGTTCTTTCAGCAAGAATACATTTAAAAAAATCACTTCTATCACGTTACTTTAACTTTAACTTTTTTAGAAAATTTAAGTTTTCTTCTACAAATTGAAATTAATTTATAGAGAACATACAACGTCACTGTAACCGAGGCTAATACAACCGCAACTACATCTAAAAGTAAATATTCCCATAATGACGTATCAGCCAAAATACTTCTCAAATGTTTTGCTCCTTTATGTCTTATGACATATTCAGTCCACCATACAGCTTTTTCGAGTCCCGTCATTGGCTGATCTAATAGAATGTCTCGGATTTTTTTGATCCTTTCTCTATACCTAAAAGAAAAATTCAGGTAAAGGTATATGCTCAATAAGTTATAGAAAATAATAATAGGCGACTTTCACATTTTGCAAAAACATATTTTAATTATTGTGCTAGTCATTTCAATAACATCTGTCGACTTTTTGACCAAAAAAAACGCAAACTTTTCAAAATAAAATGAATTTAAAATAAAATTTTCAAACTGCTCTGAAACTCGGGTTAGGAGTGTGACGTCAAAGTCCCAAAAATGAGAGGCTAAATTCTTTAAAGTATCTTCAAATCGATATTCTTTTTAATCTTTAAAAAACGAATCTAGCGGGGATAGATTTGGGCATCTAGTTGGCCAGAGCATTGATTTGGAAACTCTTAATGAAAGAACTGTGTAAGAACCCGTAAATTATGGGGTCGTGCACCATCCTGTTACCACCGCAGTTGTCTTCGACTTAAAATATAAAAATATTCTAGCATCAAATTTACTTACTCTGGTTCTTCGGCTACTTTCAATATGGCATCTCTAAGTTGATCCTCTGTAACCGTTGTCCAGTCAATCATTTCAGCAATTTTCAATTCAGATATTCGTTCTACATTCGTGGGTTGGTCAGCAATAAATGGAACACCTACCATGGGTACATTCCTAGATATAGCTTCTTCGATTGATTGTAGACCGCCTTGGGTCACAAAAACTTTTATATTTGGATGAGCTATAAAAATATATCATGGTTCTTAACATCTGCTTAAATATAAATGACTTATTGATATTATCGATATTGATGCAAGATAAATAACATAGAAGAAAGACATAAAATAATAACATGGAAGACAAATATGAAATTGGAATTCTGAAAATAGGTACCTAGTTGTCACAGAGTTCAAAATCGATCGGCTAAAAATTAAAAGATGTCAAAAAAAAAATACTGAGTTAAGCAGACTATGAACAATTAAAAAAATAAATGGTTTCTCGTTACAAATCATCTTCATAGTAGAAAGTTTATCATAATATAGTTTCAACTGAATATTTGAAAAATAAATCATTGTGCTAATGAATTTGAACTTTTTTAAGAAACTCGAATTTAGCAAGAGCTGGTACGCTACACTGAAACAGATAAACAGATAAACTCAATTTGCGAATAATTTATCGTAAGCAGTTTCTGTTCAAAAAATTGCCCCTATTAAAAATTTCCTGGACGTAATGTCCATAACTAGAACTATGTACGTGTTCATCCAAGAAACCCCAAGCACGAACGTAACTCTAAATATTACGTGACATATATAATAATTCTTTTCAGGAGTAAATCTTTGGGATCATCTCGGACGGTGAGAAATATTATGGGAGCCTTAAATCCAGGCTAAGCTCGGCAAATTCGAAAATTTATTGTCGTCCTGGAAAAAAATGGATTATTTCGTCAAAACTTACCTAAAATGTCTTGTTGCGGAAACCACCTTCTAGTAACAACGCTTTTCCCTAAGTGTGGGCTTGTACTGTCAACTTCCCATTTCCATAAAACTAAATACGGTAAGTCTGATAGTACCTTACTGATTAGACTGAGAAATTTTGGAAGTAACGTTGAACTTTTTACGTTGCTTCCAAAACTTAAGTAAACTACGCCTTGTGTTGCTTCGTCCATGATTGCTTGAAGATCCTTTAAACAAACAGAAAATCATGAAAGCAAAATACAGTTCTTACAGAATAAACAAATTTTAGGAACTGAGACTGAGGTTAGAGTTTTGAGACTCTTCTTGCTCAAGTTGATTAGGAGTTCTGATCTTTTTTGGTTAAAGTGATCCAATAGATCCTTGGGCATTCGTAATGGTGCCTGTTTTAGCTATTGTTGGTTTCTAGCCAGTTCTCTTCTTTTTTCTCGCAAGTGTGTCTGTGCATCAGTTGCCCTCAAGCTTCATGCGTCCAGGCATCCAAGTTTTCTATTTCTTTGAGTTTTTGAAGACATTCCCATACTTTGCATGCTTTGGTACCTGCTTATTATAATGTCTCGTTTCCAATATCCTCTGTTCAGGTTGAACTGCAGGCATCTTTCGATTGCATGCAATTCCGCTTGAAAAATGCTTGGTTCTTTGCCCATTGGCTCCGAGCGTCAGACCATGGCCCAAATATTCCTGCTTGGAACCGTTTGTATACCATTTGATGGTGTTTCCTTATAGGGACCGAATAGATTTTATGTTCCATTTGTTTTTAGTGCTTAGTTCGATGAAAAAGTTTCCCTCGAAGCTGAATTTCTTAACAATCACATCTTTTGCTAGCTCCATAAGGTATGCACAGGTTGTGAGAGGAAAAGTTCTGCTAGAGTGCGTTCTTCCCTGAATTCTGTTCTTCAGTAGTCTAAGAGATAATCCACTGGCAATCAGCTTCACCATTATGTGAAGTGGTGTATGGTCTAGGATGAACTCTAGTGCCGATGTTGGACATGATCTCATTGCTCTTGATATACAGAGACGCACAAGTCTTTGCAATTTTCCTAGGGGATTCCTATTTGTTACTAGCTGGGGCTGACAGTGAGCCTCTGGCTAGTTGTATGGACAGACTGATGATGTGGACGGACGGCTAGTTTTTTTAAGTGCTTGTATGAACGGACGGTGTGGACAGATGCGAATCTTGACTGGCTATGTGGTTAGATGGCAGACGGGTATCTTTGCGCTACCATCACCGACTTTTTTTTTTTTTAATTGTGGCCTTTATTTTGGATGGTTATTAATGCGACGTGATGTATTAAATTATCCCTTTATATCAGAAATTATTACTGTAATATATTGAATAAAGATGAATTTGTATCGCTAGCTATATGTAAGACAGAGACAGATCAATGTACACATTACCTATTTCAAGGTGAATTTTTCATGGACCAATGATTTTTTTCATGGTTTTCGCACGTCATTACTCAAGCCCATATTATATACATCTGTATATTTTTCCGTGAATTTCTTCATGTAGTTCAGGGTGACAACCGGAAAACCTCAAACGCAACATAAATCAGCATTATGAAAAACAAAATAATTTTGACACCTTGAACTACCTATATGAAGAAATACACGGAAAAATACACAGATGTAATACGGGCTTTAAAGGGGATCAAAAGCTAACACATGACAAAATAAAATATTCATGGCCTTTGTTACAAATAATATTCGTTATTTTCACTTTAAGATAAGAGAACCTATACGGTCGTGGAATTCAAAAAAATTAAGATAACGTGTAGCCTCTTTATGTGCAAATGAAACCACTCAAAATCCAACAAACAATAATTTTTATTTTGTTTACAATGTAGTGACAATGCCACTTTCTTTAAAATTTTGACAGTTGACAGCTTGGATGTTCCGGTAAATCTGATACAATGTACCTTTCCAATCCGGAGCTCTCCAATGGATGTTGGGGTTTCACTTTCGTGAACTGGAGCTCTTCTTGTTGTTTCCTGTATCCAGGAAAGAGGACATATTGCTGGGGTGACGTCATTCTAGCTGATCCAGACTCCAAAAAGTGATCTTTTATGTCGAGTAGGTACCCAGAAAAGAATAGGGCAGTATCAGGTTCACCCAGATTTGGAATATTAAATCCCTGAATTCTGTCAAAAAGCGATTGTCTTGCAAAGACAGAAAAATTAATATGGAATTAGTTTATTATAAATCTATTGTTGTCCAGACACTCCTTTCCAACAGAATCAGGTATGAGCAACTATTGCAAATTAAAAGAAAAATATTTTAATATAAAAAAAAAAACAATTAAATAATTGGAGATAATCATAAAATGATATGTAAAATAGATATTAACAGCAAGATTAAATTAAAATGCTCGTTACAAGTTGAGCAGGGTGCTGCTTTTCTGAATTAAAATGCTCGTTACAAATGAGCAGAATGCTGCTTTTCTGGCAGTAGCAATAACAAGCAAGAATAAAAACAAATGTAGGAAAAATTGAATCAGATAAAAAAATTAAGAAATTAAATCTCTAGATTCTCCTCCAAATAGACAAAATTTTCCTTTAAAGTTAAGGTAGCTACTATAGTGTGATAAATCTGAGAGTGAAATCAATCAAATCCAGAATATGTCAAAATTCTTGAGATGTTTCAATTTTCAACACTCTTTTCCTCGAGAAGGTAATAATCGACGGAGTCAAACAGAAAATGACTATATAGGCCTCTGCCTGGATTCAATAAAGAGTTGATAGGGATGGACATACAAATTTGGTTTTCACCGACTTTATTTAGAGCAAATGGTCCAATAATCCCACATTAACAATTGATTCTGAAAACCAGAGCAGCAGTACCTATTTATTAGCCCAAAAATCTGAATTGACTTACTTCAGAAAAACGTGGCACCACCAATCGGCATTCACACAAAATGGAGGCCCACAATTAGATAAAAAATTAAAATATAATAAGGTACCTGTTCCAAATAAGGCCATGTTAAGAAGTTTTATTTTTTCCTCACATTATCCACCAAACCCAACCAAAATCACGAGCTTATATGTGAAGTGTTTTGCTTCTATTACCTATTTTTTTATTTTTTTATATAAGTGGTGGTTTTTGCATAAAACAAAGACGCTTACCATTGGCCTTATTTGGATCACTAGACTCCTAATAAGGCCACCATTAAAAATGTTTAAAATAAGTACAATTATTTGTGAAAATATTTTTTTTTGAGAAACAGTACACAAAATAGAACTTAAACGCTTGCGGCATTATAAAAAAAACCTGGGATGGTGATCCAAATAGGTCTACATACAACTAGGACAAATATGAACCGCAGCTTCTCTTGCTTGATTACATTCCAGGCGTTCTAAAACACGTCACTTGGGTAATATATGACACATTCTCTTAAAAAAAAAACACTATGATGTGAGGCCAATTAAATTTTTTTTATATGGCCTTATTAGGAACATGTTAGATTGATGAAAAAAAGTGTGTAACTAGAAATGTAGCAAAGATATTATTCTGTACTCACTCTGTAGCTTTCTCAATACATAAATGACCGTGTAAAAATTACATTCGCTCCGTTCACTTTATGAACATGTGTATAAACTAATTAAGTTCCAGCCTCAAAGTTATAATGTGACGTATGAAATATATGGTTGGCCATTTTTCGACATATAACGAGTTGCTAGGAACCCTAGCAATAATTTTTGATTTGCATTATAGATTTCTTTTTTAATAGTATTGTTATTTTTGAAAATGGAATTCAATATTAAGCAATAAAGGGCGCTGGCCTTATTAGTTACATGGCCATATTTGGGTCAGGTACCTTATTTATATTTCAAAAATAAATAAGATAAGATTTATCAGGTAAAAACTTAACAGTGATATGATAGTATCCACTTATGGTAAAGTAAATTAGAAATTATTCAGGGAGGATCTAGAAACTTGAAGGAAAAATTATTAAAAATCAAATTTGTTCTGTGCAAATTTGACTTGCCTGCCAGAGCACTGCCAGAAGAAGAGAACGTTTCAGAAACCAAACCCCATAGGAAACCAATCAGAAAACTACACTCAAAAACCATATTCACTTCACAATGAAAAACCACGTGGAATAAAAGAGAATACCTAAATAAAAACTCACTAGAATTATTCTAATTGTTTACAAATTACAATAATTTAAATTAAGGTTATGTTGGAAGCACAAAACTTCTAATTAATTAGGTCAAAGCCAAAAATAATTATTTCAGAATCAGAAGTTAGAGAAAGACAGAAATATATCTATTTGTTAAGAGAGAGATAAATATTATTTCTTCAAATAGAAATACCAATGACTGTCAATAAGAAATAATAAAAATAGCTAAGGAAAACTATCACAATTAAAAAAAAAAAATCATCCGGTACTAGATGGCAGTACTGGTAAATTAATAATAGATTTTCGTATTTTATGCTCATGATGGATAGATGGCAGTACTGGTATTATATTGAACTTTGTGGATATTTTTAGATTACTTAAATTATGAATTATTATTTTGCCGATTCTGAAATGGCAAAAATACAACTTTATAATGAAAATTAGAAGAAATGGAACATGTTACGTAAATGAAAAATTTATCGTAACACCTTATTTAAAAAATATAGCTGATCGACGAAACGTCTGAATTCAAATACGACAACGTCTTTTTGTAGAAAAAACAGAGTAACAATTTATTTCAAAGTATCACTTCAAATAAGCTCAGCAAAAAATAAAATCGATTTTGGAAAATTACGGATATTTCTAGGAGGGTACACGTAACTTGGTTTTCCAGGTAATGAGGGTTAGAAAAAATATGTACCTAACTTGGTTACCTCAACTTCTCGTTTACCTGATTTGTATGTGTGAATTGGTTTCCGCTACCTGAAGTACTTAAGGTGGCAATAAAACGGACTAAGCAGTATTTACAATATTTATTTATTATCACCTATTTCATCCAAGGAACCCTCAGAATTGGTAATTCTGGCAATTATGGTAATTGATTATACCTCTAGAAAATCTCTTCAAAATCTCTATTCCCATGCCCCATGAAAAAGGTGATCTTTAGAAATGTGGGCTTGTTAGAAACGGCTTCGTCGAAAGAAACGGTAATCGCAAGACTCTCGATATTATATTTTTCGGTAAGTAATGGAACATTGCCTCACGCAACTTTATTCCGTCAAAATAGTGCCCGATGGCCGATAAGGTACTTTTTTACACGAGAACAGTAATCGATATTTCACTTAGGAAGATAGCTGCGCCCAGGCCAGGCTCAACCTTCCAGGTCGAAATTTAAAATTTACAATGGCCGTAAAATCGGAGAAGCTGAACAAGCAGAGTTTCCCCCCGAAAAATAGCCAACGAAAAGTGTTGGTACTAAACTGTTACTTTAAATTTAAATGAAAATCGTGCCCTCTAGGTTAATAATAATTGCTAATATTATTGGCGGCAGAAATCTTTTAATCTTTAATAATATCACCAGACTGTCAACATTCAAAAGGATAATTTAACTTATGAAATAATATATTGAAAGAAAAAGGAACAGTAGCATTTGCCATGCTACAAAACCTTAAGCGGTTTTTGACTTTAGTGTTATGTATATAACTGCTTTCCACGTATACTCGTAATTATTTCAGGATTCAAAATACAAAATATTAATGACAATTGACGAACTTTAAACACAAGCGGTTACAACACATAAACTAACTACAACAAAATTACTAACTTATCACCTCAACCGCACACCCCATCCTCAGGTACCTAATAGACCTATCTATTTTTACCTGGTATGCGCGCGCAACACGAGGCAATGCCTTTTTATTGGCTGACTAGTACAGGTGTGAGGTGTTCGTTTTGCACACTAGGCATCTCCTTGTCCTTGTTCATTGCCCATGAACTGACAATATTAAAAGTACGGTTGATATTCAACTTGACATAGCTTGACAAGTGACATGCAAAAGTTGTTTGAAATTTTTATTGACAAATACGTTGCACAACACGCGGTCTTTTTCCTTCCCTTTTTATCCCATGCAAATAAGAAGCACGGATTGCTATCCGTGAGTCTAACATAATTTGGTACGTTTTGCCTCGTCTTGCGCAATGAGCGTTCTGTGTCTTTTTTTATCTAATGAAGTTTTCGTATTATTACCTCTTTGTCTGGTAAAATAGATAGGTCTATTAAAATGCATTATCAGCTGAGAACCAATATTGTAACTCTCTTTAGAGGTCTGGGTACCAAATTGCGTATTGATAACAAAAAGGGGCTAACCTTGTTATTAACTTCCTGCCAGGAACCAAATTACTTTTAGAAGTGTTCAGAAGTTTTCAATTTTTAAAGCGGTAAATATTTTGTTGAGAAAAAAATTGCGCAACTTTGTTCTAATTTAAGCATTCGGTCATGCTATCCCATTCTTATCTTTATCATACTATTAATTATCGTTATCTTTTATTAAGGATAAACATAATAGATATCTACTAAAACACCTGGCTTAAAATCTCTTTTCAAATACAATCAACATTTCAACTTTTTTGGACACACGCCGATGTTTTGCTTCTTTCAGCATCATCTATAGAGCCAAAACTGAAACTCTCTTTAAATCGTTAACGATAAGTGACAATTTATTTTAAAGACACATACCTAAAACAATTAAAAAAGTCACTGCAATACAAAACATCTGCAGCGTCCAACAAACCGCACATTATTTGAGCTGATATTAGTATAAAGTTTGAAGTAGTGTGCCTAAACGAACTGAAATTCAAATTCATTTCCAGCCTTATCCTGTAGAAAAAATCAGTAAAATTTCAAGAAAATTCTTACCTTCGGAAGAGACTTTACAGGTTCTACATGCAAAAGTCCAACAGATATAACATTAGCAGCAAGCGGCTTGAACTGATGAATATAGTGATTATTATTCACAAACAATAATTCAAATTTATCACTCATTGACTTCACCCTATCACCAAAATGCAGCTTCGCTTTCCTATAACATCTTGGCAAAACTTCAAAATAGTAGTGATATTTAAACCATAAAATATTATAAGAGTTTTTTATCTTTTGCCAAACGGTTGGATGCAAAAAAGTTGTGAATACATCACCGTATAGTGCTGGATGAATTGGGTTTCCCATTGACATGTGGACTCCCATCAAAGCATCAGAGCTTGTAAGACCAATTACTGGTGCATTAAAAACCTCACCGAATATTTGCGCTAAAGGTGAATGGCTTTCAACGATCACCAAATCAAATTTCTTAGTTGGATTTTCATAAATTGCTTTCAATTCTTCATTTTCAAACATTATGGTAATAACTTCTTCAACAAATTCATAAAGCCCTGACATAACAGTTTTATAATCTCCGGTCATTTTAGTTATAGAAGAACTTAAATTGTATGTATAGCTCACATCGATTTCTGTCAAATTTACAAGTGAAGGGTCTTTTAAGGGATTTGGTGTAATTATTGTCACTTGGTGGCCTCTCAGTGACAGTTGTTTAACAATTGGTAAGTAGAATTCTTGATGACTATAAGAAGGAACATAGAAAAATCCAAAAATATTTGCACTAATAACTGATTTAAACATGAAAAAAGTCACTATGAAAGGTATTGAGGCATACATTTTATAAGGCGCACTACTTAACTGAAAGGGAAATGATTCTAATATATATTCAGTATTTGCGTAAAGCTTAGTGAACCATCAGGCGAGCTATATTTTTATTATATGACATGATGAATGCGAACATGGCCATAAATATCGAGCTTTAAACTGAGGTTTAATTGATATTTGAGTCATAAAATATTATAGGATGTGATATTTTAAACATTTGCCAAACTGTTGGATGCATAAAAGTTGTGAATATATATAAAAATCTCTGGTTATTCTAGGTGGCCACCAGTGACAGTCCAGTAACAAGAAGTGTGTTAAATTCTCGATGAATATAACAAGGAATATAGAATATTTCAAAATTATTTGCATACAAAATGCAGATTATCTTAGAAGATAGCTACATATACACTGCAAAAAAAAAAAATGGATAGGAATTGAAGCGAAGAAAAGATCTTTGTTGGACTGCGTGCATATAGCATTAAAAAACAAACATTGTGCCAGCGATGCCAGTATTTTTTTAGTACCTATATCACTTAATATTTCCTGTTTTAGTGATAACTGGTATCATAATGGACGAGTACACTTTTTATTAGCTTCCTCAGGACTATTAGTTTTGTGACCTTATTTGTATGTTAAAGCGTAGTTCATATTATAGATGCGAATCACGTTTTTCAGCCCTTTCATAATGTAGTATAACAACCCCGGGCTCGTTCAGTAGGATTGAACGGTGTGAATTTTTATTATCTTTTAAACAACAAATCTTCTGAAAAACGAAATGAAAAACAAATAGGACCTACGTTGTGGAAACTTACTCAATTTTACTTACTGGACATGCGCCCGACATAGCAAAATTAGGGAAATTCAAGGGAAGCTGTGGTATGTAAAAAAAAATGAAAAATTTGTGAAACGTCTACTTTATTATTAAAGTAAATCGTTTCTCGACCTGGGATTCAAGAGGGAAAAGAGCACGGCAGAGAAACCCTCGATCTCAATTCCTCAAAAATCAAAACATACTGAGTCATTTTTAATAATAATAATTGTGCCAATTATTCAATAATCAATAATTTAAGTCAATGATTCAATAAATCAATTAAAGTTTAAATTAGGTACCGTCTCTGTCCTTGTGCTAAAATTTTATTTCCACACACTACATTCAATCAACACTACCTACATTCAATACTGAGGAGTTTTTGATTAGTTATCCAGTGTCACCAGCAGGTACTGTGGTCCCATACGGGAGGCTACTCAGCTATAGGTAGTTGTTATTGAGCCAATGGGTGGTATGAATAAAAACGAAGTACATGCTACTACTACAAGTATTAGTATATTCTTCGAAGTATCTACTTCACAGAGAAGCATTTACTAATTTCCGATAGTTTCGAAATGTAGTATCTACTTCGTTTCGAAGTAAATACTACGTAGAACATACTAATACTTGTAGTAGTAGCAAGTACTTCGTTTTTATTCATACGACCCAAAATCTCTAGATTGATTTTTAAATTTGTTTGCTAGGATTTCGCTCGTCAGGGTAGGAAAATGTTAGTAAATTCAATAAGGCCCTAATGCACGCTCTGAATACCAAAAATCAAAATCCCAGCACAAAAGACAGCACAAAATAATTTTTCTAGGTTTTAATTTACCCTTTATCTGTGTTGTTTACAACATGAAACGATTTTTGTTAAATACATGAATAACGCGCATGCTATAAAAAATGTTATAAAAAACAAAAAATCCATAAAAAAAAATACTTGTATAAATTGAACACTCAAAAACAAAATAACAATTATTCAACTGACCTATGAATTGTTAGAAAGTTTTTTTCAGGTAATGACCAATGTAAATTCAGGGACACAACGGTCCCTATTTGGCAATTGACCCACTGAGCAGTGGACTCAGGCTTGCCGTGCCAATCCTTGACGCGTTTCGTCCTTGTTAGGACTCATCAGAAGAACATAGGCTGAAGCTCCCTGTCCAAGCAAAATTGAACTTCGTTGACCAGTCAGAAACTAACTACTCCGAGGGCAAATACCCCTACCGGCATTGAACTACACTGATTTGTCTGAGCTTTCGTTCAGGCACCAACAATACATACTCACGCGTGCGCGTAGTATCCATTTGAGCATCGTTTTAGCGTTGCCTAATTATTGAGGAATTTAAATTTTACACCCAAATGCACCGTATAAACTTGATCCAGATTAAGTTTGTAAGCCATTTTGCAGGAAACATTTGTATGCACAGCTTTATGTTCGTAGCTCAAACAGTCTTCCTAATATGCCTGCTTAAAGCCCTAATGTAGCCGTGTCCCGTTAGGGCTTGCGTGATGTAGAAGTCTGTATCTCCGTGTTTCCTGTTGAACCAGTATTCGATTTGCAGGATCAGCCTCTTTGTCCATCTACAATTCTCCGAAGTGTTTGCCTCTCATCTTGCCTGCCATATTATCAGTGTCCATGCCCTGCTGTTCGTGCGGGCCTACTTTCGGTGAGCTTTATCAGCGTTGTAGGTATCTTTTCTTTCTAGAATCAGGAGGTCGATGCGGGGTTGTTCTGCTATTATCAGAAGCGCCTCTGTGGGTGCTGTTCTGTATGCACTACATATGCGTATGGTGGATTGCCTTTGTATTCTCTGGTAGGCCTTTTTGTTTTTCTTCAGCTTCATTGCCTCTGCCCAAGCTGGATCAGCGTATAAGGCAATCGAGTTAGTCACTGATGTTAGGATTTTCCTTTTTCTGGCCTGCGGTCCTCCTATGTTTAGCATGATTCTGCCTAGAGCCATTGATGTTTGGCTAGCTCTGGCCACTGTCTTCTCCACATGTGTTGTAAACTTTAGTTTTGCATCAATCCAGACCCCCAGGTATTTAATAGCTTTTTTCGGTATTTCTTCCGTGTCCAGAATGTTTAAAGTCGCTTGAGGCGGTCGTTTTTTTAGTGTGGTCAGTACAATTTCTGCTGCTAGTTCTAGGTGGTTGTCTTGGAGCCACTCAAATATGTCTATTATTGCAATGTCTATTTTCGTCTGCAGGTCTGCTTTGTCGTTCCCTAGGACCGCCATGGCAATGTCGCCCGCGAACCCGATCAGCGTCACTCCCGCTGGCATGTTTAGTTTGAGCAGCCCGTTGTACAGAATGTTCCACAGACTTGGCCCCCAACACCAAACCCTGTGGGACGCCGCATGTCATCTTTATTACTTCCCTTGGCCCCTCGGCTTCTATGATTATTTTTCTATTTGTGAACTAACTTCTGATGATTCTGCTCAGGTAGGGCGCTATGCTGCTATGCCGCTTTTCTCTAGTTCTACTACTATCTCTTTCCACGGTGCCGTGTTAAAGGCATTTTCAATATCTAACGTGATAAGAGCTCCTAATTTTCGGTGTATGTGACTTTTTTCGCTAATACCATTTCTTGAAATCTGTGTTACCCTAATCACTGCGTCTGTTGTTGATTTACCTGGCCTAAAGCCGTATTGCCCATTGAATAAATTGTCATCTAGATTTAGGTCTTCGCTGCGCCTGTCTCTTATTAGATGCTCCAAGAATTTGCTGCCGACATTTAGAACACAGACAGGCCTGTATTTTACTCTTTCCTTTGGGTCCTTTTTCGGTTTTTCTATCAGATACCAACTTTGCCACTTTTCATTCTTCCGGGAAGTCTCCTTTCTGAATGATGGATTTGAAGGCTTGGCGGAATATTTCTGTTTTCTTTTGTATGACTATCTGTAAGACCTCCACGGGTATTTCGTCCACTCCCGGTGGCTTTTTTCTTTTGCAGTCTATTGCTTGCTCCAATGATTTACTCCGTTGTTATATCGAGTATTCCTATTTCTCTTTCATTTTCGCTCCAGATAGTCTCGTCTCTTGTGGGAAATAGGTCTGATGTCACTTTGGAGTGCTCTTTCCATTGTGGTTGCCTGTGTTTGTGATCTAGCCTTCAGCTTCCTGGTTGCTATCTTATACCCTTCTCCGCAGGGGTTGTTGTCGATCTTTTTACATAATTTTTGCCATCAGCTCCATTTGGCTTTTTTGATCGCCAGTCTAAGCGTTCTTTTTGCATCTCGGCATATTTCTCTGCATCTGGAGCGGTGTCTGTGTTCTGTTTTTTGTTTTTCCTAGT
This sequence comes from Ceutorhynchus assimilis, assembly GCA_917834065.1. Lineage (NCBI taxonomy): Eukaryota > Metazoa > Arthropoda > Insecta > Coleoptera > Curculionidae > Ceutorhynchus > Ceutorhynchus assimilis. Next base: position 30,537,496 of record OU892281.1, on the reverse strand, counting down.
TAGTTTCCTCCTAGAGGCTAGGCACTCCTTCCTTGGCTCTGTTGTAATGGTACCCTTTTCCCATATTTTCTACGCTGATTTGTGTAGATGTACCTGTGGTCGCTGAGAGTCTCTATTTCCAAGACTTTCCTTTCGGTTATCTTTGCTCCTACTTTACCTCTAGTCATGGTGAGATCGATGATTGAGCTAGCCATGCCTCCAATGAAGGTTGCCTCTGTGCCTGTGTTAGTCAGGGTGAAGTTTCTAGCCGCCATTCTCGATCAATTCTGGGTAACTGCCTTTGTACATCGCCTGTATGCTCTTGTCCATAGCGGTGTCTGTTGGTTCAACCATCACAACCTTCACCGTTGTCTGTTTCGTCTCTAGTGGGTTGCCTACTGATACCTCCGCGTGTGAGAATAATTTCTCTCCCATTTTTTGGGCGCCGTGTCCTTCCATTTTTTATATGTGTTTATCCCTTCTAGTGTTTTGCAGTCATCGTTATTGTAGTTGTTCCAAGCTATGATCACTCTATCTGTTTGGGTTTCATTGTCCACAATTTTCGGTCGTGGCCTCTGGTTCGCTTGCTCTTTCTCTGGATTCATTTCTCTGGGACTCTTTCTGAATTTAGAGCAATAAGCTTCATTAGGTTGAGCCTCTTTTTTTTTCTCTATCTCTTTGTCTGCCGGGGTCTTGGCCGGGCTTGTTTGAGTGTCCGCCTCAAACGTCATCTTCTCTGTTTACTCATATTTTTGCTGTTTCATCCAGTTAATCCTTCCGTTTAGCATTTTTGCATGTTTTTTTAGTTTCTGGGCCAAGTCTTTTATTGCTCTTTCCGTATTATTTTCGACGCTTCGAAGTACTTCTTTGTAATCTCTCGAATATTTGGTGATGTTTTGCAGTGGTATTGTCCTGGTTGCTCACCACCGATCAGTTCTTCTTTTCATCCCATGCAAGGTCTATTGTGGTCATCGAGGCACTCCGTTCCTTGCTTGCATTTTCCTTTCCTTCTACGGTGTGTATCTTTCCTTCATTCTTTCTCGCTAGAAGATTATCTGTGGCTCCAGTCATCGATATTGCGCCGAATACGCCCGCAAATATTTCCTTCATCGGGCAGTCTACGTCCTCTTCCGCTGTTCCAGCAGTGGTCACCGGCGCCCCGGCGGGCGGCCTAACGGTCGGGGCTGGCCTACACTTTTACCAGTAATCCCGACCGGAAATGAGGTATCCCGAACAGGCCCAATGATGTATCACTTAACCCGTCTTCCCATTCAATATTAATAAGGGGGTAACTGTGGGAGCTAGGGAGTTCAAAAGAGGCTTGAAATTTAGCAAGAAAACTCATCCCCCTTCAAATTATAGTTGACGGGTTTCAGGGATTTTTTCAAAAATATTCCGTTACTGAGATGATAGCGGTTGAAAATTCTCAAATTGGCACACCGTATAGAAAAAAATGCTTGTTACAAAAAAACAATTTGAGACGGCCATGAGCTATAAAATATAATAAAAAAAATCGTTGTTTTTAGTATTCAAATAAAAATTTTATGAATTATTTTTATGGCATATGGCAAATGATTGCTTTGTTGTGGTAACATGACTACATATCTTTATCGAGAAAAAAACGCAAACAAAATGAGATTTAAATGTTTTGCTTTGCCATAAACTATGCTATTCGCATCCTATAGTGAAAATTATTATTATTCTGTGTTAGGAACCTTTCCTAAGCTTCAGCTAATTATTGTTGACACTTTTTTGTAAAAAAAAAAAAAAAATTCAATCAAAATTACATTTATTTGCGCTTCGATTTTTTACAGCCTTTCGCCAGACGGCCACACTCACAAAGACAAAGACACGTTCCTCTTCCCTTTTTTCTCCCCCAATAGCACTCTGCCAGGGCAGTCGATATTACAGCAATCTGCAATATAGGTTAGGCGTTGCCACATTTACCATTCGTTAACAGAAATCATTTTATGCTTTACAAACATTCTGTGTGATGGTAATTTCAAAATTGGATGCCAAAAGGTAGGTACCTATCTCGACAAGTTATATTCTCATTTTGCTTCCCTAAAAATACACATATTGAATTTCTTTGTATAGTCGTATTCACGATAGAGTTTAAATTTTGACCGTTATTTTCACCAGTTGAAAGTAAATAAAATCCCTAGATCTGTCCCTTTTTCTGTCAACCATCAAATCATACATGACATTTCGATTTGACATATAAAATTATCAGATTCGGATCTTAGAATTTTGAATTTCGAATTTTTGCGCGAGATCGTTTTAGTTTATTGCCGTTTTCTGCATTATTTTTTGATATTTTGTTATATTCTCAATCGGTTTTATGGTTTTTTATGTAGTGTTCGTTTCATTTCTAACCTGGTTTTAGTTCGGATTTAAGTGTTTTGTCTTTTTATAAGTGTTCACTTTGGACTCTATCAAGACTTATCTGGTTTATTTTATCTTCTTCAGGTAAGTTAAACCTAATACTTACACAATATTACGATTTTAAAAGTGCCGTTTTCTTATTAGCGATGACAGAAAAGTCCCCGGACAAGTCCGATCGTACCAGGGTCCTGGAGACTTTGCTCTGTTCCAGCATCTCAGATGATTTAGGTGTGAAGAAAATACGGTAAAATTGGCAACTTTAAATTACCACTGTCATAATTCATCGCCAATAATTTTCAGGGAACAGCAATAAACCTTGGAGATGCTTCTTCTTTACGAGACGAATCTTTTTTTTTTTCTAAGCAAGAGGGAAAGTGACAAGGTAGTGTTTTCAAATTTAGTAAAAATAAGCAAATAATCCTTTTGTAGAGACCAATAATTCATGGGAACCCTGTGGCTCAGCAATTTATACAACTCGTATACAACCATTTCAAGGTGTCTCATGAAGATCAAAATCCCATAACTGTAAGTTAATAACAATAAAGTTAGTCTTGATTGATCATAGAAACGTTTTCGTCTTAATCTCAGTAAATGTAGGTACAAGTTTTGGAAGGGGATATTTTCGAACCGAGTGGCTTTTGTTAATTTTTAATAAATAAATTGTAATTTACTGTTCCATTGCCTTTCTAGGAGACAGCTAAGGTTTTGAAACTAAGTGAGACCACTGTCTATAAATATAAGGATGGTTCAGGGCCGGTATTCTGGTTCTCAAAAACGCTCACCGCTTTCCAGGGCCGTGCTAAGCACGCGCGGGCCCCAGTATAGCTATTCCAACGGGCCCCCAAACTTTTTTGAGTGTCACGAATGCCCAAATTTTTACCCGAAAGTCGTTAAAAAAACATGCTTCCGGTATAATTTTTTTAGGTATTTTTGAAGTGAAACCTCTTTGCTTCACAAAAATTCCGATCACGTGAGGGCCGTAAGGGGAGTATGAACCGCGCATCAACAGCGACCGGAGTACGCTTGTCGCTTGATTGAGAGAAATACATTACGTGCCGGTACTTTTGTTCTCAGTTTTCGAATTTGACAGACGTTAAAAATAATCAGGGGTTTGAATGTGCTCTTACCACATCATACAGATTACAGACCTTGTCCCATGCAACCTTATTAAATTCAATGACATGTCAAAATGTCAAAATCGTTATCAAGATCAAAAGTATCAACCCGACATGATTCAAAATTCTAATTAAATTTAATTTCCGGTAAAATTTGAAGTTGGTGTTAAATGATGGTTTATGAATGTAAAGGTTTACGGTTTTGCTCATGTCTAGGTTTTACAGCCTGTCAAAGTTCCAAAGTTGCAAAAATAGTATATTATTCAACGAGCGGGTAATGATGGCTATTACTCACGAAGGATGAAATTAGCACTACGAGCCGCAGGCGAGTAGTGTAATCATCCGAGTGAGTAATAGCCATTACCTACGAGTTGAATACTATACTTTTTCTATGATTAATAGAAAATAGGCACGAGCTATGCGATTTCTTATTTAATTTTCGTAACAAAATTGATTGACAATTCTAACAGCTGGAGAACAAAGTGAGGTTAGGTTAGCACAAGTCTTGTCCAAATCAGCTCTCAAAATGACCGATTGGAAGGTTCAAGTATGTTGTCAACTTGTCGAATTTTCTGATTGGCTCTTAAATAGTGGAGTACTGAGACCAGGATATTTTCATTGGTTGAAAACAATTAAGTAATGGAAAAAAAAACTCACTGTATGAGTTATCATTCACATTGATCATTAGAAAATGGATGTATATTACGCATATTATTCAATACTTTTAGAAAAAAGTTAATTTTGAACTGATGTCAATAGGGCAATCCAAACAAAATGGTGGTCAATGCATGGCCAATGCCAAAAAATTGGCGCCATAAATTTAATTCAAGCAATCGTGACATTTTTCATCAAAAAACTGTTTTTTGTGTATTTTGTGGTGCTTTTAGATGATTTTCTAGTGTTTGAGAGGATAATTTTCGTATTCTAAGATGGAAAGTTTTTAGTTTAAGAAATTATTAGTAGAAAAAAGGCATTGGCCTTCATTTTGAATTCCATTTTGACAAGTCGTTGGATTGCCCTATATTTCCAAAACACTCAAAACAGATGATAGGGTATATCACATGAAATCTGCTCAGAATTTTACATAGAATCCGAATATTCAATAATATATAGGGTATTCCATTGGAATAAAGGGAGTTGGACCCCATGACCAGCTTTTCTGAAACACTGTGGATATATGCGAAAGTGAGTTGAAAAAAAAATAGTTCCAACCATAAAATTTTTCTTTCAAGATGGCGGGCCGGGACGGAACCCGGGCCCTGGTAATTTGTACCGGCCGCACCCCCCTATGCACGGCCCTGCCGCTTTCTAGTCGCTCGGCACTTTAAATGCAAATTTACATTGAAAGTGCCGAGCGACTGAAAAGCGGTGAGCGTTTTCGAGAACGAGAATACCGGCCCAGTTGAGTCTGAAATTACCCCTGTCACGCGGAAGCGTAAGAAGTTGCAGACAACTGATTCAAGTAGAAGCGTCAAACAGACTATTCGATTAGAGATATACAAAATGTATACAGAGAGTAAGTTGATGTTCTACTTTGAACATAGAGTTGTTTCAATGTTACTTCATATTAACATTACCAGTAGATTATTCCGAAAGAATACACCTGATAACATTGGAACTTCTCAGATCAAATTAAACTGTTTTTCATAGTTTAATACTATTTTTTATTTCAGGTCAACACAAATTAAGATGGTGCTAGGATTTCTTTCATTCCATAATTTCATGATATTTTTTAGAATTGTTTTCTTGCTTTTCAATAAAGGTACCTGAGTTATTGGAGTCTTTCATAAGGATAAGTATTCATATTCCCCTCTTTGACGTACCTACACAGTTTGGGTTCAGATATTTGCAGAGCTTCTGTAACTTCTGCTGCATGCTTTATCCTGTGTCTTGGGTTTATTGTATTTCAGATGTTTAGCATTTTGTGTTGTCATATTTTCTAGTGGACTTTGGTACCTCTAAACATGGTATCACTAATTAAACTTCCTATTTAATGTATCATCTAATATTATGCTTGTATAAATTATTTAGAGGGGCAATGTCCCATCTGTCGCCCACCTCTTACTATTATTCTTCCTTTTTTATATTATTTAGCAGTTTTTGGTAAAAAACTCATTACTACACAGGTAATTGATTAATTAATAGTTAAATTTAATTATGCACGTCCACTTGTGTCAGTTGTCTCTTGTGTGTGATGTTTGTACCTGCGACGAAGCAGCACTGGTGATGACTTAAGGCCGGAAGCACTCGGCGGATTTTCTTAATAAATTATTACACAGAATGCATACTCCTCTCTTCTTCAATTATAAGTTTAAGCCATTTCACTAACACAAACTAGACTGGGTAATTTTAGTTCATTTTTGGGTAGTAGTCTTTTTGTTATAGGGACTGGTGTTAAATAGTAATACTAAGTTACTTTGTTCAATTACCTTTAAGAGTTACGTTATAATGGTGTCACCAGCAAATTCCATAAGAATACACTCGGTGTCATTATTGACGAAAGTCTCAAAGCTAATTGAACAAGATATACTAACTAAAATCAGTAATATTTGCTGTTGCTACAGTACTACAATATTTAAACAAGCATTTTTCGTTTTTAGAATTGCATATGTTACCCTTAAGACTGTAAGTGATAGGCTGAAAGAAAGTGAAATTTATTACGGTTCTCAGTCAAGTTTAGGCAGGGTTTTGCTCACGTTAGGATTTACCTTTAGAAAGGATGATCCAAGAAGAGCCCTCATGGAAAAGCCTGATGTAAGCCACATGAGAAGAGTTTTTGGGTAGAAATTTTAGTACTGTATAATTTTATTACTGGAAAATTTGAGTAGAAATTTTAGTACTGTATAATTTTATTAATGGAAAATTTGAGTAGAAATTTAAGTACTCTATATTATTATTGGAAAAATTTGGGTTCATTTATTTAAAATTAAATATGTATAATATGTGTGGAAATACTGCAGTTGTTTCTCTCTTTTGCAAGTAAACCCCCTTCAGCATTTAATTCTGTAGCTACCCAAGGAAATAACTAGCATCAATAAACCGCTCGCATATACCATCTAACCTTTAAAAATCAACAGAGTACTTGGGCGGCCAGCTATAGCAACAACTATTAGAAAATATTACGTTTGTTCTATTACAGATGTTTAATATTACTATGCAGGATTTTAATAACTTGACTTCCTTTAAAGAAATTAAAAATAAATCTGGAATGCATATCATTTTCCTAAATACGACCCTGTCGTTTATCCCAGCTGGAGGAATGAAAACGCTTACGCATGCTGGCAACCTAAAGAAAAAAAATACTAGATATGTCAACGCGAACTGTCAACTTCACTTTCTATCGTGATTACGACTATAAATATGAATTATGATTTGAAAACACTTGTTGCGGCAAATTTAATAAAATAAGTATAGTCTGGGAGACGACCGCGTTTTTGCTACCCCGATCGAGTTATGTGTCGACACCATTATCAATATATCGTATTATGTGCATGTATTAACCGGTATTCCTGCCTGAGACCAAATGCTGCCGGAAATAAATTTTTTTTTTTTTTTTTAAAGATAATTCCCCAAGTCAAAAATTTAGTAACTATGTTGGCAACACAAGCCTTTTCCACATAACAAATTTGAAGCATTGACAATTTTACATTGTATTGCCAACATAATGTCATTTTGACTTTTATCTTTAAGGGCCAAATTATGGACCAACTGGTAAGTGTCTGGTTGTTACCTAGCAGGTACTCCCTATTCTCTAGTGCATAGAAAGTACCTGCTAGGTAACAACCAGACGTTTACCAGTCAGTCCATAATTTGGCCCTTAAAAAAAAAACAGACTTTATCTCTTAACAAATTATTAACAAATTGAAAAAAACGTAACACTACCCCCATCGAATTATGCCCTAAGTAGGGTATCAGATTAAAGGTCTCGATGTCCTCTATCTAAAAAGTCGATCCTGCCTTGTGAGAACTTGCCGGAAAAAGGTGGCAGGGCAGCTTATTGGCGCAAGGGCCCGCGGTCTCAGCTTTGACACCTATCAAGTTTTGCACTGAATGATGTGTCAAATTAAAGGCGTCAATAAGTGGGTTTAAGGTCTGTTCGCACAAAAATCACAAACCAGTCAGAGCGAATTTCATTGGTTGGAACAGTCAGGAAACTAGTTTCAACCAATGAAATTCACTCCTCCTGGTTTGGGATTTCTGTGCCAAGAGACCTTAAATTCAACTTAAATTTGACACATCATTCAGGACAAAACTTGATAGGTGTCAAAGCTGAGACCGCGGGTTCTTGCGCCAATAAGCTGCCCTGCCACCTTTTTCCGGCAAGTTCTCACAAGGCAGGATCGACTTTTTAGATAGAGGACATCGAGACCTTTAATCTGATACCCTACTTAGGGCATAACTCGATGGGAGTAGTGTTACGTTTTTTTCAATTTGTTAATAATTTGTTAATAGTACATTAAAATACAAGTTTCATAAGACGTCATTTTATCGCACGAGCCCTATATTAGAAAACGAGCCGGAGGCGAGTTTTCAAAAGGGCGATTGCGATAAAATGTCTTATGAAACGAATATTTTATACTATTTTTTTTATTTTGGTATTGTTTAATTAAAAAAAACAAATTTTTCTTCGAAATTTTATTCTCATATTTCCTGATTTCATATGTTTAGGTTGGTAACACTGCATGCCAAATATAGAAACCTTCTATTATAAAATCGCGAATGACAGTTCGATGGCCATCAGTCAGACAGTGTAACCAACCTCCGATAAGTAAAAAAGGAGTGTCACAAAGAGCTTCTTTTCGAAACTACTTTTAGTGTCGAAAAGACTTCGATATGACACCAAAATAGAAAAAATATATTTCCGGCAGCATTTGCTCTCAGGCAGGAATACTGGTTAATAGATGCACATGATACTATATATTGATAATACTGTCGACACATAACTCGATCGGGGTAGGAAAAATGCCGTCGTCTCCCTAACTAGTAGGTATGTAGTTATGAATGGACTCATCAACTTTATAGTATCAATTTATATTAAAAAAAAACCTATATATCATTGTCAAATAAGCATTGTCAACCTCGCGCTATAATAATTATCTTCTACCTACGACCACTAGTGTAAATTAGAAATACATTTGACAAATCTAAAACACATAAAGTCTGTTTTTTTTTTTAAAGATAATTCCCCAAGTCAAAAATTTAGTAACTATGTTGGCAACACAAGCCTTTTCTACATAAAAAATTTGAAAGCAATGACAATTTTACATTGCATTGCCAACATAATGTCATTTTGACTTTTATCTTTAAAAAAAAAACAGATTTTATAGATTTTCTGGAATACAAAGTGTTCATTCTAAGATACATTACACACAAACATGCGCGATGATAAAGTAAAGCACACAGCACACATGACACAGCATAAACCACTTTAGTACTGAGATGATGAAATTTCAAAAATTTTTATGTTCAAATGTCGTGTTTATTTGATCGTTTGGGATTCTCTTAACTCCATACACTAAATTATTCTGAGATTTGAAGCCGAAATCTTTGAAAAAAGGACGCCAGGAAATTGAAAAGTTGAAGCATCCACCCCACACTGATTAAAACGCGACTTTATAAAAAAGTTATGATTGTTGAAAGTTTTCAAAAATATAAAGCATTAGGTAGGTACTAAAACGATGAAATTTCAGTTTTTTTTTTTTAATTTTTGAGATTTTGTATTTAAATGATCATTTGGGACCCCTCAAACTTCATACACTAAATTATTCCGAGATTTAAAGCTGAAATCTTCAAAAAAAGACCGTCAGGAAATTGGAGAATTCACCTCACATTGTTTATCGCCATTTTATTTCTGGAACTATAAGTCCAAATGAGCTGAAATTTCCAGGGATTGTAGTCTTCTACGTGGATAATTAAGGACTAATGAGTTTTAGTATTAGTAGGTAGATAATATATATATATATATATATATATATATATATATATATATATATATATATATATATATATATATATATATATATATATATATATATATATATATATATATATATATATATATGTGTAACATTATAATCAATAATATACTATTGAAAATAAATACATTTCTTGACGTGATGGCGATAAGATAATGAAAACAAGTGTTTTCTTTTCCAATGTATATTCTCAACGAATAAAACATTTTTCAATGAACACATTTTTGAGTAGGTAGATATTTGATCCACTGCAATTCGCGTTGTGGAAATTTATTGTTTTCTATTGGGTCTAATAACATGGACCGTGACATTTAACTTCAGCAAACTCGATCCTGGGCCCCCTGCGAGTTGAGGGAAATTTATTTGCTACATGTTTGAAATTTTTCACATTATCTAAGTTTTATTCAAAAAAATAAGAATGTAGTTTCATTCTTAAAATGAAATATTTTCAGGATAGAGTTCTTATATTGAATAGAAGGGCAATATTAGTAGCTTTGATGTTAGTAGATTATTCTATTTTTTCTCTCTTTACACTTCAAGCCCCAGTGTTATTGTCAAGCCAAAAAATATCAGCCTTTACAACATTATTATTTCAATACGAAATAACCAAAGTTCATTGATTAGTTGGGCAATACGGATGTTGTATTGAATAAAGCAAACTGCCACGCTTTTTCGCTGATTAAAAAGTTTAGAAAGAAAAAAAAATAAAAAAAATAAAAATAAAAAAAAAATAAAAAAATAAAAATAAAAAAAATAAAAATAAAATTTAATGAAAAACTTGAGATTGTAGGACTGAAGGTCGAAGTGCGTGCAAATTATGCCCTAGCCCAGAATTAAACAATTCGGAGAGTAGGGGTGGGTTTTATTTTGGGCGCCACCGACTCTGGACAGATGAATCGGATTCTCCAGGATGTTATCTGGCTCCAGGTTCTTACATTTCAAATTTAAAAAAAATTATAATAATAATATTCAAGATAAGCTAAAACCAGGCTGTGTGTATAAAACCAAATAAAAGTCAATATAGTTCAAGTGCTATAGTCTGTTTATTTACCAATTTGTGGCTACAGTCCACAATGAACAATATATAATATGAATTGGGACGATATTAGATTTAAAAAAAAAAACAGGTAAATTAGCAATATTACCCAAGAGTGGAAAACTATCTACTATATAAGAAAAAGTACAATCACTGAACTGTCATTAATTTAATTAATAAAATGACCTTGTAATAAAGTGTCAACTAACAAATACAGAAATGCTATACTATTGAAATAATTGCTATAGTCATAAACAATTGAATTTAAATGTGAAAATGTTATTGAAACTACATAACCAAATGAATAATAAAAAAAAATGTAAAAGTGGAAAATATAAGGTGAAGAGAAATAAGGGAAAAAATAATAATAATTAAATGAATAATTAGTTGTCGGAGCGGTTACCTTTCACTGTTGTAAACAGAACTACAAGTGAGTTGGCATAAATAAGCAATCACCTGACCCAGGTTATGTCTAGCTAAATTACCCTTAGGCTATGGTCCGAATATAACCAAACGTTAACCAAAGTAACCGAATCGGTTGACAGATGGTTACTGAAAATTCCGATTATTTGGGGGACGCGAATTTGAAATAAAAAATAATTGACAGAATTCACAGATAAAACCAACAGAACCGACATCCGATAGCTAGTAACGCCGGTAACTATTTTGAGATTTGGTTAACCAGATTTCAGGAAACCAAGGTCCAAAAGTAACCACTTTTTCAGGAACCAGAATAATTTGATTACTTCTTCAAGCACATTTAAAGAGCTTCAAGCACATTTAAAGAGCTTCAAGCACATGTAAAGAGCTTCAAAGCCCTTTTTGAGGCACCCCAAGCACTTTTGATGTGCTTCATGCACTTTATAAATTACTTTGGGGGCTTTGTGCTTGCCAAGCACAAAGCACTTTGAGGGCTTTGTGCTTGTGAAGCACTTTTGAAACTAAAAAGGAATTTGTGCTTGAAATTGAAAGCACTTTGAGGAAGGGCTTAGGGCTTAGTGCTTGAAGCCCTTTCAATGAGGGCTTTGCCCAGCTCTGAGCCCTAGTAATAACTGTCGTTTTGTTTCACTTGTCACCTTGGTGCAAGTACTGAATGACTCCCTGAAATACCTTAGTGATCACTCTGGCGTACAAAATAGGGACAAAAAGGTAAATTAACAATAAAATCAAGATAGTATAACTAAAGCTAGTACGATACCAAAATGTTCCAGACGATAGCAGTAGGTACAATTAACCAGATTAGTCCGGCTACTGGTTGTGGTTAAATGGTCATACCAATCTTACGGTTCAAATTTATGGTCCGGAAGGCTTATATAACCGTACAAATAAAAAGCGTAGGCTCTGGTAGCAGCAGCCTATCTCGGTTACGATTGTACGTCTATTGTTGTGTACAATGTAACCGTGAGTAAAAACCCTAAGAGAAAAATTGTTATAACATACTGTATTTGTAATTGAACCATAGCTATAGCGAAGCACTTATGAATAGACAGAACTAGAAAATTAATTTAAGATGTAGCTTAATTAGTCTCAAATAGCAAATTTACTTGATAAAAAAAAACTATAGCTCTTGAAAATTATTTTAAAAGAAAAATTGATTAACAATGTATTTATGATAATAATTAATTAAATTAGATGAAATCATATAAAGCTTTAATAGTAAGTTAAAGAAAATGTGCCTCGAGTTTGCAAAGAAAATTTGGAGGTTATTACCTGTTGGAAATAGGGTCGAGGTCTGGATTCGATATCCTGGAGTGAGTGAGATGTTACTCTACTCTTTAGGGCAGCTTTTCACTAATGATTGAATGGAAAAAGTCAGAATCTACTGTGGAAAAAAAACGTGCACAGCAAAACTTACCGAAATGGTTGTTTTCAAATCCAATAACATCGGCGAAAATTATAGCACTTTATGAAAATTAAACACAACGTAAGAAAACTCAATGTGCCATAAATTCAATCAAGGAGAAAATAAGGTCCAAAATCCCTTTTTAGGGCGAAGAAAAAAATTGAATTCTTCAAGAGACCCTTTCTTCAAAGCAACCAAAACGTGAAAGAAAGAAAGATTTTCACATAAGATTTCCCACAAGTACCCAATCAATCAGCTGTCTTAGATTTTGAAGGATAGACCTGTAGCAGAGTAATGACATGTCAACAATTAATCGATACTATCGATTCGATAGTATTCCCACGCACTAAAAATTACACACAACAACATAATCAGAGAAAAATTATAACAGCGGAAGACTAAAGATAATAACAATAAGGAATTATCCAATAGAACAATCATAATTTGAAGAATAGGACATTGAGTAAAATAGGGAGCGAACGGAGGTGGTGTATGGAACCAATGATTGAACCGGATGCAGAACTAAAACTGACTGCCCTGAGTCCAATAGCCGAACAGAGTAGTTCGGTACATACACTTTGAAAACGGTTAATACGGGTGTGAAACATAACCCCAAAAGAAATATTTTGGATATTTGTGTACATGGAGATTGATTTTGAAATTGAATAAAAATATTGATTAAAATCGATTAAAATCATAAGCCTTCACAAGAACTAGTATCAAATAAAAATAGAATTTAAATATCGAAAATTAGAGAATTTACAGGATCTGCAACTGCTGTAATTGTTGTGGAAATTTTATAGAGAGAAAATGTTAACAAATTTAAAGGAATTTTGAATAGAAAACTGAAAATAGGTAAGAATTAGGCAATTTTTGCTTGTTACAAAACGCATCAAGATGTTAGCAAAAAGCTTAGAGCCAATGACCTAGGTTTTAGGTCAACAATTTTTGCTGACACTTCTGAATCGATTTGGATCGATAAGGCGTCAATTTTAGTTCAGTTGTAAATCTAAATTCGGGCGCTAAAGCTGTGCTACGGGCTACAGAAAGATGGGTCTCTGGTAAGTACAATTATTTAACATTTTTAAGTTATATCTTAGTGTTCTCAATGTTCTCATCGGTTAATCAATCCTTTATTTGTAGTAAATAAACCTAATTATTCTTAATACTTTGGGACTTATTGTTTTAATTCATTAAAACCCCTAAAGATCCCAAACCTTGAGTCACAGCAAAATAGGCTCGTGACAATATTATCATTCGTGAAATTTTATATTGGGTAGCATGTATTTTAAAAGTAAAATTCTCAATGCAATCATAAAGTATTACTTGAAAAAACTATGGAAAGACAATGAACAATATAAGAAGAAATAAGATTGCAAGAAGACTTCAATTGATGAATGAAGAAAAAAGGTGATGGTAGAAGAATGTATAGAATGTAACAAAAAAAAAGCTGATACCAATCAGTATGCCAATAGATAACCCAAAAACTTCAAATAGATAATTTCAGCCCTAGGAAATTTGTAAATTGGTGTCCCTCTTCTTGTTTTTCTCGAATACAAAGCCAGAAATAGAGTCACTATTCTTGTATCACTCACGGTTTCAAATTAGAATTCTAATGAAGCTTCTAGAATTTTCTAGATAATCCGTTTGTGATTTTGTTTTCTTGATTTTGGTGTAAGAATGTCGTTATTCTAGCACGCAAAATCGTTGAAGAATGAAGCTCATTCTTCAATAATTTTTTGTGACATTTAGTTTGCAAAATACCTATTGGTATACCTTCAAAATTGTCAAACCTAAAATAATGAAAATATTAATCCACCTGCCAGGTGGTTGGTAACTAAGTGTTACCAACTGACATATTTTGCAATAGGAAAAATCCTCTACTAACAGCGACCAAAAAAAAATTTAAAAAATGATAAATAAAATCCAAAATCGAGGAAATAGTATAAAACTCACGTCACAGAAAGCTATTTTAGCACTCATTCGTTCGTCAAATTTCGAAATCTATAGAAGTTTCTCTGCGATTGCCAAGAAATGTCATCATTTTCGACCGGTTGACAGGCCACAAAACTCAATGTTCTGGTATTTTAATTGTAAACTAATTTAATAAAACTCCAAGACATCAACGATAACAGCATATAATTTTTTCTCTTTTTCGCCAAAAATATTATGTAATCGTAATCATCTATTCCTTTTCTATTTTATACAAAAACAACCAAACAAAAAAAAGATAACATAAAGACTTCGGAGGGTACATCCAAGCACGCGAAGGAATACTGGTGGAAACAAAGAAACGCCTCATCTCTCTACATGATTATCTTTGTTTGCAGCCATCTCTGGTGATGTCAGTGCCTGTGTTGTGTGCCAAATCATGGTATACGAGGAGCCCCTTCCTCAGGGTGGGTCATGCACTTTTGTATCTTATAATAAACTTAAAAGACAAGTTTTTATCTATTTCACCTTCCTTTAAATAAAAATAGACCATCAGTAATTTAGTTTTCTGATAGGGTCCTACTCCTACATCCAGGCCTAGAATTGGTCCCAGTCATTAGAAACGCGTGCTTCCCTGAACTTCATGTTTTGTAACGCTCTTTTGTCGAAACAAAAGAATGCCCATAATCTGTGCTCGACTGTGCTCAGTGGTTGTTCAGCTTGGGGTAGTCCTTGGTATTGGTACAGTAAAGAGAGGGCGCCACTAGTTTGTATAAAATTATTTTGATTATAAAAGAATAGCCAAACTAGACACTATTCAAATAGTTAGCTAGTATTTAAAAAGATAAATTTAAAAATCTGAAAAAGTAAAATAAATCCAAAGTCCAATAGCTATCTGACATTTAACCCATTCAATAAAAATACAAGTTGTGGAATTCTAAGACAATGGCTACGTTCACCAGAACCAAAACGGACTGTGAACAGTTTACAAATACCAACAGAATATGTTGGGTAAACTCTTGATTCTGCTGAACGATTAAACTTTTCAATGATAGAACGTCACCCTCTCAATGACAGGTTACCACACAAAACACAGTGTTGAAAATTATAAACACTCTGAGATTATGCTTGCAAAAATGGTGACCGTTTGCAAAACATGTTTGGTTTCAATACAAATTCAACGTAGCGTTCAGCAGAACAATCGCAAACCGTTTACCAACGTTTGTATCTGGTGAACGCGGCCAAATAATTTATTAATCTAATGTCGAAAATTTGTGACACGATGGCGAACTTGTTGTTTCAAAAGTTCAAAGAAGAAAATTGTCTAGTATCCAAATTTTTTAAAAAAATTATTAAGCAGCTTTCCAAAAGCAAAACTTAATTTAAATAAGCATATTAGGATTGAAATTCAAAAACAATTAATAGATACCTACATAAATTTATCTAAGTATAAATGATGAAGTCATAATACCATTAACCTTTAATTTCTGACTCAAAGTCAATCAAATCAATAATATCAAATTTATAAATGCAGAAAGGTAATAGATAATCCCCAGGGAGTTATAACTATCAAAAACCTGTAATCAAGGGTATCGGGGAGAGCTCTACCGTTTTACCTGTAATTAAAATTAAAAATATGTAACCATAATAGTAGATTATACCACGAGTCAATAATGATAGCTATTATTCCCGAGGAATATTTATGATCTGAGCCGCGTTAGCGGCGAGGGAGTAACATTCCGAGGAAATAATAGCCATTATTGCGAGTAGTATACTCTACTTTATTTACGACAAATTGATTTATTTGAGATTTTTAAATTTCATCCATCTCAATACAAATCCACAAGCACTACACGTTTGACACTGACACTTTTGTGGAATAATGACCATTAATCCCGCTACTCGTCATTATTCCCTGCGGGTGACATTAGTCGGAAATAAAACTTAAATTTAAATACCTAAAGATTTTACGTTGGTTTACCTTGTAGAATTACCACCTTATTGATTTGTAATTAAAGGTTAAATTAACCTCTAAAGGTTAACGAATCCTCAATATATTATATCGATCAGTATTCGATATAAAAGAAATAAATTTGTAATAATTATAACAATCCATAATTATTGGATACTAGATAATGGTAACGAAAATGATAATAAAGGTAATATTCTGATTATGATAATGATTAATTAATTAATTTAAAAATTATATTAAACTGTAGTTAGCTGTTATAGCTAAATACTACAATACGGTAAACGAGTCGTTAAATGATTTTACAGAGATATTAATTAGCTAATGAAGCTAAACGATAGTGGCAATAGGAAAAAGGTAATAGTAATTAACAGTAATTAATATTTATAAAGATAATAATTAGCTAATAAAGCTAATATCGATAGGAAGCGATAGAAAAGAGATAATAATAAGTAACGGTAAGTAATATGACACATTTAAGGGACCTATAGGTAAATAATTATACAAGCCTGGACGGAATCCTTGGAAGTTTTCATAAATTTGAGATCTGGAAGTACCAAATTCGCTGGAGGCAATCAAATAATGGTTGGGGATCTACTTCTTATAGGACACCAACATTCCTTGAAAAGGAGGCCCAGATTTTCTGTAAGATGCAGTACAGCATGGTCTGAAATTCGTCAATTTTCACTCAGAAGTGCAGGCGCGGATTTTTCATCCTGTCCCAAGTTGCCTGAACGGATTGAAGAAATATAAGGACCCATTCATCAGAGAGAAAAAGGGATTTACATACCTGAACGGCCGATAGTTAACCTCACTTTCAAAAATCTACACAAAAATCAACAATCTGTTGATTTTCCAAGAAACGTTCCAGCTGACACGATTACTCACTCTACTGGCTAGTTAATTTATCAAACTCTGGGCTCGATGGCCAAGAACACAAAATTTTTGGATTTTTTAGATTAAAAATGTGGACGACGGTTTCAGTCCGACGACAAAATAGGAAAGGCCAAGTCAAAAAGTTTGTGCTGTCTCCTTTTTTTTTGGTCTGTCAAGCCTGTCGAAATTATAAAAATGACAGCGCTATGGGTTTTTCTTAAAAATAACCTTAGCTCGAATGGCTGGAGTGCGAATGGAGTCACTCGAAGTGCACGGAGTGAGCAAGCCGAACACATCTCCGAGCCCACCTCTTAATAACATAATTTTCGGTATTAGGTTAGGGAAACTAATCAGAAGAATCATAGATGTCGCTAGGTGTACGAAATAGTACTTTTAAACATTGTTTAAATGAGTCCAAAATATATGAAAATAATTAAGAACAATAATTATATTGTTGTGACATTTCAAATGTTAGTTTTCCTACTTCTGAAGTCACTTTCATGGTCCCTGATGGATAGTGCCTATCGTCCCTGATGACACCTCGACTTGGAATTAGTGACCACAGGTTTCTATACGTTTAAATTTTAGCGTTTATATTATATATTATATTGAGCATTACCCAATTGGAATGTCTCATTTCCATGTTCAGTTCGCTGTTCGGCTGAGCATGTGAATTTTCACAGCAGAAGACTCAACGAAGTCGTTTTATATTTCTTATTGAGCATTATCTAGTTGGAATGTCTCATTTCTATGTTCAGTTCACTGTTCGGTTGAGTATATGAATTTTCAGAGCAGATAGACCCAACGAGGTTCTTTGATATTTTTTTATTCTCATTTCTATGTTCAGTTCGCTGTCCGATTGAGCATATGAGTTTTAAGGGCAGATACACCATTAGAAAGGGTCTCAATTTAAATAAAATTATCGATCATTATTATTATTTTACACAACAATATTTAGTTAGGAATAAGTAGTACTGGGTTGGAATAAAATTATTCTTACATTTATGATTCTCATTAAATTGACATCCTAGAGCGTTGTTGTATTATTATTATTTTTTAATACATAATATTTTAGATTTGATATTGAGGTCTATTTCGAGGTTTGAGACCTTATAAATAAAAACTTCGTGGCCCCTCAAAAAACACTCCTTAAACACGACCAGAAATGCTTTCCGATGAACAGCTGCCGTAAGGAATAACATATTTTTAATCCAAAGTATTTAGAAACGTTACAGTTCTGTATTCTATTCCCAACCCCATCAGGAATATCAGGAGGTTTGGATAGAGACATTTTCCAAATGAATGCGGTAGTGAGCAGCTCTCGCTTTTTATGCAGAAATAAAGCCTGTTGGGATGATGGTGTTATAGATTCAAGAGCCTTCAGGCATTGGGTAAACATTATCTTCCTTGCATCATTGACAGAATCTGCACCACATTTTATGCTGTACATCAGAACTGTGAAGCGTTCAAGATGAGACATGTGCTATGATTCCAACGCGAAACTATTCGGTGTATTTTAATGTCAATTGAAGTATCAGTGACTTCAGGATAAGCACCCCATGCATTCCATGCTGTCTTTTTACCTATTCCAAACATCATACCCCGTAGGTCCATGAAAAAAGAGAAGGATTTCCGAGCAGAGGATTAGAATCTCCTTAAAGGTCTGCAAAATCTATCTATAACTCTGATATATTCAACCCTTTGAAGTGATCGATGGCCAGAACAACCATCTTTGTGTCCACTGTAATGAGGTACGCTTTGGTATGTCCTTGCTCAGCAATTGCAAAGTGAAACATCAAACAGGCTACGCAGAGGTCGCGCACAAGTTGTTTGCAATGGTTTCCATACCCTAATACTATTCCAAATTTCAAAAACTTGGCTAAAAGTTCACCACTCCTATGAATTTTCAATAATTCTGTCTACAAGACTAATATAAGAAACTGGTAGAGTCCGCGTCAGCAGTAAAGACTACGGTGACGACATGAAAAGCTGCGCGAAGCGGGTCGGATCTCTCTCCCTCGGGTGGCTGATTTATTAATTTATCATTGCTTACCTTTTTCATATCACCAGGATAAGATAATACAACTAATACCTACTCAACATTCTATGTTGTGAGTTTTTATTTACGTAGTTAATACGTGTGATAAACCGGTAATGGGGTTTTCCCCTCAAGTAATAAATGAGCGAAGGGCTGTAACTTTTTATTAGTTTTCATCGAAACTGGTACTTTTCCCGATACCCTTTATCTATACAAAATTCGTGACTCACCCAAATAAAACTTTTTCAGATTTTATTTCGAATGACACTTTGAAGAAAAATCTAGTAATTAGAATCTGAAAAAACATCACATCAATGTGAGGCGTCTCTATGACGCATACAATATGATAAAAGTATCGGTTATTTGTTTCTCTTGCATTCCTTGAAAGCTTTATACTATACGTGATAAGTTGACATATTTTCGCGTTAGTAATAATTGTGGATATAGGTGTATCTACTTATTAAACCAACCAAAAACTGTCAGTAATTGTGCAAAAAAAAATCATATTTTCTACGAAAAATTATGAATATTTTTGTTCCATTCTTAAATCTATTTTCGACTACGATATTTAGTTGAATTGAGCCACAGGTAGGTCTGATCTCTAAAAACAGGGAGCGGCCACCCGCCGGCCGCACCGTGTCCGATCGATGCACGGATACAGCGTCACAAAACACCCACACAATGCGGCGGTGGTGGTGGCGGCGGCGGTAGCGGGCGGCTCAAGATTCATTTCCATACCGAAGTTCCACAATGGAAGCAGAGATGGATGGAGAAAGGCAGCGGCACGGACGGTCCTCTAAAACAAATATGTGGAATAGGAATAGGTCAGTTTATTATGTCAGCTTTAATTGGATAAGTGTGCATCGTAGTTTCTCAAATTAATAATTATTACTTCGATCATGAAAAAAAAAGTTTTAATTATTGAATTAGGAATTATGTAACTATTATTATTTAGTTTTCACATTCTTAGAGTCATTTTAGATACCTGGAACTCATGTTAGAACTCGACACCATTATATTGCAGTAAGATAATAAACATTTCAAAAATCTAACTTATCATCTACGTAAAAACGTATGTTTTTCAGAGCCAGCTCTTTCACAAATTGATTGATAGATATGTATTTTACATTCATAAATTGTTTCCATTAAGAACGTATGGTAAAATGAATCACATACATTCAATAAAATCATATTATATTTTCCTGTTATCTACTATTCTATTCAAGTATAAAACTTTTATGCGTAGGCAAATACATCAAGCAAAATCCAATAAAAATTCTAATTGAAAAAAAAAAAAACTATATTACAAAGCGGCAATATTCGTTTTTTATTCGAAAGCATTTTCAAAATACTGCCTTTTTCAATATTAATTTTTGTTGCTAAAAAGAATTTTTAGTTCGAAATATTCTAGCAGAAATGTTTTTCCAAGATCTCTGTTATATAAATGTTGTAGTGAAATTGCTCAAAACCGCTCATTGAAACTATTCGTTTTCTTGAATTTAGATATTACTGCGATTAGTTTGCGCCTCAAATTGAAAATGCACACTTGTCGGAAACTCGAGACACTGGAAAAACCAATTTATTATGGAAACGGAGGAAGAAAGCAAACTCCCTCACCTTGTCGTTCTGATATCCAGAAAATCGAACGGAAAGCTACAACATTCAGTTTACCGCAAACCAATGTACAAAAACTGCTACCTGAACGCAGAATCTCACCACTATGATTTCATCTCAAATCCAATCCCTTGTAATGAAGTTGCATAATGTTCTAAATCCGTGAGGGTACCTTTCTTATTTTCTTATTTTTCAGCCAATCAGGTTCTTTTTCATTTTAGAAACATAAAAATCACGTCATCCTATTTACAAAGTAAAAATTCCGCGCAACTATCGCGAATGAATCGGGAAATTGCTACGAATTTTCCCAGACGAATAAATGCGCAAAAATTACCATGCTACCGAGAGTATGGCGCTTGTCTCCGATCGTGACCGATCCCCCGCCAGACCATAAGCCGAACCAAGGCATTCAAACCTAGCTGAGTACAACACGGTATCCGGAGAATTCATTCGAGTCCGAGCAGCAGCAGCCACCGCCAGCAGCCTAGTTACGAGCTCCAGTGTTATCGACCGAAGTATTGCGGTAAGTAACGCTCAGTGAAACCAGTTTTCCGTTATCCGCTACCGTATCCAATTTCCTTATTGTGGAGAAATCCCGATTCCCTAATTGTGGAGTAATCCCGATTTTTAACCGACTACCGTAACCGACTTCCTTATTGTGGAGAAATCCCGATTCCCTAATTGTGGAGTAATCCCGATTTTTTTTTAACCGACTACCGTAACCGACTTTCTTATTATGGAGAAATCCCGATTCCTTTATTGTGGAGAAATCCCGATTTCCTAATTGTGGAGTAATCCCGATAATTCCGTCTTGAAACGATCCTGACCAGTCCATTCGAACTCACGCCGGAAAATATCCTGTTCCTAGATGCAATCCCTCTTTACTGAAAATGCCCGAACTGAGTTTACTCACTAGACTGTTTATTATAACAGACGGATGCTGGAGCTAAATCCGCCCATACCATAAACATAATAGATAACGATGCCGTGGTAAATAGCGTGCGGTAATGAAATAATGTTACCGTGACAAATTGCGTTACCATGATAAATAACGTTACCGTGACAAATTGCGTTACCGTGATAAATAGCGTTCCCGTGATAAATAGCGTTACCGTGCTAAATACCGTTACCGTGGAAAATATTGCTTTCAAAACCGGCGTAAATAGGGTGACTATTATCATTCCCGTCACAATGTATAGGGCTAGTGTTTCATAGTGAGTAAAAATAAATTGAATTAATTTTGTTAAACAAGTTGTATTATTTGCACTGAACCTTGGATCATCGTCATCTTCATTGTTTAAAGGCTAACCAACAGGTATATCAGCGGTCCCCTTTGACGCTGTAAATCACAAAGGGGTGGCGCTCGAGAAATCCGAAATACCGGAACAGACAGGAAAATAGGCAAACGTTACAAAATGGCGCCCGAGCAGGGAGTCTAGTGCGCAAGTACAAACTGAAAACGACAACTCGGCCTGAGCGAAAGAGATCCCTTTTAAAATGTTTGTCTTACAACAACTATTTTTTAGCTACATGTCGATGACGTCCGATTCCGGTTCCGAAAAAGATGAAAAAGAAGCTACCGAAGAAATGCACCTCCATACCGACCCCGAGAATCATGAGGAAGACGAAGAACAACGGCTATTTATACAAATACATCCACCACCATCATCTCCGCCACCAGACCATAATATTAGTGATTTTCGGACCAGCTGGATCTATCTACTACCTACGTAAAAATGATCTGATATTGCAACTGCAGAAATTCAACCTTGTCGATTCTGGAAATGTTAAGCAGCTACGACGCCGACTTGCCAGATTCATTAGATGGCAAGGCAGCACCCCAGCCGTCAGGAAATGGCGCGTTTGTTTTTCCTCCTCCTTCCATAACTACACCGGTCTTAACTGCGTCATAAATTACCACCACAACAATAAACTGGACGACTTCCGCAGCTACAACCGCAGCTCAAAGTGCAGGTTCTAGTAGAACTACAACAACGGCCGTCACAACCACGTCAACATAACCAACACATATACCTTTGTATTACCAGCCACTTCAACCCCTCTATTATCCGACCTACTCTTATGCGATGTATTATCCGCCGCCGCCTTATAATCTACTGGTGCACCAAAACCCACCGACACCACCAAGATCACATATGAGAACCCGAGAATGGAATTTGAGCTTTGACGGATATAAGGATCCGGCAAACTTTCTGGAAAGATTGACAGAAATTTGTGACTCTGGAAACATTTCCGGAAGACTGATGTTACTCCATATACCCGACTTACTTCAAGGTGAAGCTGCCCTGTGGTTCAGAAATAACAAGCATAGCTGGAGGAACTGGAGTGAGTTTGTTTCCGAATTCCGACAATTTCTAGTTAATTCCGAAGTAGACTCTTTTTCTTATGTCACGGAACTTCAGACACTCCTCCGAAGACATGGTTTTATGAGTAAAGATACTTAGTTAAACTGGCTATACAGGAACTTACTACCCGAATACCGACAGTATATTCGCAAAAGCGATTTCACCGATGCTACATCCTTGGCTAGGCTAATTCGCGAATTTGAATTGTTAAATAAAGAAATCAGTGACTCCCGACCCGCCACTGGAAATAGACAAGAGGCCCAATACAGACGACCGATCTCTGCATCCCTGGAGGCATCCAGATACCCAAACATGTCAGCAGTACGACCACCCGTTTGCACACCACACCAGCGCCCCTTGTTTAGCCAGGACCGTCACGAGAAAAAAATACAAATAGTAAAGCAGAATTAGTTTGTTGGCGTTGTGGGAGTAGCGGACATTTAAGGAGTCAATATCAAGCCCCGAGAAAACTATTCTGTTCACGATGTGGCAAGCAGGACATAATGTCCCGTGACTGTCCGTGTGGAAAACCGGAAAACTAGTAAGGCGCTGTACCCAGACGAGACCAGTACAGAAAAATGCCGATAAGGTCTCGCTTGATATCTTATCTAACTCAATAGATGATAGACCGAAAATACAAGTCACCATTCAAGACAAAGTATTTTACGCACTCATTGACATCGGAGCCACTAATTCCTATATGGGAGATGTATTAGTGGAACTTTGCCGTTCTAGCAAAATCCCGAAGATAAGGAACGCCTTCTGTTGAAAGAGCCAAGGTAGCCAATGGCCAGCTCGCTTCCATAACAGAGGCGTACGGCGCCGGCGTACCGTATTTTGATGAATACAGCAAAGCAGAGTCTCACTGGAGTAAATAATTATTTGCCAAACCTGGCTTTACAAAACAATCAGGTAACCATCAAAAATCAGGATTACTCCACAATTAGGAAATCGGGATTTCTCCACAACAAGGAAGTCGGTTACGGTAGTCGGTTAAAAATTGGGATTACTCCACAATTAGGGAATCGGGATTTCTCCACAATAAGGAAATTGGATACGGTAGCGGATAACGGAAAACTGGTATCACTGAGCGTTACTTACCATAATACTTCGGTCGATACGCACTGGAGCTCGTAACTAGGCTGCAGGCGGTGGCTGCTGTTGCTCGGACTCGAATGAATTCTCCGGTCACCGTGTTGTACCCAGCTAGGTTTGAATGCCTTGGGTCTGCTTATGGTCTGGCGGAGGATCGATCGCGATCGGAGACAAGCTCTCTCGGTACCATGGTAATTTTTGCGCGTTTATTCGTCTGGGAAAATTCGTAGCAATTTCCCGATGTTTTCGCGATAGTTGCGCGGAATTTTCACTGTGTAAATAAGATGACGTGATTTTTAGGTTTCTAAAATGAAAAAGAACGGGGCGATTGGCTGAAAAATAAGAAACTTACCCTTACGGATTTAGAAAATTATGCAACTTCATTACACTTCCCCTTCTTTGACAAAAAAAAAAATGTTTTTCTACCCTAAAATTTTTTTGAAAATTTATAATTACAAAATTAAACAAAAGAAAGAATAACAAAAAAATATATATATAATATATTCTACCCAAATAATAAAATAATGAATAAAAAAATCTTCGCGCTCCTGTGTTCCCTCTTCTATTTTAAAGCCCCGATTGACCGCCGGTCCGGTTTTATCCTAAAAGAAATGAACGGTTCACGGTCGGTTTTATAAGTTCGGTTATGAAACTTTTAGTTGCGGTTTATCGGACGCATGCCACAGGAACACCCACATAGTGGACAGGCGTGGAATCCCTCTCGTCGGCGTCGGCAAGATCCTTGGGGTTTGGAAAATGTTTTCGGAGTTCGCTTATTCTTGTTGAATTGTGGCAGAATGACTGGAGGGTATATGATTAGGCAAATACATTTGGACGACATGACCCCCACTTTTCCGCAGCCTGAACAAAACAAGATGGGCTTTCCAGTGCATGAGCCCCTTTTATGCCCTGGTCGCCCACATCGCCAGCATAGATCTTAAGATACGGGCAGGAAGTGCGGCATGGTGGTGGGGTTACTGTTTATGATGTCCGAATCTGTCCATTCATATAGCGAATCATTCTCCATTCCCATGGACCTTGGCAATGACTCAGCTTTAGTCAAGTCATCAACGGGGAACGATAATGTTCCATTTCTTCTAATTTTCATCATAAAGTTGTATTTTTGCTTTTTGAGAATTAGCAAAATTATAATTCATAACTTAAGTAATTTAAAAGTATCTACAAAATTTAAATAATTCAATATATGCTTTGTAGATATTATTCGCGTAGCATTATCCATGGAAATTTGACACGTTGAACCTCGTATAATAATGACATTTGATGACAAAAGAATTTTTAAATTTCAGGGTTATAAAACAGAAAGCCGAGTTGCCAGAATGTGTAAAATATAAGTTGATTCAATATATTTTTCCAAATTAATTTAAAAAAAAAATGGGTACTTGGTAAAATTATTTAATTTATTTGAAATAAAATAAATCCAACGTAACCATAACAGTAAGCTTAACAGCCTAAATATGTTTTCGCAGTAATTTTTTTCGCGGGTTTGGTCCAACAAAAATATTGGTTGCTGGTTGTAAGAAATGGCTTTACACCTATATTTAAACTATACCTACCCCAAATATATCTGGTAGTTGGGCTTCAATTATTATTCCCTAAAGAACCTCTGGTTTACTTTTCTCGAAGTAGCCGTAACTTTTTATTATTTCCTATTTCCCTTATTCCTCTTGAGAAATTATTTTGGACATCTTAAATATGAAATAAATTTGACAATGCCGAATTTTGAAAAATGTCAATGGATTTTGCAGGTATGCAGAATAGTAAGGTACCGTTTATGTATTCCACTATTGAAAAATATATTGACAAATGTGTCAAATTTGATTGGCCAGATAGGCCAGAGAATTTTGATACTGCGACACTTACGGAATTATGTGAAACACACTTAAACTTGTCTGGAATTTGACATATGATGTCATTATTATACGAGGGTCAACTTGCCACATTTCCATGGATAATGCTATGCCAATAATATCTGAAAGGCAAATATCAGCAAAGATATCAGTACTGCCATCTATCCATAATGAGCATGAAAATGCAAATATCTGTTATTAAAAGAAGGTACCGCCATCTAGTACCTGATAAACTTATTTTTTAAAATATGATTTTCGTTATTTCTCATTGACAGTCATTCGTATTTTCATTTAAAGAAATTATATTTATCTCACTTTTAGCAAATAGATATATTTGTTTTATTCCTTTGGCTATCAAATCAGAATTTCTAAAAATGCCAACAATATTATTTTCAAAAATCACTCTTAAACCTGAATCCTCTAGTTCTTGGACAGACAATAAATTCTGGCGTAAATTTCTCAGATACAGCACATCTTTAATCTCACCTGAACCTATTCTTTGCCCATGTAATTCAACATTAACAACTCCTACCTTAATAGCACTAAGCAATTCATTGTTCTCCGAAGTTCCTCTTTTAAATATTTTACCTTGCAAAAGTATTCATCTTGATTGATCATATATCATGATCTGTTGCTCCCGAGTCGACAACAAACTTGATTCTGTTATTTTGGAATGGAATTCAGGAACACAATTCAAGACTATTCCTGAAGTTGCTATGATGGCAATGTGCCAACACTGTTTTCTGAAATGGCCTAGCTTGTCGCAATGATGACAACTAAACTTCTTTTTCTGTTCACCACTAGCATATGGATTATTCTGGTTATTAAATTTCTTCTCATGCTTAATATTCCACTTTCTATTGGTGTTATTAAGCCCACTAAATGCTGCTACCCAAGATGAATCTTTTCTATTCAGATTATTTGGACATATCTTGATCTAAAAGTATGCCCTTAACAAATTCTAATGTCAGCTTATCTTGTTCCAAAGTTTTTACGGCGGTGACAATATTATTATTTCAAGTGTTCCGCCTTTCTCTAACCTAATAGTCAACAATTTTTTTCTCAGGTAGAGCTGGCATGCAATGCCCTTCCGTTGAAACACTTTTTCAAGTGCCAACCACATATCACGAGATGTTGTTTTATCTTTGATTTACTTTAAGTGGGAATTAGCAACGCACTGTACAATCATATTTTTACATTTTTTGTTTAGCTTTACTTCGTCTTGCGAATTTTGATTTATGGTCTGTGCCACACAAGTTTTAACTCCATTGTGATCAAGCATAGTTTGAACTCGGAATTTCCAATGGTCATAGTTCTTACCATCAAACTGGAATATTCCAAACTTTTTCACGGCGAAATTACTTCCCGAGTTCGAGGCCGCATCTTTCACAAACACACAAGCTCAGCTGCTTATTCCCAAACTTATCAATATTTGGTTTCTGGGCCCTTAACCTGATGGAATATTTGATAAGTTCGTGAATGTAATAAAAGACACGATTACATTTGATTACGATTGAACACCATTTTTAATTAATCTCGTGAGACAAACATTGTTTAATTAATTGACATTACACATTGACATATTTTCACACTTTATTAATCAACTACCTATACACTATGGCTATTTGATTGTAAATCTAACAATTAGCATTGAACATCGGGCTAGAATAAATTTAACTATCGAACAGTTAGGTCAGGTACCCTTTCTCGCTTCCCTTTACCCGGCAATATACATTAAAATATTATTAATGTGTATTAAAGCATTAATAATTCTAAATGTTAAAGGTAACCTCAACGTTATTAGAGTATTATAAGATTTTCCAGCTTTTCCCTATGACCTTAGTTTTCTCGTTAGCAAACTTTCAGGTTTTACGTTCCGTAGAATTTTGTTAGGCTTTAAAGGTAAAGAGCAACTCCTTTGGGTAATTTCGCTTTTGAAATTACAAATAAACCCTTTTAGCAGCTTAAGTTGCTAACATGATTATTTATATTTTTGGATTACGTATATTGTACTATGTTTTCCCAATATTATAACAAAGTTAGAAGGCACCCGGAAAGCTTTTTATACGTATGCAAAGCTAGTTATTGCCATACAAAAAGGGTGTGCATCGTTCCATCAGTATCAGTTAATATCACTTGCCTAATTTCTACGCAAATACTTTTGTGGCTATGTAACCGTATTCGGATTCGGCATATCATCCCTCATATTTACATAAACTTTGTTTCACCAGGATTCATACTTTTGACATAATTTGCCTTTTTAAACAAATAAAAATTGACTGAAACAAATCAATGATGTCAAAAACGTTCGGCGGTTTTTAAACCACAGAAGTCATTCGTTTTAATTTGTCAAAAAAATTGACCTTTTCAATTTAGAAGCCTCTCTCTCTGGCGTCAGACTGTCAGATGCCAAAAGAGTATGAAAAGTATGAAAACAATGATTGACAGCTATTGACAATGGTTTGTTGACAAGAGTTTTATACGTGTGAGACTAGAAACTATTATTTCCTCGGTTTTTTCAATGTTTTTTCCTAACAATGGTGATTGTGTGTAGTGTGCCTTTTCGTGAAAATAATTCCTATTCACCGGCGGACGTGTATTTCCATAAGTTTTCATCAAATCCTACATTTGTCAAAATTTGGATACACAAAATCAGAACTGATACTCGCAAAAGTAAGGGAAATCCACGATCCATCAAGTATACAAAGATATCCACGTTCAAGTTTAGTTTGCGGAAGCTGTTTGCTTCCCACATTTTCTTTCCAATTTCAAATTTCACCATTCTATGTCGGTCATTGTCATTCTCCATTCACTGAACAAAGATACCTAACTCATCGGTGGAGTTACCGATTAGAATAAAAACCAGGGGATTGCTAAACACCCTATACACTTGACATTGACGAGCGAGCAAATGTTGGCGGGAATCTGAATGTTTTCATACTTTATCGTCCATCTCTTTTAATTGAAAACGTCAATTGAATGTGACATATGAATTAATCTACGACAACCCTTTTTTTTCAAGTTTCAAGGAAGTAAACAGATGGGAAAAGGACCGAATGCTAGCTCATCGGAGATCCATTCCAAGTCTGAGACAGGCAAAAATGTTCATATCCATCTCAGCAAAGAGATTGGAACAGCTCCTTGACATGAACAGAAGAGACATTAGAACAGTCGTTGGTCTGCTCACTGGATACTGCAGATCTTGCGAACAAGCAACATAAACTACAGAACATTTTATCTGTGAATGCTCTGCTCACTTCTGCAAAAGGCTCAAATACCGTAAGGTGGGGTTAGTTGCAACATTTTCAAAATTCTTTTGTTGATACCTTCTTTATTTTTTTGTCGAATTTGACCTAATTGGTGCCAAAATTTTAGTCTTGTGGTCTAGTATCCGAATCTAACAAAAAACTTTGAACAACATTATTATTTGATATATATTTTTTTAAAAAACTGGGTGTTGCAAGTTGAACACCTGCAAGGGGATACTTGCAACAAGTGGTTTTTTTCAGTAGTAATTGTATTTAGGAACGCGTGTTAACTTACTTGCAACACAAAGTATTAAAAAAAAAAAAATGGCTAATTTTGGCCAATTTTGGTCAATTTTGGCCAAAAATTGGTCATGGTATGATTTTAAATTTAAAAACCCCACTGTGCTGCTAGAAGAATGTTATCCACGAAAGCTTCCTCCTCTTCCTTCGGAAATACAGGCTGCCTACCAGAATCAAGGGGAAACAAGTTTCTTCTTTTCCGAGAAAGCGTTGATGGGTCAATCCCGAATTATCGCGATGCTCCCCGAATCCCAGAGACCAACATGTCTTGGCACAGTCACATGGCAGATATTGCTAAAAGGGCCTCCCAAAAGCTGGGGATGCTATTTCGTACAAGACATCTGTACACATCAAGCCAATTGCTGACACTCTACAAAGCCCAGATTCGACCAACTATGGAGTACTGCTCACATATATGGAGTGCAGCACCCAAACATACCTTAATGCTTTTGAATACCGTGCAAAAACGAGCTATCAAGCTGATCAATGACCCCGCACTTACTCGTAACTTGGATGGTCTCGAACATCGCAGATCTGTGGGCGATTTATCTCTCTTCTACAGGTACTATCACGGAAAATGCTCTGAAGAGGTGGCACGTATGATTCCACCGAG
The DNA here is from genome assembly GCA_917834065.1 of Ceutorhynchus assimilis. Taxonomy (NCBI): domain Eukaryota; kingdom Metazoa; phylum Arthropoda; class Insecta; order Coleoptera; family Curculionidae; genus Ceutorhynchus; species Ceutorhynchus assimilis. The sequence goes on along the minus strand of OU892281.1, from coordinate 30,507,244 downwards.
AGTAGCACCTACCAGGCGAACCCGTCAAACAGACGGTAACCATGAATTTACTGTCAAACTAGAGGCACCAAGAACCTCATTATATCAGAATTCATATCTCTGGAGAACAGCATCGCTGTGGAATAAACTCCCTGCGACGGTTTTCCCTGCAGTTTACAACCTGAACCGTTTCAAGACCAACATACACCGACATTTCCGCGCACTTGCCGCTTCTCGAGCGTGATAGGACATTTCCTTGCGAGTGCGCATATCCGTAAAAAAAAATAAAAATCCCTGATCTGTTTTCGATGGCCCTTAATGCATTTTCCAAAGTTTCGTTGGAATAATTACGGTAGGTCCTACTCCCTAACTGTTTTTTGTATTTGCGTGGCATGTTGCAAGTTACCCACTTTTGTACATGCAATTTCCAGAGCTGTCAGAAAATGGCGCCAAATTTTTCGTGTTCAAAATTTTTCAACGCTAAACCTACTCACATTTCAACCTACTGATCCGTACTAAACGGTAACACGTTAGCGGTTGACGCGCGACTCAAATGAGAGGAGGGGGAAAGCAAAAATTCCACCCGATGAATATTGTTGCAAGTTGTGCCACTGTTGCAAGTACCCCCACCTTACGGTACCTACCTTTAGCACTTTACCACCCAGGAAGCTGGCCATTAGGAGCCTACAAATCTTGGACAACAACTAGAAGCAGAGACAGCAGAGTCACGAGCAAAATATCTAGAAGGGTAGCAGTGCTTGAGCGGCTGGAATAAGCTGTAACGACTTTAAAAGCAATCTACAAGATACTGATTTTTTTTTTTAAATCAATATTTATACAGGAATTTGGACGGAACAAAATGGTATTATAAATTATACTAAATTTTTCCACGTCCTGTCTTATATTAAAGATATTACACAACCAAACTATGTAGTCTATTTTCGAAATGCTCGGCTAATACTGTTTGATTTTGGGCTTATGAGGTTGTACGTTCTTGAAGTCCGTTGGTGCTCAGATATTCATGTTTTCAAAATATCTCCCTGTTAGTCCTATTAATAGTTCAATGTTGTACTTATATTTGCTTATTTGCTAATGTTAATTATTTTCCACTACTGCTATTGTTCCATGTTATCGTCTCAAATCGTACAGTGTCCCCCATAATGTTCGCTACATATGGGAAATTTTCTCATTTGTAGATAACCTGAAAGTACATTTTGACATAGGTCACGTAATCACTGCTGTGGCGGCCAATTCATGAGCATATCTTTGGCGAAAAACAAGTAAACCTTTCGTTCCAAATTTCGCAGATAGTCTTAAAACATCGTTCTAATCACTTTTTTCAAATGGCTTCTAACCCTACTTTTCGCGTTTTTATATCTAAATTTTCCTATATGTAGCGAACATTATCGGGAACACGGTATAACAAGAGAACTGTATAAATTTATAGAATTTTTGGTTTTAAAGGTTTTTCTTTGTCCTGATACGGACAGGACCAGGCTACTAGACATATAGGCCTCAATGGGACCAGTTGACTGATGCTCATTCCAGAGCTGTCACCAGTACATTACTAAAGTACTTGGAGTACCAGCACAAAGTACTCAAAGCTTTGTAGAAGTACCTAATTGAAGTACGAAGTACATTTTTTTCTCAAATCAACTCCATATACCAAGTACTCAAAAAAAGTACTAGAATTTTTCAGAGTTCTTAGCTTGAAGTAAAAAGTACAATTGAAGTATTTCAAGTACTTTTACTTCAAATACATTATAATGGGTTCTCCTCATAAATATAAAACATGACAAAACCCCGATTCCGAACCTTGTCCACGAAAAAGGGACTCACCTAGGGAGCTGATTTTACAAAAAGAATGCGGTGTTAGGACGATCACATTCCTATACCGGTGAAAATACTCGCCGCTGTGCTGATTTCAAGGTTCGTAGTCGAAAGGCACAAGCGTAGGTATATTACTTGAGATGGTAGCTACTCACGCAAGTGAGTACCGAACGGCGACTTGTCAAACGTTGTACCTGGTCTTTCATAGGTGTTAGTCTCTATACGGCGAATTTGTTTAGTGGGTAATGCCCCTGGCTGTGAAAGGCTAACGCTACAACACTACCTCTAAATATATAGTATACGTATAGTAGTAAAATTACATATAGGTACTGCTTTCACACTATTCACTATATGTTGTAAAAATTACTAGATATTGATGACCGTGAATGAAGTAGAGAGAATTCAAAGACCTTTTTGAAAGCAAAAAGTCAAATTTTATACAGCCGCATAACTCAGTGTCTATGATAGTAGTTCTTGTTAAGGAGTATACTAGTTGTGCCGTGCGAGAACTCAGATCGAATTTGGACAAAACTTGATAATTTCTTTGATGTGTTAAAAATAATTCACATAGATATAGGTACCTAGACAATGACAAGAAATATTTCATTGAATGAATAATGTACTTGCAGTTCTCATCACGAAAGTTTCATAACATAGGTCAATAAAAATAAATCTTCAATTGGTATGTTGTTAGATTTTTCACTTGAAGCTGATTGAAAAAATGTAGACGTATATGTTTAAAAAATAGGTCAGGAATAATGCATTAATAATACAGTTTTTTTTGTATTCTCAGAAGTTACTAAATATTGTTGTTTTATTACGTGACAAGATAATATTTATTAATTTACCAAAGGATAATTATTATGCTACCTGAAGTATAAATAGACAACTTTACCGTTCGAGGAAATGCACGACTCGGAAAACCATCAATAAAATAGTACACTGTTAGTTTTGTGTATTTTTAGCGCATACACACATACATTTTCAACGAAGGTAGCGCAAATGTGATTTCGCATAGGAAGGAATAGATAAGTGAAGCATCACTTTTACATGCATTAAAAAAGCTTTAAAGGGTAGAAATGGACGTTAGAATTGACATCATTTTTGAATACTGGTCGTAAGGATCCGATAACGGTTTAAGTTTTAGATCGACTAATGCAAAATTGAGAGCAGAGACCAGCTGACAAGGGTAGTGCATGCCCAGTCATCATCTTGTCCTTAATTTTATTTAAAATGTATTGGCACAGAATAACAAACGTTATTTGTTATTCTGTGGTATTGGAAAGTAGATGGTTCCATTCTCAAATATTGATGAAAACGATAATCAGCATCAGGTTTTCCCTTTAAGTCCTGATACGTGGTGATAATCTACCATTTCTAACCGTTTTCGATTAATTGGGTGAGTATGTATGGAATTCTCTTGGAGGTAAATCCCGCAGAACATACCATTTTATACCGGAGGAACATAAATAATCGTCATCTCTGTCCGACATCGCAATCAGAAAATGCGAGATGAAATTGTTTGAAGGCTATATAAATCCATCAGGTAAGTATCACAGCTCCGGTGTGCACAACTATAAGCGCATAATTTCAACTATGATCTGTCAGGTTACAAGTGTGTATCACAGCTCCGTTGTGAACTTACCTTAATTCAAGACCACAATTTCTGTTTCAGTCATGATAATAAAGTAGAAAGATGTTACGTTAAAATTTTGCCTTAACGTAATTGAGAATTTCGAATAAATTCAGTAATTAATTCAGTTATTTGTGAGAATATTTATAAAGCTGTATACCTGAGGTTTAATATTTTTCAGTGATTGATAGGTTGCTCATTGAATTTTTGCTAGATTTTTGCCTTTTGGTTGGATGCAAAACAATATCTGGGTGTTGATTAAAGGTATATTTTTCAAGGTAATAATGAGGGAATTCTTTGTATTTAGAGGACAGGGTAGTTTCAGGATAATAAAGCCCTACTGGTAGGATAGGAATTCACTTTATTTAGCTTTCGAAAGTTTTCTAAAAGGCCCTAAATGTCGGTGAAAAGGTTTGTTTACTTTCAAATAAGTATCAATTGTCAACACTTACGGATCTCGTATTTTCCTTTATTAAAATTTCTGCAACAACACAAATCACTTTAGCACACTCTAAATCGATTTTCCACCCTTATTTCCTTTACTTTTCCCATTTTCAAAAGTTTGTTTTCCTCCAAGAATATTGTGGGGTTATATGCCACTTGTTGATTCGTTTCGGGAGCACCGTTGCCGGCATACTTGAACGCTGTGGGTAATATAGAGTCACTGTAACTGTGATCCCTAAACATTCGCCGGTCTTTTTGATGGTTTTTAGACTGAAGACTAAGTAGATGCGATTAATAACTTGTATAAGTGATTAATTAGTGTTAATTGGTGTTAGGGGAGAGAATTTGATAACAACTTGGAGTTTTGTGGGTCATCATTGTGGTTCGGAGTGTTCTGTTTCAAGCTAATTGTGTTCCGATTCAAACTGGGTGTTCCGTCTTCCTGGTCGAGATCGGAAATCTGGCACCAGAGGACATCTTAAAGGAAAAAAAAAACTGGAATTCTAGAAAATTTTTCATATTGAAGCCTACCTAATAAATCGCTGAAAAGGGATCGTTCTCTTTTAAATTCGCACGTTGAGCAAACAACAAGTTCTTGGCAGATTTTACCAGCGGTCCTTTTGGCAACGTTCCTTGGGAACATCCACCTTTTTGTGGGATTTGAAGACGCTGGGATTTAGTGGTTGCTGGCTTAATTGGTTTTGGGGTGAAAGCTTTGGATTTGGTCGTACCCGTATTTGTAAGCCAACCACACAGAATTTTCTGGAACCGAAATCTACGCCATTTTGTTGGTTTGTCGTGTGAAGCACTAGAGCACATTTGTTCAACTAGCCCAATTGTAACCAGGTAATTTTAAACGTTTTTACTATTCTCAAATTTACCTTTTCGTTATCAATATTTAGATTAACTTATCTGTATTTTTGTAAATATTTGAGATCCTATAAAAAAGAGCAATTTGACCTCCACGAGGCCATGTGCAGACTCATTAATCGTTTGAGGGGCATTAATGGGCTTATTAATTAAGGGGTTTTTGTTTAAGATAACCTACTTCAGGTTTCAGGGGATTTTGCTATTTAATTCCAATCATTTATATACTATTTGAGGGTTGGGATTTTTCATTTTTTTTTATAAGTATGAAGGAGTTCTAAGACTTTTGTACTCTTTCAGGGTTTTTTTGTTAGGCTGTTAGCGAGGCCTACAGAATCTTTACCAGTGGGTTTTTCCTCTCTGACGGTTTATTAGTCTCGAAGTTGAGGTGTCAAGAGTACCCACAACACTGAGTTGAGACCGAAATTCACGTTGTAAGAAGGGAGTCAATAGAAGTTGATGGGGTCTGTTATGCAGGTTGTAAGGCTGTCAGGAGACAGTTATAGAAATGGGTGTTTAGACTGCAGGGAGGACCAAAAGGGGTGATGTACCCATTGATTTTATAACATTTCTTAAATTATTTTATTATTATTATTGATGGTATTTCTGATACTTAATTGGTATATTTCCAAGGTTGTTTTACTGCCTTAATCATTACAAGGGTGTACAGTACCAATGATTTTTAATGTACTATATTTAAGGTGACATTTTTGTACAAACCCGCCCCGGTATACCATGGTATAAGCGTGCACAGGTTTTAATTACTCTTATTAACATCTTTAATAACTGTTGGTTCTCTTTTACTCTCATTTAACTAAGGTAGTCAAACATTTAATCTATTGGTAAATCTTAAATTCATTGCAGTGTCTTTTATAAGGCCACATTGGTCCTTGCTACATTTTGATTTTTTTTTACTATTAATAATAATATATATTGTGGTATTTTACATATTGCCTTATATTGGCCTTTGCAGTTTTGAACATATACCCCCCATTTTATTAAATAGATTTTTAATCATTGTTTTTAGATTTGACTCTTATTTTATCCCTACTGACATCAACCAAACCAAGGTAAAATTGTTTTATTTTGAAGGATAGGTACATTGGGTAGGTACATTTTTATAGGAATTTTGGAGATCAGGGACTTTCTGATTTAAGTCCGCGGATTGTATTTTATAAATCAGTGGCGCCCTATTAAGCTAACTTTTATTATTGAACCTACTCCCACACCACTGAGTAGCCGCGAGCACTTTGTTGCGCTGGCCGCATTCCTTAAGAGTGTCTTACAGTACCTAGGCCTATTGTGGTTTACCTATTAATTTAAATTTACTATTCAAACAGTTTAAGGGTAATTTTACGCGCAACATTTTGGCGCCCAACGTGGGGCCATTTAATTTGTTTTTTTGGTTTTATTAAGGGTTGTTTTGAACCTGTTTGATTTTTTTTTTTTGTTGTTTGAATTTTTTTTTGAATTTTTTTTTAAAGTTAAATAATGTCATAATTAATGGTTTAATGGTTTGGTTGAGTGGCAGAGGAGATTATTTCTAAATACAAAACCTTGGTTACATAAAACATTCAATTTATTAAATTTACTAAGTACAAATTTTTTTTTTTTTTTTCGAGTTGAACAAAGCTGGTAGTGATATCGAACTGAGGTATAGTATTTGGTTGGTTTGTTCGATTATCACCATTGGTTTATTTTTTTGTTGTTTTTATTTTTCTGTTTGTGATATTCATACTGATTGCGTGATTTTGATTGATCTTAGATATTGTTGTTCGTTGTTCTTGGATATTGATCAGTCCCTGAATATTTTCTCGGTCGTTAGGAATCTTGTAACATAGTTGGTACTGGTGATTTTTATTTTATTTTTTTTCTTTTTTTCTTGTTTTGGAGCAGCTTCATCATGTCGAGGACAATGCATGTAAATAGGTTGGACAAGGATGAGCTGGTTTACGAGCTTGCCATTAGGGGTATTGCAGGTGGCAATTGTGATGAGATGCGGCATAGGTTGGTAATAGCTCGACAATTAGAGAAGAGTGGTGATAGTGTCAGGTTTCCTGAGTATCCTTTTACATTTGAGGAGGACGCCGCTGTTGTTGACAGGAAAATCAAGGAGATTATTCCTCTTATAGGTAAATTTTTAGGTGATCGGAAGAGTGGAGAGTTTCTGAAGTTACAGACTAAGTTGAGTCACATTCTCAATCGTTTGGACCATATGGATTCTGCTGGAGATCTGGCAAAACAAAAGTCTAGGTCAGAGTGGGTCGCCATGTCTTTTACTTTGGTCAAAAGTTTAGAGGATGCAGCTTCCAAATACGAACAGGAAAAGGGTATTCCTCCTAGTCTTTATCTTTTGGAATCGCAGGCTGGTGGTTCTGGTATAGGTCGTGTTACTACCAGTGGTTCTGAGGATGAAGAAGAAGGAAGTTTTCATGCTAACATCGGAGGGGCTGTCAACTCTTCTGTTCTTCATCGAACTTCCTCTCCATCGCTTAATAGAATAGTTCTCCCTAGTAAATGGAATTTGCAATTTTCCGGTGATAAAAAGGGTTTGTCTCTGAGTGCTTTTCTTGAGAAAGCTGAGGAACTTCGGGTTGCTCGTCAGGTCCCTAAGGCTGTACTTTTAGATTCAGGAATTGATCTTTTTGTTGGTAAGGCATACCAATTTTATTTGGCTTACAGGAGTGACGTCACCACTTGGGATGAATTTGTAGACTTATTGCGTGAGGAATTCCAACCCTGTAATTATAACGAAAAACTTTTTGATGAGATTTGTAGGAGGACGCAGGGTCAGGATGAGAGTATAGGTATCTATTTGGCCGTTATGGCCGGTTATTTTAAAAGGCTTACTTGTCCGGTTTCGGAGGATGCTAAGTTGAAAATTTTGCTTCGTAATTTAGCTCCATTTTACCAGGGTCAGCTGGCTTTAGTTGATGTTTCATCTGTTAACCAATTGCGTACTCTGTGTCGTCGACTCGAAGAGAGAAGGGGATCTGTTGAACGCTATTCACAACCTTCTAGACGTGCCAATCTTCTTGAGCCTGATTTGGCCTATGTTCATGAGGTGCCTGATGTTTCGGCTGGTATAGCCACTGTGAATATTTCTGATAAGAGTCCTGAGGATGGAGAGACTGTGAGGCAGGAAATTATTTGTTTCAGGTGTAAGAAATCTGGTCATCGAGCTGTAGGATGCTCTCTACCCAGGCCGAAATTTTGTTTCCGTTGTAAGAAGGATGGTTTTACCGTCAGAACTTGCCCTAATTGCAAGTCGGGAAACGCGGGCGGGCGCTCCTAAGTCGGAATAATGACTTAGCGAGCGCGAATGATTGTACAGCTATTCTGAATTATGTCCTTGAGCATGCCCAGAATGATGAGAGACCTTATTTGCGTGTAGATATTTTAGGAAGGGAAGTTTTGGGTCTTCTCGATTCAGGGGCATCTCGTACTGTTATTGGTGGTCCCGGTTGGAAGTTGTTAAAGTTTTTGTCACCTCGTCTCGACCAGAGTCAGTCGCCAAGTTGCAGTGTGGCTAATGGTCAAATGTGTCGCAGTATTGGTACTTGTGAGATACCGATGAAAGTAAGGGATCGTACTCGTCTTATTAAGGCTTTAGTTATGCCGGAACTTCCGCATGTTTTGATTTTGGGTACCGATTTCTGGAAGGCTATGGGTGTTGTGCCAGACCTACGGTGTGGTGAGTGGTGTTTTTCGAGTCTGCCTGAAATTGCTTCTGTGGAAGTAGCTGATGAAACCGTTCTGACAGACGACCAGGAGAGTAGATTAAATGCGTTGTTGGACGACAGTTTTAGGCTTATGGGTGATAAATTGGGTTGTACGGACCAAGTGGAACATGTTATTGTTACTAAGGCCAGGCCTATTAAGCAGCGTTGGTACAGAGTTTCTCCCATAATGCAGCAACACATCGATAGGGAATTGGATGAGATGATAAATCTTGGGGTTGTGGAACCGTCTAAAAGTCCGTGGGCATCACCAGTCGTGATGGTTAAAAAGAAGGATGGTTCGTTCCGACTTTGTGTGGATTACAGGAAGATTAATGCTGTGTGTGAACGCGATAGTTATCCGCTTCCTCAGGTTACTGACACCCTCGATAAACTCTCTCAAAGCAAGTTTTGTTCTACTATGGACATTAAGTCAGCATATTGGCAGGTACCAGTCGCTGAGTCTTCTCGTCCCTACACCGCTTTCACAATTCCAAATCGTGGTCTGTTCCAATTTAAAAGACTTCCATTCGGGTTACATAATGCCCCTGCCACCTGGCAAAGACTCATTGATAATGTCCTTGGAGTTGATCTTGAGCCATATGTTTTCGTGTATCTAGATGATATAGTGATTGTGACCCCCGATTTTGAGACGCACTTGAAGGTCCTGGAGGAGGTATTTCGTAGGTTGCGTCAGGCCAATCTCACTGTGGGCCGTGCGAAGTGTCAGTTTTGTAAACCAAGTTTAAAGTATCTGGGTTATGTAGTTGATAGCCAAGGATTACATGTCGACCCTGATAAGGTTAAAGCTATGTTGGATGTTCCTGTTCCTACTAGTGTTACTGAGGTTAGGAGGATAGTAGGCACTTTTTCGTGGTACCGTAGATTTATAAAGGATTTTTCGACTGTTATAGCTCCCATTACTGGTTTGTTGAGGAAGAATCGTAAGTTTGACTGGACTCCAGACTGTGACTCTGCTTTTAGGAGTATTAAAGAGTGTTTGATTAGTGCGCCTGTGTTGGCGGCGCCTGATTATTCCTTGGATTTTGTTGTGCAGTGTGATAGTTCTGGGTATGGTATTGGGGCTGTTTTGGTTCAACCTCATGCTGATGGTACAGAGCGTGTGATTAGTTACATAAGTCGAAGTCTGACAAAACAGGAACAGAATTTTTCAACGACAGAGAGGGAATGTCTCGCCGTTGTGTGGTCCCTTCAAAAGTTTCGTCCTTATTTGGACCTTGTCAAATTTTCAGTGATCACGGATCACTACTCATTAGTTTGGTTGCAGAATATGCAACAGCCTACAGGTCGTTTGGCAAGATGGCAAGTCCAACTCCAACAATACGATTTCACGTTAATTCATCGGAAAGGCAAGGAACACATCGTCCCTGACATGCTTTCTAGAGCTGTTCCTAAATTAGATCTCGTTGTGATTGATGAACCTTCTTCTGTTGTCGATAAGTGGTACCTTGGTATGGTGAGGAAGATCAAATCCAATCCTCTTAAGTTTTCTGGATGGAGGGAAAATGAGGGTAGGTTGTGGAAATATGTTAAGTGCCCGTATCCTGAGTTGAATCCAGAGGACGAAAATTGGAAGGAAGTGGTCCCAAAGGAAGAGAGGGGAAGGGTTATTGCTAGTGTTCATGAACCTCCTACTTGCGGTCATACAGGTGTTTATAAGACTTTTAAACGTGCTGCTGAGAAGTATTATTGGCCAAAAATGCGAAGTGACATAGCTAGGTTTGTTAGGCGTTGTGTCGTTTGTCTGCAGCATAAATCTGAGACTGGGTTGCCTAAGGCAAAAATGGTTAGTCATTCAAAACCTCGGAGGCCATGGGAAGTAGTGTCTACTGACCTAATTGGTCCTTTGCCAAGATCCAAAGGTGGTAATTGTTTTCTGCTCGTGGTGACAGATTATTTGTCAAAGTTTGTTCTGCTTCATCCGCTTCGTCGTGCTACTGCTGAGGCTGTCACAAGGTTTATGGAAAATCATGTGTTTTTGTTGTTTGGAGTTCCTTCCACAATTCTTTGTGATAATGGTCCTCAATATCGTAGCTCTCATTTCAAGAAATTAGCTGAGACTTATAAAGTCCGTCTCAAGTATAATGCCAATTATCATCCGCGTGCAAATCCTACTGAACGGACTAATAGAACTCTTAAGACCATGTTGAGTATGTATCTCTCAGACAACCATAGAGATTGGGATGTCAATCTGGATAAGGTGGGTTGTGCCATTCGCACTTCGACGCACGATACCACCCAACTTAACCCCTATTTTGTAAATTTTGGTCGGCGTATGATTCTTCGTGGCGATGATTATAAGAAGGATATTCCACAGTTAGACCAGACTTCTGAAGTTAGTGTACAGCAACGTACGGCTGTAATGGATCAGATGTTTGAGGATATTAGGCGTCGTCTGGAAGCTGCTGGGAAAAAGAGTGTTGATCGTTATAATCTTCGTTGTCGTCATGTTGAGTACTTACCCAATCAACTTGTTTATCGTAAGAATTATTCTTTGTCCGATGCTAGTAAATTTTATTCGCGAAAGCTAGCACCAGATTATCTTGGGCCTTTTATTGTTCACAAGCGTTTATCACCTTGGACTTATGAGTTGCGTGATGAGTTTGGAAATTCGAAAGGTGTGTGGCATATAAAGGACCTGAAAGAGTCACCAGATGCATAGGTGGGATGTTCATTGTCCACAGACTGACTAGGTTATGAAGTGTATAGTTAGGTTAGAAGTAGTTGTAAGGAACCATTATTTTTTTTTTTGATGACGAAAGGGGAGAAAATGTTACGTTAAAATTTTGCCTTAACGTAATTGAGAATTTCGAATAAATTCAGTAATTAATTCAGTTATTTGTGAGAATATTTATAAAGCTGTATACCTGAGGTTTAATATTTTTCAGTGATTGATAGGTTGCTCATTGAATTTTTGCTAGATTTTTGCCTTTTGGTTGGATGCAAAACAATATCTGGGTGTTGATTAAAGGTATATTTTTCAAGGTAATAATGAGGGAATTCTTTGTATTTAGAGGACAGGGTAGTTTCAGGATAATAAAGCCCTACTGGTAGGATAGGAATTCACTTTATTTAGCTTTCGAAAGTTTTCTAAAAGGCCCTAAATGTCGGTGAAAAGGTTTGTTTACTTTCAAATAAGTATCAATTGTCAACACTTACGGATCTCGTATTTTCCTTTATTAAAATTTCTGCAACAACACAAATCACTTTAGCACACTCTAAATCGATTTTCCACCCTTATTTCCTTTACTTTTCCCATTTTCAAAAGTTTGTTTTCCTCCAAGAATATTGTGGGGTTATATGCCACTTGTTGATTCGTTTCCGGAGCACCGTTGCCGGCGTACTTGAACGCTGTGGGTAATATAGAGTCACTGTAACTGTGATCCCTAAACATTCGCCGGTCTTTTTGATGGTTTTTAGACTGAAGACTAAGTAGATGCGATTAATAACTTGTATAAGTGATTAATTAGTGTTAATTGGTGTTAGGGGAGAGAATTTGATAACAACTTGGAGTTTTGTGGGTCATCATTGTGGTTCGGAGTGTTCTGTTTCAAGCTAATTGTGTTCCGATTCAAACTGGGTGTTCCGTCTTCCTGGTCGAGATCGGAAATCTGGCACCAGAGGACATCTTAAAGGAAAAAAAAAAACTGGAATTCTAGAAAATTTTTCATATTGAAGCCTACCTAATAAATCGCTGAAAAGGGATCGTTCTCTTTTAAATTCGCACGTTGAGCAAACAACAAGTTCTTGGCAGATTTTACCAGCGGTCCTTTTGGCAACGTTCCTTGGGAACATCCACCTTTTTGTGGGATTTGAAGACGCTGGGATTTAGTGGTTGCTGGCTTAATTGGTTTTGGGGTGAAAGCTTTGGATTTGGTCGTACCCGTATTTGTAAGCCAACCACACAGAATTTTCTGGAACCGAAATCTACGCCATTTTGTTGGTTTGTCGTGTGAAGCACTAGAGCACATTTGTTCAACTAGCCCAATTGTAACCAGGTAATTTTAAACGTTTTTACTATTCTCAAATTTACCTTTTCGTTATCAATATTTAGATTAACTTATCTGTATTTTTGTAAATATTTGAGATCCTATAAAAAAGAGCAATTTGACCTCCACGAGGCCATGTGCAGACTCATTAATCGTTTGAGGGGCATTAATGGGCTTATTAATTAAGGGGTTTTTGTTTAAGATAACCTACTTCAGGTTTCAGGGGATTTTGCTATTTAATTCCAATCATTTATATACTATTTGAGGGTTGGGATTTTTCATTTTTTTTTATAAGTATGAAGGAGTTCTAAGACTTTTGTACTCTTTCAGGGTTTTTTTGTTAGGCTGTTAGCGAGGCCTACAGAATCTTTACCAGTGGGTTTTTCCTCTCTGACGGTTTATTAGTCTCGAAGTTGAGGTGTCAAGAGTACCCACAACACTGAGTTGAGACCGAAATTCACGTTGTAAGAAGGGAGTCAATAGAAGTTGATGGGGTCTGTTATGCAGGTTGTAAGGCTGTCAGGAGACAGTTATAGAAATGGGTGTTTAGACTGCAGGGAGGACCAAAAGGGGTGATGTACCCATTGATTTTATAACATTTCTTAAATTATTTTATTATTATTATTGATGGTATTTCTGATACTTAATTGGTATATTTCCAAGGTTGTTTTACTGCCTTAATCATTACAAGGGTGTACAGTACCAATGATTTTTAATGTACTATATTTAAGGTGACATTTTTGTACAAACCCGCCCCGGTATACCATGGTATAAGCGTGCACAGGTTTTAATTACTCTTATTAACATCTTTAATAACTGTTGGTTCTCTTTTACTCTCATTTAACTAAGGTAGTCAAACATTTAATCTATTGGTAAATCTTAAATTCATTGCAGTGTCTTTTATAAGGCCACATTGGTCCTTGCTACATTTTGATTTTTTTTTACTATTAATAATAATATATATTGTGGTATTTTACATATTGCCTTATATTGGCCTTTGCAGTTTTGAACATATACCCCCCATTTTATTAAATAGATTTTTAATCATTGTTTTTAGATTTGACTCTTATTTTATCCCTACTGACATCAACCAAACCAAGGTAAAATTGTTTTATTTTGAAGGATAGGTACATTGGGTAGGTACATTTTTATAGGAATTTTGGAGATCAGGGACTTTCTGATTTAAGTCCGCGGATTGTATTTTATAAATCAGTGGCGCCCTATTAAGCTAACTTTTATTATTGAACCTACTCCCACACCACTGAGTAGCCGCGAGCACTTTGTTGCGCTGGCCGCATTCCTTAAGAGTGTCTTACAGTACCTAGGCCTATTGTGGTTTACCTATTAATTTAAATTTACTATTCAAACAGTTTAAGGGTAATTTTACGCGCAACAAAGAGAAGGCATGGATGACGAAGGGCATAGTTCGTAACATCATGCATCAATAATAAAAACCCAGTTCACAGTTTTTTTCTAATCTCCTTCTTCTCAAACGGAACTCAAAAGCTTTTCTTCCCATGCACCTCATTAAAAATCGGGCGGAGACCGTGGAAACATTAATATTCTGCCTCCGGAAATTTTACACTATCTAACCGTTGCTCCTTTAATGCAACAACAAAATTAAGATTTATGAAAATTATGCTTTTCCTTATATCCGGCGAGCACTCCATGTAATTTGCACACGGAATGATAAGTACTGTGTTTCTAATTTATTCGTTTGCTTCTGTAATTTAATTATTTTCTCATTCTCGCCGACTTACCAACTTTTTCAAAATAAAAAATCAGAACCATTCAGATATGACTCGTTTTCTGTAGCAGGAGTCTAATCATGATATCTTAAAATTGTTCTGGATTTTTTTGTAGAGGACAGCAAATCAGCGATCATATATTTTTTTTGTAGGTTTGTTTCTTGTCTCGAAAAACGGATTATTGTTTAAGAAAGCTAATTTGCTAAATGCTAATGACCAAATTTTGCATATTTTTGTCAAGAAAATTGTTAATAATGTTCCTATTTAGAATGCGTATTTTGCAACAAAAATGGAATAAACCCCTAATCCAATCTGTTATTGTTATGAACCTAACTTCATTTTGCTAAAAAGTGGTGTAAATTTGGAATTGAACATTAATTTGTGAAGGTCTGATGTAAATAACATTTTATTTCCACGCCTCTCTCAATGTATTTTAATATGTCAAGATAATAAGAACAAAAATTTCATTGAGTTATAAAGCCACTACGGATATTACTCAGGCAAATATCCATTTTCATTTTACAGCTACCGCATATTATAATTCTCGTTGGTGAATCCATTAAGCAAAAATGTCAAAGAATATGAAATGGCCATGTTGCGGAAATAACCCACAACAGGTTTAATTTTTATTATTTCTAATTTAATATAATTTTTTTTTCTATTATTTACCATAAAAATAATATTCTAAAAATAGATGCTATTGCTGGACTATTTATTCTGTAAAACGGCAACAACAACACTTTGAACCAATAAAATTGCAGGTTTCTTCATTACCTTATAAGGTAGTGGATTTTTCTCGCCGCTGTAATTGGTCAGCCGCTACACAAAATCCCTAGTTTTTGCGACCTGCTCCCCTGGCAGAGTCTAGTCGACGCACATTCTTCAGTACTATTAGAATAAGCGATGAGTTCGAGCCTTCGCGTCCTCTGATGCTCCACAGAAGCAAAACCCCCAAAACCCTCGTTAGTACGCGCGATTTATAGTTAAATACTACTCTCTGTGTCTCAAGGCCTGACATAATCTATATTATTGATTACAATTCATGTGATTAACCCCTAATTATTGCAAGTCACCTCGGACGAGCAAAATTCTCTCGTAAGCGCCTGTTTTCGGCTTTCTCTCTATCACTCTCGCCGGGCTCCAACGGGCCTGCATATCGTGTGTTTTCATCTCATTGGAAAATTTCCTAGGTGCCAGTGTGAATAGTGATAAATGGATAAATAATCGCCTTCTGGATTAATCTGCATGAACCGGATTAAGCAAGTAAGACTGTTACAATTTCTCTAGCAGTCGAACAATAAATACTAATTAGTGATTCGCTTGAAATGCACTATAAATTGAAGTGTCTTCTAGCGCTTATGCAGAAATTTGTGATCATTATCAAACGCAAACTCCTTATTCAAGCAGAACCTGATAAACTAGACTTGTCATAAATAGAACACAAAGTTCCATAGACAAGGAAAATTGACTGTCATGCATTCTACGGCGTCGCACATAGTTTTTTAATTCATGCTCGTGGTTGTCAGCGGGCAGCGGGAATGAGAGGGGAGCCACACAACTTCTGCTGCCAGACCGCGCTTTGTTGTGTTTAAACGGCTCTATCGAGTTTATTATTGAAAATAGGTTGGTATATAATCGAGTCGAAAGAAAGCCAATTAAATTTGAGTTTTTGAGCAAAAAAATAATTGAATACTCCAATATACAGGGTGCCCCAAATTCGAGGGTGACCATTGAGATATCGGAAACTATAAGAGATAAGAGATCGGTTAAATTATGGCAAAGTTGCGCAATTTTATGAATAATAAAATGCCGTTTTGAAATTTGAAAAATTCCGAATACTTCCGCAGATATTCGGGAAAAACCGAAATTTTGCAAAATCATTTTTATTTTTTCGTGAGTCTATTTGAAGAGCAATTTTAAAATAAATGTCACTTCATCATTGTCACTATTTCCCCTTTACAAGATGTTGCTACAAAATTTCAGACTCCACGTTTCGTCTTTGGGCGACCATCATCAACTTTATTTTTTTAAATACGACGCTTGATTTTTTATTCCAGATTTTAAGAGCTTCTGGTGTCCCTTGCGCAACTTTGCCATAGTTTAACCAACCTCGTATCTCTAATAGTTTCCGATATCTCAATGGTCACCCTCGAATTTGGGACACCCTGTATAAAGGAGTTATCGCAGGTTAAAGCAAACATATATTTTACAAAATCGTGCCGTGTCTACGAAATAACTGATTTTTTGAGCTCTACTTTGATATATTTCAAATAATATACAGGGTTTTCATTTCAAAACTTGCCACCTACGTTATCAGCGTAAACAGACAGATTCCTGGAAATCGCCGAAACACGTCAACAAATTTATTGAAGGGGAAGGTTTTTTACGTAAAACTGGAATTCGCCCCTTCAACCCCCTAAGACCTAGGACTATTATCCCAAAATTTTCAAATGGGACAGCGAATCGAGTGATAGATCACTTCAAAGGGGTGTTTTATCTGTACATTTTGCAATCCTATTTTTTAAATTTGACCTCACTGTTGCAGAAGAATACCCATTTCAATATTTAAAAATGCCTATTTATCTCTAAACACACTTGTTTATTTACCTGTTGCTGTAATGAAAAGGTACGTAAAAAAGCAGGTGTATTAGAAGATAAATGGGCATTTTCAAACATTGAAATGGGTGTTATTCTGCAACACTGAGCTCAAATTCAAAAAATAGGACGACAAAATATAGATTAAACGGCTCTTTAAAATGATCTATCACTCGACCCCCTGTCTCGTTTGAAATCTTTGGGGTGGTAGCCCTGGGGGTTACGGAGTTGAAAAAATGAAGTCCAGTTTCACTTAAAAAACCTTCCCCCCCCCCCCCCCAATAAATTTGTTGACGTGTTTCGGCGATCTCCACAAACATGCCTCTTAACGCAGATAACGTGGGTGGCAAGTTTTGAAATGAAAGCCCTGTATACACCATATTAAAGAGAATATTTTTGTCTAGAATCTAGAAGAAAAATCATTCTATTGCCTCAAGCGGCTTAGAAGTTATACGAGGTTAAAGTTGGAAATTTTAGTTTCCGTATATTTTTAGTTTTTTGCTCCTAACTTGGCTCTCGACCAACGAAAAAAGTCGTCCATTTCAATTTCATGTGCAGAAAAATATGGTGAATCATCTGATCGATACCGGGTTGCTCCTTAAAACGAAGACTTTTACGCGCTTAGCCGCCGTCCTATATACTCTTATGGTGTTTCGAGTTGTGTCCTTTCAATCCACCCTACCCAGACCAAGCCGTGATGGTAACGATGATACGACAAGAACAAAATAATATGATTAGAATTATATAGGTACACTTTGATCCACGAGGGTTAATACTTTTGACATAATTTGCCTTCCTTTTTTAACAAACAGAAATTAACTGAAACAAATCATTAACGCCAAAAACGTTCGTCGGTTCTTAAACCAGAAGTCATTCATTTCAATTTGTCAAAAAAATTGAATGTGCCATATCAATTAATACGAGAACCCTTTTATTTTTCAAGTTATGACGGCTTCGATGTCAAAAATATCGGGTCTTCAAAAAAAAACCAATCAAAAATTGCTATGGGTTTTTAAACGTATGTCTTAGCTATATTTTTATTTAATTTTGTCAGTGAACTTTAATGTCAAAATGTAATGTCAAAAATCCTGACCAATAAAGAAACAGTTATGCGACGTACGTTTTCGAAATCAAAGCAATCTTCGATTGGTTCTTTTTTTGAAGACCCGATATAAACCAATGACATCATGTATAAACCCTCGTGAAACGAAATTTACCTACCTAAATACGGCCAAGAGAACTGGAGAAGGTTGTGTTTAATTAAAATCCATGGTATAGGGAACCATGAGAAGGAACAGAAAAAAAAAATAGTAGGGTACCTACCTACCCTTATTCTGGCGATTCAACTTGGTAGCCTCAACGCAAAAGCTTATTTCCAAAAAAAAAATTTTTGAGGGGTTCTTTTTTCACTATTGTCATCACCATCTTCTGATAAACTGTCAGATAATGCAATCTGATGGATAAAAACGCAATCTGTAATCCCACTGGTTAGCCAGTTACTCGCCCACCAATAGGATCATAGATCATAGATAGTTATACCAGCAAATTTATATGAAGAATAATAAACTGGGCCTTATCTAGGTAATAAAAAAAAATATATTGGTGATCCAAGAAGAAATTCGATACTACGTATTTGAATATGAGAGGTACTATACATATAGGTATGCTAGATATTGAATAGTGAGAAATTTATTCTGACTCTGACGCTGGGTCAGAACAATTCACTTCACTTTAGAAACCTTGGTGTTCATTTTCGTTTCCATTCTCTCTTGCAACTAAAACGTCATTAACCGTCGGAAACTTTGTTACGATAAATTTATCATTGACGTAACATGTTCCATCTCTTCTTATTTTCATATAAAGTCGTATTTTTTCCATTTCAGAATCAGCAAAATAATCTAAAATATCCACAAAGTTCAAAATAATACAAGTGCTGCCATCTATCCATCATCTGCGTAAAATGCGAATATCTTTCATCCATTTACCAGTACTGCCATCTAGTACCTGATGGATTTATTTTTCAAAGTATGATTTTAATTATTTCGCATTTGACAGTCATTTGTATTTTCATTGAAAGAAATTATATTCCTCTCACTTTTAGCAAATGGATATACAGTATCCGCCAAAATAAACAGTACAATTTGTATCATGGGAATATGTTCAAGAAATGCATCATAGCGACGCAAAAAAGTTTCATAACGATTCTGCAAATCATTGAAAATATTTAGTGGTTGCTGAAATTTTTCTGAGACTTGTTTCAAACTTTAGCCTTCATTTCTTCCAAATTCGTATGACCGGAACTAGTGGTCTACTAAAAAAACTGTTTCTTAAGTTGAAAGATACATAATGACGAAGATTTTAAGCTTAACTTAATGTTAACCTCATAACTTATGCCAAGAAAGCGAAATATGATAAATGCAACTTGCGTGCGCAATTACTCAGAGCTCTAGATTTCGGTACTGTTTATTTTGGCGGATACCGTATTTCTGTCTTTCTTTAAGTTCTGATTCTGAAATAATCAATTTTTGGCTTAATGACCTAATTAATTAACAGTTTTTTTATTTTTAACATAACCTTAATTTAAATTATTATAATTTGTAAACAATTAAAATAATTCTAGTGGATTTTTATCTATTCTCTTTTATTCCACGTGGGTTTTCATTGTGAAGTGAATATGATCTTTTGGGTGTACTCGTCTGATTGGTTGAACTGGTTAAAATGCAGTTAAGTATAAACAACACAGAATCGTTTTCCTGTGGGCTTTGGTTTCTAAAACGATCTCTTCCCTCAACAGAAGTCTGGCAGGCAATTCCTCTTTATTTTGAATAATTTTTGCTTTGTATTTTTGGATTCTCCCTTATAGATTTTTCAATATATTTTGCTATCAATGCATATTATCATATCATTATCAAGTTTTTACCTGATAAATCTTATCTTATCTGTTCTCGAAATATAAATATTATATATATATATATATATATATATATATATTTACAGAGTATCTTGACCGGAGAATTTATAAACAATGGGAGTTTCTTGGGGTATCGGTCGTCTTGAAGGGCTAGGAAATAAAAATCTCTTTTTCCACTAAGCCGAGCTTTCGGCAATTATTTATTGCCTTCGTCAGGGCTACAACAATATAAAAGATCTTATTATTATGAATAATCAAAACTATGACTAGGACATATAAATTTTTAACTATAACTTACTTGCAAAGTGAGAATTTTATAGTCGAAAAGCTTTCAAATTGTCGGAAAATTGTTGTTATTCTATTTTGACTATCAAACTGTACAGAATATAAATGTTAAAAATATGGAAAAATAATTAATAAACAATAATTGATAGATATAAGAAAAATAGAAGAGATAGAAGAATATGTAGAATAAAATTTTGAAGTGTATAAATACTAGTTTCTCATAGACATTGATTTTTGGTGTCATCACTAGACCAGTTAGGTAATTTTAGGAATAAATTTAATTAAATGTAAGTAGGTTCGAATAAATACTACTGAGATCTTGAATATCCTTTCTTTTATTTAGGCATAAAGGTTCTTGAGATATCTCTACCATTTCTAGAAACAAACGTTTATTTAAATTTTGTTCATGAATAATCACTTGTGAATTTCCAAAATCAAAATCGTGTCCTTCTTTAGTATGTTCTGAAAGAGCACAAGAAAGAATAGTTCTTCTACAATCACTTTTATGTCGTGTTATCCTATCTTTTAATACAGTTGATGTTTGACCGATATAAACTTGATTACATTGTTCGCAAGGAATTTTATAGATTACTGAAGATTGTTTTAAAGTTTCATCTTTGTCTTTGACTTTAGAGTATAAATTGCCTATTTTATTGATATGTTTGTGTGCAATTTTTATTTTGCATTACCATATATTAAAAGTGTCTCACAAAAAGTAATCAAAATATTAGAAATTATACCAGACATAAAAATATATATATATATATATATTATATATATTATATAGTATATAATTTTTTATATATTTATAGTATTTATATATATAATATATAAATTTAAATAACTATATATATATAATATATATATATATATATATATATAATATATAGTATTTTTTTTTATATATATATATTTTTTATGTCTGGTTATTATTTGCTTAATATTTGGATTACGTTTTGTGAGACCATTTTAATTTTATGGTAATGCAAATAAAAAAGTGACACAAAACTTATCATTATAATAGGCAATTTTATATATATATATATATATATATATATATATATATATATATATATATATATATATATATATATATATATATATATATATATATATATATATATATATATATATATATATATATATATATATATATATATATATATATATATATATATATATATATATATATATATAGATATGTAAACCAACTTTATGGAGCCCAAAATTTCTATCAACCGACTATACGAAGCCCGTTTGCAGGTTTGGGAAGCCCGCACCGGGCTTCGTAAAAACAGCGTGTATATCTTTGTTATAATAACAGATATGGCTCCCTGAGTCGTTTGCCGAAAAAAGGGCGGGCTTCCTAAGGTCGCAATACATCTGCACTTATACACCACCGGGTTCATCATATCTCACACCAGGGGGCGCGTCGGTCGATGTGTATAAACATGTATGTGTGTAATCAACTTTAGGAAGCCCGGTGATACTTCGTCGACTATATGAAGCCCGCAAATCTGGCAACATTGATGTTAATATTCCTTACATCAGGAGCTTATTATCGGGATCAATTTCTGATATTTCATGTCCTCAAAATCTTATTTTTTTCAATCTTGCTACGCTCGTACCGCATAGTTCTACTGAATATGTATTTTCAGTCATGCGATCTTGAGAACGGCCCGAACAATTTTCTCTTAAGTTGATATTCAAGGGTTTTGCAACCTCAGGAATCCAATGGGATTGGTCAAATTTTCCGGAAAACTCGTGTTAACTGTCAAATTATGACAGGTGCAGATTTTTCAATTTTTGAATCATTTCTTCGCAACAGATTTTGTTGAAATTTTGCATACACCTCAAGTTCGGGTGATAATACATTTTAGACCACTAATGACAGGTGTCAACTGTCAAATTTGACAGGTGCAGATTTTTGAACCATTTCTTCGCAACGGATTTTGCTGAAATTTTGCATACACTTTAAGTTCGGGTGATAATACATTTTAGATCACTAACGACAGGAATCCCCTGTCAAATGTGACAGGTGCAGATTTTTGAACTATTTCTTTGCAACGGATTTTGCTAAAATTTTGCATGCACTTCAAGTTCGGGTGATAATACATTTCAGACCAATAATGACAAGTGTCAACTGTCAAATGTGACAGGTGTACATTTTTGAACCATTTCGTCACAACGGATTTCGCTAAAATTTTGCATACACTTCAAGTTCAGTTGATAATACATTTTGAACCACTAATGACAGGTGTCAACTGTCAAATTTGACAGGTGCAGATTTTTGAACTATTTCTTCGCAATGGATTCTGATAAAATTTTGCATACACTTCAAGTTCGTGTGATAATACATTTCAGACCACTAATGACAGGTGTCAACTGTCAAATGTGACAGGTGCAAATTTTTTAACCATTTCGTCGCAACGGATTTTCCTAAAATTTTGCATACACTTCAAGTTCGGATGATAATACATTTTGAACCACTAATGACAGGTATTAACTGTCAAATTTGACAGGTGCAGATTTTTGAACCATTTCTTCGCAACAGATTTTGCTGAAATTTTGCATACAATTCAAGTTCGAGTGATAATACATTTTAGATCACTAATGACAGGTATCACCTGTCAAATGTGACAGGTGCAGATTTTAGAACCATTTCTTCGCAACGGATTTTGCTGAAATTTTGCATACACTTAAATTTCGGGTGATAATACATTTTAGACTACTAATGACAGGTGTCAACTGTTCAATCTGACAGGTACAGATTTTTGAACCATTCTTCGTAACGGATTTTGCTAAAATTTTGCTCACATTTTAATTTTAGGTGATAATACATTTTAGAAAACTAAACTATTTTTTCGCAACGGATTTTGCTAAAATTTTGCATGCACTTCAAGTTCGGGTGATAATACATTTCAGACCAATAATGACAGGTTTCAACTGTCAAATGTGACAGGTGTAAATTTTTGAACCATTTGGTCGCAACGGATTTTGCTAAAGTTTTGCATACACTTCAAGTTCAGTTGATAATACATCTTGAACCACTAATGACAGGTTTCAACTGTCAAATTTGACAGGTGCAGATTTTTGAATTATTTTTTCGGAACGGATTTTGATGAAATTTTGCATACACTTCAAGTTCGTGTGATAATACATTTCAGACTACTAATGACAGGTGTCAACTGTCAAATGTGACAGGTGCAAATTTTTGAACCATTTTGCTTCAACGGATTTTGCTTAAATTTTGCATACACTTCAAGTTCGGTTGATAATACATTTTGAACCACTAATGACAGGTATCAACTGTCAAATTTGACAGGTGCAGATTTTTGGACCATTTCTTCGCAACGGATTTTGCTGAAATTTCGCATACACTTCAAGTTCGGGTGATAATACATTTTAGATCACTAATGACAGGTATCACCTGTCAAATGTGACAGGTGCACATTTTTGAACTATTTCTTCGCAACGGATTTTGTTAAAATTTTGCATACACTTCAAGTTCGGGTGATAATACATTTCAGACCACTAATGACAAATGTCAACTGTCAAGTTCGGGCGATAATCCATTTTAGATCACTTATGACAGGTATCACCTGTCAAATGTGACAGGTGCACATTTTTGAACTATTTTTTCGCAACGGATTTTGCTGAAATTTTGCATACACTTCAAGTTTGGGTGATGATACATTTTAGACCACTAATGACAGGTGTCAACTGTCAAATGTGACAGGTGCAAATTTTTGAACCATTTCGTCGCAACGGATTTTGCTAAAATTTTGGATACACTTCAAGTTCGGTTAATAATACATTTTGAACTACTAATGACAGGTGTCAACTGTCAAATTTGACAGGTGTAGATTTTTGAACCATTTCTTTGCAACAGATTTTGCTGAAATCTTGCATACACTTCAAGTTCGGGTGATAATATATTTTAGAGCACTAATGACAGGTATCAACTGTCAAATGTGACAGGTGCTGATTTTAGAACCATTTCTTCGCAACGGATTTTGCTGAAATTTTGCATACATTTAAAGTTCGGGTGATAATACATTTTAGACTACTAATGACAGGTGTCAACTGTTCAATCTGACAGGTGCAGATTTTTGAACCATTCTTCGTAACGGATTTTGCTAAAATTTTGCTCACATTTTAATTTTAGGTGATAATACATTTAAGAACACTAATGACAGGTGTCAACTGTCAAATGCGATAGGTGCAGATTTTGGAACCATTTCTTCGCTACGCATTTTACTGAAATTTTGCATACACTTCAAGTTCGGGTGATATACAATTTGGAATACTCAACAGCTGTCAAATGTTATTTTTAACAGATGTCAGCGGTCAAAATATGACAAAAGAGGGTCATATGCCTGCCTGGTGTTCAGAATTGGAAAAGCCATAAGACGTTGAAAAAAATTGACAGATGGCAACTGTCAAATGTGACAGATGGAGAGGTGGGCAGGTTGTCAGGACTTTAAAAACCCGCCTTCAAAAATTTGCTTTTTTCAACAAACTGTACTTGTTTTTTTAGCGTAGTAGCACACGCCGGGTATCCGCTAAAAATCGATTCTAATAGTGTAGGTACACATTGTGATAGATTATGTTTATGAATGAGACCATAACCCGATCGTTGATCGGTTTCCCGCAAGTTTGTAGTTAAAACGGGATACTTTAAACCGTAACGCTGCAGATGATAAATTTTGCTTTTGAATCCATGAACGGTATTTTTAGGATGAAAGGAAAATGTTTTATAGAGAATAAGAACCTGTAGTAAATCCCTTCCTGGTCAATTATTTATAATAATAGCCTCTCATTCGAATTTCCTGGTGGAGGCTGGCTTGGAAGAACCATCAGGCCTGAGCTCATCCAAGCCAGAAAATAGACTGCGACTGAACTTCTGCAACATAAGAAGCATCACCACCAAAATAAACTCTCCACCAGCATCTTACATCAAGTAAGCCTCATATTCTAGGCCCAGCAACAACTAAAGTGAACTTCAACACTACTCATATTCACTTGAGAATTTCATACATCTGTCAAAACTGGAATTTCAACGCAACATTTTATTCTGAAATATTTAAAACTTGCGTTTTTAGTAGAAAGAAAATAAAAGGCGGATAAATATTTGATTTTCATCAAAAACGCAAGGTCAAAATATTTTGATATAAAATATTGGGGTCTATGTTCATATTTTGGAGAAAGATATTTCGAATCTTTTATTTGGAATGCTTTTTTTTTTCGAGAATCAATCATTTCGAAAACATTTATTTAAAAAATCAATAAGTCCAAAGAACCAAATATGTAGAAACAGTTCCAAAATCTGCACCTGTCACATTTGACAGTTACACGTTGACACCTGTCATTTCTGGTCTAAGATGTATTATCACCCGAACTTAAAGTGTATGCAAAATTTCAGCGAAATCCGCTGCGAAGAAATGGTTCAAAAATCTGCACCTGTCAAAATTTGACAGTTGACATTTGTCATTAGTATTCTAAAATGTATTACCTCCCGAACTTAAAGTGTATGCAAAATTTCAGTAAAATTCGTTGCGAGGAAATGGTTCAAAAATCTGCACCTGTCACATTTGACAGTTGAAATCTGTCATTAGTGGAGTAAAATGTTTCATCACCCGAACTTAGAGTTTATGCGAAATTTCAGTAAAATTCGTTGCGAGGAAATGGTTTCAAAAATCTGCACCTGTCACATTTGACAGTTGAAATCTGTCATTAGTGGACTAAAATGTATCATCACCCGAACTTAGAGGGTATGCAAAATTTAAGTAAAATTCGTTGCAAAGAAATAGTTCCAAAATCTGCACCTGTCACATTTGACAGTTACACGTTGACACCTGTCATTTCTGGTCTAAGATGTATTATCACCCGAACTTAAAGTGTATGCAAAATTTCAGCGAAATCCGCTGCGAAGAAATGGTTCAAAAATCTGCACCTGTCAAAATTTGACAGTTGACATTTGTCATTAGTATTCTAAAATGTATTACCATCCGAACTTAAAGTGTATGCAAAATTTCAGTAAAATTCGTTGCGAGGAAATGGTTCAAAAATCTGCACCTGTCACATTTGACAGTTGAAATCGGTCATTAGTGGACTAAAATGTATCATCACCCGAACTTAGAGCGTATGCAAAATTTTAGCAAAATTCGTTGCAAAGAAATAGTTCCAAAATCTGCACCTGTCACATTTGACAGTTACACGTTGACACCTGTCATTTTTGGTGTAAGATGTATTATCACCCGAACTTAAAGTGTATGCAAAATTTTAGCAAAATCCGTTGCGAAGAAATGGTTCAAAAATCTGCACCTGTCACATTTGACAAATGACACGAGTTTTCCGGAAAATTTGACCAAGCCCATTGGATTCTCGAGGTTGAAAAACCCTTAAATACCAACTATCGAGAAAATTGTTAGAGCCGTTCTCAAGATAGCATGAATGAAAATACATACATACATACATACATACATACAGTTTATACTCGTATAAGATAAGATTCCTTTTAACCGTGCTGCTTTGGAATAAAATTCAACAAACTAGCCCAGGTGTTCACCTCACAGATCAATTGGGATAATAATTGCACTTTACACTAAAAAATATAATTTAGGTTTTCGCGGCAACACCGCTGGGCTTCGTAAAATCGAAGCAATATAAACACGATGTATATTTCAGTTTACCGCCGGCACCCCCTAAACCGGGCTTCCATTCGTCGATAGTACATAACGGGCTTCGTATAGGTGACTTTATACGTATATATATATATATATATATATATATATATATATATATATATATATATATATATATATATATATTTTTTTTTTTAATCTAATTGTTGGCTTCCATTTTGTGTGAGTGTCGATTGCTAGTGCCACGTTTATCTGAGGTGAGTCAATTCAGATTTTTGGATTTTAAAAAGGTACTACTGCTCTGGTTTTCAGAATCAATTGTTAGTGTGGGAATATTGGACCATTTGCTCTAAATAGAGTCGGTGAAAACCAAATTTTTGTGTCCATCCCTATCAACTCTTTATTGAATCCAGGCAGAGGCCTGAATAGCCATTTTCTGTTTGACTCCCTCAATTATTATTTCGACTGAGGGTGTAATTTTTTAATAGAAATCCAGACAGGTCAACTATTTAGAGGAGAATCCAAAGATTTAATTTCTTATTGTTTTACCATATTTTTGTTCATATTTTTGCCTGCTAGAGCTGCTGTCAGGAAAGCAGCATTTTTGCTCAATCATAACGAGCATTTTAATTTAATCTTGTTATTATTCTAATTTGATTATCTTTCCATTATTCTTAATTATTTAAATATATTTTTTTTTTATATTAAAATAATATTTTTTTTTTCAACTTGTAATAGCTGTTCATACCTGATTCTGTTGGAAGGCAGTGCCTGTACAACAATCGTTTTATATTAAATTTCAATTTCAATTTCCTTTGCAAGACACTCACTTTTTGACAGAATTCAGGGATTTATTAATCCAAATCTTGGTGAAGCTGATACTCCCTTATTCTTTTCTGGGTACCTACTTGACATAAAGATCACTGTTTGGAGCCTGGATCAGCTGGAGTGACGTCACCCCATCAATCTATCCTCTTCCTGGATACAGGAAACAAAACGAAGACCTCCCGTTCACGAAAGTGAAACCCCAACACCCATTGAAGAGCTCCGGATTGGAAAGGTACATGGTATCAGATTCACCGGAAAAATCAAGCTGTCAACACTAAAATTTCACAGAAACTAACATTTACTGTTACTTGTTGGATTTTGAGTGGTTTCATTTGCACATAAAGGGACTACACGTTATCTCAATTTTTTGAATTCCACGACCCTAGGTTATCTTGTCTTAAAGTAACAAATTCAATTAATTTGTTACAACTTGGCATCTACTGCAAATTAAAGTGCCGCTATTTTATAAGAGACTCACGTGTAAGGATGAAAAACTATTTGTATTCTAACATTTGTTTTCTAGAATCCATGTATTATCGATATAAACTTGTGTGAACTTTAGAAAAGGTCACGTAATGAAACGCAAATACTATACAGAGTAACACGAGGTGCAAAACAAATAATTGGCTTTACTGCAATTCTAATTTTGTGTACTGAAAACTTTGGTTTTAAGGTACTACCTAGGGTAGGTACTAATTTAAAAAAAAATAAGATCAATTTCAATATAGGGTTTGTCGATAGTTTTTTTTCTACGCAAAGGATAATGATTTCCATTGCCGGATTTCAATGCTTGTTTTGAGCCAGCCAATTTTCTACAAGTGACAAAGCATAAAGTAGCAGACCATTACAGGGTTATCCCAAGAAAAAACTTAATTTCACAAACCCGACTAAATATCACAACCTTGTCAGATTTATTGTGGTATCTCCTGTCTGACCTTCGAGTGCATTGTCCAGACCCGTCCTTCTGATACGACTCCAGAGCCGTGAAACTGGCCACTCTATATAGCTTGCCAGTTTTCACTTCCTAGCCATGTTTTGTGAACCTGAGCCTGCATAACGCATCGCACTGGCACAACACATGTAATAGTATAGGAGCTGGCAGGTTTTTCGGTGAACGATATTGATCAAAATTTGTATTAATTAATCATGATTGAGGGTTACCTGGACATACCAAAACTGACCGTCTGACGTTTCAGGGTGGCAGCTTTAATCGTGGGTTAAATTTTAAAAAGGGATGAATTTTCATTTTGGTGAACGATATTGATCAAGATCGAAATTTTCGGAAACGAATTAACAGTTTGAGAACTTATCAATATTACACAGGCAGACGATTTATTTGACAGCATTACTTCGGCAGACGCCTGTCAAATTTGTAATTTTCAAGTTTTAGTGAACGACATTGATCAAATTTTGTTTTTTTGCAAATCGATTCCTCTACTAACGTACTCTCAGAAAAAATATCGGCAGACGAAAAAGACGGCAGCGTTTTTTTGGCAGACGCTGGAATAGTGACAAGCTGATTTATGGTAAAAAGTACTGATAATAGCTGATATTCGTGAAAGCGTTAGAGCAGCTCTAGTGTATTCAAAATTCAAATAGGCAGAAGATTTATTTGACAGCAAAATTTTGGCAGACACTATTAAATTTTGTCATATACAGGGTGTCCCAGCCGAGAGTGACCCATTTGAAATGCTTATAACTTCTAAACTAGTGCTAGTGACCTGCAGTTTGCGCCATTCGACTTCTCCTGGCCTAAAGTTTTTTTTAGTAGGTTACAAATTTTCTTGCCTCTCATACAGGGCAAGTAAAAAAAATCCACTTTTCAACATCGAAATTCTCCACTATCTTTAATACAACACCCTGTATATCACAACGTCAAAAAAAAAGAGTCATGCTAAATGTATCCATGTACCAATAAGCATCATCCTTGAAACTTAAAGTTTTAGCCGTAAAAAAATGAAATTTAAATCCTTGTATTTTAGCATAAGCATGGCAGCTTCATGTTGTATTGTATGTATGGAAGTGGAGAGGCGTGATTATTCAGAAACATGATTCTATTGGTTAGAGCTTGAACGACAGCACGCAGTGGCGTGGTTATTGGCGAAACTAGAGAATATTTTTTCTAATAATTTTATTGGTTTATTTCCTTGGTGTTTTCGGTGCCACTGAACTCAAAGACATGGCTGTCATCAGACGGTGTCAGTTAAGGTGTCAGTGAATATTTTTAGGTAACGCCCCAGTTTTCTTCCCCCTTTCATCTCTACCAAGTTACCACTTGCCAGACTATAGGTATGTACTTGCTATCACTATGGCAAACAATTTTTAAATGTGTGTGTAGTTGGACATCAACTAAGTTAAAATAAATTGTCCACGAGAACTTAACAAGTTCCAGTGAGAATTAGCGAGATACCCCAAAAGTAACAGTTTGGCGTGGAATCTCTGTTGAGGAAAAATACGGAAATAACATCTGTAAATAAGTGGTTTAAATTAATACAATTAAATATAGTCAAACACTTATAAACTTAATAATAATTAAACTTTGAGACTTAACATTTAACAATATTATTAAATAACGCGATTTAATTTTTTTTTAACTACGTTTTTTAAAATGGCTTATTATTACACTAGGTCTACAAATCCTCAGTAGTATTATTATTGCGTAAAGTAACTTTTTTTTTATCAATTTTCACCTATAAATACCATAAAAATATTTCAAACTTAGTTTTAGTTTCGTAGAAAAAAAAAATCAATTTTTTCAAAAAAAATTACAGAAACTATACATTTTTTACTCATTTGCGGAATGGCGACGTGTTTTTTTCGCTGCTCTCTTATATTGTGCTTCTGGAACATCTCGACAAACAGTCCAGCAATAATCCGCCAACATGGCAACATTTCACTTGCCCTGATATCGTTTTTCCATGATTGCGATGTCCTTATGGAAGCGTTCTCCATCGTCACTCAATGCCCAAAAGTTGTCTGGAAAGAAGTCTAAATGTGAATGTAAAGAGTGGATTTTCAGGGACATGTTGCAACCTAGTTCTTGATACGATCGTAATATATTTCCAATTTCAATTAGTTCAGCATAGTTGTCGGTCCTCTTATTTCCTAAGAAGTTTTTTGCCACAAGATGAAAGTCTTCCCAGGCTTTTTTTTCTGTACCTTCCAAAACACAGTCAAAATTATTATCTTTAAATAGTTTTCTAATTTGAGGACCGATAAATATACCTTCGCTTCACTTAATCTTGGAAATTGACGAAGGTACTGAAAAGCAGCTCCATTTTTGTTCATTGCATTTACGAAATTTGTCATAGGCCCTAGTTTAATATGCAACGGTGGCAATAATACTATTTGTGGGTCAACTTAAGGGTAATTTTTTTGCCCAGGTTGAAGTGACTGTCGATGACGCCAGACCTTTTTTATGTAATGCACATTTCTATCTCGACTATCTCATTCGCAGATAAAACAACAAAATTTCGTGTAGCCCATTTGTAGACCAAGCAGAAGAGCTACGACTTTCAAATCTCCACAGATTTGCCATCGATGTTCATCATACTTAATCCGCAACAAAAGGCTTTTCATATTTTCATAAGACTCTTTCATATGGACTGCGCGACCAATAGGAATCGACGGTAAAATATTTCCGTTATGTAGCAAAACAGTTTTTAAACTTAGCTTAGAGCTATCTATGAAGAATCTCCATTCGTTTTGTAGATAGAAAATATTAAGTGCTCTCATCAAACCACTGACATCTTCACAAAAGCTAAAGTGTCCACCCTAGCAAAATATTGCATCAACTCTTTTTGTCTAGTACGGAAAGAAGTTTCGGCCTATAAATTCTGTTTTGCTCTTTGGCAATGCTTAGTCCCTTACGAGATCGTTTAACTCAGCTTGCGTTATCTTGTGTGACTGTGATGATGTACTAGGTGCTTTGAAATCTGACATTGATAAAGTTAATGGTGAACTGTCTGTGCTTTCATCTTCTTCGTCGTTGCCAATGTCAGGACGCTCCGGGATTGAGTGAATATTGCTGTGCGACAGAGGACGAGTAGCCGTTGGTACATTTGGATATAAGGTACTATGGCTAGGAATAGTGGTAGCTAGGAATAGTGATAGCAAGTACAGTACATACCTACAACATGAAGCTACCATGCTTATGCTATAATACCAGGATTTAGATTTCAATTTTTTACGGCTAAAACTTTAGGTTTCAAGGATGATGCTTATTGGTACAGTGATACCTTTAGCATGACTCTTTTTTTTGACTTTGTGATATACAACACTCTGTATACAGGGTGTTGTATTAAAGATAGTAGGGAATTTCGATGTTGAAAAACTGATTTTTTTTACTCGCCCTGTATGAGAGGCAAGAAAATTTGTAACCTACTAAAAAAAACTTTAGGCCAGGAGAAGTCGAATGGCGCAAATCGCAGGTCGCTAGCACAACTAGCTTAGAAGTTATAAGCATGTCAAATGGGTCACTCTCGGCTGGGACACCCTGTATATGACAAAATTTGATAGTGTCTGCCAAAATTGTGCTGTCAAATAAATCTTCTGCCTATTTGAATTTTGAATACACTAGAGCTGCTCTAACGCTTTCATGAATATCAGCTATTATCAGTATTGTTTACCATAAATCAACTTGTCATTATTCTAGCGTCTGCCAAAAAAACGCTGCCGTCTTTTTCGTCTGCCGATATTTTTTCTGAGAGTACGTTAGTAGAGGAATCGATTTGCAAAAAAAAAAAATTTGATCAATGTCGTTCACTAAAACTTGAAAATTACAAATTTGACAGGCGTCTGCCGAAGTAATGCTGTCAAACAAATCGTCTGCCTGTGTAATATTGATAAGTCCTCAAACTGTTAATTCGTTTCCGAAAATTTCGATCTTGATCAATATCGTTCACCAAAATGAAAATTCATCCCTTTTTAAAATTTAACCCCCGATTAAAGCTGCCACCCTGAAACGGCAGACGGTCAGTTTTGGTATGTCCAGGTCACCCTCAATCATGATTAATTAATAAAAATTTTGATCAATATCGTTCACCGAAAAACCTGCCAGCTCCTATACTATAAGGTTCATTTCACGAAGGTTTGTACTTTTGACATCGATAATGTCAGAACCAAAGGTCATAACTTAGAAAACAGGTTTGTCGTAGATTGATTCTTATAAATTCAATGTTTTGTGAATTCAATAGCGTTCAGATTTTGTATTGCATTGGATGACTTCTGGTTTAAAAACCGACGGACGTATTTCACATTAATTTGTTTTAGTCAATTTTTATTTGTTAAAAAAGAAGGCAAAAGTCCAAACCCTCGTGAAACAAATAGTACCTACGGCAGTTTCCTGCATAGGCTATCTTCTGCCAGGCTCATTTTTTCCAGGTGCTTATTCAGTCCACAATGGCCTACTGGTAATTGACCTACCATTATCCTTGTGGCTTAGTAGGTGTGTTGTGAACTTGGGCGAGCAGGATTTATTAAAGTGCTATGCCTCTTGTTATCCTGGTATTTGCAGCCTATCTATCCAGTTCTTGATAGATGTTTTAAAAAGGCATATTGAGATTCCACAGAATGGTTCTGGTCCTTTCATCTCGGTGGCTGAGCCTCCTTTTGTTAAATATGGACATTCCCACCAATCCCACCCCAGTCTCGGGCACGAACAGTACTGGAAATTATAGATAGTACCAAAATACATCGTTTGAGGAACCTTACTTGACTTGCCAATTACTTTGAGGGTGGTTTAAGGGGGTAAAACTGATAATTGCAATTCATCGAAAAAAGGGTATTTGTGAAAATATGGACATTTACACCCTAGTCTCGGGCACGAACAGTACTGGAAATTATAGGTAGTACCAAAATACATTGTTTTGGGAACCTTGCTTGACTTGCAAATCACTTTGAGGGTGGTTTGAGGGGGTAAAACTGATAATTGCCATTCATCGAAAAAAGGGTTTTTGTGAAAATATGGACATTTCCACCCCAGTCTCGAGCACGAAAAGTACTGGAAATTATAGGTAGTACCAAAATACATCTTTTGGGGAACCTTACTTGACTTGCATATTACTTTGAGGGTGGTTTAAGGGGGTAAAACTGATAATTGCGATTCATCGAAAATAGTATATTTCCTAACTAGTGTGGAAAGTGCCACTTTTCCGCACGCGCGGAGTCCGGCAAGCAATCATGTGCGGAAAAGAGACTTTCCGCACAAGTAAGGAACACTATTTTTTCTACGAGAAGGTAATATTGGTTCCTATATATTTACCAATTTAAGATATTTTTTTTCACTTTTCCGTACCTGTAACTGTAGTATACCTGCATACCTGTAAGTACCTGTATACCTAAAAATTTTAGGTATTCTACTTTTTCGCACTAGTGTGATACTTTCATGACCTGAAATGCGTGCGGAAAACTGCACTTTTCCGCAGAGCGAACAAGCTGCAAGGAGCAAAGTCAGTTCCTGTAGCGTAACCGGTACAGGGAGTTGAAATTTTCGGTTCTCAGGTTGATTCGATATTAGAGAGTGAGAATGTTTTAATAAGTTGGGTATGCAGGAAAAACATAATAGATTCCTGAGCGGCGTAATAGCGTAATAAATAATTGCCTTAAGTAATAGATCTGTTACGGTCGTAATAGCGCTGACAATGCTGGAGGTAGGTACTACGCGGTATTTATAGTCGAAATCGGCACGTCTATCTATTTTATACGGACGATACTATCGAATCGTGGGTTCGGAATTCGGGCCCTGGATCTAGCTAGAAAAATATGTATATCGGATAAGAAGAAAAGGAAAGGAATTCCAAGAAAAGACGTGCTCCAGATATAAACAAGTAATTTCTTAGAATCCTGGCCGGGTTGTCGATGTTTTTTCATAACAGTATCTATTGATTTTGCTGGTTTGGTTTTCCTTAGCTCATAGACTTTGTGGAAGCCTTTGGAAAACAATTATTCAGAATCAACGACAGCAGCTACCACTAGGAATAGCACAATGTCAGCTATTAGTTATCGATGCTATTACAATATTCTTTACCGTTTATAGGACTTCCATGAAATGAGTATCAAATCGAGGTTCAATAAGACTACTTTAGTCCGACTGAGAGAAACATTTATAGGAAGTGACAGTGTTAGAGTGTGGTTGTAGGCATATTCGCCCCCATTTCGCTAATTTTTTTAAAAACACTATCTATAAGAAAAACGAAAATGCAACAATTTTCTATAAACCAGTTAAGCGGCTTAAATTTGCTTGATATTTTGAAGGAAAAAATATACTTTTTAAGATAAATGAGATAAAGTTAATCTCAAATTACCTTAGCTCTTCCTCAGCTTTGCTTTTTGCCTGTCGCTTGATATTAAATTGCACAGATCGCGTTCTGCGTCCTAAACCCAGGTGTCAAGACGAAGAAGGCAGAAATAAGTGGGAGTATTTGCTTTCTATGCGAAATATCTTAAGAGAAATTTCCTCCAGCATGTAATTAAATCTCGTTAATTTATTTAAAGGCTTTGATATAATGGCAATTACCTTGTTTCATGACTAAGAGAATTAAATATCACATAACTGAACAAAGGCATCTTTCAACTCTGCTAGCAGGATTAAGCTATATCAACCATAGAATAGTAGATATTATTTGTAGGATAGAAATATTTGGCAGTTAACATTTATATGCATCATTGCTATATAGTAAATCCGTTAGGGATAATATCAAAGGGTGGTAAAGTAATCGTTTTTTTTTTTGTCAAGTACAAACAAGAATACAGCAATAAAACGTAACTTAAAATGGACCGTTAAAAAGTACCATTACGCTAAACCCACAAAGCCCACGCAAAATTTTATAACCAAACTGTAAGAAACCTACATTATGCACTGACCTCATTATTTGGCATCCCTCTATGCATTACGTGGGAGTGAATTGCTGTTCTATTGAACTTACGCCAATAAAAAAAAAATCACGGCATAAACACTAAAATTTGGGACTTTAATACGATTGGTACGTTTTGGGCTTATGAGAAATTTACAATTTTCCCATACCAATTATCAGGCATATAATAAATACATGAGGCTCAGACATACATCAAACAATCCAGGCACACGGATAATTTTAAAGCAAAAGACCGTCCTACCCTCAAAAGACTTTAGGTAAATAGGGGGAAGGGTTCTAACAAGCTATGTGTTGCCGCATTGCCAAATGAGCTATGCAAAAATAATGTCTGCTTGTGTGAGAGTGTGTTTGTCTTCTTTTAAAGGGTTTGTTTCCAGTTGTGAACTGATTGTTTTGTGTCTACGCAAACTAAAGCAATCGAAGTGAAAACCATGTTCGACATTGAAAAGCTAATACTAGTATTGGAAGTATCAAAGTTACATTGTGTAAATTCCACAAATTGACTCAATTTAGTTAAAGGTCACTATGGGGACCCAATATAATTAACAATCTATTGTCCATCTAAAATGAGCAATGACATTTTAGTGGGACAAAGGTACATTAGTATCTGCTGCTAATTAACCAGTGACACCTACTCTAAATCTTAAGCCGTTTCATTTTAATAAGGGAAATGCTCTAAATTGGGACAAAGCCAATTCAATTGTATTTATTTATCCATCAACGGGAATATCCCAATTTTACAAAAAATAAATCCAAGAATAAAGTGTTAAAAAAATACTGAAAAAAAACAAATACACAATATATAAATGACAAACAAATTATAAAATACAAACTACATTTACACCAATCATAAAAACAACAGTGGAACATCAAATCACCAAAATATGTAGAAGGTTAGGTGTCTAATCTATTGATTATTAAGCGCTGCCCTAAGAAAGTACTGTTGTTTTTGCCAAATAAGTATCTAAATTTCATTTGACGTACGTGAGGACTTTATATTTATTGAAATTTTGTCTCTTTTCCCTGATCAAATTCTTCTCTGGAAAAATGCATTAAATTCAACAAACACACAATATATTTTGTTAGCTTTCTAGACTTAGAACAAAGTCCGTTGGATATAGGTGAGGCTTTCACGCCTTGAATAAATGATAGAGTAAGCGGCAGTGACCGTAGTACACATAGGTCTCCTGTGGTGAACCCGTCGTGCCCCACTGAGTTCTACCAGAGGCCTATGTCCTTAGAAAAGCTAATCAGGCACCCTGGCGTCATCCTTTTGACGTCATCAGTCAAGCAATACAACTTGGCCAGGTGTTTGAACCTGGCGCGCGTGAATTCTGGGCACTCACCAATGACGTGGTCTGCCGTTTCCTCCTCATTTATGCACCACCGGCATTTCGGATCATCCGTAATGGCCATGCTGTGGAGATGGCGTCTTAGGTGCCAGTGTCCGGTTAGGAGACCAGTCACTAGCCGTATCTCGCGTCTGTTCAAGCGCAGTAGTTGTTTTGTGAGACAGGCAGAGGGCCCATCAATATGAGCCTTAGCCTGTCTCATGCCAGGTGCTTCCATCCATCTCCCAAGAAATCGCTCCGCGAGAAGACCCTTGCTTGAGGGACGTGACAGCCTCAATTTTGGCTATGCCCAGCGTGGGCTCAGGGCCTACATGTGGTATCGACGATCCCTGTCTGGCAAGTGAATCAGCCTCGTCGTTGCCCGCGACGTCCGAGTGACCGGGCACCCAAACGAGGCGGACCCGGCAGCCGGCACTCACCAGTCTTCCCAGGACTTGTTTGCACTCCATTACAAGCTTAGAGCGCACAGTGTCAGCCATAATGGCTTTGATGGCGGCTCTGCTGTCGAAGCAGACTGAAACGACTGCATCCCTGTGGCGCCGGTTTAAAATTTCCCGACCACACTCCATCACTCCATTACAGCAAAAATTTCAGCCTGGAAGACAGTAGCGTGTTCCCCTAAAGGGAAGGATTTACTAATTTTAGGGGACCCTCCGCAAAAACATGCCCCCGACCTGTTATCCATTCTGGAGCACTCCGTGTACCAGATAGCTCCACTATTCCAAAAATTTCCAGCCATTCACTTCTTTCAGTGATATGGGCCTCCAAGCCTTTGCTATGAACAAGCTCCGGTCGCATGATATCGCTGCCCATCAGAAGGACAGGACATTTCTCTGTAGCCTGAGACCAAATTCTCGCATGTCCGGTTTCGCCGGTACGCTTTTCGTCAAGGACGTGCAATCTATAGGCTGTCCTCATGGCCTCGAACTGAATCATGAGGTCCATGGCGGGAGACCTAGGGGGGTCTCCAGGAGTTGGGGCCGTACGCATGGTCCCCGTTTTGCTGAGGCAGGAAAGGCGCTGGACTCTGTCCAGTTGCGCCCGTATTTTGGCTTTCTCCGTGCAAGGCCACCAAACGATAGCCCGGTACGTGAGAAGAGGTTTAACTATGGAGTTATGAATACAGTGCCCAAAGGCCCGTCTGCATGCCCAAAGGGCACAGGTAGCCTTTTTCATCCTGTTCTCTGAGTGTTCATACCAGGATACTTAACCACCCTGGAGTATTTAAGAGTCACACCTCCCAGAGAAATGTTGGGCGATGTGCCGAAGTTGCGTCTCCTGGAGAAGAGTAGGAGCTCCGCCTTATTGGGGTTTATCCTGAGTCCTTCCGCAAGGCACCACCGCTCCACTATGCGCAGAGCCCTTGGTCTTGGTTTCACAAAAATTGAGAAATATTATCATTCTTATTCAGAATCAGAAATGAAGTAATTTTGAAATTGCGAACCTCTTTACTGAAATAACGAAAATTCTGTTGAGTGAAAAATGATAAGGCGTAATGAATGCCAATCGTGGTTACTTATATTATCATTTTTGCATATACAGGTTTTTTAATTTCTGTAGAAGTACAGTCGTGAGCACAAAAAGTGAGACACCCGACTGACAGGTCTTGTCATTTTTCGCTATTTTGCGTAAATCAGTCTTTTCTCTACAATCGATTTTTTGTCAAATATGACAATCCCTGTCATTGCCGTAGGTATAGCTGGTGGGCCCGTTTTACAATAGGAAAAAACGGGTGTCTCACTTTTTGTGCTTACGACTGTACCTGCGCTCTCGTCCACCTCAATATCTGCGATACCCGCATCAATTTGAATTGCAAGGTATTTTTTTACCTTTTTAGCAATGTTGTCAGGTGACTACTTCCCAAGTTACTATCCAATCTTTTCGTCAACTTGTACCAACCAGACTTCGTTACTGAATAATAAAAGCTGTTCAAGTATTTAATATTTTCCTATCCCTACATAATACAAATATTCATATTGGAATTTCCAAAGATAATTAGGTACACAAGCTCGGCAATCGCCATCTCATCTAAACTAACCCAAATCTAATTATAGTGAATAGACAAATAAAATGCAAATGAGCTAAGCGACCCTTTTCGAGAACCTTTGTCTGGCCGGTTTAATTTTAATTTTGAAAATTTCCTAAATATGCTCGAAAAAGTTTATTTTGTTCTTTGATATAGAAAAGCAATTTTAAAGAAACATTTATTGATTGACGTTCTATGAGAAATACCTATCGTAAGATTGTTTTGTCTATTTTAAAAATTCGGTATTAAATTTGTTTCAATACTAAGAAACCAAGGCCGGCCAGTCTATTGGTCGCGGTTTTCTGAAGCCCTTAGTTCAACTGCTTCTCAAATTCGACAGGTTTATGTGGGAGGAGACAAGTAACAAGTCATCAAATACTACCAAGAAGCACAAATCCAAAAACTGATAGAATAACAAAGGGCTTAAACGTTTTCAAAAGGGAGAACTGACATAAAAAAAAATACAAAGCTGATGGACGAACAAGGAAACATTATCGAAGGCAGAGATGGAATATTGCGTGTGGCGGAAAATTTCTATAAGGAACTATACGACGCAAAAAGCAACAATGAAAATAACAAACAAGAAACCGAAAGCGAAATATCCAAAATTCTAAATGTTTGGTCAGATGCCTGATATAGAAGAGGAAGCAAAAACGCTTAGCCAATTAAACAACGCAAAAGCCCCAGAAATGGACGATATACTACCCGAAATGCTGAAGAAGGCAGGAAATACCTTGTAAAATAAATGAAAACTCTTTTCAATGAATGTCTAACAGAGGGAACAATACCACACGACTGGGAGACTGCTATCGTCGTTCTAAGATACAAAAAAGGAGACCCATCAAATCTTGAAAACTATAGACCCATAAGTATCCTGTCTCAGATATGCATTTGACGTTTCAAAGAAAAATTCTGTAGCTTCCTGAGCCAATTGGTCACGTGACTGCTTTTTGGTATGTTCCTCTATACCCAGAGTATCAAGGTTCCAAAATTGACTAAGTTATGCGTCGTTAACAAACAAAGAAATAGCTGTAATAGTTTCATTTTCAGTTCTGTCTATAGGTATTCGGCCCATAAGTGTCCATCCTAACAATGTTTCCATGGCCAGCAACCCACACCTCAAAATATGTCTTCGTAGGGTGTAGAGTTTGCCAGCAACGTCCGATCCAATCAAAATTTCTATAGAGGTGCATCGTAACAATCACTAAGCTGAATACCTAACTTCTTTAATTCTTCCATCCAAAGACCCTCAAACACAGGTGAAACGTCAAAGTAAATAACAGGCTGCGTCAAAGTAAATAACAGGCTGTGACAAGGCTTCGAAAGTACAGCTATAACTATCATAACTTAATTTAACATCATAAAAATCATGTTTCAACTGTGTAGTTGCTCCTCCAAACAAACAATGATAAACTGTGTTTTGACGCTTGGATTTGTAGTCCAACAATTCTGCTGTACTTTTCAAAATGTAACTATTTTGAGAATGTGTATCCAATAGTGCTCGTACGCTCCTGAACCCAGACACTCATCTAATGGTAGCCCGTAAAGTTTGGAGAAACACATGGCTAGAATCCCATCAGTACCACAAGTTAACATTTCCACCGAATCCTTATTAGATTTTTTGACATCTGGGCGATCATAAACTGACTTGCCTCCTGGCAAATTAGAATACATTAAATTTAC
This sequence comes from Ceutorhynchus assimilis, assembly GCA_917834065.1. Classification (NCBI taxonomy): domain Eukaryota; kingdom Metazoa; phylum Arthropoda; class Insecta; order Coleoptera; family Curculionidae; genus Ceutorhynchus; species Ceutorhynchus assimilis. The sequence goes on along the minus strand of OU892281.1, from coordinate 30,466,813 downwards.
ATGGGATTTGCCACAAACAATACATTTCAAACATGCTCGACATTTTCACATCTGTGCTGGTATCCAATCTTCAAACATATAAAACCCCTTTTTTGAAGTAACAATTTCATTCCTTTTTTTTAGTGAAAAATTTTGTGTTTCAAAACAACTATGACTATCATGATTATCTCACAAAACATGCATTTGTTCGAAACTAAAGCTCTTTCATGTTTAATAAGATCAGTAGCAGTGGGAACTTCCTGCTCAGAGAAACTTGTGACCTTCTTTCTTGCTCCCACCATTCCATGAGCACCAGCGATATTAGCATTGGTGTGTTTCTGCTTCGAGCCTGTACGCAAACCAAAACTTTCAGTGGCTCTGTTCATTGTCGAACTCGTTGCGTAACAACTGCAGTAGATTATTCAGTCTAGTCATTCAAGAACAATTTACACATTGAAAGGAAATGAAGTTTTGTCCGAAAAGCGTGAAAATTGAAAATGAGGAGAAAGTTAAGGAAAATTGGAGGACTAAAAATTTTGGTCTTGGGCGGGATTCGAACCCGCGTCTTCTGCATTGCCGGTGCTACGCTTTAACCAACTAAGACACCACGACCCCACAGATCTTTTTGACTTTTGTTTGGTGTTGCTAGAGGAAGTTGCGTGGTTCTCCGCTCATTACCAAACTTCTCAATCCTCCAATAGACCCACACATTTATGGCATCCGTTCTAATTCGAATAAGTTACCCTGTTACCCTATTACTATATGTAGGTTTCTTCCATGTGTGTTAAAACTCGGTGTATGCGATGCCCGCATACCTAAGCAATATTAAAAGGAAATAAAGTTTTGTCGGTTACAACAACCGAAAAGCGTGGAAATTGAAAATGAAGAGAAAGTTAAGGAAAATTGCTTCTCGCTTTTTGGTTGTTGTAACCGACAAAACTTAAATTCCTTTTAACATTGCTTATGCGGACATCGCATACACCGAGTTTTAACACACATAGACGAAACCTACATATGGTAATAGGGTAACTTATTCGAATTAGGACCGATGCCATAAATGTGTGGGTCTATTGTAGGATTGAGAAGTTTGGTAATGAGCGGAGAGCCACGCAACTTCCTCAAACAGAAATCAAAAAGATCTGTAAGGTCGTGGTGGCTTAGTTGGTTAGAACGTAGCACCGGCAATGCTGAAGACGCGGGTTCGAATCCCGCCCAAGTCCAAAATTTTTAATCCTCCAATTTTCCATAACTTTCTCTTCATTTTCAATTTCCACGCATTTCGGTTGCTGTAACCGACTTGAGGCTCAGAGCTTTGTACAAAATTAGTTTAAATAGCTCTTTAGATTTCTTGGTAAACGGGAGCGGAAAAGTTACAAGATGTAGACCCTGAGAGGAACGAAGAGGCGTCGGCAGACCTCAACAATGCTGGAACGACGTCTACGACGACATCAAGCCAACAGCAGGACTAAACTGGTACCAGGTGTAACGCTCTTTTGTCGAAACAAAAGAATACTCATAATCTGTGCTCGACTATGCTCAGTGGTTGTTTAGCTTGGGGTGGTCCTTAGTGTTGGTACAGTAAAGAGAGGGCGCCACTAGTTTGTATAGATTATAAAAGAATAGCCAAACTAGACACTATTCGAATAATTAGTCACTATTTTAAAAGATAAATTCAAAATCTGAAAAGGAAAAAAAAAAAAAACCAATTGCTATCCGACATTCAACCCCTTCAAGAAAAACACAAGTTGTGGAATTCCAAAAACAACAATTTATTAACCAAATGTCGAACTGGTTGTTCAATAGTTCAAAGAAGAATATCCAAATTTTTTTAAAAAAACTAAGCAGCTTTCCAAAAGCAAAACTTAATTTAAGTAGGCGTATAAAAAGATTGAAATTTAAAAAAATTAAATAGATACCTACGATGAAATTTACCTAAGTTTAAATATTGAAGTGACAATATAATTAATCTTTAATTTTTGACTCAAAGTCAATCAAATCAATAAAAAAAAAACAAATCAATAAATGCAGAAAGGTAATAAATAATCCCTAGAGAGTTATAAATGCCAAAGACAGGCTATATGAAATCAAGGATATCGGGGAGAGCTCTACCGTCTGTAATCAAAATTCAAAATATGTAAACATAAAACTTAACTTTAACTACCTAAAGATTTTACACTGGTTTACCTTGTAAAACTACCACCTCATTGATTTGAAATTAAAAGTTAAATTAACCTTTTAAAGGTTAATGAATCCACAATATATGATATCGATCAGTACTTGATATAAAGGAAATAAATTTATAATAATTATAATAATCCATAATTATTGGATACTAGACAATGATAAAGAATACGATAATAAAGGTAAATATCTGATTATGGTGATAATTAGTTATTTAAATTAATAATTATATTAAACAGTAGTTAGCTATTCTAGCCAAATACGGTAAACGAGTCGGTAATTGATTTTACAAAGATATTGATTAGCTAATGGAGCTAAACGATAGGGTGCAATAGAAAAAAGGTAATAATAAGTAACGGTAATTAAGATTTACAAAAATATTAATTAGCTAATTGAGCTAATCGATAGGGGCGATAAAGAAAAGTTAAGTTACGGTAATTAATATGGCACATTTAAGAGACCCATAGGTAAATAATTATACAAGCCTGGACGGAATCCTTGGAAGTTTTCACAAATTTGAGATCTAGAAGTATCAAACTGGCTAGAGGCAACCAAATAATGGTTGGGGATCAACTTCTTACAAGACACCAACATTCCTTGAAAAGGGGGCCCAGATTTATTCTGAGATACAGAACAGCATGGTCTCAAATTCGTCAATTTTCACTCAGAAGTGCAGGCGCGGATTTTTCATCCTGTCCAAAGTTGACTGAATGAATTGAAGAAATATAAGGACTCATTCATCAGAGAGAAAAAGGGATTTACATACCTGAACGGTCGATAGTTAACCTCACTTTCGAAAATCTTCACAAAAATCACCAATCGGTTGATTTTCCAAGAAACTTTCTCGCTGACACAATTAATCACTATTCTGGCTAGTCAATTTATGAAACTATGGGCTCGATGGCCAAAAATAAAGACAAAATTTTAAGATTTTTAAGATTTTAAAAATCTGGCTGGACGACCTTTTTCGGTCCCAAGACAAAAGAGAAAAGACCAGGCTAGGAAGTAGAAGAAGAAGATGTGAGAGAAAACAAAACAAACAACCGTTTGCCTCGATTTTGATGGCCGGAAATGATGGCAACCCTCATTGAAAATCGAGCGCGCGCGTTATTTTGCTTGCTAAATACAATTTTTTGAAAGTGACAGTTTTCAAAGTCACTTTTAAAGTTTAAAGATGATTCTGTGAAGAGGATTTTGCATACGGCTGTAGGTCTTCAGACAAAAAAAGAAACGCATATGATGAGTACCCCCTACACCGCAAGGTACTTCTTATTTGTTGCGCTTATGGTTTTGTTCATTTATAAAAGTATCTTTTTTTAAAACAACTTTACGGCCATGGGAATCAAGGCAATCCATCCATCCATTCGTTAGTATTGCCGGCTTTTGGACTATTAGAGTCTATAAAACATTTTTGTTGTTGAATATCATCGTTGAATATAGGATTTCTATTTTTTTGTTTTCTTTTGGAAAGATTATTGTTAGGTAATTGAGTTTAATTTTCAGATAGGATTTGGTATCATGAACAGCTAAGGACGAACGATATTCTCATCTTCTCTGGTATCTGCACCTGTGCCCCCGCTGCAATGGGAATTGTCAGCTATTACCAGTAGAAATAATATACAGTGACAGTTGTTGACGAATGTCAGTAAAAAATAACGTAGGTACCTATCATATATTGTTTTACTGAATAAATAAAGTTCTATTATTATATCCAAGTTTGGTCTTAATACAACATTTGTTTACGAACGGCGTGTTTATTTTCTCGTAAGCGAGCGTATACGTGTAATTATTTTACATTTTGGTGCCGAAACCAGGGAAGTGTTGTATTTGTAAGACAATCCATCGATAAACAAAGTAATAATGAATTGAAGAAGTAGTCCATGACTCAAAGTGGAGTTGAAATTTAATTTTCAAAGAAAAACATCAAGTCTTCCTCCACAATTAAACTTTAATTATTTTATAGAGCCCTACATGTTTTGGAACTAGAAAGTTCCATCATCAGGGGCAAGTATACTCAGAAATAAGTGCTCTTAAAACATCATCATTTGATAAATTTTAGATGAGGTCGCTGGATTAGCAAAAGGTGGAGGAAAATCAAAAAGGGGGTCAAAAATTAAAAAAAAAACACATTAAAATACAAAATGAATTTAAAAAAATAGAACGTATACTGAATACAACTATTTGGGAACATGCAATAAGGAACTTTTAATTGGTTTTTCAGTCTTATTTTAATTTAAATTTATGGAGAGGCATGATGTAAGGGCTAGGGCTCTCCAAATGTGGGGGAAGGTTTTTGACCCCCTTTTTGATTTTCCTCCACCTTTTGCTAATCCAGCGACCTCATCTAAAATTTATCAAATGATAATGTTTTAAGAGGACTTATTTCTGAGCATACTTGGTCTTGATGATGGAACTTTCTAGTTCCGAAACATGTAGGATTCTATAAAATAATTAAAGTTTATTTGTGGAGGAAGACTTGGGGTTTTTCTTTGAAAATTAAAGTAATAATGGATCTAGCGTTGCGAAAATTGTATTGGGGACAGTTAACGAAACTAGTGAATTCAGTAGACGATTTTTTAACGGACGATAGCGTGAGTGTGGACGATGTAGACGTGCTGTTTGAGCGAATTAAAACTGTTAATCTAATGTTGAAGGAGTTGAACGAAAAGTTAGCGCCTGAAGCGCCTACTTTTCAAGGGGAGCAGTTTGAGGAAGAATGTAAGAAAATAGTGGACTATGATGATAGCGCAACAAAAGCCCTGGCCCTTTTGCAGCGAAGACTTATATCAAAACAACAGCTTCACAGTGAATTGCAGAGAAACTTGGATGAAGCAAACACTGTGGTACCTCCAGTAAATTTCGTCAATAGTAGCAACTGCAATCGAAATATCATGCAGCATACATCGGTAAAATTACTTAGTTCTAGGAGCAGTACAGCGTTGCAATTCACGAAAATAAAATGCTTAATAATACAGCCAAACTTCGCTGTGATTTCGCGTTTCCTTTATCCGCAGGCAGGACTAGTATGTTCTTGTCTGTATTCAGGCTGCGGATAGCTTTCCTTTCCTTGTATGTCAGGTTGCACTGGAGATTTCGCAAATCGTAGAATCCTAGAGGTTTCATTGCGTATTTCCTCCGCAGTGGTTTGAGGTAATGTGCGTATGCTGGCTTCCACATTTGCTATGATGTCTTCGAATGGCAGGTCTTTCGGTGTTATTGCAAAATTGCCTCCTTTTCTTAAAACACTGGTTTCCGAATCAGTCAGAACGCGTTGGGTCAGGTTGACAACTGTGCGATCATTGCCTGTGGGGTTCGTAGTGTTCACTGGTTTCAAAGACTCAAACTTGTTTACCAGTTTCTTGGTTGTTTTCGCTAGTGTGGCTTCCATCACATCATACGTCATTCGGTCAATCTTGTCCCAGTCACTCCAGTGCATGTTGTTCGATAACCTTTGGTTAATCGATAGAAGATCCTTGGTTAATCGATAGAAGATCCTTGTCCTTGTCCCAACACCTAAAATCAGCATTTGAAGGAAATGGGTACTCCAAGCAGGAGATAAATAGAGCCATAAGACCGAAGCAACAGCGCACAAATAATAAGAAACCAGTACAGGTGGCAGGCAGAGCCCTTCTTTCCTATATCAAAAATGTCACAGATCGCATAGGACGAACGCTAGAAAGACACAACGTTAAGCCTATATACAAGCCCACAAGAACAATTCAGCAAAGTCTAAGATCGGCCAAGGATCCTAGGGCACCTCTTTGAAATGGCTGGCTTCTATAAAATTCCCTGCTCTTGTGGATCTGTCTATGTAGGAACAACCAAACGCTCTATCAACACCAGGGTCAAAGACCATAAAAGAAACTGTCAGCAGGGACAAATAGATAGATCAGCAATAGCCGAACACGTGCTTACACAAACAAACCATGTCATTCGTTTCGAACAGACTCAAGCATTGGATAGAACCAAACATTTTTACACCAGACTCCACATAGAAGCCATAGAGATACAGCAACACCACAACTTCAACAGAAAAGAGGAGGGCATGAACCTCAACAAAAGCTGGTTGCCAGTTCTTCGGAAAACAAAGACTCTTCCTTTCCGAGAACGAGACAAGGAAAATAGCGTAATACGAGCCACGCCCACAACTCTGGATATAAATAACGCAGGTCCAACAACGTCGAATCAAGTCATCGGAGGAACACGGAAGAGAACACTTCGTCCTCTACCACACCGCCTCTGAAGATGTTTATCGCAGCAGTAGACAAAACGTTAGGTAGAAATACTAATGGACCACGACATTATAGCCCGGAAAAAAACTTTTTTACTAAAAAATAACCTACCTATATTGTTATACTAGATAATTGAAGTTCTTCTCTTATTATCCAAATTCGGTCTTAATACAACACTTGTTTACGAACGAGGTATTTATTTTCTCCTAAGCGAGCGTATACGTGTAATTATTTCACATCACATAAGATTTTCTCATTTTCATATTCATTATAAGCTTCTTCCCTCTTCTCTTTCTTGTGCTGAAATCCTCATATCATTCTATCCTCAAGATTTTTCCACTTAGGTAGGGGAGAGTGGGGCAACTTCGACATGTTAAGGTTTGCAAGATTTTAAAAATTATTTGTATTTACAGAAATAAACACAACTTTATCTAAACATAGTGATAACATTTCTTTAGTAGCTAATAGGCATTTAAAACCAATATCATATAAATTGAAAGAGAAAAATATTTTTTTTTGCATCAATGTCAAATGACGAACTTGCCCTCCCCTAGGGGGCAAATTCGACAGCATTATTCTGATACAAATACCTAAATTTTATTTTCTACCTAAATCACAACAAAAATTAACTGCTCTTCTTCGTATACATCAGATCGTTTTTTTTTTTTTATAATCTCAATCCTAGAAACAAAAATAATAGTTCGACAGTGCCGGAATAACGATTGGCGAAGTTGCCCCACCCAAGCGGATTCTAGTAAAATATTTAAAAACATTTTACAGGAGCCTTTTTTACCGCCTAATATCAAATATTTCTACAAAAGATGGGTCAAAGTCACTCTGTAAAAATTAACTTGCGAAATAGAACGCTCTAACGGAACGAAAGTATTATTAAAGTAATAGCAATCCTTAGATCAGAAATGTAAAAACTCGATAATTGCGTTTTATGCGACAAATTGAGTAGCTACCTTCTCCAGACTTAAGGAGCAACTAACTGATGTCTGATACGTACGATGCATCCTCAAGCCAGTTTCGGAATTTCCGAATCAAACCGATTCCTAGTAAAGCGCGGTGACAAACTTGCCTCGCATGTCGAAGTTGCCCCACTCTCCCCTACTACATGATGTGTCAGATTTTTTGCCTGAATCGATTTGATTTTTCCATAAATACTGTACAATGCAAGACTTAGCTACATCTTTTTCCTTCTTCAAGTTCAACTTTAATAACATTTGTAAACTTTTTTATTTCTAAAAGAACGCACATATATTTCCAGGTAAGATAATAACTTGAATTTAATAGTTCAATGAAACTAGTTGCTGTCATATCTTCTACGTTTTCTATACATATTTGTTCTCTTATTTGGGTATATGTTTTAATTTGTGCGGTCATCTATCAGTTGTGAGTTGATAACACCACTTGTTCAAATTATCTTTTTCTATTAATCAATTTATTAGCCAACAGCATATCAACATTAAACATTTCTTGAATCGTTTTACCAATCCTGACCACACCATTTATATTTCACACTGAGGGGTTATCTGCCCGTTATCTGTTGGTATAGAACACATGCCAACTATCAAAAAAATATTAATTTCTAATAAATCGAGATTAATCCTAAAACGCATCCTTTTTTCAAAATCCACAAAGCTTTCTGTTTTTATTGAAAAAAAAAAACAAAGGACTATGTTATAAGGGTCAAAATATCTTCCTCGAAGGTAACATAACTCTAACTCAAACTCAAACTCACCATATGAAAAATAAAAGGTTTTTCGACTTTCCATGACTTAAAGCGGTAATAACAGTTGAAAGCAGAAGATTACGAATGAATACTATTGACCCTCAATATGCAATCGAGACGTAGACAATATACGATTCGGGAATAACCACACAAAGCAAAAATAGTGAAGACAAAAATGCTAATAATTCAAAGAAAATACTTTTGGGCCTTGAGAGCTTTTTCATTAGCTTATTATTAAGTGATAATTATACTTCTTTCTTTTCCCAAAGATTCCGCCGTAATTGCATGTCACTTTCAGTGAACACAAAACGGAAACGTAAAGTAATTGCTTTCACGAATTTTCCTTTGGTATATAGAATATTGCTCGAGATGACATTATTTTTGAAATTGAAAAATCTAGTTAAAATTCTTTTCGAATACTCCTTGAGGGCTATGTTCCGGAAATATCTAAAATTGACCTTGCGAAAGGTCTCATAATTTAATTTAATTTGGGCTGTAAAAGGACGAACTTTCGTATATTATGTGCTCCATATTTAGCATAAAGCCTAGTGACGCTGCATAAATCCATGCGCAATACTCTAAAACAAACAAAGACACGTTCCGTCCAGATTAGACGATGTTGACTCTGGAAATATATTGTCGGCCTCAATTTAAATTTATCACAATAGATTACGCTATGACGCTCATTTGGTTAGGCAAGATGAAATTGCATTTAAGTCCTCGTGCATAATAGCTTCAACGTTATTCAAACAAGGCTTTAGAGAAATTCACTCAACAAATGGTGGTTGTACTAAAGTTTAGTTTATTGTTGACTTTAACTTCAAACTTGCAAGCATAATTAGTTTTGTTGGAACCCTTGAACTTATTGGATATTTGTTGCTGGGTGAAACCAGCTATTTATTAACAATACACCATTAAAAATAGGTGATATTAAAAAAATTACAGTATGTGCTTTAAACAATTATTTTTTTTGTAATTAATTCACCGTCCCAACAACATTACTGAAACCCCTAAATGCCAAACCTCTATTTGACTTGGTTTTTGAAATAATCTGTCACAAAACACAGCTTTTTTTGTTAAAATGTCTGGAAATTACGGTCTCTTATTTCAGAACAGGCTTTAGAAAAATGTTCAATATTTCCTTCCTGGGCATATCAGCCCCCTTATAAATCTTGGATACATAACGCATTATCACATTTTTCTAAACCGGGACCGTTACCATACATTTCAAGAAAAAAGTTATGCTGCCATATTTCAAAAACCAAGTCGAATGGAAGTTTGGCATCCAGGGATTCTAGTTAATTAGAATAAAAATAAAAAAAGACTTTCATTTGAAAAAATTTAGTTACATACGGCATCTTAGAAACGGAAACTTGGCATCATTGAAAGTATCACCATTAAATCGGGCAATCTCAAAATTCGCCCGGTAGGAAATTTGTACATTTTTCCTAAGCGCGTTCTGAAAATATTATACCGTTTCCATACATAACGACAACCCTGTATACATTTTTGACATAATGGATAGATATTTATTATGTTGTTACGATAAATTTATCATTTACGTAACATGTTCCATTTCTTCTTATTTTCATTATAAAGTTGTATTTTTGCCATTTCAGAATCAGTAAGTAATCTAAAAATATCCACAAAGTTCAATATAATACCAGTACTGCCATCTATCCATCATGTGCATAAAATACAAATATCTATTCTTATTAAAGGAAGAAGGAAGGTGCCATCTAGTATCTGATAGATTTATTTTTCAAAATATGATTTTAATTATTTTGCATTTGACATTCATTTGTATTTTCATTTAAAGAAATTATATTTATCTCAATTCTAGCAAATAGATATATTTCTGTCTTTCTCTAACTTCTGATTCTGAAATTATTATTTTTGGCCTAATGACCTAATTAATTAGCGATTTTTTGTTTTTAACATTTATTATTATTATTCTCTTTTATTCCACGTGGTTTTTCATTGTGAAGTGATATGGTCTTTTGAGTGTAGTTTTCTGATAGGTTGATCTGGTTAATACGCAGTTAAGTATAAAAAAACACAAGATTGGTTTCCTATAGGGTTTGGTTTCTGAAACGGTCTCCTTCTCTGGCAGTAGTTTTGCATACAAATTTTCATTTTTATAATTTCTCCATCACATTTTTAGATTCTCCCTTATAATTTTTCAATTTACTTTTGACATCAGGACATATCACTGTTGAGTTTTTACCTGATAAATCTTATCTTATCTATTTTTGAAATATAAATACTATATTTTAATTTTTTATTTAATTGTGGGCCTCCATTTTGTGTGAGTGCCGATTGGTTGTTCCACGTTTTTTCTGAGGTAAGTCAATTCAGATTTTTGGGCTTATAAATAGGTACTACTGCTCTGGTTTTCAGAATCAATTAATAGTGTGGGATTATTGGACCATTTGCTGTGAATAGAGTCGGTGAAAATCAAATTTGTGTGCCCTCGAAGAAAAGAGTGTTGAAAAAGGGTGTAATTTTTTAAAATAGAAATCCAGACAGGTCAAAAAAATTCATTTAAAAAGTTTTAATTAAAACATCTCAAGAATTTTGACAGATTCTGGATTTGATTGATTTCACCCTTAGGTTTATCTTGTAGTGCTTGTGGTGGCTACCTTAAAAAGAAAAATTTGTCTATTTGGGGGAGAATCTAGAGATTTAATTTCTTAATTTTTTTATCTGATTTTGTTTTTATTTTTGCCTGTTAATGGTCACGTTCACCAGATACAAACGTTAGTAAACGCTTTGCGATTGTTCTGCTGAACGCTACGTTGAATTTGTGTTGAAATCAAACATGTTTTGCAAACGGTCGCCATTTTTGCAAGCATGATTTCAGAGTGTTTATAATTTTCAACGCTGTGTTTTTGTGTGGTGACCTGTCATTCAGAAGGTGACGTTCTATAATTGAAAAGTTGAATCGTTCTGCAGAACCAAGAGTTTACCCAACGTATTCTGTTGGTATTTGTTAACTGTTTACAACCCGTTTTGGTTCTGGTGAACGTAGCCATTGCTACTGCCAGAAAAGCAGCACTCTGCTTAACTTGTAACGAGCATTTTAATTTAATCTTGCTGTTATTATGTATTTTTATATTATATTATTCAATTGTATTTTTTTTAAAATTAAAATATATATATATTTCCAATTTGCAATAGTTGCTCATACCTGATTCTGTTAAAAAGGTGTCTGCACAACAATGGTTTTATAATAAACTAATTTCATATTATTTTTTTTCTTTGCAAGACCAAGACACTCACTTTTTGGCCGAATTCAGGGATTTAATATTCCAAATATTGGTGAACCTGATACTGCCTTATTCTTTTCTGGGTACCTACGACCGAAGACACATTAACAAATGCAAGGAATAAGTGACAAGAGACAAAAATATAATACCACGTGTATCATTGCTATAACCCAGAATAAATGGATACAGGATACAATTTACTTTCCACGCCAAGATACAATATCCCGATTTTTTGGTATTTTGTATCTGTCACCTGTACCTTGTATTTGTCATTGTGTTTTCAGCCTACTGGACATAAATATCACTATTTGGAGTCTGGATCAGCTGGAGTGACGTCAAACCAGCAATCTATCCTCTTCCTGGATACAGAAAACAACACGAAGAGCTTCAGTTCACGAAAGTGAAACCCCAACATCCCTTGAAGAGCTCCGGATTGGAAAGGTACATTGTATCAGAGTCACCAGAACAACCAAGCTGTCAACTGTCAAATTTTGAAGAAAGTAACATTCTTATTACATTGTAAACAAAATAAAATTATTGTTTGTTGGATTTTGAGTGGTTTCATTCTCACATAAAGGGGCTACACGTTATCTTAATTTTTTTTTAAATTCTACGACCCTATAGGTTCTCTTATCTTAAAGTTCCAATAACGAGTTTTATTTGTAACAATGTGCAGGTGAACTACCTTAAATCGCTATGGAAAAATATGACGGTGTTATACTTCGCCGGAGAATAACATTTATACGCCGTTAAAGCTAGAAGTCATTAAAGTAGCACTTATACCTTGATGAACAAAATGATCACAAAAATTACTGTATGACGTTTGAAAATATTTCCAAACGTCATAATATAACAGTAATTTATCGCATTTTTGACAGTAATGTGATACATAACTGCATTCAAAATTGAGTGGTAAAGTGCCATTTTACCAAGATAGCAACCTGTTCTTTGATGACATGTCAAAAGTGAAAACTTTTTTTTAACGATTTGAAGACAAAATGCGATAAAATAGTGTAAGCAACGCGTTTGCAAAGGGTTTTACTAAACTAGTTGCTTAATATACTATTATGTGATCATTTTGGCAAGGTAAAAGTAAAGTGCCACTTTAATGACTTCTAGCTTGAGTGGCGTTTAAATGTTATTTTCCAGCGAAGTATAACACCGTCATGTTTTCCGATAGCGATTTAAGGCAGTTCACCTGTACATAAAGGTATAAGTGCTTAAGTCCGTATTACATTTGTGTATTTTTTCGAGTATTCATTCATGTAGTTCAGGGTGACAACCGAAAAACTTCAAACGTAACATAAATCAGCATTATGAAAAACAAAATAATGTTGGCAACCTGAACTACATGAATAAATACACGGAAAAATACACAGATGTATTAAGGGTATTATAAAGGTGATCCTTTCAAATATGAATGTCATAATTTAAATTAAAAATTGTGCACTATTTGGAATAAAAATCGTTTGAAAATAAAATAATGTATTTCACTCGGAGTTTATTCCTCATGTGCCCTGCATGGATTTGCTTTGCTCGGCCTTCATTTTCATGCGCGTCACGTAAGTATTACTTATACTCCTAATAAAATAAATATCTCAGTTGAATAAAAATTCTCACTTTCTCTCATAACTTGTTCGATCTTCTCGAAATGTGAGTACATAAATTAAGCACGTGCAATTAACTAATTATTGTCGCACTGTTATATGAGATTAATAATTGATTTTGTAGATTTGGACAGATGCATGCACTGTAGGTTCCAGCGTGGCAGTCAATATTGGTATGAGAATAACGGATTTAATCTCTCCCCAGTTGAGCAGCGCCTAATAATGTATTAAGCTAATTTTCATGAAATAATTCTAATTTTGGTAAATATTTGGGTTTTATAACGTATTTGTGGATTTGATAGTCAATAAATTTTAGTTTTGTTTGACACACATAAATGTAATAGTTCGTGTATATTCGTGATTATATTTTATATTAGTACCAATTTTTAATTTAATATTTTTCCTAATTTTTGTCTCGTGGTTAAATTATCCACATCTAGTGATTGGAACCCTGTAGACATTTTTTGCTCAATGTTTATCGTGTGGTTTCTTGGAACATGGGTTTTATTTATTGTGTGTTGTATTTAAGACTCTTCTCAATCTGTGTCATACTTTTATTTATCATGGATCATCTACATATTATTAGAAAGTATGTTTTTTTATTAAAGACAAAACCCCAAGTCATAAACTTAGTAACTATGTTGGTAAAAAAAAACAGACAATAAATGTCTTGAAACGTAAACCAATCTATGGGGGGGCATAAGTCACCCTGGCAGCCTTCTAAACAGTGCATGCGTCAGTCCCACCGCTCTCGCTCGGATTTTACGTGCTTGTCGACCTCGAGACGGCACCCCGCCACGTTTCTGCTCGAAGGCTGCCAGAGCTGGGACTCTGTAACGAATAGAGATATTATCTCTATGGACGTCTCTTCTCTATTGATTTTGACAAGAGAGAAGAAGACACCAAGTGCGATAGCGACAGGGATAAAGATTTCTATCCGTTACAGAGTTCCAGCCTAGGTGACTTATGCCCACCCCTGTATATAATGGCCACCAAATAATGGTGGGTATCTGGATAAGTCTTAATTCATAATGGTTTTGACGTTGTAGTAATTTGGTAAGTTTTATGTTTCTCTCAGAGATGGTGTGGAAAATGCTGCTGAATCTTTACATCTGCCAATTAGGCTCTCCAAACCAAGTGATTTTTCAATATGGCGAGCGTGGAAAATTTGACGTTTCTTTGTTTATCTTGAGTTTATTTGGAATATTTTCAAGCTAATTGCAGTTTACTTTGTTATAATATACTTCTTGAGATGCAGAGTGAATATTTAAAGACTTATATGCAGGAAAATTAGGATGTGGGCGAACGGTTAGTTTGAAAAAATGTCCAGTTGAAATTTTTACCAACAGTTTTCACATCAATGGCCAAATGAAGGCCTACAAAAGCTTAGATTCTTACAAGTATTTTGAGTCTGGCTTCATTTCAGATGCAGGAACAGTGGTAGTGAAAAATTTTCACGTTTTAATTGGAAAATTTTAAAACAGAGGGCAATGAAAAAACTGAAAAAAGCCTGACATCATCCTTGTTGAAACGACTTCTACAATTAACTACAAGACACGTTTGTGGCATTTTTAATTGGATGAAACACTAATGAGGTCAATTAAATAAAAAAATACTCAGAGTTCATTCACAAAACAACCACAAAATGCACTTCAAAAAGCTTTAAATGCCATACACTCATATACGGGATAATGAACTTCCGCCCACAACGCACTTTTTGACAGGTCGTTGGAATGCCTTATTGCCGAGCTTTTTCAAAATTCCAAGATGGTTGGACAGAAATGGTGGCACTTCAGCAGTCTTTGCTCAAATTGGGGTTATAATAATTTTCTTTTAACTTTGTATGAGACGAATACTCAATTTCTTCTCTAAATGATTCGAGCACGTTCATTTTGTCTCGTGTTTTAGTAAATTGATAAATAAACCCACTTCTAACTAAGCATAGAAAAAGTTTTCGTGTACTGGTAGACAATAAACTGAATAAATTATGAGTCTGTGTGTGTTTATTGTGGATGTGCTTGACATTTTGGGCTTGTTTATTTATATTGTAATTCTGTTATTTGATTGTTATATTATAACTCGTCAATATGAATTTATTTATAGACGAAAAGGAGAACGTAAGCCAGTATAGTTCAACATTTTCCCATAATGTTTTTTATTTATAGACATAATCGACACTATAGTTGATTCAAATCCAACCGGCAGTAGTGACATTCAAAAACCTTAATTGTAAACAAACACCAGCCTTCCTATTGGTTGAAACACCCTACCACGATCAGTGCGCATGCACGGAGGACATTTGATAGGTTGTAATGAAAATGACCAGTTAGTGTCATTACTACGGCTTGGATTTGATTCAACTATAGGTATGTTTATACGCTCAACCCACATTTTAATTTTTTTTTATTGAGAAACAGAGACTTACAATTTGCAGTGGCCCTTTGGACGACCCTTTCGACGTGATCTTCTCAGGTCAGTTTGGTGTTGGGGGTACCGTCGTGGCTGGCAGGGTAGGTACTTCCAGTGGTATGTGCTTCCAGCCACGACGATGAGGAGATCGTCTGCATAGCCTTGGGTGTACATACTTTCCTCGATTAGAGTGCGAAACTTTAGGCACCTCAGCAAGGGCGATAGTACTTCGGGCAGCCTCTGGCCCCGGTTGAGCTGATCTTGGTATTTCCAATCGGGCCTGTTATAATTCTGCTTTCAAGCATGAGACGGATCCATTTGACAATAATGTATTCGATGCCAAATCTTTCTGCGGCCTCCTTTAATCGACTCGAAGGACGTATTATTAAATGCTCCCTCGATGACTAGAAATACGCCCAGAGCCAGTGAAACATCCCATGCTGTAGTTTTGTCACAGGGGTGTAAAGAGCCGTTTCCGTTGACATTGCGGTCCTGTAGGAGCGTTTGCATGCAAGGGCATTGTTCCACTGTCCTAATGAATGTGTCCACCAGTTCTCCAGCGTTTTTAGAAGTAACAAGAATAGTCTGATGGGTAGTCTTAACCTTTGCCGCTTCCTAGCGATATCGTCCTGGCCTGGGGATGAGGGAATCTTTTGGAGATTGGCAGCTTCTAGAAGCTCATCTACGTTTTCGCAGAACGTCCTCCAAGATTATTTTTTGGACTTTACTATAAGATACTTGTACCTACGCTGAGACTGCTTGTTGCTGCCGCAGTTCGCTAAAGGTTTAGACCGTAGCCCACAGCCGACAGCTTCGTTAATATGCAGCAGTGATTACACTGCGTACAAATTCGGCTGTTCTTTCTACTTGCCTTAGGCTTAAGTGCTTATTGATTCTAGAAGGCAAAATAAATATTTTCTAGCTATAATAACTATTCGAGAGTATGAACAAAAATCTCATATGCATCACAGTTCGTACCGGACGCGTATTTACGTTCTATACCAATATACAGATGGATTCCATTCTATAAAGTAGTATCATATCTGTGAAACGCACGTATGTTTACTTCAAATTATACCGCGATACAGATGGACGACAACCTATAACATAGTAGGATATGAAGTTACAATACATGCCTTTTTCTACTCCAAATCATACCACGATTCCAAATTAATAACTACTCAATCAATTAATAGTTATTTATATTACTAGTGCGGTATGAGCTTCATTACAATAACGAGTGGGGAATATTGCCAAGACGAGGTCGTAGACCGAGTCGTGGTAATCACACGAATGGTGTAATGAGCGTTACCGTACGTGTGATATACAACATTTTATGTACGACCCAGATTTTTTTCATATATTCGAAATGGTTTTAATTTTTCACAAAAGATTATATTTATAATTTTTGATAAATGAATTTTAAAAAGTGCCGTTTTTCAATAAAAATGAGCTACGTAATGAGCTCTCATTACATCACTGAGTGATGTAATGAAAGTTTATTACATCACTGAGTGATGTAATGAAAGTTTATTACATCACTGAGTGATGTAATGAAAGTTCATTACATCACTGAGTGATGTAATGAGCTCATTACATCACTAAGCATGATAATGCAACTTATTACGTAACTCAAACAGGCTAAAATGAGTTACGTAATAAGCTCTTACAGTATAGGTCGTACATAAAAGTAATTTATCTCTATTTTCTATACGCCACTTTCAAGCTAACAAAGTTACATTACAATGTTTCAAAAAACAAAACTTATACTTTGTAGGTAGGTACTATAAAAGCTAATTAGATTTTTGATTACTTTGATTTGATCCAATATTCGTTTCTAAATTCCTCGAACACTTTTTTTAACAATGCCGCCTCCGAGTTTTGATGGCCTACCAGCCTGAATTCTTTTTGAGCCTGTAGTTAGCCCTGCTCAATTTTGGCATCACATCCTTTTTTTCCTTATTGGAGTGGGACAATTTTTAATTTCTGCTTCATAGTGATGTTACACACTTTATTGTACTCAAACTTTTTCAGTAATGGGTAAGTATATCGAACAATCCAGTTTGTTGAAGTGCCAATAACGCCAAAATTGTGAATCCAATCGTCACACCATTCACTATTTGTCACCTCTTTATGATGATCCTTGCTTCTTATAATAACACTATAGATATCAGTGGCGGCTCGTCATGGTCTCCAAGTAAAGGTGGGCGACAAAAATAAAAAAACAGCAGTGGGCGATTTTTTTTTACATTCTCAAGGTCGCGGCCTTTCCAAATATCGTATTAAAAGTTTTTTTAATTTTTCCATTTTTTCTCCAGGGTGGCGGTGCCCACCTTGCCCATATGAACGAACCGCCACTGATGGATATGCGCGTGAATCTTTTGGGTTGCAGTGTAGCCAGATTGTATCGTTGCAAAAAAAATGTAGATAATACAAATCGAATATTATACCATTAAAAAAGTGATATAGTGTCGATTCAGTCAGTCGTCAGCAAAAATAAGCCCAACTGTTTAGAATTTTATTTTTAGGCATGCGGTATTTTGTAACGAGTTTAGTCGCGCGATCTTACGAAAGCGTAACACGGAATTAACTATTTCTGCGTTACGTAATACGGAATTTACTATTTCCGCGTTACGTAACTCAGAAATAACGTTGAAAAAATAAAAAAATATATACGTGCCCCTGTTTGGACGTGCTCAAAAATTAGCAACAACTTGCTTCGCTGCAGTTCGCATGCTGGAACGATAGACTACGGTGTGATCGACTGCTACTCTAGTTCGCGCATGTGCAACCAACACCTTTTTGAATCTATGGTCGTTGAAATATATGTGGTCTACAATCGTAGACCGCGCTCCTAACGTAGGGCTAATCAACAGGTTTGTATTTCAACGCTTATTACCTATATATATTATATGTTAGAATAGGACAGATTGGGTAATCGGTGACGTCAGGAAAGACCGAACAGCTGCGGCTACGAACTAACCTTAATATGGATCATAGCCTTGATTTGTTTTGCCAGTTTTCGGCATGTTGATGAAAATGCCAATGGCAACGCCAGTCAGGAAGAAGTGCGTGGTGTTTGAATTTTTAATTTTGTCAATTTGTCATGTTGTTTGTCATTATTTCTAAAAATAATACAGAAAAATCGTTGAAAAAGTGTTAAATAATTTATATCCTACTGAACTATTAAAACCATATAATACCTTGGTTACGATAATCATAAACAGGGTCTTAACTCCCAAGGGAGTTAAGGATTTTCATAACTCCCAAGGGAGTTAAGGAAGGGAGTTAAGGATATCATAACTCCCAAGGGAGTTAAGGATTTCCATAACTCCCGCTTTTACCTTGAATAGGTAACACTTTGACAAAAAATAGAAATTTTGATTTATGGCTTATTCCTTTATAAAAATAGACAGAATACAGTAAATTCAGTAGGATATAAAATTATCTATGTACCACGGGAATTATCAGGAGTTAATACCCACGGGCAATTGGTGTCCCTCGGGCCGGAGGCCCTCGGGACACAAACGTTGCCCTGGGGTATTAACACCTGCATAATTCCCTTGATACATAAATAACTATTATTCACCCTCGGTGTTTTATCATATATGTATATATTGAATCACATTATGTGGACACTTTATTTTGTTTTTGTACAAGCGCAGAGAAACTGAAAGTACCGAAAGGACAAACTAGAATAAATAAAAATTTTGGAATACTTGAACTAGCATTTATTGGCGTAAGCAAGATGAAAAAAATATTAACACTTTGATCTTTGATTGCAGATTACGCCACCGCCAAGAAAGGGCGTCACCAAAAGATAACCCAGAAGCATTTTTAGAAAGCCAACAAAAGAAGGTCAAGGACAAAGTCCAGACTAGAGCTCGAAAGGAAGAATAGGCTGTAAAAATAATTTAGGATTGGAGTAGAAGAGTGATCACTTGGTTCGTAGGATTGCTTACACGGAGAGGGCATGTCAACTGGTAAAAGTATAGGGTTTAATATTAAGCGAACGTTATATTTACGCTAACTGAATAAGAACGATACAACCACGACATCGGTATCCGTTGTAATCGATCACTCATCGAAAATACCAGAGCCCAGGGAGTAGATTACCCCGGAGAGCTCAGGCCGTTAGGAACTCCTCAGAAAAACCAGAGCCTAGGGAGCTTAGCGGTTTCACTCTGGCGGATCGTTACGGCCCTTATAAGAGCCTAAGATACAGCCCTACACCCTACGAACCATGTGATACATTTTAGTGTCGGTTGGGTAAGCCCGTATAATAGAACATAGACTCTCTAATATACGATTAGTATCTTATACGTGGTGTTTTTCCTGGTGTTCCCCTAGCAACCCATCCCTAGACACAAGACCTATGTGACCAGATTTTTATTCAACTGGGTCAATTCAATTTTATCAAAAAAGACTATGTTTTACTGTCCAAAACCCTAATTATTTCTAGATTGATAAAATTTTATATTTGGCACTACGAACAATTTACTAGAGCTGAGCGAAGCAAAAAAAAAGGTATTCCTCTACGAAAAAAGTATTCTTTGTTCGGTAAAAAAATTCACTCCGGGGTATTCGTAGAACCCTATAACCTTTCGAGTTTTTTCCCCCAAGGTTGATTAAATGGACTCACTTTTTCAATTCCTATTTGTTGTGTTTTTGTCAAAGGATTGTCAAGAATTATTCTGGAAAATGTTTTACTTGTGTTAACTTATTGGAGAATTTTATAAAAATGTAGGTTCGCAGTTTTTATTATCATCTTTTATCGGGACTCTAATAATAAATTAAAGAAACACGCTAAGAATTTTATTTTTAAAATAGCTAACAAACAAAAGCCAAAGTCGGTAACTTAGGGCTAAATGCTATATCTATGTATATGAAGTAAAAGTAAACAAAATAGAATCATTAACAAAGTGTAATTTCATGACTGCTCCAAGCTTGTATCGGTATATTTTTATCTTAAGCAAACAGTTTTTTAGCAAAAGACTGGAATGGCTAAAAATAAAGTTTCTAGTAAAATAAAGACGTGACGTCGTGATATTTTTTATGTGAACCCTTGTACAAAAGAAATCTAAATACTTATAGCTTGAATAAGTTTTTAGGCTATAAAGGGACTATCGTATCCATTCAAATATTGGTACTCGGCACCTATTTGTATTATTTTAAAGTCCCTCGTTTAGTTATGACAAAAATATGGCTTCTATCTAAACCTCTTTAATAGAAACGTCAAAACTTTTTTTCCAGAGTTGTCGAGAAACACCTTTTTGTTACACCCAATTTGAATTTAAATTACCGAGCAATTTTAGAAAGCAATTTTCATGTCGGGGTGTATTTTTAGAGCAAAACGTATCCCCCGAAGTCAATCTTAAATCTATAAACATTTCCCGTTGCGTGCTTTTGAAATAAAAACATTGGGTCATGTGCAATTCACTGATTTCCCTACCTGATATTGGGACAAGGAATCTTAAATAAAAGAGAATATTCCCTTCCACTATTTACTGCCTGCCTCTTCAATACCGAATGCACTGCCTGCCTCCTCAATACCGAATGCTCTGTCAGCGCATGCGGTATCCTCACTCAGCCAAGCGTCAATCTTCATTATATCACGTCGTACACCACATATCTCCCACACATGCTCCAATATATTTTTAATTTAACTTGATAGTTAATGTAAGAGAGTAATATTAAATTAACACAATAACGGAATAATATGTTCAACCCTCAGAGTAACACTACATAAATAGAGAGGGCAAGTCATTCATAAAATCGTTTGGTTTCTGCGGCCAACAATCCTAAACGACAATAGTGAATTAATGAATGAACTACATGAAGTGGGGATAAGATTGCGGACAATGCGGGCCAATTACAAACAAAACCCGTTTGACATTTCTTACTATGAATACTAGAGCGCATTCGCAATTATGGTCGGGCTTGCATCCTTCTTTATCTGGTTATCTTAACAAAGATAAAACGATTCAGGTGGGCGTTCCCAGACGAATACAACCAGGTTCCGAGATTTTAGGACGTGTTGCCACTTTCAGCTAGCACAAATTCTTATTCAAATTTTATTGTGATAATAGATTATTATTTTATATAATAATTATTCCTATTCACTTTTGGAAAGCACCGCGATATTTTGTGTTATAATTGTATATACATACCTATCTAGGTTTTTATAATTACAATATATTCTTTTCAATTTCCAATTCAATTTTCCCTGCAACTTAGGATAATTTATAAATATGGCACATCTACAGTAAGTGTCCGCATGTGAGCTTAGAATGGGAGTCAATGTTTGGGGCATTTTTTAATCATAATAAACCTATCTATTTCATGTGTTAATCTGAGTTTCAACCTTTAATATCTCTTAGATCTATATATTATTTATAGGGTTATAATTATACAAAAGGTTGTGATGTAGCGTTAGCCTTCCACAGTCCGGGGCATACCCACTAAACTAGTTAGCCGCTTTGCCCCCAGAAACCAATATCCATGAGAGGCATCAAGTTCGGTACTCACTTTCGTGAGTAGTTACCACAACTCAAGTAATACATGCTTTTGCCTTTCAGCCACGAACCCTGGAATCGGGATCGGGGTTTCCCCCTACTAGTTTTCGGAACACCCCAGTCATCCATTACCCAGATATACTGGGATACAGTAGATATTAGGGGTCTTTCGCCCGCGCCAACAAGTGAGACTACAGATCTTACTTAGGTTACACCTTCAACCTCTCGGCCGTACCCGGGTACACGTTTGACCGGACGAGTTATGGTTCGAAGTAAAGCCCATCAAGCTGGGCTCATCGAACTTTCAGCCAGATTTACTGGAACCATTCGTAGAGTTCCCTTCTTGTTACGGAGGACAAGATGATACCGCTATCATCTAAGAGGCTCAGGAACTTTGCCCAAAATCCTGGGATCGTTCGAGAGCTCCTCCCTCCTTGCCTCATCGTAAGAAGGTAGACACAGCGGTTCGGTGGGTGTTAACAAAATTACACCAGCGAACGAGCCTGTAGGAAGGTTAGCATGTTATTTATTAGTACATGCTGTGATATATGTATATTAATAGGACGGGAACTTGTTGCTGGTCTTGTTAGCATTATTGTCTAGTCTAGTCTAGTCAAATCTTAGGATATCTTGTAGCTCCATTATCTCATTATAAAGTTTATTTAAATTATATTATTATGGTTTATTTAATTAATTATGAACAACCATAATTAACATGGCGCAGTCGTGAGTCGAGTGGAGAAAAATAAGTTCTTGTGAGTTGAAATAAGAAATCAAGTGAAATAAAGATAACCATGGGAGATAGCAGAGGTGTAGCCCCCATGCAAATGTCTGGAAATGTTGCAGAAAATTGGAAAATGTGGAGGTCTCGCTTTGAGAACTATTTAATAGCAAGTGAAATCAATAAAAAGGACGAATCCATCCAATGTGCTCAGGCTCTGCATTTCATAGGTGAAGAGGGCTTCAAAGTGTACACTACTTTTCAATTTGCAGACAATGAAAAAAATAAACTGCAATTTTTATTAAATAAATTTGAAGCACATTTTCTTCCAAAAGAAAATCTGATATATGAAAGGTATAAATTCTTTTCATATAAACAACTCCCTGGACAAGCGTTAGATCAGTATGTTACTGAAATAAAGAAAATGGCAATGAAATGTAAATTAGGAAAGCTACAGGACGAGCTAACCAAAACTGTTTTGATCTGTGGAGTGAACGACTGTTCCATTAGAGAAAAACTCCTTCAAGAGGATGACACGGTAAGCCTTGACAAAGTAATCGAAAAATGTACAATTTTAGAGATATCTAAGGAGCGAAGCGAATCAATGGCAGGTGGCTTCAATAGTATGTCCTCAGGTATGTCAGTAGATGTTGTGCGAAAAAAACAATTTAAGAAAAAAGGCGTAATTCAAGAGAAAAAGCAGGACAATACAAAGAAAATTAATGATTGTTCCAGATGTGGTATGTCTCACCCAATAAATAAGTGTCTGGCTTTTGGTAAGCAGTGTAATTTTTGTCACTACAAAAATCATTTCGAGTCCAAATGTATTAAAAAGAAAAATAATAACAGCAAATCTAGGGAAATAGTTGAAGAAGTAAATGAAATTCGACCACTTCCTAAATACTCAGATAATTTAGAACAGTCTGTATTTATAGGTTCTATAAATCATTTAAACTCAATAAATAATGAATGGATAACAAATTTAGATATAAATAACAAAAATATTAAATTGAAAATTGACACAGGCGCAATGGCAAATATAATACCTTTTAGTATTTTGAAAAGTTTAGGTTTGTCCTATAAAATTATAAATAAAACAGAAATTAAATTAAAATCATACACTGGTGACGAATTGAATGTATTAGGGAAATGTAAATTAACATGTTTTAAAAATGATAAATTATATGATTTAGAATTCTTTGTGGTGTAACGTTTTCTTGGCTAATAAGCTACCTTGTTTTGCTTTAGTAGATATGATTCCATATAGAACTACAATGAAATAAATGAATAAACAACTATCTTTTTTGTGCCCAGATTTTGTTACCTTGAGTGCTGCCTTCTACTAGAAGTTTTTTTGGTTCAGGTTTGCAAGTTTGGTTAATTGATCTAGGAAGGGCCCGCTGTTATTGATTAGAATCTTAGGAAAAGGAGTTAGTACCATCACCATCTCTGTTTTCAAATCCAATCAATAATCTGAGGTTATGATAATAATTGTTTTTTTTTTTGTACTCTTTGACTTTTCATTTCCATCATGTCGTTGAACAGCTGTTTTGTCTAGGCGTTTTCTTTAGACCTGTTCTACCTTTTGATATATGTTCTATAGGCACTTTTCAACATTCACCAGTCATTTTTTACACCACCGATTCTCAGTTCGTACTTTTGGGGTGAAACTGAACACGTCCTTTTCTATAATTTTCTTCAATGTCAAAATTAGAAGTTTGACAGAAGAAAGTCTTTTTCCGAAATCTAAATTCTAAATGAAGAATCTGCCCTTTTCATCTGCGACCTCACGCTAGGTAGTCGTCCGGTCTCGGGCCTCGGCCCTAATTGTTTTTGGGGCGAGACTTTTTGGAATTTTGTGCCAGGGAGCTCAAGTTTTAGACTAATTTCTTGCTGATAATTGTCTAGAGTCGTCCCTTGGTCATTTTTGGATTCTGTTTCGGTAAGTTTGAGATTTTCTTCAGGAAATATTAACCTACAACACGTGTTCCATTTTTTTTTAATAGGACTGTTCCGAGCAGCATTTGGAAGTTTAAGACTTCACCTTTGGTCTAGAGTATCCCTCAATTTGAGGTAAGATTATTTCTAATATTTGGGGCTCGATTTGTTTTTTTATGCGAACATCGTTATAGGGTCCTAGTCTCAGGCTATAGTTGGACAATCCTAGTCTCAGGCTATAGTTGGACAATCCTACTCTTATGCTATCGTTGGACAATCCTACTCTTAGGCTATAGTTGGACAGCTCCTAGAAAGAAATTCTAGACTAGATCTAGATTGCCCTTAGTTGGCTTTGGTAGCCTCCCTTTAGCAACCCTCTTGGTAGCACTCTGGTAGAACCACGTCGAGTTCTACGTTAAACAGATACAACGTGGATAGGACTCATGACTCACTTACCATACCATAGTCTATCTACAGTGAGACCAAACCTGTAGATAATCTCCCTTCAAAACTTCTGGAGTTACACATACATTTGAAGATAACTAACACTTGTATCCCATGTAAGTTACACCTTTTACTATTTAGGCAAATCCTATGTAAATCACTTGATACTAAATCAGGTTCGGTAAGTGCCCGTTAAATAAAATTCTAGAATTTTACCCTGAGGTTGCCCTAACTATAACTTTCACCTTTCTGTGTTTAATTTGCCTGATGGTAAAGTGTAACCCATACTGAATTTTTCTTATCTCTCACAAGTGTAAATACCAAAAGGTTTTTAGTCATGTTTATTTAAAATTCATATTTATATGTGCATTATTTACATTCATTCTTTTGATAATCAAATATTTATAAATTGGTACAAGCCATAATGTATACACATTTTTAACAACGTCCTGGCTATCCCTATTCATTATTGTTATTGTTTTTTTAATAAAGAAGCCAGATACATTATTGTACCTAATTAGTTGTTTTATTGATAAGCTCTCCAATTGCACAGGTTTTGTTTAAACATCATTAGGTTATCTTCCTAGTTAAGTCACCATTAACTTGGTGGCGCCCAAAGGTAAGATGTATACAAGGAACCCATAGACCCATGGCCTCCGAACTGAAGCTGACTAGCCGTAGCAGTATAATTAGGCAATTGCCAAAATAAGTACGTTATAGTGGTAAAAGGTAATACTCCAGCAATTTTGGGATTGGCTGCATGTGTATCTTTAAATTTGATTAAACGAATTGATCATGTAAATTTGAAAGTTGACGAATATTCAAAGTTACTAAATTCATTTGGTGATATATTTATAGGAACAGGGTGTATAAATCAAAAATATTCCATCAAATTAGAAGCCAACAGCCAAGCAGTCGTTCATCCAATCAGAAGAGTAGCTTTTCCTTTAATGGAACCATTAGAGAAATGCCTAAATGAATTGTTAAATGAAAAAATTATAGAGAAAGTAGAAGGCCCTTCTGATTGGGTAAATGCATTGGTCTTGGTAAGAGAGCCAAATGGCAAATTAAGAGTTTGTTTGGATCCCAAGGATCTTAATAATGCAATTAGAAGAGAACACTGCAAAATTCCTACTTTTGAGGAAATTGCGAGTAATTTAGCTGGTGCGACCATTTTTAGTACGCTTGATGCCACAAATGGATTTTATCAGATACCTTTGGACGAGGAGAGCTCTAAATTATGTACCTTCGGGACGCCCTTTGGTAGGTTTAGATTTTTGAGGCTTCCTTATGGCGTTAAGTGTGCACCAGAAATATTTCAAGATCGGTTTAGGAATATTTTTGGAGTAATTGAAGGTGCTGATATCTACATTGATGATATCATTATATGGGGTAAAAATAAAATCGAACATGATAAAAGAATAAAGAAAGTTTTAGAGGTAGCTAGAGAGAACAATGTTAGGTTTAATTTAAATAAGTGTAAGTTTGGACAAAAAGAAATTAAATATATGGGGCATGTTATTAATGTTGAAGGAATCAGTCCAGACTCTTCTAAAATTAAAGCGATTTCTCAGTTACCTAGACCCAAAAATAAACAGGAAATACAACGATTGTTAGGAATGCTTACTTATGTAAGTAGATTTATAAAAAACTTTTCTGATAAAACTGAACCTTTAAGAAGTCTTTTGAAAAAAAATATTGAATTTATTTCGGACGAAAAAAAAGAAGAAGCATTTTCAAATTTAAAAGAAGTTCTTACTACTAAACCTGTTTTACAATTCTTCAATATAAATAAATCTACTACCATCTCGGTAGATTCGTCAAAATCAGGGGTAGGGGCTTGTCTTTTACAGGAAAATCTTCCTTGTACTTATGCCTCGAAAGCACTAACTGAAACGCAGACACGGTATGCACAAATTGAAAAAGAATTATATGCCATATGTTTTGGTTTAAATAAATTTTATCAGTATGTATTCGGAGGTAGAGTTATTGTGGAGACAGATCATCAACCATTAATCTCAATTTTTAAGAAACCATTAAACAAATGCCCTGCAAGGTTGCAAAGAATGTTATTACAAATTCAAAAATTTGACATAGAGTTACGTTATAGACCTGGTAGAGTATTGCTCTTAGCAGATGCTTTGTCGCGTGCGTTTCTAACAGACACACAAGTTGATGATTTGGATGATGATCTAGAAAGCCAGGTTTGTTTGGTTACAATGGAATTAAATGCTACACCCGAAAAAAGTAATCAATTTAAATTAGAAACTGAAAAAGATCAAATTTTGAAAGACCTCAGGGAAGTAATTTTAAACGGGTGGCCTAATTCTAATAAAAAACTCAAAAATCATCTCAAATTATTTTGCCCTCTCAAGTCAGAGTTGACAGTTGTAGATGGACTAATTTTTAAAAATAAATCTTGGGTAGTACCTAAATGCCTTCAAAAGGCAATGATAGATCGTATTCATTATAGCCATTTAGGGGTAAGTAAATGTGTAAAATTGGCTTAAGAATCTTTATTTTGGCCTGGAATGATAAATCAAATTAAACAAAAAATTTCAAATTGTCACCAATGTCTAACATACGCTAATTCCCAAAATAAAGAACCTTTACAGCCACACGAAATTCCATCATTACCTTGGAATAAACTAGGTTGTGATATTTTTGAAATAAAAGGCCATAAATATCTCTTAGTAATTGACTATTTTTCAAAATTTATTGAAATAGGAGATTTAAAAAATAATTTAACAAGTCATGCTATAATAGAAAATCTTAAATCAATTTTAATCAATGTATATGTACCATCGTCACCAAAAGTAACTGGGACAGCATCACATTAGCTCTTGTCCTATTATATGAATTTTATTGTCAAATATTTGTCAAACTATGCATTAAATGCATTGAAATGAATTAGTCCAGGAGATTATTATGCATTATTTTTGTCCCAGTTACTTTTGGTGACGATGGTAGATACAAGTTAAACCTAAAGGTAATTGATATCCTGGTACTATAGTTAGTAAACTGAGAAATAGATCATATAGATTGCAAATGAATAATGGATCAGTAATTATTAGAAACCGTAGATTTATCCGACCTTATGAAAATAAAAACACCTGTTTAGAAAACCGTTATTCATTG
Source organism: Ceutorhynchus assimilis (assembly GCA_917834065.1). NCBI lineage: Eukaryota > Metazoa > Arthropoda > Insecta > Coleoptera > Curculionidae > Ceutorhynchus > Ceutorhynchus assimilis. The sequence continues at coordinate 30,438,645 of OU892281.1, read as the reverse complement.
GCAAAAGACGAGAAAACCTGTGAGAATAGAGAGGAAATTGGGTATTACTTAGAGTTAAAACAAGTGAATGATGTGAACAGTGCCAGTGAAATTGGTCAGAGTATTGAAAGTGAAGTGGAAAGAGACAGCAATAATGACATATTTTTACATCAGGATCCAAAAGATCCTATACTAAATATGGATTGTGAAAATGTAATGTGTAGTTATAGTGAAAATAGTAATGACTATGCAGAATCTATAACTAGGAATGTTAGTAATAGTCTTAATTCAGATTCAGATTCGGAGGAGAATTAATAATAAAACATACTATGTAACGTCATCGGGACGAATTTCTAAACCACCTCCAAGACTGAATGAGTAGGTTTAGTCTATACTGAGAAAGGGGGATGTTGGAAGGTTAGCATGTTATTTATTAGTACATGCTGTGATATATGTATATTAATAGGACGGGAACTTGTTGCTGGTCTTGTTAGCATTATTGTCATTCTAGTCTGGTCTAGTCAAATCTTATGATATCTTGTAGCTCCATTATTTCATTTTAAAGTTTCAATAATGATAGCTATTATTCCCGAGGATTATTACGAACTGAGCCGCGTTAGCGGCGAGGGAGTAACAATCCGAGGGAATAATAGCCATTATTGCGAGTAGTATACTCTACTTTATTTACAACAAATTAATTTATTTGAGATTTTCAATGAACAAATTTCATCCGTCTCATAATTTTCAATACAAATCTACAAGCACTACACGTCTGACACTGACACTTTTGTGGAATAATGACCATTAATCCCGCTACTCGTCATTAATTCCTGGAGGAATAACATATGTCATTATACTGCCAAAATCACAAATATAATACGCACATTATACATTAGTCGTAAATAAATTATATTATTATGGTTTATTTAATTAATTATGAACAACCATAATTAACACAGCCTGCATCGTAATGTGGGTAGGGACAGTGGAAATCTCGTTAATCCAAGTTATCATTATACAGTTGTACCCGGTTTAGGTCGAATCGAGGCGGTGCTGAGCAGAGTATAGCCGAGCTGCCTAAGATGCACTTATTTAATAGCATGCGGAGACGATCAATGATCTGTGACGATCCTGCAGTGAAATGGGTATCAGTCAACTGGAAGCTCATGTGTCTAGTAGCCTGGTTCTGTCTGTACATACATTAGTTTAAAATTTTAACACTTGAATCTAAAAATATAAGTATAAGCACTGGACATAAGAATAAAGACATGCCACAATGCAGTACGTGAAGTGAAAGGCGACAATCGCTTTCAGCTGTAGAAAGCAACAATAAAATCCGATATGAAGAATTCAAGATAAGGAATCGCACGGGCTGGGATTCTGTAACGAATAGAGATATTTTTGCTATCCCTATTGACAACCCCTCTCTATTGATTCCGAAAAGAGAAAAAAACACAGCAAGTGCCATAGCGATCCCTATCCGATACAGAATTCCGCCTCAGGACCTCCGAAATTCCCTGTGCAAGATAAGTTGTTTTATTTCATTATATTCATGTTGTTGTTATCTCCTCGAGCCTGACTGTCTAGTGAAACCACACCAACATTTTCATTTTGCTTTATTTTTTAAATTGCGAATATCCGAATATAGATATGATACTTGAAACTCAGCCAAGCAATTACTAACAGCAAACTCAACTAGTCGAAGGTATTTTAGAGGCATCGCAGCCTCTAACCACTAAGTGCGCGTTCACATTGATACCGCTCGAGCGGTGAGCGTTGCGCGATGCCGCTGTGGTGATACCCAAAAATAATTTTAACATTATATTTCAAATGAACAAGTTCACACTGAGGCGGCGCGTCGCGCGGTGTTAACATGTTCATTTGAAATATAATGTTAAAATTATTTTTGGGCATCGCTACAGCGGCATCGCGCAACGCTCCCCGCTCGAGCGGTGTCAATGTGAACGCGCACTAAGGCAGGAAAACCAAGGTAGCGTATGCAATGGAACGCGAACCTTAATACCGATCTCATGCGTTGATCATTACTACACAGGGAGTTCACCAACCTTCATCTCGAACTCGCTCACTTATCTGAGCAGAGACTGATGTACCAAAAAAAAGTTATAATGAATAACAAACGCCTTTCAAAAGAACTTTTAGATGTATTGAAAACAGAGGCCACTTCAACGTTTGATAACCCAATAGGAGATGCGCAGGAGGAACTGAATGAAGGGGAGCAAAACATTGCTTCACCAGAACCGGAGCCAGATCCACAACTTGATGGAGATACGGGGGATGAAATGTACAAAACTGCAAAAGAAGCGTTCTACAGAGTTCTGACAGAGTATGGATATATGGACCCATCAAAGCGCCCAGCAATTCCAAAACCAAATACGAATAAAAAACTTGCAGTGCTAATCAACTACTACGAGACAAAACTATACCAGAGTACTTGGTAGAACACACTACCTTTGAAAATCTGCACAAAGCAGTCTATGCAGCTGCCGCAGCGGCAACCGGATTGAATGGCTACAAACAGGGTGACCGTCCAAGAACATATAGTCGCGAGAATTGGATTCCTCCCTGGGAGCGAGGACTGAACAATAAAGTCAAATCATTGAGACAATAGGTACCTAGGACAGGTCACTGCATACCTATATGGTCAAGGAAGTAAAAAACTCCTACATCAGACTCAAGAAATAAAAACAGGAACAACAAAACATACTGGTCACGACCCGCCAAATATCAGCTATACGCAAGTGGCGGACACGTTGAAACAAACAATGAGTGTGACCGCTAAACGCTTGAAGAGTTACAAGGAATCATACGCCAGAAAAACTGCAAACAAGCTATTTCATAATAACGAGAAACAGTTTTATCGGAAACTCAAGGCCGAAAACCACTTGAAAATAACAGAACACCAACGAAGCAGCAAATTATGAAATTCCGGCAGGGGATTTGGTCCAACTCAAGTCCTTTTAACGAAAATGCGGCATGACTAGAAAAAATAAAAGTTAAAACAACCAAGACACAAACGCTCTATACTCTATACAAAGCAGTGATAAAGATCGACCAAGGTTACACTCCATTAAACCTCCACTCTGCTAACAAAGAACAACTTATTGCAGCATGGAATCAGAAGGCATTGCACAGAAAACATCCCTATGAGCTGTCGGCCGATAATGTGAATCTTGAGGCATCAAATCTGTGGGTTGTAAGGGAAGAGATTGAGGCTATTTGGCTATACAAGATATGGTTATATCCACAGCAAATTATAAAAAATACGTGATCCGCGACCCTGCCATCGTCGATGATAAATGCCGAAAGTGCAAGCGAGCTTCAGAAACCATTGAATGCATAACACACAGTACTAACATCTACTGAGTACTTCCATAGGTAAAACTTTGTGGCCAAAATAGTACACCTGAATCTGGCTAAACTCTACGAAATCCCAACAGAAACCAAACCTTACTATTAATATCTGCCAGAAAATGTGCTTGAGAATGATAAATGCAGACTTTATTGGGACAGATCAATACTAACTAATAGACAGATTGTTGCGAATAGAATAGAAAACCATACCCCGTGATCTTCAAATGTACCACTTGGTTCGATGATAAACTTGTTTCATGCCCGGTAGAGGCGCTATCAATTGATTTGCGTACGCGTTGTTGATTGTATCTCCAAGGTATCTCCGCTTCCGAAGAAGGTTGACATGATTACTAATTAAATTATGACATAAACCGACATAAATTCATGAAATGACAAATGATGACAAAACCACAGAACATATCACCTATAGAAAAATATCTCAAATGGGAGAATCGCGACGAAGGTTTTTAGTTAGGTTTTCAATCAACGATGGCGACACTGTCGGCAGATAAGAGAAATTTACAGGTATCTGTGGTGTGGACAGTGAGTTGTGTTGGTTGATTTTGTCATTTATTTTGTCATTTCAAAAGTCAAAATTTAAAAATTCAAATTTTGACTGTTGTTGTACCCCACGGTCCCCACGCGCGTTAAAGTGAAAATTCAAAAAGTTTTGGTTGAAAAAAACCCTAATTTTTGTTCGTAGTTTTTTGTATTTGTTCGTTTGTTTCGTTTCGTTCGTATTTGTATTTATTATTCGTATTTACTTTGCGATCTACCTATAGCTGCGTGTCGCTTGCTAACTTACTAACTCTCTTTGCACTATGTTCGACATTGGAAACTTGCTGCCAGTCATAGTTTTCAAGAAAATGAGGCGAAAAGAGCTAAAAGGAGTCAGCAAGCCAAATGCAGTTGAGCATTAAAAATTATTTAAAAATAATAAAAATATAGGGAAAAAATAGATTCGCCTTTTTGTCAAGAATGCTCGATTAGTTGGGTTTTCATTCAACGATGGCGCTGTAATTCATAACCGGTACATACCATTGCAGATACTTTTCTAGAGGTGATATGTTCTGTGGACAAAACGATGAACTAGAAAACATTGTGCTTCTTATTGTTGCTTTAATATTTCTGTTCGTTGAAAAAGTGTTTCGTAGTGATAGAGCATATCTGTGTGTGTATTTGTGAACTTTCACAGTGTTATTTTTAGTGTAAAGACTATTATTGTTATTTAATTCTGTATTGTTAAGTGTTGACTTTGTTGACAAGTTTCGAAAAGCCAACATAATTTTCTTCTTTCTTTATAATAAACCGTTATTTATTAAATTTGTATCAAATTATGTCTTTATTATAAAATAAATAAAAAGCAAATCTAAAAAAAATAAGAAGCAAACTGCTCTACAAGCTGCTACAATGGGATGAGCTCATTTCATAGACAACAGATGGCGCCACAAATGGTGATCCGACCCGTATAATGGGACTGTCTATTCTATACCCACTATAAACCTTATAGTCCGGGAGTTAACGACATATTTCATTGTACCATTTCCGCAAGCTTCATTCTTTTTGTATGCGTTATGCGTGTAGTATATGATAGTATTATGAACGTCTGCCGGCGCACCAACACGACAGGGGGGTTACAAGAGGGTTACAATTACAGCAAAAAATGAACGGAAAAAACTTAAAACCGCATAAGCGAAACTTATTGTACGTATTGGTAGAAACATAGAAAGCTCAGAAAATATGGTCTGCCAGCTAAATTCCACAACAAAAGTCGTCTGCCACCCACATAAGTAAGCGCAAAAAAAAATATACTCGCAAGGCTGAAATTAATTAAAATACTTCTTTTTATGGAAACAAACACAAGCAAAATAGTCTGCCACGAACAAGATACAACGAAGATCGTCTGCGTCTGCCAAGCCTATGAAGTTCGGTTCGGCATGTAGTGCCCGAGCACCACCGAAGGGAAGGGGAAGCTGCAACTCTTATTCCTATTTATTTATTTTTTTTTTTTGTAAGGCTAACCAAAATGAATTGTGAAAAGCTCAAGTCTAATATTCTAGAGTTATTAAAGAGATTATAGAAGGATTCATCGCGTACACTCAGAAAGGAAATGAACATTTTCACTTGGAATATTTATTTTCTCTTTTTGACACTTGTCAAACTCACTGTAAAAATAAATAATTTCAGCCTTGCGGGTGTAATTGTTTTCAAATTTTTTACTTTTGTGGATGGCAGACGACTTTTGTTGTGGAATTTAGGTGGCAGACCATATTTTCTGAGCTTTCTATGTTTCTACTAATACGTACAATAAGTTTCGCTTATGCGGCTATTAGTTTTTTTCGTTAATTTTTTGCTGTAATTGTAACCCTCCTGTAACCCCCTGTCGTGTTGGTGCGCCGGCAGACGTTCATATTACTATCATATACTACAAGCATAACACATACAAAAATAATGAAGCTTGCGGAAATGCTACAATAAAATATGTCGTTAACTCCAAGACTATTATTCTATGACGTCAACCTTCTTCTGAAGCGGAGATACCTTGAAGATAGAATCAACAACGCGTACGCAAATCAATTGATAGCGCCTCTACCGGGCATGAAACAAGTTTATCATCGAACCAAGTGGTACATTTGAAGATCGCGGGGCATGATCATTATCAAAAATAAGATAACATTTTTTATGAAAGTTCATTACCGGCAACGAAGTTCCTAACTGGTAGTTCCGCCCACTGAATTTCGACCAATCCTGGGTAACTACCGGCCTCAAAAACAATCAACGGTACCGGCTACCTAGCCACTGCCTAAAAATTATTAGGCAATCTCATGACCTGTCAAACGAAATTAAATATGGAAGTTCAGGTCAGACACCGTGTTGTTTATTGACAGAAATCAATGAAAAATTATTATTTTGTCACATTCTGGATAATTAGGTTTGATATTGGCATTGTCATATTGTCATGTTTGGTATCTACAACAATAAGGGCCCTGAACAAAAATGTTTTTTTTTTAACGTCACCACAATTTGACCTGAACGGCCATATTGGAATAGATTGCCTAATAGACCTATCTATTTTTACCTGGTAGGCGCGCGCAACACGAGGCAATGCCTTTTTATTGGCTAACTAGTACAGGTGTGAGGTGTTCGGTTTGCATGCTGGGTACCTCCTTGTCCTTGTTCATTGCCCGTGGTCTGGCAAGAATAAAACTACGGTTGATATTCAACTTGATAAGTGACAATACGCGGTCTTTCTCCTTCCCTTTTTATCCCGTGCAAATAAGAAAGACGGATTGCTATACGTAAGTCTAACATAATTTGGTATGTTTTGCCTCGTCTTGCGCAATGCGTTCTGTGTCTTTTTTTATCTAATGAAGTTTTCGTCTTATTACCTCTTTGTCTCGTAAAATAGATAGGTCTATTGTCTCAAATAAAAATGAACATTCTTGAAATTTTTTTTATCGTAACATAAAAGTCAGGGTCACTTACTTCACGCCATAGGGTTTATCCAGGCGACTTTATTTACACAAACAGGGGTAATCGACCAGGTAAAAAGGATAACATAATAGTTGGGGAGCTGGCATCAAAAACATGCAAGAGTTTTCGCAAGGCGGATATTTTCAAAATAGGTCGTACTTTAGTGATAGAATGCTAGTGTACAGTCAGCACTCACAGTTCCGGGACAGCTAGCTCTGGGACGCGGGCAAAGTTGTAATTTTAAGAAGCATCTAAACTGTTTTCTCAAAGCTCAAAATTTATAGAAATTTTGGACATTATCTGTTTGAAGGTCACAGATAACGTATGTAAATCGTCAGACGTCTAGTTCGTTGCAAAAAGGGGGTCAGACGTCCTCAAAGTTTTTATTTTATGGCATTTTCTTCGGTTTCCTGTCAAAATATATTTTTGCAGGTATTTGACAAATATATTTGAAGAAAATGCCATAAAATAAAAACTTTATATATATATATTTAATAATTCAGAGGCGGTACGAAGTTCGCCGGGTCAGCTAGTATTTAATAAATTTCCATTCGAGTTAATTTTGTTGTTTAATCTATTAAATTTTAATCTGTTCTATGAAATACTTGAATATTTTTCTATAAATTTCTGAAGTTGGTCATGAAAGGTTATCTGAAATTGGGATGAATTAAAGGACTAAGGAATATTTGCTAATTCTGGTTACATTGAATTATTTTTAAATTTATATGTAAAACTGTATTCATTTTTGAATACAGTCCAGTTGTCAACATTGCACTACGTTCGAGTTGCGAAGGATAGAAATCTACCCAGTAAATCGTATAATTTACTGTTGAGTCTGACTTGAGCTAAGACCTGTTTTCCTTTTTCTTTTTTTCATCTCCAATTTCTGTCAATTTCACTTATTCCATGACCTCAACATTGCACTACGTTCTTGTCGTGAAAAGTAGAAATCCGTTCGAGTAAATGGTATAATTTACTGAGCCTGACTTGAACTAAGATCTCTTTCCTTTTTTAATTTCTGGTAATTTCATCTTATTTTAATTCCCCAACATTGCAATACGTTCGAGTCGCGAAGGATAAAAAATTATCCCAGTAAGAGCCGGTTTATTCACCTTGTGATAAACTGTAAAAATGCAATCTGTAATCGCATTGGTCGGCTAGTTATTCGCCGACCAATAGAATTAAAGAACGGCAAATTTATCTTGCAGATATTTACCAGCAAGTTAATCTGAAGTTGAATAAACCGGACCTAAATGGTATAATTTACTGTACAGCTACAATTAAACTGAGATTTCTTTTCTTTTTTATTTTTATTAATTTCATTTTATCTCAAGTCCTCACCATTGCACTACGTTCGAGTCGCGAAGGGTAGAAATATATCCTAGTAGATGGTATAAATTACTGGGAGCCTGACTTGAGCTAAAATCAATTTTCCATATTTAGTTTCTGGCAATTTCATCTAATTTCAAGTCCTCAAAAGTACACTACGTTCTAGTTGCTAAGGCTGGAAATTTATCCGAGTAAATGTTATAGTTTGCTGTAGAGTTGAAGAGAAAACTAAAAGTTGGTGGAACGATAGTTTACCATTTGACTTGCACATTTCTTAGAATAACTTGAAGAACAAAATACTGGAAGTAGATATTCTGAATCTCCGGTTGCTTCTGCAAGAACGAAACCCTACCTAGACTCAACTCATACGGTTTGCAATTAGTATCCCGGCTATCTAGCTACGAAGTTTCTTGACGCTATGAATATTGAAATTAGTAGCTATATGTACTTTATTTTGATGTGATTCAACTATTGTTTTATGTTAGTTATTTAAGGAACCTGTTAAGTCAAAAATCTCGCGAACAGAGCTGCGACAATTTTTTCGAAAACGATTTATTCCATTAAGCAAGAAATGTAGCATTTTTTTCTTTATTTTGGCATGCGTTAGTTGGGATTATGAATTCCTGCGAACATGAAAACTTTTGTTAAAAACGTCCCTTCAATTTTTATTATTTCCCTTTTTATTTTTATTCGAGTTCAGGCATTATTTTCAAATGAGTAAATACAGATATTTGTGTGTCATACAATTATGAAGTCTGAACAAATCAGTGGAACTTCGAAAAAGTAATGATTTGTGTAATGAAAATAGATGAATCATTAGAATAAGGGAATTTGAAAGAATATTCATAAATTTAGGGTGTGCGACAGAAATTTACATGATGAATCGGTGTGGCGGGCTTGCGAGTGTGGAAGAGAAGAAGTGAATGGGACGCGGGTGGCGGAGGTGGCGTCGCGTCGCGACGGCGTGCTGGTATCTTCGCGTGGGTGGACGGGCAAAACGGACGCGGACGGGTAGAGATTTGAACGCGAACAACGTCGTCCGTGTCCGCGTCAGTCGTTACAGTAGGCCCGCCAGAAAGAGACGTGATAGACGTCGTCAGGTGCTCTAGCAAAAAGCTCAGTCGAGAGAGGCGTCAAATAGAGCGAGCAAATAGAGCAACAAGTGACGCGCGCTCATGGGTCGGCATCAGTATGATTACCTGAATAACTTCTTGGGTTGAAAGTGCGTGTATGCGGTATGAAGACCGTGTTAGCCGCCGCCGCTGCACTGTGCGTGGTGTGCGTGGTAGCCACGCCGCAGCCACTTAGGGACACTTTTCGCGGTTGGAGAAAACGGATGGACCATAGACTGCCATCGTCGTCGGCGGATTTCTCCTCTTCTGATTTTCAACAGCACATTCCACAGATGTCCGTAGCCAATTCACAGCTCATGTTGCGCTCTCCCAGGGGCCAACGCCAATATGATGTCCCTCAAATAGGTAAGTTTACTACCGAAAGATATAATGTTTATTATAAATTCAGATTGTTCACTGAAAATAATATTGCTATATTGCTATAATTAACACTACCTAGTCAAAAAATTCTGCTTTTTTTTAGTTACCTACTCGCATTGATCAAAATCAACACTTTACAAAATTGGTTAAATTGCAGCTTAATTCGGCTTTAATTTGGCTCCAATGTTTTACGAAGACAATTATATTTTGCTAGGATTTCTCTCTGATATATTATACCAGTTGCTTCCAATTAGTAATTCAAAAAATCTTAACTTTTTGATAATTTATTAGAAGTAACAACACCATTTTTGCTGATTTCAAGCTTTCACAAAATTACCTAACAAATCATTGATATTTAGGTACAATATGCATCGTAAGAACAGAAGTGTGTTTCATTTTCTTTGATAACATTTTACTCAGGTAAAACATGTAACATGGTAACACACCTGAATAATATGTCATCAAGGTTAATGAAACGATGAGTAGTTTTTGTGATGTTGCAATGTGACTACCGAACAACTTCATAGTCGCGAGTGTATAAGTGGTGTCAATTTAAAAGAACTACCCGATAATAGTTGTTTATGTGGAATAAATAAATTAAAGGTTTCCTTGGACGAATTTGTCTATGGCGAAGCAAGTTTGCTTGTGAGGCCAATAAAAAACAAATACAGTAAAGCATAATTATTATTTTATGTACTACTGACATTTGACTGAATTTGATGTACAAATTGCATAAAACTGATTTTAATGGCTGATATCGACAATTTGTATCAATTTATGGAATTAGAATTGATTTGACAATGCAAGGAACAAGGAGTTCTTGTACATTTCCTCAAATAATTGATGTTTCGATTTTGATATTCGTCGTGAAGTAAAGTTATACAACACGTGTGAAATTTAAAATTCTACACTCATAGAACCGTTGAACAAACCTCACCACTCGTGTTAGGGTTTGCCCATTCAATACTTGTTATAGATTTCACTATTTCGCCATAGACAGGAAGGAACCGTTTTGGACGGTGAAACGTCTCAGATATATCCATCTATACCTAAACCTTTTATTGTATCAATTTTAGGAGTTAGCGTTCCCTTTTATGCCTTTTTCGTAGCCGTCTCTCTTGTGAGCACATTTTTTATTTCTTCCAGTGTCCTGAAGAAGCAAAGGATAAATTGCGAAACGTCGACACATGTTGACATTTCTGACGGATGACAAAAAAAATAGCTATTTATACAATAAGTTACGAAATGAGCGTCTTTTAGGCACGTTACGTGAAAATTGTCCAACGAGGCAAAGCCGAGTTGGACAACACGTCGAGTGACTAAAAGACATCGTTTCGTAACGTATTGTATATAAGACTTTTTCTACTGGGATTTTATAATAAAAAAACACAATTTTATTTCATGTGAATAAGTCGATTACGCCCAAAATCTTTGTTACCTGCTTTTGCTTGACCCCTGACACTTTTCATGCGATTTTTTTTTTTCAAGATTTGATATCGATAATTAAAATCCCAGAAAGTAGGTAACAACACAAAGTTCGGTTTTGTGTAACCCACACGTTCAATTCAATAATTACATTTTTAATATTCATAATAAATACAAAACAAAACTCAAATCTGTGTTTAGTGTGTTTTTTATTTCTGAATGATGAATGACACTTTTAGGCACTAGTGCTTAAAAATTACTTTTACGCACTCAAAAGTCACTTTTACGCATTCAAAAGTCACTTTTACGCACTGAGTGCTTAAAAGTAACTTTTACGCACTCAGTGCTTAAAAGAATGTCGTTTTAAAACTAAAATGACAATCGAAAAGTTGCTATTATGAAACGTCAGTAGAAAAAAATCTTTTCGCTTTTATTTGCTCTTGGCTGTCAAAGTTCGCAAGTGTAAGCTAAATACGATTCTAATTAGTAGATTTTATGAATCAGTATCAATGAATTTATGTCTATGCCATTTGAATGAAATAGATAATGTGAAATCCTGCTCAAGAGAATCGCATTTGAATAAAATTAAAGCAAATGACAACTATTAAAATTGATGGATGGGACTTTTTCGATGAAACTTTACAAGTATTTGAATGTGAAAAAAGGCGTTCAGTTACCTTAAAAAAAACACAGACGTCTGTGTTTTGTTTTTTAAGTTGGATTTACTTCCGTAAAAAATAGTGAATTTTGGATGGAAAAATAATCACATGTCAAGGTTCCTGGAGTACATGCAGGGTGGTTCATCGAAAACAGTCCAGCAAGGTTCACGGCTTTGTAGGAAAAAATTGAAAAAAAAAACCTGGGACCCGTAAACTTTTGTTTCACTATTAATTTCATCCTTGAACCTCAATACCCTAGAGGGGGCGGCTACTACCCATCTTTCGAAAGGGCATCAAATTCTCTTTAAAATGCCGCTTCATTTGAGCAACGCGCCGTCGAAAAAATTCGGTTTAAAAACATAAGAAGATTAGAAGCACTTAGAAGATTTGCAGAAATTGATGAGATAACAGGTAAAGTACATGTACCTACCTGAGGTACTTACATTTTTTTAACGCAATTTCTCGATGGCCCGTAGCTCAAATTTAAAAAACGAAGCTGCATTTCAAAGAGAATTTAATGCCCTTCAAAAAGATGTATCAAATCAAATCAAGTTTATTCATGTTAAATTATGCAAATTGCACTTACATATGTCAAGTAAATAATACAATAACTAACACTACAAAGTGCCTGTTATTTCTAATTTTAAAGAACACTAAAATACTAAAACATCAAGACCAAGGAATTCTTCCACGCTGTAAAATGCTTTTTGTATTAAGAGGCTTTTGAGAGCTTTTCTAAACTTTTGTAACGGAAGTTCTCTGGTCTCATGTAGAAGCGTATTAAAAACCTTCACACCAATAAAGTCAGGACTACATTGGCACTTTTAAAGCCTGCAATAAGACGATACCAAGTTACCTTTGAGTCTGGTACTGTAGTCATGGAGGTCTTCATGAACTCTATATTTGGCCAGGTTACCCCTAACATGCAACAGATTCTCGAGAATATACACAGAGGAAAAAGTCAATACCCCCACTCAGCGAACGCAGCCCTACAGTCCTCCCTGTACCCCATGCCAGCCATGAGTCTCATAGCCCTCCTCTCTAGGCCATAGACCCTAGCAGAGTGTGCCGAGGCTCCCCAAGCCAATATTCCATACACCATTTTGCTGTTAAACACAGCAAAATAGGCAGTTCTAAGTGTTTCCTTTGACACACATCCCACCAGATTTCTCAAGACAAAAAACCCAGCGCTCTGAGTTCCGCACACACTGCCTCTATGTGGGGTTGCTAGATCAATCTGGAATCTAGGCAGACACCAAGAAACTTAACCGATCCCAGATCACACCCGCCAAGGCAAACGTCACGTGTTGGGTCTTGCCAGCATTAAGCGACAGACGATTCGAGAGGAACCATGCCTCTACCGCTTCAGGTCCCTTAGAGAGTTTGCCCCTAGCCTCCTGTTCCGTCTCCCCAGTCACTGCAACAGTTGTGTCATCCGCAAACAGCACAAACTTAGCGTCCTCACAGCAGAAAGGCAGATCATTAACAAAAATCAAGAAAATAATCGGACCAAGGACCGACCCCTGCGGTACTCCAAGATCCAGAAGTGATTCCACACCATCCACCCTCACCTCCTAGTAATGCTTAGCAAGGTATGAACGCGTCAGCTTAATACTATTTTCACTGAAGTTGTAGAATTTTATTTTTTTTTAATAGAAGGGAATGTGTGACGCAATCAAAAGCCTTGCTGAGGTCACAGAACAAGGTATCAAAGTACTCCATACCCTCAAATGAGTCCCTTATCCCCTCCAGAAGGTCCAATATTCTCCGGGTCGTGCTGCTTTTCTATCTAAATCCAAATTGTCGATCGCTAAAAAGCCCATGGGTCTCAAACAGATCCACTATCTGTGTCGCCATGATCCTTTCAAAAAGCTTGGATATAACAGGGAGCAAAGAGATCGGCCTGTAATTTGCGACCAGCGATTTATCTTCCTTTTCATATACTGGCGTTATTATTGCTCTCTTTAGAACCCTCTGGAAGACGCACTCATGAATACATTGATTCAAAAGTTTGGTGAGTGAAATATAAATTAAGTTATTCACTGACTTTATAATCTCAACTATTAAACCATAGATATCTGCACTTTTTTTGTTTTTTAATTGTGGTATTGTATCCATCATTTTTATATAGTTAGGTGATCTCTTGATAATTAAATTGATGAAATGGAGCCCTCACTCCGTTGAGATGCAAGAGAGGATCACCAGTCCCCTGAGGCATGTCCTTCATTAAACTTTCTGCCATACCAGCAAAGAAATTGCCAAATTCTTGCGGCCCGGCATATGGCAGTCGCTGTTTTTTTATCTTATTTACATTACCTCTTTTTGAATTTATAATTTGCCACATATATTTAATTTGGTTACTTGAAGAGTCTATTGCTCTATCATTTGCCAATCTCTTTGCCTGCCTGATAGCTCCCCTATAGTTATTTTTAAATTCCTTATATCACTCACTCGGTCGTACCGCTTACCTATATTATACAGCCGATGAAAATGTTCTCTCATACCCTTTAGATTATCATCAAACCAAGTGACCCTGCTGGCCTGATCCGATCTCACATAAAATTTCTTTTCTGGGAAGGAATGCAGGTATGCGTCCCCCAGAGACTCCATCAGGCTGCTGAACTTCTCCTGAAGACCAATATCCCTAGTATCCACAAAATCTCACGAAAGATCTCTAATCAAACTATAAAACTTGTTCAAACCCCACTGTGTAATGGGCTTTTTTTCAAACAGTATTTTATTGTGTTCCCTAAAGTTAAACTTAAGAGTTTGACCCAGATGATCCGAAAGATGCAGATTCAGAGTCCCAGCCGAAAATGGCTCAGATGCAAAGTTCAAAAAGACATTGTCCAGGCAAGACTCCCTACGTGTTGCCTCAAAGATCGTCTGTTCAAAACCGGACCACCCCACAAGATCAAGTAGTGCAGATGATTCACTCTGCGCCGAGCCAAACAGAACATTGAAGTCTCCTACCAGAATGATATCCCTTTCCTGGCCAATATGATTTATTAGACCGTCTAGAGCAGACAAAAAAGCGCCAATGTCTCCTCCTGGAGTTCTGTAAATACATACAACGTAGACATTATTAATTTGGACAGCACACAATTCTATACATTTTTCAACATTATGAATATTACAAGTTTCTACATATACATAATTAAAATTCTTCTTAACTAAAATTACAGTACCTCCGCTTTGAGACAAAGTTCTTGTCGGGAAACCTGCAACCCTATATTCCTGTATAGTAAAAGAATCCCTCTCATCAGCGTTCAGCCAATGCTCTGTCAAACAAACAATGTCAATGGGATTGTCCACTAGAGATGCTCCCAATTCATGTATCTTATTTCTAATAGACCTCACATTGTAATGGAGCAAGGTCACAGTATTATCCACAAGTATCACAACATACTCCTTCCCATTTGAAAAAATATGGGCAGTTGCCGCTCCCGCTAGGGGACTGAGGTTACAGGGATAAAATTAATAGTAAACAAAAGCTTACGGGTCCGGGTTTTTTTTTTATTTTTTATTTTCAAAGCCGGTAACCTTGCTGGACTGTTTTCGATGGGCCACCCTGTATATATAATAGTATGATGGACCAGAACCAGACGGGTAGAAGCGATAATAGTTATCTACATCACAAGTGCGTTTATGGACATGATTACAATAACAAGTGTGAAAGATTAGAACGACGAGGTCGTAGACCGAGTCGTTCTAATTACACGAGTTTTGTAATTATGTTTAAACGCATATGTTGTAATGCCCTTTTGTCGAAACAAAAGAATGCTCATAATCTGTGCTCGACTATGCTCAGTGGTTGTTTAGCTTGGGGTGGTCCTTGGTGTTGGTACAGTAGAGAGAGGGCGCCACCAGTTTGTATAAATTATTTTGATTACCAAAGAATAGCCAAACTAGATACTATTCCAATAATTAGTTATTGTTTAAAAAGATAAATGCAAAAATCTGAAAAAGAAAATAAATCTAATAGTTCTCTGACATTTAACCCATTCAATAAAAACACAAGTTTTGGAATTCTAAAAACAAAAATTTATTAACCAAGTTTCGAACTGTTCTTCATTAAAAATTTGTTGACAAGATGGCGAACTTGTTGTTCAATGGTTCAAAGAAGAATATTATTCAGTATCCAATTTAAAAAAAAAAATTAAATAGCATTCCAAAAGCAAAACTTAATTCAAATAGGCATATAAAAAGATTGAAATTTAAAAACAATGAAATAGATACCTTTGATGAGAATTACCTAAGTATAACTGTTGAAGTCATGATACCATTAACCTTTAATTTTTGACTCAAAGTCAATCAAATCAATAAAAAACAAATTTATAAATGCAGAAAGGTAATAAACCATCCCTAGGGAGTTATAATTACCAAAGACGGGCTATATGAAATCAAGGATATCGGGGAGAGCTCTACCGTCTTACCCGTAATTAAAATTCAAAATATGTAAACATAAAACTTAACTTTAACTACCTAAAGATTTTACATTGGTTTACCTTGTAAAACTATCACCTTATTGATTTGAAATTAAAAGTTAAATTAACCCTTTAAAGGTTAATGAATCCACAATATATTATATCGATTAGTATTCGATATAAAAGAAATAAATTTGTATTATAATAATCCATAATTATTAGATACTAGAAAATGATAAAGAAAACGATAATAAAGGTAAATATCTGATTATGATAATAATTAATTAACTAAATTAATAATTATATTAAACAGTAGTTGGCTATTATAGCTAAATACTACTATACGGTAAACGAGTCGGTGAATGATTTTACAAAGATATTAATTAGCTAATGGAGCTAAACGATAGGGGGCAATAGAAAAAAAGATAATAATAAGTAACGGTAATTAATATTTACAAAAATATTAATTAGCTAATAAAGCTAATCGATAGGGGGCGATAAAGAAAAGGTAAGTTACGGTGATTAATATGGCACATTTAAGGGACCCACAGGTAAATAATTATACAAGCCTGAATGGAATCCTTGGAAGTTTTCACAAATTTGAGATCTAGAAGTACCAAACTGGCTGGAGGCAGCCAAATAATGGTTGGCGATCAACTTCTTATAGGACACCAATATTCCTTGAATAGGGGGCCCAGATTTACTTTGAGATGCAGAACAGCATGGTCTCAAATTGATAAATTTTCACTTGAATAAGTGCAGTCACGGATTTTTTCATCCTGCCCAAAGTGCCTGAATGAATTTAGGGAATATAAAGACTCATTCATCAGAGTGAAAAATGAATTTACATACCTGTACGGCGGTTAGTAACCTCACTTTCCAAAATCTTCACGAAAATCAACAAACGGTTGATTTTCCAAGAAACGTTCTAGCTGACACGATTAATCACTCTTCTGGCTAGTCAATTTATGAAACTATGGGCTCGATGGCCAAAAATAAAGAAAAATATTAAGATTTTCAAGATTTTAAAAATCTGGCTGGACGACCTTTTCCGGTCCCAAGATAAAAGAGAAAAAGAACAAGTCAAAAGTACCCAAAATGTTTCTGTCCTTACTTTCTTGGTCTGTCAAGCCTGTCGAAATTATAAAAATGACAGCGCTACAGGTTTCTCGGAAATAACCTTAGTAACAGAATTTTCGGTATTAGGTTAGGAAAACTAGTCAGAAGAATCATAGATTTTGCTAGATGTACGAAATAGTACATTTGTCAAATCACCAAAATCACCAAAAATAAGTGTGTTATAGATTCATTACCTAGTCCATCACACCACTAGTGTTATGAATTCATTACCTAGTCCATAACACCACTAGTTGTGTTATGAATCTCATGACATAACTCAAATACTAGAAAAATTAAAAATTTAAAAACATCATAACCAAACGCATGAAGCACTAATGGCCATTTGCACCGACCATTTTAAGGAAGCTTTAGCGATAAGTATTCCTTGAAATGACATTTTTACATGGAGAAATGTCACTTTAAGGAATACTTATCGCTAAGGTTTCTTTAAAATGGTCGGCGCAAACGGCCATAAGTAGCGTACAAAAGCTAGCGTGCCTGCGTGTTACTGGTGCTACCACCACAGCGCTGGAGATCCTATTGAACCTTCCACCCATCTAAATATACATACAGCGCGAAGCACGGTCTGTCACGTACAGACTATTGCAAGGCCAATCAGCCATAATAGGTGGACACATCGCCAAACATGACAATTTATGTCGAGAGATAAAGGCAGATGATATCCTAGGACTGCCTACGGACAGCACCACAACCTATTATAACTTTAATTCGAAAGAAAAGCTCAAAATCATCCTCCACAAATACCTTATCCGTTTTAAACGGCCCTACATGTTTCGGGATTAGTAGACCCCATCATCAGGGGTAATAAATAAGCTCATATATTAACAGGGTTGGATATCATAGGCTGCCAGATCATGCACCTTGTAGAGGAAAAAAAAAGGTCAAAAATAACTTAAAAATTTACTGTGTCATATTAATTTAAAAAGGTAAAACTAGATTTAGATTCCATGTAATCCATCTAGTTCTACCTTTTTTAATTAATATGACACAGTAAATATTTAACTTATTTATGACCTGTTAATATATGAGCTTATTGATTGCCCCTGATGATGGGATTTACTAATCCCGAAACATGTAGGGCCGTTCAAAATGAATTAAATTTCAACTCCACTTTGAGATATGGACTACTTCTTCAATCTATTATAGCTTTGTCAAACAATACAAAACACAGATTCCAACCAATTCGATTGGAGAACTGGCCCTCCAATAAGGGCGGGAACAATCTGGTACATTGATGCCGCAAAAACCCAGGAAGCAATAGCAGCTGAAATCTACGAACCTAGGACGGAAACTAAAATTCGGATACCTATGGGAAACATAGCACAAGTGTTCCAAGCGGAGATAACAGCAATAGAACACTTCGCAATAGAAAGAAAGGAACGATAAAATTATCGTGAACTATTCCGATAGCCAAACGGCAATAAAAGCGGTGCAGTCCAACAAAATAACATCAAAGATAGTTTTGGATTGTCACAAAGCATTAAACGAGATAGGAAGTCAGAATAAGGTGACGCTATCATTTGTACCAGGGCATGAAGACTTTCAGCAACAAGCTACACTAAGGAGCCATTGTCGAGGTTATGGAGTCTGATCAGAGAGAAAAAACTGGAGGCGCTATAACATTGGGTCAAAGGGGCAAATCTGAGCGTCAACCCTGACAAAACAGCTATAATCCCCTTCGCCAAAAGAAGAAAGCTGGACGATCTAGTCCCTCCCACTTTCTTCGGAAAGCAATTACAATTCGTCCGGGAAGTCAAATACCTCAATTATCCTGGATGCAAAACTAACTTGGAACGTCCATATTGAATACGCCACCAACAAAGGTAAAATAGCGCTTATGGCCACCAAAAGAGCAGTGGGAAAAACATGGGGATTTCTACCCCACATAGTATATTGGATCTATACAGTAGTGGTGAGATCCAGAATATCCCATGGATCAATAGTCTGGTAGCAAAAAGTCGAACAGAGTAAAGAAATAATAGAGCTATCCAAACTTCAAAGACTGACTTGTCTCTACATAATGGGTACAACTCCAACTGCTGCTATGGAAACCTTATTAAGCCTCCCGCCACTTGATATCATTATCAAAGCTGCGGAAAGAATGGGGGCTTACAGACTCAATTGTAGCCAGAACTGGAATCCGAGTAGAATATTCGGACCTACCAGGATATCAAACATCGTTACAAACTCACTATTTGAGATGAGAAATGATATCATGACCTCGAGAATAAATACTCACAAACCGTTTCAAACCCAGATTAACTTAGAAAACAAAACAGAAAACTCACTAGTCCAGAATGAAAAGTTAGTATGGTACACTGGTGGTTCCAAAACCGACAGTGGAACCGGTGCCGGAGTATATGGCTTATCCCCAAGATCAAAATTGTATTCCTCACTGGGGAAGCACACCACCGTATTCCAAGCCGAAAACATGCAATAGAGATATGCCTGCGGGAAAATCTGAGAAAGGAATATGTGCATAAGGATATCACGGTCTTCTCAGACAGCCAAGCTGCTATTAAAAATCCAGCATGCCAACAGATAAACTTTAAATTAGTGTGGGACTGCCTGCAACTCCTTTTAACCCTAGCCAGCCATAACCAGGGCCGTGCTAAGCACGTGCGGGCCCCAGTACAGCTATTCCAACGGGCCCCCTCAAAGGAGCCCCCAAACTTTTTTGAGTCTCACGAATGCCCAAATTTTTACCCAAAAGTCGTTAAAAAAACATGCCTCCGGTATAATTTTTTTAGGTACCTATTTTTGAAGTGAAACCTCTTTGCGTCAAAAAAATTCCGATCGCGTGAGGGCCGTAAGGGGAGTATGAACTGCGCATCAGCAGCGACCGGAGTACGCTTGTCGCTTGATTGAGAGATACATTACGTGCCGGTACTTTTGTTCTCAGTTTTCGAATTTGACAGACGTTAAAAATAATCAGGTGCTCTTACTACATCATACAGATTACAGACTGTCCCATGCAAGACCTTGTTAAATTCAATGACGTTTCAAATTTGTTCTCAAGATCAAAAGTATCGGCCCTACATGATTCAAAATTCTAATTAAATATAATTTCCGGTTAAATTTGAAGTTGGTGTTAAATGATGGTTCATGAATGTAACGGTTCTGCTCTTAAATTAAATGTCTAGGTTTTACAGCCTGTCAAAGTTCCGAAGTTGCAAAAATAGTATATTATTCAATGATGGTTATTATTACTCACGAAGGATGAGGTTTGCACTACGAGCCGCAGGCGAGTAGAGTAATCCTCCGAGTGAGTAATAGCACTAATAGCCATCACCTACGAGTTGAATACTATACTTTTTCTATGAGTAATAGAAAATAGGCACGAGTTATGCGATTTTTTATTTAATTTTCGTAACAAAATTAATTGACAATTATTCTGACAGCTGGAGGACATAGTGAGGTTAGGTTAGCATAAGTCTTGTCCAAATCAGCTGTCAAAATGACCGATTGGAAGGTTGAAGTATGTTGTCAACTTGTCGAATTTTCTGATTGGCTCTTAAATAGTGGAGTAAGTACTGAGACCAGGATATCTTTATTGGTTCAAAACAATTAAGTAATGAAAAAAAAACTCACTGTATGAGTCCATATTGATCAATAGAAAATGGATGTATATTACGCATATTATTCAATACTCTTAGAAAAACATGAAATCTGCTCAGAATTTTACATAGCATCCGAATATTCAATAAGGGTATTCCATTGGAATAAAGGGAGTTGGACCATAACCAGCTTTTCTGAAACACTGTGGGTATATGCGAAAGTGAGTTGAAAAAAAAAATAGTTTCAACCATAAAACTTTTCTTTCGAGATGGTAATCTGTACCGGCCGCACCCCCCTATGCACGGCCCTGGCCATAACAAGGTAACTCTTGCGTGGGTGCCGGGCACACGGGCGTTGCTGGCAATGAAAACGCGGACTCCTTATCCAGGAAAGGATTAGAATAGTATATTGTGTATTTAGGTGGAAAAGTGACACATTCTCGGCCGACGGTATAAGTTGACGGGCGAGGCGTAGCCGAGGCCGGCAAACACCGAAGGCTGAGAATGTGCTTTTCCACCGAAATACACATACTATTTTTTCTGCGATCGGTTAAATACCTGTTAAATGTTTGTCTTCTGGTCCCAATTATTCAGCAGTACGAGAATCACTTTCCCGGCCTAGGCCAGAAAAGTGTTTCCCGTATTGTTATTCATTGATTCCTTAGCAACTATTGAAACATAATTAAAATACCAGAATATTGAGTTTTGCGACCTGTCAATCGGTCAAAAATGAAGACATTTCTTGTCAATCGCAGAAAAAGGCAGTTTACGGGCCCTGAACCCGTATTCAGAATATCAAATACCTCGATACGTGGCTGCTTGGACAAGTGTTTCCGAGAGGAACACAAAAACCACTGATATCAAATACCGAGGCAACACCACAGTAAGGCAATGGTAAACTATCCTACAACAAGATTAGCCTTTGAGATCCTGAAGCTCCCGAGGAACCAGATCAGAATTGTGACGGGACTGTTAACCAGTTACTGTATATACACTGAGGAAACACCTACACAAGATGGGAATCTACCATGATGAATCCATTTGTAGATTGTTCGACGAGGACGCAGAATTAGCCTCACACATGTTATTCGAGTGCCCTGTACTTGCTTACTGGAGAAACCGACACTTCTTGGAGAAGGAATCTGTCCAGGAGGAAGGTCCCCTGAAGTCGCCAATAAAGAGGCTACTGCACCTGGCGAAGGTGTCAAACCTATTTTAGCACAAATTAACACAGCAAGGGATACAATAAGCTAACTAGCTGCAGTGTCAAGAAAGCACTAAACCTTGCCTTGCTGCCGTTGATTAAATCAATCAATCAATCAATAACATCCGATCGACCGACAATAGATCCGCAGGGTCGTAGTGACCAATAGGCGGAAAGCTAACTCTCCCAACATTTTTTATTCTAATCCTAGAATTACAACCAAAAATGTAAATATAAAAACATACTGAGCAAAAATATTGCAAACAAATTTTTATTTAAACAAAAAATAATTTTTTGTTGGCCAAGGTAGGTACCCAAACTAATATTCCTTCAAAATTTCTGTGTCTACTGTTTCTGATTAGCATTTTCGAAAGTTTGCACACAATAAAATTCCTTGCAGCCATTTCTAGAACTGATACGTTCTAGACTGAATATCCAATGCGCTTCAATTATCTGAAAAAATTTTAAAGTCAGTTCCCTATAGAATAGTTACGAGCTATTAATCAATGAAGTTGAGTAGCGAGAACCGACTTGAATGTGAAAATATACGATACAATTTGGTTGATTCAATCAAACCGAATGGAGCTCTCTTGCCAGTTAATGAACGTGTTGAATCGAATTGAATATCAAATAACGTCGAGTGAATTTCTACTTTTAGTTCAATTGGTTCTACAACTAGGCGAGTCATACATATAAATTTTACACATCCAAGCATGATTATTGGGTTCGATAAAAGTTTTCTGTTCGTGATTTTTTATTGTAACTTTCTCGTTAAGTTAATTGAATTGAATTTCGGATATACCTACACTCTATTTTTTCATTGGCTACGTTCATCAGAACCAAGCCGGATTGTAAACAGTTAACAAATACCAATAGAAAATGTTGGGTAAACTCTTGGTTCTGCTGAACGATCACCTTCTGAATGACAGGTCACCACATAAAACACAGTGTTGAAAATTAAAAACACTCTGAAATTAGGCTTGCAAAAATGGTGACCATTTGCGAAACATGTTTGGTTTTAACACAAATTCCACGTAGCGTTCAGCAGAACAATCGCAAACCGTTTACCAACGTTTGTATCTGGTGAACGCGGCCATTGTTAACTTTGAAACATAAACAATACCTCGTGGCTATGATTGGTCGCAAAATACCGTGTCCTTACAGGTGAGGTATCCTTTTACATGGTTGGAAAACGATACCTTCGTCGAATGCAGGTACATGGCATCTTGCGACCAATAAGCGGCATTGTTTATGTTTCAATGTTGTCATTGTCAAAATCTATTTTGGGAAAAAATAGACTGTAGGTGAGATTGTTTTCCTTGGCTTCTCGATCTTCGGCCACCATTTTCATCGGTAAAGATGAAACTTCCTTCACTCTGTATCTCAAAAACTAGTCATAAGATCAAGTAAGGCCAATGCTAATTGATCAGAAAGGTCAAATTTATATCATTTGGTTAAATTTGGCGGAAGTCCCAAATCCAATAAGAGGTGTCCGGGGTCCTTTACCATAAATTTGCCATTTAAGCGTCTGATTCTCAAACTGAAATGTACGATTTTCGAAAATTCAAACGCCCTTAATGTCGATATTGAACAGATTCCAGCAAAACAAACCCTAAAATTGAATACAATTTTTGGCAATTAAGTTTTCATTGGTTAAAACCATATATATATATATTTTTAAAATTCAGTCGATTAAATAATCTTAACTCTTTTCTGTGTTTATTTTGTCATCTTCAGTAAGGGGCAAGCTACTAGGTATATAGGATCCAACTTGACGAATTTACGTCCGTCCGCAGCCGTTTGAATACCTGTCGCTGTCGGTCCGCTGTCGTTCGTTCGACGACTTTGACGTTTCTTGGAGTTCGTTCACTTCAGTACGTTCCGCATGTGGCTAAATTCAGCTGGTGTAGGCACCGTGGTGGAATGATAGAAAGAGCAGTATTGCTAAATTAAACAGGATTTGGCAAGCTGTGGTTTGGTATTGGCAGTAGTGAATCGCAATCACCGCATCCATGGCGGTGCAACATTTTGGTGAATTTAGATACACGCGGGTTTTGATACAGACTTAAGTCCGGTCCAGACGCTAACTTACTGAAAACTGATCACATCATTTTGTCTGCAACGTGTTGAACTGAGCAGATAAAACGTACAAAACGTAGTAGCGACTGGATCGTGCTTTTAAATGTTTCGTCGAACTTCGCTTATTTATAATTAAATTTACGCGTGTAGATAGTTGAGCGTTGGTTATCAATAGATTTTTCGAACCGAACCTAGAATGAATCCCGTATTATGAATTGGACAGTGGACAACTATCTTATTGAGATAATGTTTCATTGAATCTAGGACCAGCTTATCTTCTAATTTCTGGAACTATTTGCCGTTGCAAAAGATCCGAATATTTTGGACCAATGAAGTTACCATCGATGCAGTACTACCAAATAACATGTTCTCCATTCAAACCGCTCCAGACATTTACCTTTTGAAGACGTTGGGTTTCCTTAGACTAATAACGGGTGTCACTAGGATTATGTCGACCATGGAGTTGAAATGTTGATTTATCTGTGAATATTTTTGTAATAAAATCTTTATTTTCATTTGCTTTATTCATCACAATTTCACTTAACTCCATTCGCCTGTTCTCAGGTTGTGTGGTGCGTAGATACGTTATTTTATATTATTAAAAAAATTAAAACTTTCCAACATGACTGATGCTCGCCAAACTAAACCGAGG
Organism: Ceutorhynchus assimilis; assembly: GCA_917834065.1. Lineage (NCBI taxonomy): Eukaryota > Metazoa > Arthropoda > Insecta > Coleoptera > Curculionidae > Ceutorhynchus > Ceutorhynchus assimilis. Next base: position 30,413,855 of record OU892281.1, on the reverse strand, counting down.
TCTGTGTGCAACTGCGATCCGTCGTTTTTGCTCGTCGAACAAAACCGTCAAACAAAAACGCAGTCTGTGAGGGCCTTAAGTGATAAAGGTTTTTTGAGTGACAGGTCTTTTTAGGTTTGAATGCTGAATGGATTTGTCATTTTGCGGAATGTGGACGCCATAGATAAGGGATACAAAACTCTCTCGAACCTATAATATAGATAGGCAACTCAATACAAACATTTTGTTCCTGATTACAGCGCCCTCTCGCGTGTGTAGTCAGCAACTTGAATGCCCGGGAAGAGCTCCTTTTTAAATTTAATTTGTTTTTTCTTTAGAATCCGTTTATCATTTTTTATTGCCACTAGCACTGAACAATTTAATATGTTTCTAGTGGAAATAAAATTATGATAAACAGTCTCTTGATCACATACAGAAGAGTTACATACTAATTAATCCATGTATTAAATACAAAAATAACAATTTTGAATTACTTTATTAAGATATTATTATGATAGCAATCCAATCAATAATAGGTACCTACAATGAACGAGATTTATTGATTGTAAACGTTTTGCAGGCATAAAATGAACACCTAAAAAGAAATAAAGTTACAGTGATAAAATTACAGAAGGTAAAATCCCGATTTCGGTATAATGTAGGGATTGAAACATACCTGTTCATCATTTTTCGGAATTCAATGAATTTTTACTCTGTTCCCTTGGCTTTCACACATTGCCACACAACAAGATAAAACCATTTTGCTTTGAACGGAGAAAATTTTCAATCTCTGATTCAAATTATTGAATAAAAATGGAATATGTCAAAATTTGTCAAAATATAATGAAAAAGTAAAAGTGAAGCGACGCTGCCACATGTCAAAAGCATGGGATCTTTGTTTTGAAAAAGAAATTTAATTTCAAATCGTTCCACTGGCAATTATATGTTAACGAGGTACACGACTTTTGTTTCCTATTGTTGAAAGCTTTTTAAAACAAATAAAGAATAATCTGGACTATTTATGTATAAATCTGACAACAGCATTGGACGACAGCGCCTCTGCCGTCTGTAGTCGCAAGCTTTTAGTGGAACAAATTGCGCCATAAGAGTTTCACATGCATGGTGGACGCCTGCAAATTCGTCAGGTTACATCCTATATACCTAGTAGCCTGCCCCTTACTGTATAATAAAACAAGAAAACTATAAATTGCAAGGGCCGCCTAATAGCTATTACCACTTTTACAGGGTTATTATATAAATACCCGGTTGGAGGAGAAAACAAAAGTATTTTGTCGATAAGACGTTCCAATAAAATTTTAGTGGTCATCTCAGTAGCAAATCGATGGCCTTTTAGCTGAAGCGATTATTATATCTTGGGTCGCCTAACAGACCGCAGAAGGAAGCTGTAATGATCCTAGTCTAAGCCAATTTATTTAGTGGGGAGAATATTAAGTTTTTACTAAACGGCATTATTCATAACGGCATAAAAATTGATATTCATAAAGTTTATAGGAAATATGTGTAGGTGTATATACATATAATAGTTGTAATTTTATTTAAACATGATTTTGCTTCAGATGCTAAAATCTAAACCAAACCAGTTACACGCTTCATTAGTTATTTATATTTAATTTATATAGAGGATTTTGTTAGTTTAATATATTATTCAAACACAAAAATAAAGGTTAAAGAGTCGACTCTGAACAGATTGACAGATAATAACACTAATGACTGTTTTCAATTTCAATTAAGCAAAGTGATCCATACCGTTCTATTTGATTATAAATTGGCATTTAGTTTGTGTACTCACGCTAAAAGATACTAAAAATACAAAAAAAGTACAATGCGCCAATAAATTAGGGGAACAAAAATAAAAATGTTTTTGAATTTACTTTGGAATTATTCCTTGGGTGAGTTATATGTAAAATTTCGCATTTATTGATAATTTTTGTGTATCCCATGTCAAATCAAAGAGAAGGAAAGTGGCCTGCCACGGATAGTTTTATTGAAACTCAAGTAAGAAAATGCACTTTACGCTGCAAGAATGTTTACAATTTTTTCTAGTTCCTTTTAGGCTTTTTCGAAAAATTTCTTTGTATTTCTATTTTCGATATTAAAATGTAGCTTTTATAATAACATTAGTGAGCGAGTTCAAAAATTACCACGTATGGTGCGAGCAAACTATGCCTGAACTCAAAAATAAACCAACTCGGAAGAATATATTAGGGCCACAGGTTCTTGTCTGGTTCCCAGAAACCGCAAAATTTCAAATCAGTTTAACAAAGCTACCAATGGAAATTCGGTTACATCTCCACAAACTCAAACGAAAGTCAATTCGATTCAAGAGCTGCAAAAAATTTAATGCTACATATTTTATGATATTTTAGTATTTTAGTGGATGAAAATGAGAAGTAAAACTTATTTTTTTCGAGTGAAAGTGAAAAGCTGGCCGAATACGGTCGCATGAAATAAAAAGCCCAGTAAAAAAGGAGATCCGACATAATAAATGAAACACTAGGTAAGATTGAATATGTTCAATCTTAAATAATAAAACAAATTTAAGTGATTATTTATATACAATATGAAGAGACGCAGTAGAGGAAATTTTATTTGGAAATGAGCTCGGCAAATCAGCATGCGAAAATGAAATTGGAAATAAAAATTTGTGCATATGATCGGAACTTCGCATGAAATTACTAATTAAAAAGATGAAATACATTTTTTAGTAGCAAGCATGTTACATAATTGTTCTGGTTATCATTGCCTCTTTGTTTTTATCAAAAATTTAAGCTTTTTTTAAGCCAAATTATACCAGTAGTAGTAATGAGTAGTAGGTAGTGAGAGAAGTAGTGGTAGTAGTGAGTTTTCAACTTATCTGTGATTTTGAAAACAATTGTATGTTTGTTTACTTAGTAACTGTTTGTTATACAGTGCTAGTTTTGCTAGTACTGCTGCAAGGTGGAAAACGTCGAGTATCCCCCACACTAGATTAGTTCGCCTTCAAATCAGATGATGAATCAAACACTATCAAATGCAGTAAGCATCTAGAGTCATATCGAAAAGAGAATCTGAAGAAGGAGAATGTGAGAGAAAAGAATAGTGGAATTGATCAATTCTCATGAAAAACTTATTATTCATTAAGTTCAATCTAAATACAAAGCTCAAACTGAAGAGTTGAAAAATCAATAGAAACCAATTATTATTAATTTGAATCTTTAAATTAGCAATTTGAAATATCTTTTGAAATCGCCCAATGGCAACAATCATTCTTGTTTAAGTTTGGAAGTCGGCAATGCCTCCAGCTCTAAAATCTTTTAGAAATAAACAACTTATTGTAAAAAGTATAAATATTAAATTCTAAAACAATGTGGATGTCATACTGATTCAGAAGACCTGGTTGAAACCAGGGATCCGCTTCAGCCTGCCTAACTAATGTGTATTTTCGGAATCACAGAGAAGGTAATGAAGTACAATGATCCTGGTAGCCAAGTTTATTCACGCCTATTAAATCTCCATTCTCGATAATTTTTTAGACGGCACTTTGATCGAAATTGATTTAATTCATCACGACTTGGTGCTAGGTTCAGTGTACTGCAGTCCGGGCAAAATCATTGAGCCTTACTATTTTGCCGAATTTTTGTGATAAGGGGGATTCCACCCTCCCTGGAGGGACCTCAATGCCAAGAAAAAAGTCCGAGTGGGACTCGCATTCATTCTATCTAGGGTTCAATAGATTTCCTCCAAAAAATAGGGCCCATCTTTTGACTCAAGGGCTGCCGGCGTTATTGGATATTTTTTTTGGCAAAAACACTGATCTAACCTGAATGCCGCAGGTTTTTCACGAATTAGGCAATTCAATCCTTCTGTCAAAACAAAAAATTCAATATGGCGTGGCGGCCAGCAAATTTGTTTTGAATATGTGTTGTCATTATTATTTTGCTTCGAGTTTTGCTTGCAGCTTTGATTTTGATTATTCAATAAAATATTGGTTTACTAGGTACGTAAACTATTGACTCGGGCAGAAACTAGATATTTTTTTGTGTTTTTTGGTCCATGTGTGGCCGCCAGGCCATCTTGAATGTCACGTGGTTTGGATTGCCTAATAATCCTCGGATCACCTCCTACAGTACCTACTGGGATATGATCCGGTTGTCGCAAGCCCAACTTCGGCAGAGAAAATAGATCAAGAAGATGATTCCATCATCTCTGACATTCATTTGGCGTTAGCTATTGCTACCACCAATAAACTTAGTGAATTCACTACGTATGTTGCTCCTTTCTTCCTTCCCACGTTAAATTCATGGGAAGAATCGAATCAAAAATTTGCTTATCGTACTAGAGACTCAGCCCATGAAAGACTGGGAATCAGCTAACTAATTAATTCGTTCAAAGTCTTTACTTTGATCATCATTCCTCTTCGCATCAAGTCATCAGGGCAGGGGTTCCCCAAGGTTTTCGCGGCCCAGGTTTATTGATAAGGGGTTTTTATTCGGGCTTAATGGCCGTCGTAAGTTGGAATTTCCTCCTGACGTTTCGCTAGCACCTTCAGAGGTGCTTCCATGACCGATTCTGGTAGCAGACTGACGCGTTCCCGACCGTAAGTTGTATTTATGTGTGAGTGGCTGTGGTGGGGGAGGGGCCGGGCTTCGCGGCAACTTTCTCTGTACTCAATGGGATCTTTCTTGAGTTTTTGAGCATCGGGTTGCAGATTTGGTTAAGTTTTAGTGTTTCTTCTTTCCTGTTGAAGTTCTGCGTATGTTTGTGGGTTTCTATAGCTTCACGTACAAGACGATTGTGGTATCCGGAAGTCGGTGCAAGAAGCTTGGCCTCACCAAAGAGTATTTCATGATTTTTCCGATTGTCCTAGTCCGCAGTTTCTTTTGTGTTCGTTCATCCTGGTTCCCATGGATCTTTTTGTCGTTCCTATGTATACCTTAGCACATGTGCATGGTATACGATAGACTCAGCGCTTGACATTGGGTTCCTTTTATTCTTGGCTGATCTGATTGATTACTGTATTTCTTTGTTGACTTGAAGATTGTTTTTATGTTGTGTTTCTTCAAGACTTTCCCTATCCTGTCTGTCACCCGAGAAATGGAAGGCAGATATGCATTAGCCACCACTGGTTGTTCATCCACGTTTTGTCGTGTGGCAGTTTGGGGTCGCATGGCCCTGTCTATTTCAGATGCATTGTAACCATTTGATAGAAAGGCCTACTTGAGATGATCCAATTCTTGCTCGAGATATTGTGGCTCGCAGATGTTCCGAGAACGTAATGTTATCATTGTTCTAATCCCCCGTTTTTGCCTTGGATGGTGGTTTGAGAGTGCATGCAGGTACCTGTCTGTGTGTGTAGGTTTTCGGTACACCGTGTTGCTTAGTTTTCCTCCAGATTTCTTTATGAGCACATCTAAGAAGGCGATTTTCTGTTTTTTTTTCCTTTTCCATGGTAAATTCTGTGCTAGGATGTTGCTCGTTTAGGTGGCCTAAGGACTGGTTAAGCTTCTCTTCCCCATGACTCCAAATCACAAAAGTATCATCTACGTATCGAAGCCATACCGTTGGTTTGTGGTCAAAAGATTCTATAGCTTTCCTCTCAAATTCCTCCAGATCAGCCAAGGATAAGAGGAACTCACTGTCAAGCGCTGGAGTCTATCGTATACCATGCACATATGGTAAAGTATACATAGGAACGACAAAAAGATCCATGGGAACCAGAATGAACGAACACAAAAGAAACTGCGGACTAGGACAATCGAAAAAATCGGCAGTTCCGGAACATGCGCTTAGTGAAGGGAATCATGAAATACTCTTTGGTGAGGCCAAGCTTCTTGCACCGACTTCCGGATACCACAATCGTCTTGTACGTGAAGCTATAGAAATTCACAAACATACGGAGAACTTCAACTTGAAAGAAGAAACACTAACACTTATCCAAATCTGGAACCCGATTCTCAAAAACGCAAGAAAAATCCCATTGAGTACAGAGAAAGTTGAGATTAGCCAAGTGCCGCGAAGCACCGCCCCTCCTCCACCACAGCCACTCACACATAAATACAACTTACGGTCGGGAACGCGTCAGTCTGCTACCAGAATCAGATATGGAAGCACCTCTGAAAATGCTAGCGAAACGTCAGGAAGAAATTCCAACTTACGACGGCCATTAAGCGAATGAAAACCCCTTATCAATTTGCATTTTTGTAGTAAAAATAAAAAATGTGCCGTTTCATTAAGTTGTGAATTCACTCAATGACACTTTTGCACTAAACATTCAAGAGAAAAATTAAATAATACTCAGCTACTTGCCAAATCCTGTTAATGAAAATATTAATTTTTGTTAAAAGGTTCTCAAAACTCTAAAAATCGGCGCGAAAATGAACACGAAGATTTTGCACACTCACATTTCCCGTATCAGGCAATCTTTGTAAAACGGGCACAATGTTCTTTCATAGGTGCCGTTTTATTGGGAAATGTTTCCCTGTAAATTCTGGCGGCAAAATGAGCATTTTGTAACAATTCTGCCTATTCGACGTTTGTGGAACATTTAATTTTCAAAAAATGAATGAATTACGCGCGTTTCCAATACTTCAACTAACTAGCAGTGAGTTGCAGAAGTTTCCCTTGCGTCGCAGGATAAAAAAAGTGGTAGTTGAACCAACCAAAAAAAACTAGATTTTTGTTAGTTGATTCCCTATCAAATTATACAAAAGTCGCTTTCTTACTCCAGTTTTGTCCTGACCAATAAACAACCAAATAAATTTGCAGATGAAGGAATTCAACGGAGAAGTCACGTAGATATCTAAAACAGTATATTTGATGTTATGATGACTGTATTTTCTTTTTTTTTTTAATATCTAGAAGTGGCGCCCACTCACTTAAAACTAAATTGAGGTCACACATAAAAGACGGTTTTACGGTGAAGTTTTTTATTTGTTTATTATCTATAAAAAGCCATTCTAATAAAGCACTTAGAACGAATGACTAAAACCTATAGAAAATCCACAATTCTTAGAAAAGAAAAGCGGTAGATAAACTTACTATCGTGTTTGAAAAAATTAACTATGCCCGCCTAAAATTAAACTCTATTGGTGTATGAGCTGTTTAATTCTTGAATCATATGCAAGAATCTGTCTTTTTCTTGATAAAACAGAGCTGGTGTATAGAAACCACAATTTGTTCGATAAAAATAAATAATGATGAATGATAGTCATTTCGGCCTCGTTATAGGCCTCTTCTAAATTCTTGCAAACTCTTCCATCTTTAGCGGTTTTTATCCAATTCACTCCTGTGATATTTTGTATGTCATCCCGCTATCTTATCTGAGATCTGCCTGCCAACGCTCCGCTTGGTCTCCCTATAGGGCGCCAAACTAAAACCCTGTGTGTCTACCTATATTGACTTTGTCTCGCTATGTGGGCAGCTTATCGCTACTTCAGTTGTGTCAACATCCAGCGCATTCGTCATTTTAGTCCTCCCGCAAATCACTTTCAATTTCAAAAACCAATTCCAACCATTGCCCTCTCTATGGATCGTTGTGTAGTTTGCAAATTATTGGCAGATTTTCCAGTTATCGACGTTGACTCAAGGCCATATGTGAGCAACTGAAATACTTTCTTAAAAATTTTATAAGGATCCAAGAATAATTCCTAGCTTATCAATAGCTGCCCGGTAGATTGGTTTCTTCACCGAGCTGAATATTGTGTAATAAATAAATAATATTACGGATCATTTTCTATGAGTATCGTTAATAGTTACATCAATCCTTTCTGTACTCATATTCTTCGTGTTTGTGGCCTTCACATCAAGTCCAATTTGCAGTGATGTCCGGTGAAGTTCGTCGAGCATTGATTTTGTGCTCGTCGCCTGTACTGGCAATGATCACAATGTTGTCTGCTTACTTCATCAATATTGATTTCGTTATTTTGCCAGACCGACATTTGAAGACATCGTGTAGGTGTAAATAATTTTAGTGAGACTGAGTTCTCTTTTGATTCGTTTCTCTTCAGTTTTCTGATTCTCATCTATTTCCACTGGATTACCTATATCCTCAGTAATGCGAGGATATATTTTTCCTGCCTCGCTCCTGTCCCCGCCGTACTGATATGTGTATCCTTTAAGAATATAGACAAATTTTCACATTAGTTGTTGATCTTCGTGTGTCTTATGTGAAATAAAAGTGGCTTTTCATGGATAGTTTTATTGAAATTCAAAGGATAAAATACCCATCACGCTGGAGGGTTTTTTTCTACTTCTTTTCATGCTCATCCTTTCAAGATTCCAGATATTTTTCAACTCACAAAAAATCTAAAATCTGCTCGCAAAAGGACTTACAGCTTGTGGTGTCCTCGCTGGGAAATATGTCGATCAGAAACATTAAACCTTGCGGTTATGTGTGGTTTGGTGCTCATGAACGAAGAACGTGTAAAAACCCTCATAAGAAAAGAGAATGTTTGTTCTGCAAAAAAATACCGTACGTACTGCGAAAGGAACTTTGCATAATCTGTCCCATGTTATTGAGATCTTCATAAAAAAATTCATAGTATCTGGGATCAGTAGAAGATAACATAGATAAGACACTATCGTCAAAAACATCACTACTATATCAGCTAGGGTGGCAGAAAACTCAAAACTATCAGTTTTGAAATGTTCTCAGCAATAAATCATTAAGAGATATATTCTTTACGAGATTTTCTAGGAATATTCTGATTAACTTAACTATAAGATACATTAAATGTGGGAATTGAAGCTAATCGGTCCGCATTCCGTACATAATTTGTTCGTTGGAAATTAGAAAATAAAGCAAAACAAGGAAACAATCATATTTTTCTAAGTATTTTTTTTCTTATTGCTTATGTTTTCAAATATAAAATGTATATGTTTTTTTTTTTTTTGTTTTATGTCCTCATGGAAATAAAAAAAATATTTTGAATTTCAAATTATTTTCGTTGGCGCGAAAACGATTAGCTTCAAGATGGTGGCATTTGTGACGTCAACTGTCTGTAAACACAACGTTAAGGTCTGTTCTCACAAGAGCCTTTGATACTTTGCAAACTGTCGGAAAGAATCGCTTAGCTTGAACCTTCGACTGCATTGAAACTTGAAAGCGGTTATTTATGCGGTATTTCCATATTTATTGCCATATTGTGACATTTTGTGTTTCAAATAGTTCATCCTGGTTGATACAGGATTTACAAAAGCGCAGTCTGACAATCTTCCCTCTATAGACCCGTTTATGGTGGTTCAATATCAGTCGTGGCTTGACGTGAGCTGATCGTGGACCAATCGTTCCACGATTCAAGAGTGAACCACGAAAGTGTGGACCGTGGATTCACGATCAGTGTAAACTACCCTTAACCTTAAATTACGAACAGTTGACGTCACTGGAAGCGGCCATGTTAAATGTAACTTTTCCGCGCGAAACTTTTCAATTTAAAACTAATAATTGCCATATGACTATAATATCCATAAATTTAATACAAAACTTCTCATATTCAATATTTTACACAAAAATGTGCACCATAAAAACAAAATAAGCCATATTTATTTCTTATGAGAATTCCATATTGCAAGATGTAGGGTGAGGAGAAATTCTGAAAATAGGACTACAGTATCTACACACATTGACTTTGGAGTGGTGTTGGAGTCTAAACGCGATTGATTCTTTTTTTCTCCAGAATAAAGCTGGCGAGATATAACTGGAGCTCGATATACTGGATCGGTGTTGGAACATGGGCACTCAGACAACAAACTTGTTATGGGAATATCAAAATTGAATATAACTATTGCAAGACAGAAAATCAATCAAGAGGACTAGTCAAGAACTCACATGGAATTCACACAAAACACAATTTCAAAAACATAGTGGAGTTGGGATTTTCATATCGCCAGATTATTTGGAAATTCAAAATTAGGCTTTAAGTAAACACAATGGAATTCTTGAGGTGTAACTCCAGATGGTGTGATGACATCCGCAAGGTAGCGGAGAAAACATGGATAAATAGCGCCTAAAACGAAAATATGTCGATATATATGGTCGTGGAGGAGGCATTTGTCCCTACATCGACATGAAAGCTACATAGAGAGAGATATTGTTATATTAAATCGGAAGTTCAAAGGAGAGTAAACACTAGAAAAGCAAGTAATATATTCGCTATGTCGATACTAGTTGCCATTAATATAAGAGTAATAAACTTAAAATTATAGCAAATAAAGTTCCAAATAGAAACATATATTTTCTTGGATTTCTCTAATGGTTATCTTCACATAAAAGCATTTAATGCGGCAGCAAAGAGCTTTCCTAGTAATTTTGCTGTGGAACTATTACGGTGGGCGGAAAAGCTGCACTTAACTGTCTTATATAAAGAAAATTACAGCTGCCTCAAAGTCGATTTAACGCTATCGTGCAGTACACAGAAAACTAGGCGAGTAATAGCTAAAATATTGTTCAATTATTAAATTTAAGTCATGTTAATTTATATTGGTTCGATTTATTATTTCCCGGGTATAGAATAATATATTAAAAAGCAGTGCTCGCCTTTTTCAAATTGGAAAAAGTGACCAAGTATTATCTACAACTTTTACAGACAACAAATAATCATCAAAATTGGGGACGGACTAGAGGTAACGTACGTTCGTCACCATCACATCATCCATAGCAGTTTTCATCGCTTTCTTCATAGCTTTCTATTTGATTCTATGGTAGGGTGTTGATTTTATATCGTCGAACCACTGTTGTGTTGGTGTTCTGGTCTTATCCCCATTTGACATCTTTGTCACTTTGGGGTTTTATTGTTCGTCGTTTCTGCCTACATAACTGCACTTAACCATAGGAACAATATTCAAAAAAATTACACAAAAATCTCGAAAAAATTGGCACGTACTCCGAATCACATAAACTAAGCCCATCACCTGTACAGAAAACCATATCACTTGGTGTAGCTGATCAACTCACTGTTCAATGCAAAACTCGTTCAATTCACTGACCACTGTTCTAGGTTGAGACGTGTAAGATGCTAAATGTTACTGTTTTTATTTTCCACATACAGGGTGTCCCAGGGAAAACAGTCCACCACGATTTATTGGATTCGGGATGAGAATCTGAACCTGGAGGGCAAGCTTTTCGTTTAAATTTGAAGTACCAGTTTGGTACCAACACTTTCCGTCGGCTTTTTTTTTTGAAGGAAAGCTCCGCTTGTTCAGCTTGTCCTTTTTTCGTCCCTTTCAAATTTTGTCGTTCGTCCTGAAAGGTCGATCCTGCGCTGAAAACCGCCATCTTCCTGAGACAACCGTGCTCGTGGAAAAAAAAAGTTGCGTAAGGCAATAATCTATTAAATACCGAAAAAAACTTAAGCAACTGAGCATATTATGGGCCTCCTGTTAAATTGTTAACAAAAGGGGTTACAGACGGGGTACTGAGGAAGGACATCCCTATGCAGAGTTTTCAGATTGTGCTCATTTTCCTAAAAACGGATATTCAACTACAGTATAGTTTATTAGAATATCGTTACCGCAGCATCCTGTATCTCTATCCAGTGACTTGTCTATCAGCCTTCGAGTGTAATTCTAAATATTCTTTTTTTCGATTTTTCCATAAGGTACCGATACAAGTACCTTATGGAATGTTTTCTTGTCTGTTTCTAGGCCCTTGGTACGGGGTCGTAAACTGTCACATGTAGGATGCATTCTTTGTATATTTTTTGTTCATATTGGAACCCTTGAAATAACTGAGTAGAGTTCGAACTTTACAGGAGCGAACCTTATGTCCCCCTCACGAGCCGAAAGTCTGGAAATAGCTAATAGGGTACTTGCATGCAAAATTAAATTGATTATTATTGACTGCAAACTGTAGGAGATCGAAAAAAAGTCGATGCATATATTTTTATTTTGTCCTAGAACGATTATTTCGAAAGTTTTGTGTATATAGATATACTGAGCATGTGCGACGTCATAAAGTTATATGATACGACGTCATAGGCATATTTCATAGCGTTGTATTTCCGTCAATTTTTGACTAAGAAGAAAAAGAAAAAACACGTGTTGACTTATTTTTTATGGAATAAAGAAATCAGCGATACAAAAAACTTATGCAAGTCCAGTAATATCTCTAAAACCAAAGGTGGTACATACCTGGCAGACACTATTTTTGAATTCGGCCTTGAATAACCCATAACCCCCAGGTACCATATTTCGTGAAGTTCTCACCTGAAGTTTTAAACATAATTAGACGTTTCCAGATTTTTGGCTATAACCCTTTGAGTTCCGAACGTCTCTTCTGACTATCCATTTGAACTTATTAGGTTTGCTTTTATTTTATGCTCTGCATAGCTATACCTCGAATAATCAGGATAATTGAATTTTGGTTTTGTTATTGTTCGCCTGACTTATTTTGAATAAGAGTATATAATATTTTTTCAGGGTTTTAATTTCATATATATTTTGGCCTCTCCCCTTTGTATATACAAAAATTACACACACATTATACCCAATTTTGTCTGCGGCAAATAAAATTAAATTAAACCACAAAATCTCATCCAATTCTCAACCCTTCCTTCATAAGGGCAGACTACTAAAAGCAAACAACCACATTAAACGTAGAAGGTAGAAAATATTTTTCACGGGGTCTTATGAGAGGAGATTTTAATTTTGGTATTATTTATTCATATCAGGTCTTTTTCGCCGCCATATTTGAACATAATTTTTTACGACATTACTCTACTTTGAGTTAATTTTATTGAAATAGCGCTGTTGTGCAAATATTGAAAGTAGATGCTTTTAAGATTATTAATAGTAGTATTTAAGCGTCAGAATAATAATTTACTTTTTATGACAATCCTGTTCCCGCCGTCTTTTTATAGATTCTGGGTTTCTTATAATTGAACAAAACTACCAAACATAAATTCTCTACTGCAGGAACTATTTCATTCATAATAGTAACTAAGGAAAAAGAGGAGCAAGTCAACACCAGGCTGAATTAGGCAAAGATACACAAGTCATCGGTCATACTTCAAATTTCAATGTTGCCAAAAAAAAACATTATACAAACCTGAAATAAGAAAAAGACAACGATCTCATTTTTAATTTTCTCTTAATGAGGAACTATGCATATTTATATATCAAAAATCTGCAATTCATATTGCTGACAGCTGTGCTAAGGGCAAGGAAATCTTATCAAAATTTCAATATAAGGAGGTATTCACTTATATTTCCAATTTTGTTTTTGTTAATATAAAAAGGAGCATTGTTCAGAGGATCCAGACGGTGCATATTTATGACACATAAGCAGAGGAATTGTTTTGCCTGATACGCCTTGAAAGTTTTCTGCCAAAAAATATAGTTATACCCGAGGTTATACCTAATGCGTGAGAGTTTTTAATTGCTCTGGATGTTTTCATTAAAGCTAACCGAACATAGGTATTTTAAAGTTCATTGTTTATTCATTTTGTAATTTGTAATTTAAAATGAAAATTCGAGCAACATAATGAACTCTGTAATCTCATTAGACGGAGAGCGGGAGACGTTTTTACCTACGGTATTTCAGGTAATTTCATATTTTGATAATAAATTAATATTTCGTGACCTTTTACGCAACCCTGAGGCCAGCAAAAAATATCAAACAAAATTAAGTACCTCATAATAGGCTTTGGCTTAATATATTGAAGTCGAAATCATTATGAAGATATTTAAAAAAAAATTAAATGTGATAAAATTCTGAAAAACAAGGGTAAGGAAAAGAGAGTTTATGGTCAATTTTCGGTCACATACAATTTCTGGATGATCGGACAGAAAATTTGTCGTACACGAAAACTTTTCCCAATTTTAAGCGAATAACCCAACGAAATTGGTATTTACGGTTGAAGATTGGTATTTGCCAACATTCGCTCATGCGAAATTGGTTATTTGTTTGGTCAAATGTAGCTCCGTAGCGTCATGGATCAAATGTCAAATGTCAAATATTATATTTTGTAACTCAGCTTTCTGTTATAATTGACCAACACTTTTGTGTGAAACTAATCAAGATTGCAGGACTGAATGTCAAAGTACATGCAAATTAAGCCCTTACTCAGAATTCGGAGAGTAGGGATGGGTTATGTTTTGGGCGCCACCGACTCAGGACAGATGAGTTGGACTCTCCCGGATTTTATCTAGCTCCAGGTCCTTACAACTTGATCGTATTATAAAAAAAAATAATAATACTAATAATAAGTAATGGGCTGAGTGCATAAAACCAAATAAAACTCAATTAATTCAAGTGATATAGAGTTCGTTTATGAAAAAGAAAATTTGAGAAAATATGTTCTTAAAGCACTTATTGAAAGGCCAATAGACCGATCTCCTATTACTTGGATTGCGCGCGCAACTCGTAGTTTACAGGTGAGCGTCCAATGAGACGAGAGTTTGTTACAGGCTTGTGTCATATTCCTATTCAGGAGCCAGTTCAGAATTAATCGTTCCTTCTTTCTTTGTAACGTGTAATTGGACAAAGAGCAAACTAATACTTTACTTATTACTTGAACTCACCAATTTGACATATTCCTTTGCAATTTCATTGCGCGATGTTGCCGGATGTAACATTTATCAAAATAAAAGTGCAAACCATGTTAACATACACTTTAAAGCTCTTCTTTTGTCTGATTCAAGGCGTTGTGAAACACTTGACACTATATCACTTCTTTAATGTTATAATGTTCGATTCGTATTATCTATATTTGTTCCTGCTACAATACAATCTGGCTAGACGGGAGCCACGAGTTGCGCGCGCATGTCATCTTTTATTACTTTCTAACTGGTATTTATTACAATTAAGCTCTCTTTTTCTATTTATGCGAGAGGTCTATGGTGGTTTATGAAACCGGATTCCGAAACTAAATCTGGTACTGAGTTCAGCAACCGAACAGAGTAAGTGCAGCAGTGCAGCGTGCAGTACACACTTCGTGAACGGACCACTGTTTGGAAAACCTAACCCAAGAATAAGAAATATATGATTTGTTTACTTGTTGAAATTTAATTAGGAAAATGGGATGAAAATGTCGATTAGAACCGAGGGAAATCATTAGTCGTCAACAAGAACTACTCACAAGTGGAAAGAGAATTTAAATAATAAAGATTAGAAGATACACAGGATTTGTAATTACTATAATTAAAAAATATCTATAGGAACTTTGAGTGCAAAACTGAAAATAGGTGTGAAATAGTTAAAGGCAATTTTGGCTCGTTACAACCCCCCCTCTCCTACGATAGGAGGGAAAGTTACAAAGAAAGTTTCCGACTAAGCAAACTCGAGAACTAAGATAATATAAAGAATATCAAATATATTATGTATTAATAATTTAAACTTAAATGATATCAAAATGACTATCAAGGAACAACAAACAAAAGTAAATATTAATAAAGATAGTTATGTGCCTTCCAGAACGAGTCTGCTTACTTTGCCTTGAAAAATAAAGTCTGTTTTTTTTTTAAAGATAATTCCCAAGTCAAAAATTTAGTAACTATGTTGGCAAAACAAGCCTTTTCTACATAAAAAATTTGAAAGCATTGACAATTTTACATTGTATTGCCAACATAATGTCATTTTGACTTTTATCTTTAAAAAAAAAACAGATTTTATAACGGTAAGATAACTAAAGTCAATGAAGCTAGAGGTTAAGGCAAAAATAAACAAAGCCGCAAAGGAAAGAAAAGTAGGAAAAAGAAGTAAGGGAAAGAAAAGAAGTTATTGAAGCTTTGGTTGTTCTGCGATGGAGAACACTAGGCAGCCCTCTCGCTGTATCCAGTGTAAACCGAAAAATTGTATTTTTTTTTAAATTTTATTTCATTTTGTCGCAGTTGTCAGATGAATTTTTCAGCCAGCGTTGCGTTACCACCTGTCACCTGTCAGGTATTGTGGAACCTCTTGCACCGGTCTTACACCAGAGACCAGCCAAAGCTCTCCACCACGAAACAACCAAAGAGTAGGTAGAAGGAAAAGACAAGAGAGTAGAGATTGAAATTTAACCAAGAGGTCCACAAAACTATCAGTAGCGAATTATAGCACCCGCCAAGCTGAAGCATGCGTCCCCTACGGCGGGTAGCCCACCGAGCAGTCACTAAAAATGAAACTGAATAAGGGTGTTCCAAGTGGTGGCACCGTCTCCGATGGCCAAAAGCCTGATAGGCAAAATGGAGCTGAGGTGGAACGCAATAATACCTGCCCAGCATTTAGCATCCATGTCGTGAGGATGACGTAACACATCCCACTAGGATTACCAGCCGGGCAGATACCCGTCGACGCCCACCCTTCCACTTTGTCTGCTACCCTTGGAGACGAATCTTAGCAACGAGTCTCCAAAGGTAGCGTCAGACAGTTAACTCGGTGACGCCCGACACCACTTGGCCTGTCATAAAAAGAACGTGACTGCGTTACTGCCCACAATTGAAAAAAAAATATATATATTTAAAAGATAAAATAAGGTACAAGGTATTGGTAATAATGAGGCAAGAAAAGAAAACTGTAATGATATTTGAAAGGTAAAGTTACTCCAAGTCTCATCCCAGACTGTGTGTAGTTGTCAAGTTTCACGCCAAGCTAACTACGCACAGCCAGAGCGGAATGGACCAGAAACTCAAAACAAAAGCAAAGGTAAAATATTAAAGTGAGGGTAAATAAGGGCAAATTTACGGTAAAAAAAATAATATTAATATAGAAACATTGATTGTTCTCTAAGAAGTCACCAAAGATAGACTTCAGTTCTGGTTCCGATGTTGTTTTATCTATTGGTGATAATCTGTGCCCGTACATAAAAATGGTACTGAGGGCAGTGAACTAGTCCCTTAGTATTAGCAGAAGACCATAGTGATTCCTATTTTCAATAAAAGCCACAGACATGTGTTTAACTAAAGACTTATCAGTTTGACCTGTCAACTCTGCAAAGTAATGGAAAATCTTAGTACGGTCCAGGTAATGCGTTTTTTGCTAGCGTGCAATATTATCCCCCTATCACAACATGGTTTCCTCCCCCATCTACAACTATGAATCTACTTACCTGTCTCAATTTCTGGACAAAACAATACGACGAAGGGCAACCATTTGACATACTCTAACTGGACTATCAAAAGGCTTTTGAAACCGTTCTAGTGACCTGCCTATATTATTATAAATATACTTGATTGTCTGTGGTAAATTTACTAGAGCTTGCTGGGTAGACTGGAGCATCGGTAATTTGAAGGAACTGAAGTCTCTTTGCCTAAATTTCCTTCAGGTTTATTTAAATCACATTGGTAATGCATAAGATATACTCCAAATTTTTGAAATATGAAATTACATTACCTGATGTTCTTCGTGTCCTAACCCTTCTTTGTAGGGTTTCAGTATTTATTTTTATGACGTTGAAAAGTAGTGAGACAAGGATTCTTTGGGCTTTTACTGTGGATTGAAATCTAAACTTTTCTCCTCGCCGGTCACCAAGCTTTTACTCACGTCATTTATGTGTTGAAAATATCTATTTTCCGTAGACCTTCAACAGCTATTATTGCTCTCACGAGTCTCAAAATACAGTGGGCAAGGCTTTTTCTGTGGCTCATTCTCCCTGTTTCACCCAGTGCCTCACTGATGGTTTTTGCTGCGTTTAACCTAGTTTACATCCTTCAAGAATGAATTGAGGGCCTGTATACCGTATCCCAGGTTCTTTTATATTGCTTGGACGTAGTCCAAGTATAAATTTCAACAAATACCTTTTGCTTTACCGTATAAATTGTGTCTTTACAATTGCTTTGACGTAGGTAATTCGAGTGAAATTTCTAAGAATCAATCAACTTTACTGTATACTTTGTTTAGGATGCTTGACGTAGATCGATATCGTCACAAAATATCAGCAGTCTGCGGCTCTCCGACTGTGACTACGATAAAATATTTTTTAACCGAGGAAATGTATCTTTCTAAGCAAATGCATTAATTTTTTTCCCCAGGCCTATTTTGTGTGGATCCATTATTACTTAAATTTTTTTCAAGAATTTCAAAAATTGCTACAGTTTTCATAAATTATCCTGTGAGCAACCTGTCAAAAAATAAATAGGAATTTAATTTGTATTTTTTTAAAACACTGGTTCCGCAAATTGTGCCACTTGCAACCGAGTAAGTGTAAGAGAGAAAGTAACTATTTTTTGAAAAATGCGCCTACATTGTAAAAAAAACGATCTCAAATAAATTATTCCTGATGACGGTTTCACACCAAACCGACTAGTTGAGTTGCTGTTTTGTTGCTGTTTTAAAAAACAAAAACTCCACTGTTTTTACCGATAAAACTGTTTACACTTAATAAATATTATAAAATAATGAACAGCCATCTACTTTCTGAATTGAACTAAACAAAACTGCAACCGTTTCTCTGATGTAAAACGACAGAAAATAAATTGAGAAGTAGCTACTTACTATCACTACCGACTTTTTTTTACATTTCAATGATATTTTTCAAAGGGATCCGAATTGAATAAGCATAATATTGCCAAAAAGGCCTTATAACAACCTTTTTTATAATTTTTTTTTTATTTGAAAACGTTTTACAATTTTTTTATTTTCCGCGGATCAAAAGGGTCCTGGAATGATCCTGCAGAACAGACATAATTATATCGATTGTGGAAGGAGCTGCAGAAATAAAAAAAAAATAAAAAATAAGTACCCAGTTCATTTGATATCTGAAACCTTTATTCGTTAAATCAAGTTACCTATATCAACTACCTACACTATGGAGCATATTAAAGTTCTACGCTAATAACTTTTCCTGTATTGCACCGATTTGATTTATTTTCAGAGGGTGAGTAGGCTGCTATACATGTACGATGGAGTTTTGGAAGTTAATTGGTGTTAAGACGCCACGCTGGACATGCGTGTTGGCGAATTTGGGGTAAAATATAGGAAAGGATAATTTGGTTTTGGTAAATGATGGGATATGAGTACCTCCCGGACTAGAATGAGAGATATTTCACGGTTCATGTAGGCATGGTTGCATCCCTGGAGTAGGTCTGTCTTTACCAAGATCGCAGATTAGTTTACGAGATAGAGTTACAAATGAAGAAATCAAAAGAAGAACGAAACTGATGGATGTGAGCAAACGATTAGCGCAGCTAAAATGGAAATGGGATTCGATATATTGCAAGATATAGCATAGAAAGATGGACATACAAAATAACAACATGGCGGCCAAGAGAAGGCTAGAAAAGTGCTGGCAGACCTCAGAAGAGATGACGTGATGATATCCTGATAGACACAGATGTGAGAATATGGAAGAGGCCTACTTTCAGGAATGAATAAGAACAGGTTGATAAGAAGAACAATTAGAAGTAGGCTGCCATGTTCTTGTGAGGCTAGCCCGTTTTGATCGAAAAGTTTTCAAGACAGAACCGTGACTTTTTCAATGCTACAAAAATTGTCTGTAAATATAACGGAATTTTCGCGACGAATGTAGTTCATCCAAGGACGAAGCATAGTTCGTCTGTGACGTCATGAGTTCCAACGCTCGATAGAAGCTGCGTCCATGCTTCCGTCAAACTACGTTCAATATGACATGAGTTTTTCTCGAAAGCGTTTGTGTTCATGAAATCATGGAAGTAGTTCTTCAGGAAAATTCGGTATATGTCTGTCGAGATTTTAAACAATTGTGAATTGTGAACATTCCTCAATTCGATCTTTCAGTTGATGTATTGTTTCAAAGGTGTTGTTGTAATGTCACGTTTTCTGACAGTCTCCATACACAATATTGGACCAAATTGAGATCTGGATTGGAGACTGTTACATATCGGACTGTCAACAGTGGCAACACTGGAAATGAACTAAAAAAAAGACGCGCTTGACATGAAGGAATGTTTTTTTTTTTTTTTTTTTTTTTTTTTTTTTTTTCTAGTCAGAAACCACCACTGTGGTTTGTCGACAAAGCCTCGAACATCACATACAAACCAAATCAAACAAACAAACATCCATGCACCTAGCCGGGATTCGAACCCGAGACCCACTGCATGCAAAGCGAAGACACAACCGCTGAGCTGCTTGGTTCTCCGAGTTGTCATATGTTTTCCCTAGTTGTCATTTGTTTTCCTAGTTGTCATATTATGTTTGGCAGTTGTTATATGGTTTTGAACCTTGGATGTTAGTTTCAATGCATTCATCGCAATGTATTCTTGTTTCTTTAGAAAATGAAGAGTTACATAAAATATTGTTGATCGTGTGCTGTACTGAGTATTATCCCTACGACGGACATAACATTTTTGGCAACGAGGACGGGATTGCGTCGACCATAATCGTCAGGATTAGCATCGAATCGTTAAATTACCCATTGTAGTTATGGCGGCGTTAGGTAATATTGAATAGGTTAACGTAAATGACCCGAATGCTTGGGAATCATATCAAGAAAGGTTAGAGTTTTTGTGATGAAGATCTCCAGCGCCGACGGCTAGCGATAAAAGACATAAATTTAGGAAAAGCACTAGATTCCTGCATCGCTCACGAAGCGGCCACACGAAATTTATCCGTACCTACTTAAGCAATCTGAAACGATGGCGTCAACCAGCCCCTGTCGACCATGGACAATATGTAAACCGAACCGACTAACCTGTGTCAGTTCGGTGGCGATACGTACCAATCGAACAGACCTAGAAGAAGCGATCATGACGTAGGTCGTAGATCAATGCCAGCTGATTGTCACAGCCGATTTCAAAACAAATGTTTTCGCTGTGAAGCTAAACATTCGGCGGAAACTTGTGGGGTTAGGTACGCGAAATACCGATTTTGCGGCAAAATAGGACACATGGAAAAGACTTGTATTACAAAAAAAAAGACAGACTAATTCTTAGAGAAACGTAAATAACCAACAACTAAGTGGAGTTTACGGTGCTGGATAATCGCGATGTGCTCGGGAATGTATACGATTTGCCGGTAAATTAGGTGTTCACAGATAATGTTAACGGTGAATATATTGTTTCACTACACATTAATATGGAAATGATGGACTCTGCTGCGGAAACACAGTGGTTGGTCAGAACACATTTCAGTGAAAATTCGCTAATGTTATCGACAACAGGACTTTCTCTAAAAGACTACCAGAACAATAGTATTACAACTATAGGACAGTGTGAAGTGCATGTAACTATTGTGGACATTCCAGCAGCATTACCACTTGTAGTAGTGGAAGGTAACTGAGCAAGTCTTCTTGGGCGTAACTGGTTTAGCTCTCTAGGAATAACCCTAGCAGGGGTAAGTAATGTGACAAGTACAGCAGATTTTGTGAATGAATTTCCAGAAGTACTCAGCAGTGATCTAGGTACCTCCAGTTTCTTTTAATTTGGACAATAACATGAAGCCTATAGCTCTTAAAGCAAGAAGAGTGCCTTTTGCTTCAAATGACAAAATTGATCGAGAATTAGATAGATTAGTTGCGCAGGGAGCCCTTGAGCCTGTTTCTCATCCCCGCTGGGTCCTTATTCTTGAAACAGGGGAGCAGCGTTCCCAGGAGAATGAGTATTACGTCTTTCTCAATGATATGCAAATGACAATATAAGTAACAAAGACAGAACACTCGTTCTCCTGGGAACGCTGCTCCCCTGTTTCAAGAATAAGGACTCTGGTGTGCTCCAATTGTTGTGGTACCAAAAAATAATGATGAGGTTAGAATCTGTGGTGATTATAGGAGCACCATAAATAAAGTTTTACGTGTAGATACATATTCAGTATCATGTGTTCAAAATATTTTAGCAGCTTTAGCCAGAGAAAAAGTGTATGCAAAACTGGACATCCAACAAGCATATTTGCAATTAACAGTAGATGCTGAAGTAGCGGAAGCTCAAACATTTATAACACACCTTGGAGCATTTAAATGTAATAGATTACAATTTGGTATTTCTATTGCGCCTCAAATATTCCAGAGGTTCATTGATTTACGAATTACAGGAATTCCAGGGGTTTTACCCTACTATGACGATATCTTAGTAGTTGGTATGTCAGAAAATGATTTGGAAAGGAAAATTCGTATTATACTAGAACGTTTTCGTGAAGATGAGCTTCGTCTAAGAAGAGATAAAGGTTTTTTTCCGAGCTGATCAGCTGATTTTATTGGGTTTTGAAATCAGTGCAATGGGTATTAGCCCTACTAAAGAGAAAGTGAACGCTATAAGAAATGCTCCTTCGCCCACAAATAAACAAGAGCTTCGGGCTTTTCTGGGTTTGGTAAACTTTTATCGTGTATTTTTAGAAGATAAAGCTACAATTGCTGAACCTCTTGATTGATTATTGCATAAAGACATCGTTTTTCAGTGGCGTAGAGAACAACAGGACGCATTCGACAATCTTAAAACTATTTTGGTAGAAGAGCCAGTTTTAAGGCATTATAACGAAAAGAAGCCTTTAATTTTAACATGTGACGCTAGTCATGGCGTAGGGTGCATTTTAAGTCAAATTAACGACTTAAATAGGAAATTCCCAGTGGCGTACCATAGTCGTACGTTATTAAGTTCAGAAAGAAATTTTGCCCAGATATATCGTGGAGCTCTTTCTATAATACCGGGTAAAGAAGTTTCACTTCATTCATGGACTCATGGCTTACTGTGCGCACGGATCACAGGCCTTTATTAGGAGTTTTTAGCCAGACGTCAGTTCCCGAAGTTTTGTCTCCATGGATGCTTCGTTGGACTATTTTACTAAACGCCTACAACAATTATCTAGAATATGTTCCAGGAAGAGATTTGGGTAATGCAGATGTGTAGCAGGTTAGCTGGCAAATACAACATTCTAGAAGCTACACTATCGCCAGAAGTTTTGATGCTAGAAAAGGTACCGGAAAAAGTGTTAACTGCAAGAGATATTGCGTCAAAATCTTTTTACGAAACATGGTATACCCGACGTAATAGTCTCTGATAATGGTAGAGGATAGCATAAGGCAAGCGCTAGTTACACCCTACCACTCAAGTAGTAACGGTCAAGCAGAGAGGATGGTACACAATGTGAAAACGGCGATTAAGAAGATATGAGAGAAATATGTAACCTTGAAGTTGTCATGCTACTTGCTTACACAGCACATTTTTCCACACAGTCTCAAGGGGATGTCTCTAGCAGAAATATTGTTGGGGCGCAAACTGTTCACACTGTTAGATAGATTACATCCAGGTTTTACTAAATAAATGGCGACCAAACGAGAAGTTAAAGCAGATGTCAGCAAACCTAGAACTTTCCAAGAAGGAGAAAGTTTATTTACAAGGTCTCACACAGCAGGGCCTAAGTGGATCCTTTCCACTGTTACACAAGCCACAGGCCCATTGTGTTACAGGGTACCTACTCCAGATGGAAACATTGTACGTAGACATACAGATCAGCTTCGCAGGCGCACAAGTTGAAATTCCAACCAAACTCTACCAAAAAACGAAGAAGCAATGGACATAAATTAGCACGAGGAATCGGTACCCACTGATACCTAATCCAGCAGTTCAGGAGCCCCTAGGAACGCCTGAGAATAGTCAACGGGTAGTTGAGAGTGCTCCTAAGATTGGAAGAAGACCACAACGTCACCGTATGCCGCCCAGGTACCTGGCAGATCACACTGACTAGTGTTCTCAAAAAGGGGGGGTTGTTGTGTATCGGGCTGTCAAGGAATATTCTCCGAGTTGTTATATGTTCTTCCTAGTTGTCATACCCCAGATGTTTTTAACACGTTTAATCAGTTTCAATGTATTCATCGTAATGTCTTCTTGCTCCTTTGGAAAATAAAGAGTTACATAAAATAGTGTTGATCGTGTTGCTACACTGAGTACTATTCCTACCACGAATATAACAGAGACCAATCGTTGGTTTCTATGTAATCGGGACATGGTTTTTGCACGAACCTGTTTCTTGAAATGGTTCAGTTTTGGTTTAAAATGTATGTTTTATCACGGTATCGAAAATGGATGAAATCGATTATTACAAAGTTGCCTATAAAGGCCGTTTTACAGCTTGCAATTCTATCTGCAATTTGCAAGAAAGTTGAACGAGGGGATGCGCAGAAGTGAGTCAGCTGATTGTTTTCTGCAAGATTCTTGAAACTTGAATGGCATTGCATGCAATCGGTTTGGTGCCATTTTTCTTGAAGGTTTTCCCGCAAGTTGGGGAAAATTTAGCAATTATGATGCCTAAAGAGGCTGCTATTGTTTTCTTCTTTTCATTTCGACTTATAATCACTTTTTTCATTTTTGGAATATGCAAACTAACAACAACACAAAATTAAAAACAAAAAAGTATGTAGAGAAGAGAAGTAAAGAGAAGGAAACAAGTCAAATTGCAAGGTGTAAAACGACGTGCAAGAAATCTTGAATGCAATTTTTTTGCATGCAAAAAATTGCATTCAAGTTTCCTTGCAAGCTATCAAACGGCCTTAAAAAATAGTGAAACCTTAGTTTTTTCCACAAGAAAACAAAACTACATTTTTCGATTTCCAATTTTTTCTAAACAGTTTCGCTTTAGCACACATGCAAACTTCCGATAGTTTAGCTATCGAGAAAATGCATCAGCTCAAATTTGATTTGTCAGCGTATCATGTGAATATTAAATTACCAACAAAAAAACTATTGCGTGGGATAGAAAAAAATTCCGATTAATTATCTTTTTCAGAGAAAATCTATATGTTACGTGTTTGACAAGGTTCAGAATTAACTGTATGTGGTTTTTGTGTTGACATAATGATCGATAGGCGAAGGGCAAGGATGGGCATATCCGGCACCCATGAGAATTCATTCCATGCTTCCAGGAAACATTCATCGGTATAGTTGTTTGGAAAATTTCATTACGGGACACGACATGTTTAAATAAACTAAAACTTAGTAACGTCAATTCCCGGCAGGCCGCCGCGCAGTGACGTATGTGATATTGGTTTAAAAATTTACCTACGAAGCCGATAGCTAATTTGATGTATTTCCGTACCGAGTTCGAACGAAAATAGGTTGATTTTTTTTTTAAATATTTAATGTCTGGAGTATTAACATTGAAACGTTCGGGATTTTAATGAGACAAGGATGTACACTTGGCCAAACATAAAACTGGTACAGGTAATAGGAATAGGTATTTTTCAAATTTGCCTATTTAGACAGTTTCTGACATTCGACATTGTCGGATGTTCACAATGGGTACATTCAGGCGGACCCAGCGGCTAAGCTCAGCCACTTAGCAGGGACTTTATTCTCGAAACCAAGGAACAGTGTTCTCATAAGAACAATTGCTTTGTCCTTGTCAGTGTTATGCCAGACGACAAAGACAGAACCTTCGTTCCAATGAGAACGCTGCTCCCCTGTTTCGAGAATAAAGTTCCTGATGAGTGGCTGAACTAAGCCGCTAGCACCGCCTGAATGCACCCATCGGTCGGATGTATTAAGCCTAGTTCTCATGGTGCGGGATTCCGCATTGCGGGTCCGGAAATCGCAGTTTTTTGAAAATCGTAATTTTTGATGGTTCACATGAAACGGAATTCCGGATGCGGTTTTATGTCAAATACATGTGATCTTAACCTAACATATTTTTTGTTTTTGTTTTCCTGTGTGCCTGGATGGATAATTATATTGCACAATTAAATAATTATCAATGGAAAAGACACAGGGAGGTATGAAAAAAAAACAAAGTATCTGCTACTACGACAAGTAGTAGTATATTCCTCGTAGTGTTTACTTTGAAATGAAGTAGAAACTACATTTCGAAACTACCGGAAATTAGTAAATCCTTTGTTGTGAAGTAAATACTTCGTAGAATATACTACTACCTGTAGTAGTAGCAAGTACTTCGTTTTTATTCAGACTACCACCCAATATACGTTAGTATTGGGTTTGCTATTAATCCATACTATGCATGAAACTTCATCAAAGAAGCAGAATAGCAGAGGAATATTAAAAAAAGGAAGATGTTGTTCAGAAATATTCTTCTGAAAAGGCATGAACAAGGGGTTTGCCGTAATAATATGTATTTGAAAAAAAAATAAGCACACAAGCAAGCAGATCAATTTATTTTTGTTAGGTATTAATTGTTTTATTGTTTTTTGTTTGAGGTTAGTTTATTTGTTTATGTAGAAATCAAACAAAGATGAGAAATGTTTAGACAAAGACAGAAAAAAAAATCGCAAGAAAGTTGAAAATGGTTCAACTTTATTGCGGATCCGCAAAAAAGTTGACGTTTTCCCGCCAACGGAATTAAGTATTTCAAAAATTCCGCACCCGCAATCCGGAATTCCGCATCATGAGAACTAGGCTTTAGGCAGTTCAAACCACGTGACATTCAAGATGGCGTGGCGGCCACACATGGGCCAAAAAACACAAAAAAATATCTAGTTTCTGCCCGAATTAATAGTTTAGGTACCTAGGCAACACCTATGTTATTAAATAATGAAAATCAAAATTGTAAGCAAAACTGTATGCAAAATAATTTAAAATACGCATAAAAACATATTAGGGACATAAAGCTTCCGTATTTTTTGCTCGGTATCCGTATCGGTATCGTACTGCGCATGTGCAGAAGCGATACGGAGGCCGAGATACCGTACGTACAACGTAACGTTACGGCCCTCTCGCGGTATCCGTATCGGTAACGTATCTTGACATTCCTGACGCATGTGTCAAATTTTAAATGAATATAACCTCACTTTTCTTCCGGGTTGATTTAATTTGTTTAGTTTATACTTTCTTGAGTTTCTTGTGTGTTTAGTGCTTCTCTATCGCAAAAAAAATAAAAATTTTAAGGTTAGATATGAAAACGCCAGAGTTTTGAGACAAAAATTTCCAGGTTATGAGATGCGTTTACGTTTACCGGAACAGGGAGCGCTTTAACAGCCTTTTCGCTTGTCAACGTATCTAGTTGCGTTACGGATACCGATACCGATACCGGCGAATTATTTCAAGTAGCTTTATGTCCCTATTCAAAACAAACTTGTTTGGCCGCCACGTCACATTGAATTTTCCTTTTTGACAGATGGATTGAATTGCCTAATTTGCGGCGGCATTTTGTTTGATTTAAAAATGACACTGACTTGACTCTTTTTGTCATTTTTGAGGTGATAATAAAGGTCGATTTACACTAATACAACACATAGGAAAATGCATGTGCCAGTTTTATGTTTGGCCAAGTGAACAATTCCTGTAATTGAACCAGGGCCGCGACAAGCGGGCGAGCAAGGCACTTTTTCAGGGGCGTTCAAAAAACAAATTACAAAAATTATCAATGGACCTTTCTCATTTTACCTGTACTGCGCGCGCATCTTGTGGATGACAGTTAATTAAATCGTCAATTTACTGAACACTTCTGACCCTGACGTATTTAAGCTAACCTCATTAATCAATCAGTATCAATCAATATTGCTGAAAATTAATACAAAAACTGTTTATGATACAATGGTTCAAATGAGTTGAATGAGTTCTTGTCAGAATTAGGCGAAAAAGAAGTGAAACCTTTCTTTTCACAAGTTCCCAGGCAATCAAATTGTAAGAAAACAATAGTTACGTGCTCTCAACCCGAATGAAGACGATTTAAGTTGGGACAGAGATTTGAGGGTTCGTAAAATAACGATTTTTATATCAAATACAATAATAATGTACAATTAAAGGTTTGCTGCAAACATTTTTGCTGCAGTGGGTTTTCTTTCTAATTAATGTTAATACGTATTTTGTCATATTAACGTTTGAAAATAAACAAAAACAGAAACATAACCGAAATTGCACAATTTGACAAGTGGAACCAATCAAAGTCATTCCACACAGGTATCGCGCGTCATTATATGTGTCTTTTTCTTTATTGCAAAAATCTTAATAAACTATCCTTGTTCTTCATTGCATGAGAAAGGTCCATTACATCATGTAATATTTATACCAGAAATAACCGCAACAGAATACCTTTTTTTCTTACTCTGTTACAAATAAAACCAGTTATTTTTACTTCAAGACAAGAGAACCTATAGGGTCATGGATTTTAAAAAAAAATTACGATAACGTGTAGCCCCTTTATGTGCAAAAAAATTACGATAACGTGTAGCCCCTTTATGTGCAACTGTACCTTTATGTCAAAATCCAATAAAAAATAATTTTTAATTTTTTTTACAAGGTAGTAACAATGTCACTTTCTTTAAAATTTTGACAGTTGACAGCTTGGTTGTTCCGGTGAATCTGATACAATGTACCTACCTTTCCAATCCGGAGCTTTTCAATGGATGTTGGGGTTTCACTTTCGTGAACTGGAGGACTTCGTGATGTTATCTGTACCCAGGAAAGAGGATAGATTGCTGTGGTGACGTCATTTCAGCTGATCCAGACTCCAAACAGTGATCTTTTATGTCGAGTAGGTACCCAGAAAAGAATAAGGCAGTATCAGGTTCACCAATATTTGGAATATCAAATCCCTGAATTCTGTCAAAAAGTGAGTGTCTTGCAAAGAAAAAAAAAAAAAAAATGAAATTAGTTTATATTATAAAACCATTGTTGTGCTCCCTTTCAACAGAATCAGGTATGAGCAACTATTGCAAATTGAAAAAAAAATAAAAAATTAATATAAAAAAAATACAATTAAATAATTGAAAAATAATCATAAAAATAGATAAAAACAGCAAGATTAAATTAAAATGCTCGTTGCAGCTGTTGAGCAGAGTGCTGCTTTTCTGACAGTAGCAATAACAGGCAAGAATAAAAACGAAATCAGATAAAAAAATTAAGAAATTAAATCTCTAGATTCTATCCCAAATAGACAAAATTTTCCTTTTAAGTTAAGGTAGCCACCACAGGCACTACAAGATAAACCTGAGGGTGAAATCAATCGAATCCAGAATATGTCAAAATTCTTGAGATGTTTTAATTAAAACTTTTTAAATGAATTTTTTTTTGACCTGTCTGGATTTATATTTTAGAAAATTACACCCTTTTTCAACATCCCTCTTGGAGAAGATAATAATTGACGGAGTCAAACAGAAAATGGCTATACAGGCCTCTGCCTGGATTCAATAAAGAGTTGATAGGGATAGACACACAAAGGACCCACACATCTTATGGGTTTTTGGTTTTCTGTCAAACTCAATGTAATTTTGATATGTGTTAGACCTTGACTTCCTGATAAAAAGTTCTCATGGGCCCGAACCAATCCTATGATTAGTTTTTGAGATACAGGTACTTTTATGTCCAAGAAATGTATATACATTTTATATGTATTCACAATCTACTTGTCACCTAATAATAGGTCTGTTTTTGCAAAAATCACAAACTTGTCAGAGCGAATTTGATTGGTCGAAAACAGTCAGAAACAGTCAGAAAACTAGTTACAACCAATTAAATTCACTCTGACAGACCTAATAATAGGTGACAGGTAGATGTGAATGCATATAAAATGTGTACATTTCTTGAACATTAAACCACCTGTATTTCGGAAACTAATCATAGTATCGGGTTGGGTCCATGGGAACTTTTTATCAGTAAGTCAAGATATACCACATATCAAAATTTCATTGAGTTTGACAGAAAATCAAAAACCCATAAGATGTGTGCGGGGTCCTTTGGTTTTCACCGACACTATTTAGAGCAAATGGTCCAATAATCCCACACTAACAGTTGATTCTGAAAACCAGAGCAGTAGTACCTATTTATAAGCCCAAAAATCAGAAAAAACGTGGAACAACCAATCGGCACTCACACAAAATGGAGGCCCACAATTAAATGAAAAATTAAAATATAATATTTATATTTCAAAAAATAGATAAGATAAGATTTATCAGGTAAAAACTCAACAGTGATATGCACTGATGGCAAAAGTAAATTGAAAAATTATAAGGGAGAATCTAAAAATGTGATGGAAAAATTATAAAAATGAAAATTTGACTTGCTTGCAAGACTACTGCCAGAGAAAGAGACCGTTTTAGAAACCAAACCTCATAGGAAAGCAATCTTGGTTTTTTTATACTTAACTGCGTATTAACCAGATCAACCAATCAGAAAACTACACTCAAAAGACCATATTCACTTCACAGTGAAAATTAATTATTTAGGTCATTAGGCCAAAAATAATAATTTCAGAATCAGATTTTAGAGAAAGACAAAAATATATCCATTTGCTAAAAGTGAGATAAATATAATTTCTTTAAATTAAAATACAAATGACTGTCAAATGCAAAATAATTAAAATCATACTTTGAAAAATAAATCAGGTACTAGATGGCAGTATGTATCTTCTTTCTTCTTTTAATAAAAGATATTTGCATTTTATGCACATGATGGATATATGGCATTACTGGTATTATATTGAACTTTGTGGATATTTTTAGACTACTTAAATTATGAATTATTATTTTGCTGATTCTGAAATGGCAAAAATACAACTTTATAATGAAAATAAGAAGAGATGGAACATGTTACTTAAATGATAAATTTATCGTAACAACTCGCCCATTAGCAAATCATTGGGCAACAGAACCACAAGCGAGAGTGACATCACGTTCAAGAAAAAGAACTAAAATATTCGATAATGAGCAAAGAGATGATGTTATTTTGGATCCTAACGTAGAGCTTATTTAAAGGTTAATACTTTTACCGAATTTTGGATCAAACATTTTCATTCCTTCGCAGCTGGTTTGAAGAACTCCAAACATTCAGCAACATTTTTGGTTTTCTTACCTGGAAGACTTGATGAAATAGGTAGTGCATATACTGGGTGTCAATATGAAAACTTTCAATGCGAAAAGTAAAAAAATTAGAAAAACGTAATTTAGTAAAAATGTTGTACAGGTAAGGGAAACTAGAACCACCATATTTTGGTTTTAATGACCCTTTGTGCCCCATGCACCCCAACCCCAATATTTTAACTGGCACCACCCCTTTTATGATACCTAAAATTAAATATTTTTTGAAAAAAATCTTGTGCCATTCAAAATTTTCAGGTTGGGGTGCATGGGGCCTGAGGGTCACTCACCCCATCACCAAAATATGGTGGTTCTAGTTCCCCCTACATGTCTAATATTTGTACCGAATTTCGTTTTTCTAACTTTTGTGCATTCAGAGATATTCGCATTGAAAGTTTTCAAATTGACACCCTGTATTAATGCATTTCTTGTTTTCTTTTTTTGTATACATATTACCATAAGTTATTAGAAGGGTTGTGAATAACTGGGAATCGGGTACAATACTTTTTTATAAGGCCAAGCGTTCGTAATATAGCCCCGACGAAGGAGCAAAAAGCTCTGAAAGCTTGGCATTGTAAAACGAGTTAAATAAAAAAGTAACGATTGACCGGTTCCCAGTTATTCACAACCCTAATAATTATCAGTGGTCGTTATCCAAACAAATTAATTAGTTATTAGTTTATTAAAACTCTTGATATCTACAGGGTATTCCATTTAAAACGAAACAGGCTTTCTGATGTCTGGTTTATTTTTTAAAAAATCGCTCGTACACGTGATTTGAATTTCAAAAGGGGAAGTTTTCTGCAACCATTTTTAGCACTTCAACTTTAACCCTCTAGGCGGGGTGGGACCAACCCTTACTATTTTAAATGGAACAAGGGGTCGAGTGATACCTCTTTTGAAAGAGCATTCAATTCTCTTTCATTTGATGTCATTTGAAAAAAAATTGAACGGTCTTTTGAAACAGGTATCACTCGACCCTCTGTTCCATTTGGAATGGTAAGGGTTGGTCCTAGCCCCCCTAGAGGGTTAGGTTAGTGCTGGAAATGTTTCAAACACTCACAGAATCAAATTACGTATATGAGCGATTTTTTTGAAAAATAAAATTGGCATCAGATATTCAGCCTGTTTCGTTTTAAATGGTATACCCTATACAGGGTGTCCCAAAAAGATACCGACAAACTTTAAGGGGTAGTAGGGGACATCAAAACAAGCATTTTTGTTTATATAAACATATGTCCGCAAATGAGTCATTTAGGCTGTAGAGCAAAAAAACTGTTTGGTATCTAGTTTTATTTTTCGCAATAATTAAATCACTGTTATGTATTAATTTTGCTTTAATAGCAAATAAATTATGGTTTACAATAATTGTTCAACTCGCGAACTCTTTGGAATATTCCGGGAATAGCTTCTACATGGGTACAACTCGCCAGTATCCTTGCTATCAGATCTTCCTCATTACGAACAGGTGTTTCGTAGAATAAACTTTTCAGTCAATGACCCGACGGTGTAATCTTTGCATTGGAGTAAATGGTCAACATTTTGAACAATTATTGTAAACCATAATTTATTTGATAATAAGGCAAAATTAATAAGTAAACAGTGATTTAATTATTGCGAAGAATAAAAGTATCAAACAGTTTTTTTGCTCTACAGCCCAAATGGCTCATTTGCGGACATATGTTTATATAAACAAAAATGCTTGTTTTGATGTCCCCTACTACCCCTTAAAGTTTGTCGGTATCTTTTTGGGACACCCTGTATATGTTAACTATATTGTTGTAGCCCCCTTTGGTAATTGCTTACCAAGAGGCCCATAATGTGCTCAGCTCACTCAATGGATAATTAGGTGTGGGTCAATAGTGTGTACAGAAAAGACAATAATAGGGTGCTACTGGCGCTGATATACATAACCAAGGCTCGGAGAGAACTTAAAGTGGTGTTCCTAACCAGGGAGGATGGACTACACCACCCCCAAGGCATATCGCCTCATAAGCCTCTCATCATTTTCTCTTTTCTCTAAAAACAATGGAGAGGCTATGCGAAAGGTACATAAGGGATGAGGTGTTGTCAACCAATCCACCCCACCCTAATCAACATGCATACACATTGTTGTAATAGGCCCCTTGCATCAAATTTTTTTATTGCTGATTTCGATAGTCCATGAAAAAAAGTCAACACGTGTTTTTTCTTTTTCTTCTTAGTCAAAAATTGACGGAGATACAACGCTATGAAATATGCCTATGACGTCATCAGGTATAATACTTTATGACGTCGCACATGCTCAGTATATCTATACATACAAAACTTAATATTTGTATTACTTCCGAAATAATCATATTTGGGCGAAATGAAAAAAAAGTAACGATTTTTTTTCGATTTCCTACAGTTTGCAATAAACAATAATCAATTTAATTTTCCATGCAAGTACCCTATTATGAAATATTAGGACAAAAACTGAATATTTGAAAATCACATGCAATAACAGCCAAAAATGGCATTTGATGCCTCACGAACAACGACTAAGTTTCATACGAAGCATATTAATACTAATAAACATATAAAATCAAGTATAAAAATATGCGTGTGGACTTTGATCCATTATAGTGAATGGTTTAATCAATAACCAAATATAAGATGTGTTTTTGCACTATGAAAAATATTGTAGCATTTAGGAAAATTGAAATGGTACAGCCTGATTCATCATAAATGACAAAACTCCATCAAGAATATAGATGGAAAATTGCATTTTCTAGAACGACATGGGATTTGTAAGAATTTCGAATAAAGTAACAAAGGATAAACGTTTCCTATGCAATATAAAGTTTTGGGAAAATTTATATCTTAAGTTTTTCACATGATGTATTAGATTTGATATTAGCTTTTTTGAGGTCAAAAACAAGATTGATTTGAGAGTTCTAATTGTTAGCTTTTGAGATGAGTGAAATCCCACAAGAATTATTCTAGGAAAAAGTAATTTTGTCTCTAGAAAGAAATTAATTAATAAAACTCTTATAAATTAGGCAAAAAGAAAAACATTGAATTTGATGCCTCTGGGCGCTTTTTAAACCTCTCGCCCTAAAAGCTTTTTCTCAGAGTTCTCATAAATGAATGAAAATAATAATTGGTCCCATGGCGTTTTGTTTTTTTTTTTTTTTTTTTCAATAATATTCCAGGTTGCTTTGTGGCTGGCCGTAAAATTCAACTCTCGTTGTTCTATTGTTTGAT
Source organism: Ceutorhynchus assimilis (assembly GCA_917834065.1). Lineage (NCBI taxonomy): Eukaryota > Metazoa > Arthropoda > Insecta > Coleoptera > Curculionidae > Ceutorhynchus > Ceutorhynchus assimilis. The sequence continues at coordinate 30,380,031 of OU892281.1, read as the reverse complement.
GAAATTATCTAGGAGAGTTGAAATGCATATACCTACATGCAGTATAGAAAAACCTACATTTACAATAGATTATAGTTATGACACGACCCAAAATTTTCTGCTAAAGTTGATTAGACAAATTAAAATTCAATTAATAAAGTAAATGATTAGGTGAGCCTCTATTGTTTGCGTTTAATTAAACTTTTCGCCAAGATTCGAAATACTAGGGATTTTTGTATTGAAAGATGAGAGTTTTATTTTAATACTTGCCTTTGCATACTTACTAAGTTTAGTTTTTATATACATTCTAAAAGCTGTTTTCAATCTATATGTAGACGATGGAAGTGAAATTTTTTTGTATTGAAATATGTTCAAAATGATCCAAGCCTGTGCATAATTAACCATAAAATCAAAGAGTGTCTTGAAGCCCATCTTTATCAAAATTGACCTTAGCATGACCGAGGAAACAAATATAAATATTATTATGAACTTCTAATACGAATGTCTTTAACCTTTGGACACGCAATATCATGTAGATGATATTATTCAAGTGTGTAGGTAGAAAGGCTTTTATAGTTATTAAGGTATCAAGGGATAAGGATAATAACGCTTGAGGTCAATGGTATATTTTACATATATTACATTATATATGTATACATAACAAAAAAAGTTTTGCACCATCTCATTTTAGATATTCAGCAATATATAAATCAAAAAATTATTAATAAAAAAATATTAAACAATTTCAGATTCCTAAACCTTTTTTAGTAAATGTACTGGACACATTACATAGTTGAAGATAGCAATATTTTTATCTGTCGATGAGTATTCTGTAGCTACATTACAGGGCGGTGCGAAACTTTTTTTGTTGTGTGTATATTATGTTATTATCCTCAATACCCGTGGTGCCTTCGACGTTTAATGTCCGACTAATTATTTTTCATAATATGAGAAAATTTCGAATGAATTTTGAATAAATTATTCTTGAACAAATCAAGGCTAGCTTATCTGGAAAAAAGTCATAACATAGGTTATTAAAATAGTCAAAACGCCCTAGGAAATTATAATGTCATTTTATCAAATAATACAGCAGTCTGACATTATTAAAATAAAGCTAATCAATATCAGACCCAAAACATACTTAATAATTAATACAATATACATAAATAAACAAAAATATTTGATGAAAATACCTATCTATAATTTTTATGATAAAATTTGTTTTCATATAGCCATGTATTGTGTATAAACTATAATATCTACTTATAAGTTTGGAAACATAAGTTAGCAACTTTGTCAAAGGATAATTTTAATCTTCTAGAGTCCAGGACTATCATGCGAATATGGATATACTTTAATCCTATTATTTTTGACCTTTCGAAATACCCGTTTCACTAGAGGTTAGGGATTAGAAGTTTTCAGATTTCGCGCTTGGCTCAAGTATAAGTAGTGTGTGCTTAGAACTTCTTCGAATCTATAGTTCTCATTAGGCAGAATGGTTTTTTAAAGAAGATTCAAATTAGAAGAAACATATTTCCTTCATTAAATCTCTGATTCATGGAATTAAATCCTCTAATAAATACCTGGGATATTTAACAAAGAGAGGATCGATCGTACCTTAATGGGCAATGTACTGAAATGTTCCTCCAACTTTATACGATACTGCGTCGAGATTAAATTACGTTTGCTGCTTGCTTCTAGAAACGACTCCGAAATGTCTTTAATAAGATTATGTAAGAACTAGAAATAATTTATGGCCTTTATCAGGGAAAATATTTGCTTTTGGGTATAGCAATATTATTTGCCTTGATTAGAATAAATTTATAGCAATATGCAAGACTTTATAATCAAAAGTCTAGAATAAAACTAAACAACTTTTCAAAATGATTGTGCTAGTTTTGTTATATTGAAATGTGGAGGTTTTCCGCCGAGAAAGCCGAGAACTCATACTTCACTTGGTCGTTCTTGTAGAGTTTGTTGAAAACCACACTCAGTTTTACGAAAAAAAAACTGTTAATAAAGTCTGGATATTTATTCATAAGTATTTTATTATTAGTAGTAATAAACCAAGGATATTGATAATTATTCCTTGTTACCAATAACTTTAATAATTCGTAATTTATAGCAAGAGAACCTATAGGGTCGTGGAATTCAAAAATAAATAATAACGTGTAGCCCCTTTATGTGCAAATGAAACCACTCAAATTCCAACAAACAATAATTTTATTTAGTACTTGTAAATATTAACAATGTATTGAGTTTATTTTGAAAATTTTGAAGCTATTTATGAACAATTAGTTTTTCTGGTGAATCTGATACAGTATATGTATCTACCTTTCCAATCTGGAGCTTTCAATGGATGTTGAGGTTTCACTTCCGCGAACTGAAGCTTTTCGGGTTGCTTCTTATTTCCAGGAAAGAGGATAGATTGCTGGTGTGACTTCACTCCAGCTGTCACTCCAAATGGTGATCTTCTATGTGGAATAGGTACCCAGAGAAGAATAAAGCAGTATCAGGTTCACCAAGGTTTGGGATATTAAATTCGTGAATTCTGTTAAAAAGTGATTATCTTGCAGAGAAAACTTGAAATGAAATTTGATATAAAACTATTGTTGTGCAGACAGACACTCCTTTCTAACAGAATCAGGTATAAATAATGCTGCTTCTCGAGCATTTGCGCTGAACAGGCAAAACTTTTAAAAAAATATAGGCAAAATCGAACAAGATAAGAAAATTCAATTAAACATCTAGATTTTCCCCAAATAGATAAATTTTGAGTTAAGGTACCTAATTAGTATTACAAGATAAAGCTGAAAGTAAATTAAATTAAATCCAAGGAACCGCCAAAGTTCTTGAGAGGTTTTAACTAAAACTTTTTAAATGAATTTCTGACCCATCCGAATTTTTATCTTAAAAAACTTCCCCTTTCAGCACTCTCCTTCTTGAGAAGATAATGAGGGAGTCAAACAATAAATGGCTACATAGGTTTCTGCCTGGATTCAGTAACGTGTTGATAGGAATGGACACACAAATTTGGTTTAGGTACACCTACTCTATCTAGATATAATTTTCCATTAATACCACATTAACAATTAAATCCAAATACCAAAGCAGCAATACCTTTTTATCAGCCAAAACTTTGAATTGACTCTCCTCAGAAAAATGTGGCACCACACAAAATGGAGGTTCACATTAGATAAAAAATTAAAACATAATATTTATATTTTAAAGGTAGAGCGATAAGATATCAGGTGATAAAAAGCCAACAGTGATAGTAGACACTGATGGTGAAATAAATTAGACAATATTAAGGGAAAATCTAGAAATCTAGAGGAAAAAAAATTATAAAATGAAAATCGACTTGCCTGTTTAACAGTCTGCCAGAGAAGAGGTCTTTTCCTCCTTTTAGGAAAACCATTCTTGTGTTTTTTTTATACTTAACTGCAATGTGACCATCCGACCAATAAGAAGACAAAACTCAACACATACAAAAGACAGCGCGTTCACTTCACTAATGAAACACCACGCTGATTAAATGGGAATAGATAAAACACACCAGAATTATTTTAATTGTTTACAAATTACAATGATTTAAATTAAGGTTATGTTAGAAACACAAAATCACTAAGTAATTAATTAGGTCATCAAGTTGAAAATAATCTTTTTAGAATTAGAAGTTCGAGAAAGACAGAAATATAGCTATTTGCTGAAAGCAGGATAAACATAATTTCTTGAAATAAAAATATCAATGAAAAATAAGAAAAATAGTAAAGAAACCTACCACAATTTTAAAATAAATGTATTTAGTACTTTTATTAGTAACATATGTTTGCATTTTTATGCTCATTCTATAATGGATAGATGACAATACTGATATTATATTGAATTATTTTATTTATTTTTTAATTAAATTTTTTTATTTTTTTTTTATTTAAATTTAGTGGATACTTTCCAAGTTACTTAAGTTATAAATTATTATTATTTTGCTGATTCTGAAATGGTGAAAATACAACTTTATAATGAAAATTAGAAGAAATGGAACATGTTACGGAAATGATAAATTTATCGTAACATGTTCCACTTTTTTTTCAGATTTCGAAAGCTTGTTGCTTGGAAACACACCGACGCCTATAAGCAACCAGTATAATAAAGTTGTGACAAAATTTTTGAGCATTTATCAATGTTCGAGGCTTATTCGGATAGAAATTTCTCTTGCCACTTGATAGAGTGAAAATAGCCCATGGGATCTGTTTTCAATATAATGTTGAAATGATTGGTAGATTTGGTGTTTCTGTTGCTTGTTGACCAACTCTGCTATCAGACCCCAAGTTGATCCCAGCATTTGAGTCTTCCCCAATTGAATTTTTCTATGGTATGGTTGTTCAATAGTCCACAGAAGGTTAAAGTGTGCCCCTTTTTTGCCATATATGTCTTGATGCCGTGGTATCCACATCCAGGTTCCTCGCAGCCAGTTGCTTGAGGATTTTTTTGCATTCCGAAACCTGGAGTTTTAAGAGCCGCTTGGCTATCTGCCTTTATATTAAGAAGTTTAGCTTGGAATATTGTGGTCGTTTTTCCCATTGCCAAGGCTCTCTACTTGGCTTCGAACCATCTGTGTACGTGTTGTCCGATAGTGACAGTTTTATGTTCTTCCATGACTGGCAATCTTTTACTAGCACTTCATATAGATTATCTTAATGATTATGATGATTGCTTCTTGGAATAAATAAAATACTCGAGTGAAATTTGTACAAATAAGGAATTCGGAAAATAATGAGTTACTTAACTTTCAACGGTTCGGAAAACGTATATTACATAAGAATTATCTAAAACCAAACTGACTAATATCAAGTGAGCTTGACAACTGTGTCATTTCTAATGTCTCTCTTTTTTGATAGCGAACATATTTGACAGGTATTTTCACACCCAAGTTCTCAGAATTGAAATGGTTTCTTGAAATTCAAAACGGCTAACAGTGATCATAAACCTGTATACCTTTGTGTTACGGGATGATTTTTCCTGGGCCAAAATAAAAGGAAATAAGCGTATTCGCCTCACTGAATAGCATACCTTCGTCGAGCCACTGTTTTCTTTCCAATGGTTGTGGCCACACTTTTCATCAAACTTTTCATTCTTCCGAGAATCATTGAATTAGAGATTGAGTAATGGAATTAATTTCCTTTTAGTAGGGTTAAAATAAATAGTCAATTAATTAATAAATAAAATCACCACAATATTTATATTGGAACAGCTGATTGTCTGATCCGATTAGATTGACAGCGCTCCAAATAAGGTCAATGACCGGTACTAACTTAATTTAAATAAGTCTCATGCCCCAACTACCATCAAAATTCCCCAGGACCTTTCACCTTGGAGTTTTGACAGAACCTTTTTAAAGGACATTGCAGGGACAAGCAGAGGTCATTCAGGTCGAGGACTTTCCACGATTAAGTGTTCGGGAAAATTCCTTTTGCCGATTTTTGCCATTTTGCCGATTTTCTGAGTTTTCCAGTTTTCGCTCATAAATCTAGGGTGGCTAATCCGTTATTTTGCGCGATCAATTGTTTGTTCCTAAAGGCCAAAGTATTTTGGTAAGTGGTTTTTCTAATTTGTCTTCTCTGTGTGTCTCTATTTCCTATGTAAAAGCATAGTTTTTTGTTAATTATATGGTTAAATTCCGAATATTGGACATACCTACCTATCGCTCCATGCCCCATCTCATAAAGTCCATTAATTTCAGGCCTTTACCTTTAGACGTCACCTTTTATTCATCACGCTTTAGTACTTAACTTGAGTAGAGAGTTAACAGTTAAGCTTACTGTATATTTCAAGTCGTACCTCCTATCTTCAGCCTCCTCTAGATAATTGGAAACTATAGTGACTCCTGGTTACTGAACTTCAGTGCCCAGGGCCAATTGCTTCTCGTTGCGGCCCTGATCCAGTCCCAGGCCACCGCAAACACTGGAAGATATCAATCCAATCCTTCAGGTTCCTCTTAAGAGTTTAGAGACTACTCAGGTTTGATAAGTGTGTTGTATTGTCTTAATATCTGGAGCCTATCAAACCTTACCAGCCCCTTGTTGGAGTAAATCATCACAATGACGCAGTTCTACTACAATATTAAATTACCTTTCAGATTATGTGTTTTTATTTCAATTTTATTCAATTTTCTATATCACCTTTATCCAATGAACTATAAACTACACGTACCTGGAATGGCACCGACCGTTGTATATGGCATTTGTATGGCATTTGTCATCTCTCTTAGTGCGTCCAAAGAAAGCTATATAGCGGGGGATCCCTTTCTCTCTCTATTTCATTGCTGTTAGATTTGGTGTATATTCCTAACCTCAAATTTAATATTTTTTAGACAAGGAAAGATTTTCATAAATGACCCATAAGGTAAATAGAGATAGGAATCCCCTACATTCTCCATCTCAATTTGCCGCATTTTAGAGATAGGCCGGGCCATTCCAGGTACGTGTAGTTTATAGTTCATTGCCTTTATCATATGAAACTTACCATTCAGGTTATGTATTGTTAGGTACTTCAATTCTAATTATTTATCTATACTACCTATTTTATCCCATTATATTAAATTTGCCCCTCAGGTTATGTATTGTTTCTTCAACTTTAATTAATGATCTATATTTCTCTAATATCCCATAAATACATGCTGCACTGAATACAGGAAAATACTTGTACACTGTTGTTAAATGGCCATTTACGAAGGTATACCTGCATTAGGTAAGCTTGTCTATTAATTTATATTTCAGGTATTATTGCTCTTTACTTCTTTATTTAAGGACTCAAGTTGAGTTGAATTATTGTAAATACTATTTTAAGAACATAAGGTTAGGTATTCCTAGACGTTTTATTTTGTTCTTGTTCTGGTTCTAGGTCAATAATTTTCAGTGTTCCAGGGCGTTCGGAAAACCCACTTCGAACCTACTCTAGAGTCAAATCTGTTCTGGTTCTAATTAAAAACCCGTACCTGATTGTAGCAAAGCGTTTCACTTTTGTCCTTCCTTCTTGTTTACTTTTATATTTCAGGTCGTGCTTCTATAGGTCCGTAGAAGTTTCCTGCTTTCGTTATATCGGTTGATTTTGTGTACTGCTGGGAAAAGCAGGTGGCGCTCTATATTTAATTATCTAATTGATCCACACCCCCCTCCGCATTGGAAGCTAGTCGGCAACCCTTCACACGAAATGGCGTTTCTAGATTTCAGCCACCAACCAACCCTATGTTTCTATTTTCTTTTTGTTTTAGTTACCCATTCACTATCTCACTTCCTCAAAGTTTATTATTTACCTTTCAATCGTTTTGTGGGTAACATTTGGTTGGTCCATTTTTGGTTTCAGCCCTCATAGAAAAAAGAAACTGAAGAACGAGAAGGATAAAAAAGAAATTGCTAGGGTGTGAATTGCGATTCATAATAGACTCAGTGGCAATGGAGAAAATTTTAGATGGAATTCGTTGATCATACACCGGGTAATGATAAATTTCAATTTCAATTTATTCAATAATAGTTAACAGTTTCATGATTATAAACATAATAATGTACTTAAAACTATTTAATTATATGAGGCAAAAAAAAACCCCTAGGTGCTGTGGCACCTGTATGGGCTCGATATTATATAATAATACTAATAATAATATGTTACAGGAGTGAATATCTATTGAAATGAGAAACAATTAACAGACAACCAAAAAAATACAATAAACTGATAACCTATCCAAACTTTAACAGTGTGATGTTACAAATTTTCATATCTACAACATATCATCCACAAGATAAATGATGGATTACCGACTAAATACAATGACAAACTGGTCATACTGTTCCACTATAAAACTCTTTGCCAATTTAGAAAAATGTCTAGCGCTTGAGCACCTAATGCTATGGGGCAACAGGTTATACATTTTTGGACCCAGGTATCTAACTGATTTCTTACCCAACTCACTTCTTCATTTTGGTGTAATCAGATGACTAGATTTATTACTTCTAGTGCCATAACAATGATCTATAGTAATTTTGTTATTATGATGATTATATAAATAGCAACATATTGTATGGAAAAATATTGTTCTTACATTTATAAGTGTTTTGTTGTAGATGAGATGAGTTGGGTATAATATATCCTTTTTATAAATTATTTTTAAAATTCTATTCTGAATAATTTGAAGTGGTCTTAGAGAGGTACTATACATGCTACCCCAAACCAATATTCCATAGCGCAGTACTGATTCGACCAAGCTCTGATACAGGGTTATCAACATACTTCTATCCAAAATTTGTTTTAGTGTGTAAAATTTATACATCAAGTACTTTAACTTTTTACTTAGGTAAGCAACATGTAAGTCCCACCTTATGTAAGAATCTATTATAATTCCAAGATATTTAGTGCTTTTAACTTCAATTATTTTCTCTAACAAATTTTTAACTTCAATATAATTAAACACAGGTCGATTTTTTTCAGTTTTAGTGAATGCAATATAGTTGGTTTTTTTAACGTTCAGTGACAATTTGTAATAGTCAAGCCATTTTTTTACTGTGAAGATGCCATTTTCAGCATTTTCTCGAGCCTCCTGCCAGGTCAAACCATTGAAGACAATCACAGTATCGTCAGCATATGAAATTACTTTTCCCCTGATTTTTAATTAGGTTATTGATTTTATATATAAATTGAAAAGTATTGGTCCCAAAACAGTTCCTTGCGGAATTCCAATTTTCACTATATTAGGGTCACTTAAAGTTTCCCGTATTTTCACTTGTTGTTGTCGATTAGTCAGATAGCTTTCAAACACCCCCAACACAGTACCTCTCACACCATTTTGTTCAAGAACATGTAGGAGTTTTTTATGAGGCACTGTATCGAAGGCCTTTGCCAGATCCAGAAACACAGCCAAACACTTTTTATCAGTATCCAAATTTTGTCGAATTTCCTCTATTAAGTGATACATAGCATCACTTGAGTTCAGACCCTCTGTGAAACCATACTGATTCGGCGAAAGTAAGCCATTTCCCTTCAAAAAATCATTAAGCCTTTCCCTCAAACACTTCTCAAAAAGCTTGGCAAAGTTTGAGATTACACTAATCGGTCTGTAATTACAGACCTGGTTCGAATTTCCCGATTTCAGTATTGGGGTAATTATAGAGATTTTAAGTTGTTCGGGTACAATTCCGGTTTCAAATATTAAATTTATAATGTATTTAAGGGGCATAATCAGGTAGTAGTGTAACTGTTTGATTATTCTTGCAGAAACTCCATCATTCCCAGGAGCGCTGTTATTTTTTAAACTTGCTATGTGTTTTATTAGTTCACTATTACCTACTGGTCTTAAGAACATGGATTTATTTGAAATGCTTGAAGGGAACTTCTCCATACTGTCAGGGATGCTATCAAACATGTCTATTCCAACCTTTGAGAAATAGTTGTTACAATAATCACTCATTTCTTTATCATTAGGAAATGCTTTATCATTATCTAAAATATTAATAGAATTATCTTTTTTGTTTTTTATGTTAATGGCTTGATCTATAATCGCATATGTCTTCTTTAAGTTATTTCTGTTCTCTTCAAGTTTTGATTTGTAGTATATATTTTTAGCATTATTGATAATTTTTTTTAGGTTATTTCTGTATTTTTTGTACTCATTCTCTTTTTCTGGAGTATGATTTTGTACCAATTGTTTTTTTAATTTATCTCTGTGCTTAATAGATAGAATAATGCCATTAGAGATCCAAGGTTTGATTTTATTATATTCTTTAATTAAGAGAATTTTTGTTGTTTTGCAAAGTGAGTATATACTTAAAAATTTATCGATAAACTTTTGATATGCGCTTTCAGGTTCTACAGAATTGATCACCTCAAGCCAAGTTTCTTGTTGGAATAAATTAACAAGCTTTGTATAATCAGTTTTGACTATTGTTTTTCTGAGTGGTTCATATGTTTCCGGAGCTGACTTCTGAGAGATATTGAGCATTATTGGGTAATGGTCAGTGATGTCGTAGTCTATTATATAACTATCAATTACAATGTTGTTTATTTTGAGATGAGAGAAATACCAAACAACTTTAGCCCAAGGAATAACAAAAGTGGAAGAAAACTAAACCACTTGGCCCAAAACGATCTACACGGACCATTTCGTAATGTCATACACAGTAGACTTCTTGCTTTTCGTAAACTGGTTGACCAACGAAGTCTAAAATCGTAGGATTCTTCGTCTCCATCCAGGACCAAATGGTGAGACAACGAAACTGCGCAAATTGTATTTTAAAGAGACCACTTCTTGTTCTTGAGCGCATGAACTTAGCGTGCATCATTTAAATCGGCATAATCAACTCACTGATATGATGACATTCCAATATCTGGGAACCGTAACCTGCCACCATTAAAAACGTAGGTAATGAAAAAATTACAAGTATGGCACACAAAACTATTGAGAATTTAGACTTTGCAGGCAGAAAGCAATTGTAGACATACAGAAATCTCACTAACTAAATACAATAAAAATACATTTATATATTTATTGTCCTCCTTGAACTTTCCTCAACAATATTTAAGCACACAGGATGCGCTATATTCTTAGTATTTCCATAAATACTACTACAATTTTATATATCTACTCGAGTCATATAACTATTTTCTCTGGAGAAAATAGAGACATTAGACTGGTTAAAGTCGAACATTTGTTTGATTAACAGCATTTCTGTTTGCCTTTGTAATCCCTACAGAAACCAGTTAGTGTGGATCCGATGCCCCACTTAAATGTAGACTATAATGGGTGGGGGCGGGACAAATACACATGATAGCATGCCAATGTTGTCCATAAAAATATTTTACCCAGAAGGTCGTTCGACGACCATTGAACTGACATCGTGAATGTTTTCCAGATATGTTAGAAGATATTTACATAGTACGCTTCGATTTAAGTTGCATGTATTGTATTCTAAAATCCAAAGCACGTTGGCTAACTCGTTTATTCTTCCAAGTTGCCGTGTGAGCAAGCTTTCTAAATAAAGCATTGAAGTTAATTTTAATTACCAACCTTGAAAGCATGGAGTGAACGAGACATAAAATAAACTTTTTAACATTCGTTTCAAAAAATGGTTACTACGTAGTTAATTTTGAATGCTCTTTAATTCTGCGTCGTCGAACACATTAGTTCTTTTCGCAACATTAATCTTTAAGCCCAAACAAATTCCTAATACATCTAAAAGCAACAGATATGATAGGTAAACATGTTTTGCTCAAAACTTTCACTTTTTGTATTATTTTTTTTTATAACCAGACAGCAAAGCGGTCTAAGATTTTTCCCTCTCAAGTTTTCTTGCAAGTGCATATCCATATTTCACAATATACCGTTCGCTGCGAGGATATACAGTGCATAAACTTAAAAGTTGCCGCTTTAGTCAACCTAAATAAAAAATAATGGCCGAACTTTTTAAATCTAATGTGTCGTGCTTGCCTCGGGAAACGGGCACTTTCCAACGGAAATACGTTCAGACTTTTATGTATTTGTCTTAGAACAGACAAAATGGAGAGTGCATATTTTCAAAATCATATCCCCATTTTAGCAAAACGAATTTTCTGCTTTATTGTTGGCATAAAAGCCGGCGTGCCTTTTTTTATTACAAAATTATAGTTGTTATTTATTTTATTCTCGAACAAAATTTACAAGAATAGCTTTAGTGGATAAACCGAAAACGCAGTAAAAAAAATATTCAAATACCGGATACCTACGGACTGCTTTTATTTTCCTCTCACAGTCGCTTTCCACATGATGTTTACTCTATGATTATGTTTTTGGATATTTGGTTAACGAGTTGTTCGGTTCTAGCGTCCGATAGATTGGTTGCTCGTTCTGAATGCTGCGTGGCTTTCCCTATTGTGTCTGTCATGGTGATTGTTTTGGTTGGTAACTGTAATGAGCAGCGGTATTGTAGTTATGTCTCTTCTTTTGTATCTTAATGTGCTGGTTTTGTCTCTAGCGCTGATTATTCAACAGGTCGTTTTGGTGTGATTCTAGTAGTGCATTTACTATCTGGCATCGGTAAATGTAGTCTTCTCTGCCCACTTCATATCTTCTTCTAGCCTCGTTTTTATGCTGTATTTTCTGATTGATGTGCTTGGGTAGTTGGATGCATTGTTGTTTAGTTCGGCGCTGCTGAGACTGCGGACGCATTATATGTCGGTATTGGTCTCGATCGCTTGGTCGTTCTTTTTCTATTGTGTGACCAGGTTCCTTTTTTTTGGTATTGTTATTGATGGTTTGTTTGTACGTACCCAAGTCCGCTGGTCTATAGTCCTGTGTTGTATCCTGGAAATTACCGAGAAGTGGCCGCAGGACCTGTCTTGCTATACGCACTGCATGTTCAGCTTTCTGGTTCTTTTGGAGGTATTGATGTAGCCCCTTGTTCGCAGTTAATACATTTCATTGGAATTTTGTCCTCGTTGACCCTTTTGGATTACTGCAATCTTTAGCCCGCATTTTTCTGGTACGTTTTGCATTTGATGAGCGTTTGTTCTATGTTTTTATTGTTCTTTAGTTGTCCGATGTTAGCTTTTTTCGGTGACGGTGATAGTGTCCTTCTCCGTTACGTTGGGCGCAAGAATTAAAGGACTGTTGCTGACTACTTTGTGCCGTTGGTCTCTTGAGACGAATGTGTAGAGCTGATGGTTTGTCTTTGCCATTTCCATGCTGAATTGCCGGATTTTTTGAAGTTCATATAGTACCTTCGAGGTGGTTATTATTGTGAGGCCAGCGAGAACTGAACCATGGAAAATATGCGAACTAATATGTGTATTCCTTTTATTTCTATTGCTAACCGTATTACTTTTTTTCTCCAACTACATGTAAGGTGGTTTTACAGGTGCCCTAGATAGCTGGTCCTTCTCTTTGTTCCATTTTGCTTTGAAGTACTGCGGACCGGTTCTGGATCGGAACCTTATGTTGTGGTAGCGGTTCCCTTGACTGGTTCATCATCTAGATGGTTTCTGGAGGTTTCTTCTTCCATAGTATTGCATTTTGTGGAATAAGTTGTGGTAGGCTTGTAATAAGCATTCTAATATACTCGTTCCAATGATACAAATAAGTGTTGAATTTTGCACCGAGTATGGTTCTCGAGCGCGCTCGGAATAATTTTGTCGATCAGTGTGAATTACTGCCGGAGCACGGAAGTGGTTTTGTTGGTTCCGATATATTTTCAACAAAGCTACACCTCAACAGTCATCATCACATTAACCTCAATTAATAGATTTTGGTGCTTGTTCAAGACTTCAGCATAGAGATGTCATTTTTTTAATAATAAAAGCATATTCAAGGAAAAAGTCGAAAAAGATCGGCCCTTTCATCTGCCAGAATTTGAACGATCAAGAAGTGATCTGATACCTAAATTGGCGATTAAAGCCACTAAACAGAAATAAAATTTAAAAATTCTCATTGAGAAGTATATACTGCTGTACTTCTCAATGGATTAAACAAATAAGTTTTATTTTGAACCAGAAATGGGATTTTAGTGAAAACAATCGTCCGCAAAAGCCAGACCAACAGGTAAATTGATTTTCATTAAGGCACGTATCCACCCTATATCGAAATTCTTTGTTTCTGGCTCTCACTACCTTTTTCCTTTTCAACTTCTAATTCAATCTCTTATCTGCTAGTTAAAGCTTATCTTTCAGTTAAATTTTTAGTTATTAGTCAGATTTTATCTCAATAGTCCAATTTTATCGTCAAATTATCTTATCAGTCGAGTTTATCAGACGATAAAACAACATTTCAAAAACCAGTTTCAACTTAATTTCCTTCATGCCAATAATTGGATGAATCGATGAGCTTGAACCTCTAGAAGTTGCCTACTTGTAGCTGTGAATCAAGAAGCCCTTGGTCTCTCTCTTTGGAAGCAGTCCTTTTGACGACGAGTCTACGTTTGTTTTGGCTGGTGCCCACTTCGTCTACCATTATCAGTGGCAGCTTTAAGAAATTTGTGGGGAGTTTTCGTGGACACCGCATTTGCTGTTTGATGCGTTTTGGGAGTTCCTGACAAGTTATTGTGCGGATGCTCCACATGCAAACCCTAACGATTCAGGCCAGGACCTTCGAAATTTACTGCACAAGATAAGCTACCTTTCTTAATTACATCTTGAACTTTTATCTCCTCGTGACTGATTCTCTGATGAAACCAACATTCTCTTATCATTGAGAATTTTTGTACTAATTATACATAATTTAATGTAATTTTATAACCCTATCTATCTGTTTGGTTTACTTATTCAGTCCAATTATGGTTTGGCATTGATAGTTATATTTCCTTAATTCTCTAAAATTCACTTTCACTTTGAGCTAATTCTGGGAAAACTTTAAGTTTTTATTATTTTCGTTTCTTTATTATTTTTCTTAAAATTGTGTTCAGGTTACGTCATTGAATATTTTTTTAAGTCTTTCATAACAACCTCATTGTATGTAAGAATTTAACTTATTATGAGAGACTTTCTATTTCTGGAAGTGTTAGATTTTTGTGACGCAGATTCATTGTGCAAGAATCTAATTTGCTCGTTCTTCTTGCATATCAACTTAATTGAGTGTAAGAATTTAAACTTTGAATTTTACTTCGTATGTAATAACTTCAATATATATCTATAGTGGGTGAGCTAAAGAGTACAAGTCAAAATTTTGCGAAAATGAGTTTAAGTCATTTTGGTATATATTTTCGGTTCCTACATCGACTGGTCCAAACAGTATGAGTCAATTTATTTGAAATACTTTAATTTTAATTTCAATCCACATAGTTTAACTTAAAAGGAATTTTATTCTGTTGGGCATATCAGTATAAGTTGAATTGTACTATTTAGATTATACACTATAATAAAATTTAAATAGTACAAGTAGACTTATACTATTCCTATCCTGATTTTGTCGGTCGACTTATACTCTTAGTACCATTTGGTGAGCAAAGAGGTTATGTTATGAGCAAAAAAAAAAGTGTTTTGTGAAAAAGAGTTGGCCTTCTTTTCCAGTTTTTGCAAATATCAAATTTTGGGTTGAGCAAAACTAGTATAAGTCATTTCTTAGGTCAGGTCAAAATATTATAAGTCATATTATCTTATTTCATAATAATATATGTCACCTATAGGTCTGGTCAAAAGAGTATAAGTCCTTTTTTTTTTGTAATAAAAAAAAAACAGAACAAAAAAAAAATAAAAAAATAGATTATCTCTAATAAAAAAACACCTTTGTAAAGTTAAAAATTCGATTCGTCCGAAACAGCCACAAAAAATCCGATTATTTTAAAGTCTAATATTTCGAAAGCATTTTTCTTGATTTGTCTAATTTTGACTTGTACTCTTTAGCCCACTCACCATAGATATAAGAATTTAACTTGTAATTAGAGACTTTAGACTTTCTATTTCTGGAAGTATTAGATTTTTGTGACGCAGATTCACTGTGCAAAAATCTAACTTGCTCGTTCTTCTTGCATAGCAACTTAATTGGGTGCAAGAATTCAGACTTTGTACTTTACGTCTTATGTATGTAATAACTTTATTATATATAGGAATTCAACTTGTTATCTAGAACTTTCTAGATATATTTTTGGAAGTTTAAAATTTTTTGTGACGTATAGGCCTGGTATTCAACAAACAAAATCAAATAAAAATAACCCACGTCCATTGCCTCCTGAAATCTTTATCTGAGCAGCTGTAGAGCAACCCAAAGAAATGATAACACAATAATAAACTTTCATCATTTCAGGCTTAAATTTCTCCAATAGAGTGACGTAGGATTCACTTGCTGAGACGCTTCTACAAGCTTTTGCTTAATTTGAACTTTATTGTTGTTGTTGCAAACTATTTCATTCCATCACCAGGGCCATTTTTTCTCACTTGCGTTGATCCTTTGAAATCGGAACAGAAACTAACCAGTTCGACTATGCATACGCTCCCGCTCCCAATCGCTTGCTTACCTACTTTAGAAATGATTACAATCATGGTCTTGGGTGTTGGATGGTTGATGATCTTATTGGGCGAATGGCATTGATTGCACAGCTTGGGGTTGGATAGTTGAGTTTATCCCACGTTGCATCCTACGTAGTCAGTCTATAGTTTGCTCTGGTTGCGGTGGTGCGGCTCTTTGAACTAGGTATGTTTTCCGGGTGGATTGTTGTTTAAGCCTCTGCGGTTGGTACGTGGTATGGTTCTTTGAGCTTGGTATGGTATACCTACTACTGTTAGGGTGTTGAAAATAGTATAATGTCTTCAGGCATTTGAATTGGCACAAAGTTTGGAGTAAACGACTCTAAGAGTCGGTGATCTCTGAGTGGTCTAAATTTCATACTTCCATAGCTTCTTGAGTGGTTAACTAAAATCACAAACGTACGTTTTTACTTATTTATTTTCTATAGAAATTTATGCTAAACTAGCTAATGACCCGCTGCGTTGCCAGCGTGAAAATACATTTTGAAATAATATACTTTTTTTCAAATTTTGTTGTTGATTTTCTATTAATTTTTTTATCCGATACCAGAGTCGCTTGCCAGTGAGTTCAGTGACGCATTTTAACCACTCCAGAGCTGTTGTAGAGCGCCCCGGGCTGTTTATAGGTGTTCCAGTGTATCAGAGTATCGCGCAACCGAACTTTTTTTTTTCGGGATAAAAAATAGCCTATAGCACTCCCTTCTTTAGCCGAATTTGATTGACCAGATTAGAACGATCTGGTTCAATTCAAGTGAACCACGATTCAGGCTGGATCAGTGCACCCTAATAAACAAAAAAATTATCTAGATCAGAAGAAGTTCACTTAAATTGAACCCAAATCGATCTAATCTGGGTCAATCGAATTCAGCTTATGTAGAGATACGTGGTATTAAATTCAAGATCGGTCCAGCTGTTCTCGAATTCAAAAAATAATAAAGTTACGTCGGTTGAATGGCAAGCCTAAATAAATGAAATATGGCAACGTTGTTTCATGCTGTCAAAAAAAAGTTGGGTTATGTTGTTATGTAATGCGAATGAGTTTGATTACGATTGAATTTATAATTAATTCAAAATGAATTTCTTTTTCCGAGATGCGTTACCTATCCACAAACCTTCCTTGGGATGGCCATAAAAATCTACCAAAGTTTCATCGTAATCGGATAAGTGGTGTAGGAGCGCATAGCCGGATACGCAGCAAACATTGATTTTTATGTATAAAGATTAAATTAAATATTAGCTTAAAGCTTCTTAACATGTAACTGGCAGGATCGCCTTGTGATATTCTTGATAGAAGTCCTGGAATAAGTTTCGCCACTATCAATTATGTAATAAGAAGGGAAACAGATTTTCTGTTCAGATTTAATTTTCTTTTTTTCTAAAGTCGTCTATTTGATGATTTAATTTAAATTAATATTATATGTTTAACATCAACTAGTAGGTAATTATTTTAATACAGTACTATCTTCCACATAATATAATTAAATCAAGTATCTATACATGATACTTGGGATTTGGATATGTTTGTCCTGGATTCGGCAACATTGAACTTTTTAAAATAAACTTGGTATCTAGCCCGAACCCAGCACATAACACTTGAAAACTAATCAAATCATGTTCAAATTTCAATTATTGCAAAAGCAATAATTTCAAGCTTCCACAAGTTTGATATTCTCGTATAACCACCACATAAATTCGTTTCATTTATGCGTTATTGATAAATTTGAGCTCATTTCAAAGGATATAGTAAATTCTAGTTCAAACAGCATGAATAACTGACAGAATAACAAAATCTTTCGTTATTCTCTATTTTAAACCAGAAAGAGCTTTTCCTATTTCTAATTAACAAAATTAAGCGGAACGCGGAACCAAACATCGTTAAAGTTCAGAGTTATACAAACGATTTGATACAGCTATTAGTAGAAACAACCTGTTTGGAGAAAACGGCTCCGATGGGCGTTCTATTTAATTCAGTCGTATAAGTTATCGTGTGGGCGAATTAAGGAGTTCGTGGTTGAATCCAATTTCCTCTTATACAGCGAATAAGGATTTTATACAAAACAATACCATTAGTTATTTGATTAGCTAGAAAATACATACTTCTCGCAAACGATTTGAGAAAAGTCGAGCGCATGCAAGAAAAACTTGAATCGAACTTTATTTAGATAGAAAGCGATATGATAATTCCAAATTCTGAATCCCCCCGATGACTCCAAGAGTCATGGACCGGATGGTCTCTACCCAGTGTTTCTTAAAGGCTGTTGCATATCTCTAATAGAACCTCTGAAGCATATTTTTCAACTTTCTTTCGATACTGGCATTTTTCCTAGAAGTTGGAAAATCACAACACTTTTCCCTATCCACAAATCAGGAGATAGCACTGATGTGAATAATTATAGAGGCATATCTCTACTATCGCACATTCCTAAAATTATGGAATCCATTCTAACAGACGATGTGTATTATGCTTTAGTAACTACATTGCTTACGAACAGCACCGTTTCTGCAAGGAAAATTCCACTGCTACAAATCTTGCTGTCTACCAACAGTTCCTAACGAAAGCTTTGGAAACAGGAAAACAGGTGGACGTGATCTTCACGGACATTTCAAATGCCTTTGACGGTATGTTACTAAACAAACTCTCAGATATGGGATTCGGTGCACGATTCTTAAAATTTATTGGATCGTACTTAATGGAAACATGTCAAAGAGTTGGTGTGTGCGGTGCAGTATTCCACGAGTTCAAAGTTCCATCCAAAGTCCCTCATGGATCGCAAATAGGACTGATTCTGTTTTTCATAAATGACGTCATCCAATGTTTCCAATCATCCCTCTGCTTACAATACGATGAGGACTTGAAGTTTTTCGCAGTTGTTGACGGGCACTCTAGCTTTCTCCAGTCGGATTTGGACAGGTTGATCGCTTGAATGACTGAATGTTACTAAGTACACACACATTATTTTTCACAAAACCATAAATCCTATACTGCCCACATACACCATCAACAACGTCAACCTGGAAATAGTCGACACCTTCAGAAACCTAGGAGTCACCTTTGAAAAAGACCTGTCTTTCAACAAACACATCGACAACATTATTATATATATTATATAATTATAAAAAGTTCTAGACTTCTAGGTTTCATCAAACGAAACACCAAAGACATATATGATACGAAGTCCAATATCTGTCTATATTACAGTCACATTCGATCCATACTTGAATACTGTAGCACAATTTGGACTCCAAGTTACGTATATTGAGAGTACCTTTGGCTCAATACGGTAACTGTACTGCATAATATAATTCCCTTTGATATTATTTTGAATTTGAGGAAAACCACCTATTTAAAATAATATTTCTTTAAATCTTAACTCTAAAAAAAAAACGTTTACTGAATAAAAGTAAATGTTGCAACCATGAAATGCTCTGTGGAATTGATGAGAACGAGAGCGCGCTGCAACAAAAAGGTACCGAACCGAACGGGAGATAGAAAATACGCAACGAGACTAGAGAACAAGCTGGGGCTGGTCCCTTAGACGCGTGTCGCATGTCTGTAATTATTCATTATTCAAATTTTATTTTTATTTTGCATTAAACTGATTAATCAATCCAATTTGTTATCAGTGTGCGCGTCAAGGAGAGATCACAGGTCAGTTGAATAATTGTTATTTTGTTTTTGAGAGATCAATTTATACAAGTATTATTTTTTTCCCAATTTTATGTTTTTTTTTTGTTTATAACAATTTTTTATAACATGTGCATTGTCTATGTATTAAACAAAAATTGTTTCATGCTGTAAACAACACAGATAAAGAGTAAATTAAAAAAAAAAACCTAAGAAGAAATTATGTGCTGTCTTTTGTGCTAGAATTTTGATTTTTGGATTTAGAGCGTACATTAGGGCCTTGTTGAATTTACTAACATTCTCCTACCCTGACGAGGGAATATCCTAGCAAATTGAAATAATCAATCTAGACATATTGGCTCAAAAACAACTATAGCTGAGTAGCTTCCCGAATGGGACCTAAGTCTCTTCAGTATTGAATTTTGGTAGTGTTGTTTGAATGCAGTGCGTTTAATCGAAATTTTAGCACAAGAACAGGAGCGGTACCTAATTTAAACCTTTATTGACTTTAATCATTGAATTAATGACTCACTATTATTATTAAGATGACACAGTATGTTTCAATTTTTGAGGAATGTTAGATCGAAGGTTTCTCTGTCCTGCTCTTTCCCCTTGTTAGTTCAAGGATGAGAACGGTACGATTTACTTTAAAAATAAAGTAGACGTTTCACAAATTTCTCGTTTCTTTTACATGTCATAGCTTCCCCTAAATTTCCCAAATATTTGCTATGTTGAGCGCATTTCCAGTAATAGACTGTGAGATAGAGGCTGTTTAGTGGAGTCATTTTTTTTTTGTCTAGCATTTTGAGGGCTGAATGTGGCTACTAAGCTGATGAGAATATGGGTGATTTTAATGCCGGCCTCCCGTTCGAAAATTTGCAGAAGAAAAAAATTGATTTACATGAAGAATTTTTTTTTAATGATTCAAATTTTCTAGCTTTTAAATAAAAGATTGACATTGATAAATAATTCAACCATGAAAAATATCAGATGCTTTTCAATAGCTCAAAAAATGGGGATGGGTGTCAACTTTCAAGAGAAAAGAAAATAACCTTCCGCGTTTACTTTTTGTCTGGCAATCGAGAGAATGAAAGGTTTTGTTGTGAAAATAACGCTAAAAAATCGCCAGACGGTAATCACAGTTCGAAATCGAGTTTTCCGCGAAACATTCTGTGGACATTTCAAACAGGAGGCATGCATCAAAACCACTTATATTCTCATCAGCTAACTAGTCACATTCATCCCTCAAAATGCCAGACAAAAAAAAATTACTCCACAAAACAGGCCCTATCTCAGGGTCTATAGGTAAAGTGAGTAAGTTTCTACAACGTAGGTCCTATTTGTTTTACATTTCGTTTTTCAGAATATTTGTTGTTTAAAAAGTAATAAAAATTCACAACGTATGTTATACTACAAATTTTAGGTATTATAGTGCATTTACCCTTTTGTCTCGGAGACGATCCCAAACATATCCTGAACGCTAAGGCATGACCTACGCAGGTATTATTTGAAAGTTTCATGTCTCTTTTGATTAGTAAAGCTGCGTAGGTCAAGCCTCAGCGTCCAGGATACGTTTGGGATCGTCTCCGCGAAAAAAGATATTTAATTCGTATAAATATTTGGGCATGCGGTGCATTAGTATGCGTGTAATGCCGGGTTAGGTAACATTTAAAAATTTGTTCTGGAGAGTGCACTTGAACATAAGTAGATAAATAAATAAAATAATAGAAAATGACGACGAAATCGAGCTCACCCTAAATAAAACAAACTTCACCTCATTAATAACCTAACAAGAATGCAGCGGTCTTTAGGTAGGGATAAAATTCTGAGAATCGAAAGTTGTAGGTTATTTTCTAAATTTCTGGTTCTTCAAAACAATCGAAATGTTGATACAAACCTGACCTATTAGAGAAATAAAAATTTCCATCACCGTTGAAGGTATGACATACGATTTTAAAAAAGATTCGGGATATTGTCAACTACTGTTCGAATGTTTCCCTGTTTGAATAACCGTGATTCCCAAAATATGTGACTCCAAAAGTTCAAGACAACTTCCAAGGGCTAATTTTTTTCGAATGACAACTTCGCACTAAAAAATTTTCTTGACTTTCTTCTTCTTTTCAAAGACCGACTTTTGATCTCATTTTTGAAGCTGTACTTTCGTAATTGAGTACATGGAATAGATTATAAATAATGCCTCTATTAGAATAAATCATACTTTGAATTGTGTTTGCATCCCCACGTTACCACCTGGTGGAATAAATATTCATGCAAAGGGAAACTGCGACTCCGTCTCCCTAGGGTTAACCCAAAAAGAAGTTCTCCTAACACCATTCTTCAACCAGACCGAAATACAGTTCGCATATTGTAGCAAAGGACTCCTTCGAATTTTCTATCAACCGGCATCGGAAATGTATGCAATTTTTTAGAACCCATTTCAGTTGAGGAGGTGCAGGAGGCTCCACATCGAGGACAAGGCTCCATAGCATCGGCTCTAAGACATCTTCCTACGAACACCCTCTAGCAACTGTGCTGTCACTAGCATTACTAAATTAAAGAAGTGGAGTTGAAATTTGATTCCAAAAGAAAAACAAAGTCTACCTCCACAAAATTTGATAATTTCAAATAGCCGTAGATGTTTCGAGATTAGGATCGAAGGAGACTTTCAGTTTTTATTTTGGAATAAAAGATTATTAAGACTGAGGTAAGGAAATGACGCTTGATTTCAGGCGCTTTAAATATGCTCGGGTAGTCTGTCAGAAGACTTACCTCTGGACAATTCCTCTTGTCAGTTTTCGGCAAATCGGAATAATCTCTCTGCGCAACTAGTTGAACACTGTCCTGTAGGCTGCCATTTCCTTTGTTCTAAGACATGAGTTTATAATTCTTGCCTTTGCTAGAACGTTTTAGACTCTTGGAGACTGTGAGTTATCTTCAATTTCCACATGTCAGTCCTTCTCAGCCTGTCGCTGCCGTGTTCTAACCAGTTTTTGAAACTCTTGTAGTTATATATGTTTTCCTTCACCTTTATTTTCCCGTATTTTTGCAACATTGAAATTTTATTTTCGGGCTGTTTTCTTGTGTCTTCTCTAATTTTCTGCCGAATTATTCACTATGATCATTGTTATACAAAATACAGATGCCCGAACCTAATATCAACGGAAAAAACGAAGACATTTTTATTCTAATCTCGAAGATCGTCAGCCATAAATTCCTTATGATACTTTTCCATTTTTGCTTTGATCATATGTTTTCCTGAATGAATTCGGAAATGAATTTTTGCTTTCAAATATTGCCAATTTATATCCGCCTCTAGCGTAGAACGGAAAATATATATACGGATAACAGCCTATGGATCAAGTTTCTGTAAATAATTCAAACGGGCTTAGCCAATAATCCCTAAGGAAAGATATACGTTATATTTTTGTAAAATAACATTATTCCATCAGCAAATCAAATCCATAACATCCTGAATATCTTGAACTTTGTATGCACATCTAAAGATCATATAAAAACTTTTTAGCAACAATTACCTTGGATCCTCTAAAAAATAAGTTAATATCAACTAATGGTACTTTAAATGTCTCCAAATTAAATGTTATTGAAGTAACAATGGTACAAACAGATGGGTAAAAACATATCATTCATTATCTGCTGTAATTATACCGTATGTAAATTCAAACTAGACTTTAAAAGCAAAACGAAACAAGCCGAAAGCTCTTTACGTTCTGCTGTAGCCAAAAGCACACCTCAAAATTTCTTTGTTGTCAGTGAATGACCTACTTCGACTTCTACTTCGACTTACACCGACCATTCGGCCGTGCCAAAAACCATAAAAATGAAAATTTTCCCAAACACATCTAAAATTATCTATTTGCACATTTTACTTCTAGAAATGAAAAATTAAATTTTAGCTATAATAATATCACGTTTTTTTTTTTCCTTCTGGAACGAGCATTTTAAATTTCCGACGAGATGGAAAACATAATAATTCGATCTGCTCGACGATTTACGACTTCAGGTGAATGCCTTATCTGAACAGAAAAAGATTATGAAAAGCGAAGTCAAAAATCTGGAGCAAGCCGTTCGGTCATTTCTCATTTGGATAGAGTTAGGTAAGAATAAGCTCGAACGGAGTTGGAGCGACTACCGACTAGGGACCTTCTGTTTATACTTTTGACAAAGTGGTTCAATTTCCTTTCGAAACGGACAAAAATCCTTTGCGTCTCAGTTGATACCATTTGATTATGGAAATTTAATTGAACAAATGCGAAATTCTAGATTTCGCATTATCATCTATAGAATCTTATGTTGATATTTTTTGTTTCATTTAACCTGCACGTGAGTGGAATTATGCTCACTTACTTTGATTCTCCATTGCCTGTGCAAATCTTGAAGTTTGTTGAAATGTTTTCCAGCTATTTTTTGGGGGCTCTAGAAGCGCTGTTATCGGATGTAAGTATAGCAGTCCTCTTCAAGCATTTGAAGTGTCGTTGGTAATTGTAAATTCTGCTGAGAACTTAGGGGGGAATAAATAATAATACTTTTGCTCTGAGTAACACCAGCCATGTATGAATCTGCTCAATGGGCTTTTTTTTCAGCAAGAGAATATTAGTCACGATTACCAGATAGTAATTGTGTGGTGAATTTGAGATAAAAAGATAAAAATGAAATACGCTATAAATATCCCAGTTATATTCTATTTGGATATGATTCCAGCAACTAACAAGAAGTTTGTTTAAATTATGATCATCTATAGAGTCTCTCTTCCTTGCCTGAGTAATATATTGAGTCTAACTCCACATATCTAGTAGGTACATGAGAGCACTTCCTGCTTTTTGTTTCCTGCCAATAACTTGATTGGCTGCATTTCAGTTATATTGACACGACACAAATTCACTCGATGTCCAAGGCAGTCTGTTTGTTCTGATTCGTTTTGTTGTTGTTCCTGATAGTGAAAGTTCCACGTCGCTGATTGGCTCACCTAAACGGCATTCGCAGTGAGGTTGTTTCTTTGACATTTTTTCTCAATGGAACTACAATTATTGAGAATAAGTGGTTGGCGCTGTCAAATTTGCTATGCCTCAAACACGAAACACCATGAATAAAGACGCCTGTGAATAATTAAATTTTTATCAAATAAAAGTGTAATAGTAAGGTACATAATGAAGGTAAAAGCTTTTGTGTCCCCATGTGGAAATACCGTTTACAAAGTTTGCACTTCTGCTTTAAAACTCCTTGGGGTTTACTCGCTAGGCGCAACACTGTAACGTAAGTTGGCATATTACATTTCCAACTTATTGTTAGTTGTTGTTCGAGAATACTCTTTACTCGACTGCAAGAATGCAAGTGTCGTTTCCAAAAAATTACTATCGTCCGTATAATATTCAATAGTAGGATGATATTTTGATAAGATTTTTGACAGTTCGGGCAACTGCGTGTCGCCAGTCCGTCGGGAGTTCCCGCCCCCGCCCCCACCTTATCGATCGGTGTTGCCGGTCGGAGCCCCGGAATGCCGAGATGCCATCAATGCACCTGCAGGCATCGTCGTCGGCTCTCTCTGTCGTACTCTGCCGCCGAAATTTGGGAGGGAGAGCTATTTTTAGAATAGAACAGGAACAGCGGTGGCTAGCAATAGCTGTTGAGGTGAAATGGGTGAAAAAAATAATTAATTGCCCGTTAAGGGGCGTTAGGTCAACTGGTGCCTGCAACGGTATCTCCACGACATCCTTTCGCTTAAAGAAGATGTTTTTGAAAATTATTCAATTTAAACATACTTTCTGCGTAGATTAACTTGAATAATTTAGAAGTTTTCATGAAATTATAAAATAACATTACAAAATTTATTATGTTTCTCTTATCTTTTATTGAAGCGTCTCGATTCTTAACTTTAAGTCAGTCTCTCCAGGTTCATATCAGAAACAGCTTATCATCTTTGTAGCATAAATAGAGATAGAGCTTAGGACAAATTAAAAATAAAACCATATACAAAAATCTGAGAGAAGTAAAGAGAATTAAGGAAGACTTGGGCTCAAAACCTTCAAATGGTCCGGCATAACTGATATGGATACGATCCCAATTTTCTGCTGACAGATCCCAATGATGCGAAGGACCTTTTATGGAGATCTGCGAAATCCAGCACGTCTCGAAAGTAATATTTTTTTTAGATGCTCAATTTACGTGTTGATGATGTAATTTTGAATGATGGCAAAAAATTAAGGTGAGACTATTGTATGTAGAAATGATTTACAGGAAACATAATACAAAGGGATTCTCGATCTAAATGACTGTAATACCATTCACATGATTTAGGGGACCTTGACGCAAACGCGTGAGTTTTCCTCTCCCATTAATTATACAAGAAATTACTGATGCATTTTCACAAGCTAGGTAAATCATAACCTTGATCACTTACAGTTTCTTGTTATAATTTGATAATACATTATTCACATAAGCTATTTCACTGCAGAAGTCTATGTATAGAATTGGTTTTACTCGAAGTATTTCGGATAAATCGATTATAATCCAAGTCAGTTGGGATTAACTTATACATCTTTATTCTTTTTAGTCTTTATAACATCATTAACATGACCCATACATTGGCATACTTTATGACGACTTTCATCATCTAATCTATTTCCATGGATCCTGACATACACCTAAGGCATAGTCAAGACCACTTCACACTCCACTACCCTACATCCCACTTTTAGAGAAAATGTATAATAAAATACAAAAACTCAAGTTTCATTTAAACTTGGAGGGTGGCTTGGAAAGTCTACCTAAATAACACCAATTCTTATTGAGTTTCTGTCGTATTTGAAAAAGTCCGAACTATTCAAAGACGCAGAAAAGCTTAGAGCCCTTAAAAACACAGGTTACGCCATTTCTAATGACTTGTGCAACGAAGACAGGGAAGAGCTTAAAATTATAAAAAAACATTTTAAGAAAGCTAGGGACGAAGAGAAGCAAGTTAAAATAAAAGGATTAACTTTGGAACTAGAGGGAAAGATTTATACCGCAAAACAACTAGAACAGTCGGACACTGATACAGACTCTGGTGGGTCGAACAATTATTCAGAACCATCATCCTTGGAAGAGGAGGAGGAAGAAGTAATCGAAGAGGAGTATAGGAACAAGACCAATAAAACAGAAGAGTGTCGTCCAGAAAAAGCCAAAAAGAAACGAAAGAAAAGCAAAACTCCCAGTCCAATTGGCGCTCACACCAGATCTAATAAAAAAAGAAGATAAGGTTTCTGTGGTTTTTTTTTTCTCATTTCTGTTTTTTTGCAAAACAGTTACATTGTATTTATTTTTACATTGTATTTTTTCTTGATCTAGGTAGGTTTTACTTTTTTTTTTCATAATAGGTAGTTGATATGTATGTATGATAGTAGGTAGGAATGGATGAATACATTCAGAATTTTGAATACATGCAACATAACAATGAAATTTGTAGTTCAGTGAAAGAATGTCAACGAGCATTAAGCCAAGTTGCTAGAATACATACATTCGAAGTTTTTCACAACAATATTAATAGTTTATCCCACCATTTTGATGAACTAGCAGTAACTTTAACAGCTTTGGATCGTAACTTTGAATGTGTGTTATTAACAGAAACTCACAAATTAACAAACTTGTCACTTTTAAATTTATATAACTATAACCTAATCTACAATTCCGGTAATTATAATAAAAACGACGGAGTTGCAATCTATGTTCGCAGCGATTTGAGTTATTCATTTGATATCGTTGAGTTTTTTAATAGCAGACTTATCTACTTAACGGTGAATAAGAAGAACACATCGTTTCGATTGATAGCTCTATATAGATCGCCCTCAACAAATGAATGTGCTTTTCTTCGTAGCTTCTACACCTACTTGGAAAAAATGCAGTTAAAAACGTACGACTTTGATATTATTTTGGGTGACATAAATATAGATTTATTGCAGGACACAGAGGTGAAGAACGAGTACTTAAACTGTCTACAAGAATGGGGATTTATCTCGACAATTAATAGTAGTACTAGGGAGGGCCGTACAAGAAAATCTTGTATTGACCATATTTTTCTTAAACAAAAAAATTCGCAAATACCATTCACATCCATAGTTTTTGAATCCAAAATTTCCGATCATTTCTCACAGATTTTACAAATAAAAAGCTTTTTAAATGTTTCTGATAGTCAAAACAAAGTTGATAAATTTAAATCTTACCTTGATGTCGAATCCTTGAAATGTGAACTTCAAAAATCCAACTGGGAAAACATATACAATGAGAAAAACGTTAACTGTGCCGCTACGAAACTTGTTACACACCTAAAAGAACTTGTGAACATTTGTACACAAAAAAAAAACCTAAAACGTAACGAAATAAAAAGAAAGGACTGGATGACAAGTGGGCTCATAAAATCAGTTAACTACAAAAATAAATTATATAAAATAATGCGACAAAATCCAAATAGTTCAAATAAAAAGCAGCAATTTAAAAGTTACTCCTACACCTTAATCAACACTTTAAGAACAGCCAAAATAAATTACTATAAAAAGCAACTACAAGACAATGTTAACAATCGTAACAAATTATGGAAATGTATGAAGAGTATAAACAACAACAACAATAAAAAATCTAATATACAACAAATAAAAACAGCTGAAAATATAAAAATTACATCTGATAAAGATATTGCTAATTGTTTTAATACATATTTCACCAATGTGGCTGCGGATTTAGCAAAGACCATAACAGTCAATAAAAATACAAACTTTAAAGAAACAAAAATATTAAATAAGTTAACATTGGCACCGACAAATAATGAAGAGGTTATAAAAACAATAAAAACATTAAAACCTAAGAAATCACCAGGGAGAGATGGGCTAACCTCGGAAACGTTAAAGGAAGTTTGTAATCTCATTGTGGATCCACTTACATTCATCATCAATAAATCAATTATTGATGGCGTTTATCCCGATATTTTCAAAGAAGCTACCATAAAGCCACTATTTAAATCTGGGGACCCCACCGACGTTAAAAATTATCGACCAATTTCTTTGATCAGTAATATTTCCAAAGTATATGAAAAAATCTTAAAGGAACGTATCGTACAACATCTAGATGCCAACAACATATTGTCCAAATCTCAATATGGTTTCCGAAAAGGCAGATCAACAGAGGATGCATTGGCGGAGTTTATTTCAAGAGTATACGAATCAGTAGATAAAAGTACTCCGTCAATATGCATCTTTGTTGATTTAGCCAAGGCATTTGATACAATATCTCATAAATTGCTGATGAACAAACTTGGAAATATTGGCTTTGATCAAAATGCGGTAAAACTTTTTAAAAGTTATCTGGATGAAAGAGCACAATCAGTGGAAATAAATGGAGTTCTCAGTGATCCCTTGACAGTAACTTGCGGCGTTCCTCAGGGAACTGTCCTCGGTCCTGTGTTGTTTAATATATATATTAATGATCTTTACCAGGTTGACAGCCGGGCCGAGTTGACAAGTTTTGCTGATGACGCCGGGGTTCAGTATAAGGCGGACACGTGGGAGGAGCTCTACAATATTATAATTACCGATTTTCCAAAGATGATACAGTGGCTTAA
This sequence comes from Ceutorhynchus assimilis, assembly GCA_917834065.1. Taxonomy (NCBI): domain Eukaryota; kingdom Metazoa; phylum Arthropoda; class Insecta; order Coleoptera; family Curculionidae; genus Ceutorhynchus; species Ceutorhynchus assimilis. Next base: position 30,350,848 of record OU892281.1, on the reverse strand, counting down.
TAATAACCTTTTGAGTATAAATTTTAAAAAAACATTGTTTATGCCCTTTAGCAGCTATGCAAATGGTCTACCAGAATATAAAACGCTAACTTTCGAAATTGGTTCTGAACAGGTTGAAATCAAACAGTGTACAAGCTTTAGGTATTTAGGTGTTTGGGTGGATAGTCATCTTAAATGGGACGTCCATGTGGACTATGTAGCTAAAAAGCTTAGATCACTCCTATCACTTTTCCGTTTTTATAGAGGAATATTTTCTTTACAGCAAATGCTAGTTCTGTACTGCGCATTAGCACAATCACATTTGACATATGGTTTGATTGTCTGGGGGGGCGTGACAAAATCTTATCTTAAAAAACTAGATGTTGTTCAAAAATGGCTTCTCAAGATTATATATAATAAACACAGACTTTATCCATCAGAAGCGCTATTCGCAGATACAGGTATTCTTGATGTTAGGCTACTGTACTTCCAGATCATTTCTAACAGAATTTACAAAAAAAAAATTATTGTTCAAGGCATTCAACATAATCATGACACAAGACATAAACAAAACTCAGCGGTCAAACCACAAATGAAGAAAACGATCGGCCAACGGTGTTTTCTTTATTTAAGTACAAGTGTGTACGAGAGAATCTCATATTATTTGAGAACAGCTCCGTCGTTTTTAATTTTCAAAAAACAAATTAAAAAAATGTTATTGTCAAGTGATAACCGGAATGCGATTCATCAAATTCTTGATGACAAAAATTTCTATGTCACTTAGCGTTTTCTTGCTCTTAGTTGTTTTTGTTAGGTAATTGTCATGTATTGAAAATTGTATTAGGTGTAGGAAATGTTTGCATAACATAATGTTACTAATTTCTTCTTCTTTTTTTCTGATGTGTGAGTAACAAGAACTTTAAGTGTAGTATTATGGTGATGGGCATTTGTTACAAATTATAATTATAGGTGTTTTTAATATGCATAATACGTATAAAATATGTGAATGTACATAGATACTTAAACCCACGTGCGAGACTACTCTTGTGGGTGAATGTATTTGTTGTAGTTCCTATTTTTAATTATGTTGATATATTGATGGTAGTTTGGAATTTTTGCAATAAATGCTTAAAAAAAAAAAAAATATTTTTTCATAAATCTGCCTTTCCAAGTCTGAGTCATCAGAATCATTTTCATTTGTGACGACTTGTTTGGTCTCTTCTCGATAGTCACTAGATTCACTGGAATTATTATTAACAACAATTTCAGTATTTTCATTTTCTGGGATAAACTGTCTAATTGGGAAGTGTCTCTTCATAAGGACTGTTATCACAAGTGTCTTTATTCACACTCTCATTATCTGATCACTATCTTCACTTTCAATTTTTGCCTCAGGTACAACATTAACACCATTATTATCACTTAAATAATCTAGCTCAATAAAATACCTGACCTCCTGTTGAAGTAAAGCAACATTTTCAGAATTATCATTACATACTATATTTTCCTACGTTGCCAATGGACAATGATTCTCATTATAGGACGACATTATCACATTTACTTTTTTGATGAATTTTCGATTGTGAATCAGAACCGAACCATTATTCATTTGTACTCTCTATCTCTAACTTTTTGTGATGCAAACTCAGGAAACCAGTTACCCTGAGGTTCTCTCATAACATAATAATATAACATAAACTTTTTCATTTAAACTAAATTCAGGCAACATTCTTTTAAAGGTTGCATGAGAGAAAGTGGTACTTTTCTGATTGGTTGAATTAATGGCCTGCTATTTGCATGCAATTTAATTGAATACTTCTGCTTAATACAGCCAATTCCCTCAGATATATCACCATGTGTTTATCAATTTTTTGTAATTTTCTGAGACTACTGAGTCAACTTTTCTAATAAGATTTGAGGAAATACAAGAATTCAAACCTAAAATAGCTTGAGTGCTGCCACCAACTACAAAAAAATCCATATTATAGCATATGTCCTGTTTAAAACAAGGTAGTTTACATTCTCCGATAACTGGTAACTCACTTCCTATGTATGATTTCAATTTTGCATTAGTATTAGTTATTAATTTACGTGACAGACCTATAGGTATATTTAAATGTACCAAACGACAAAACATTTGCATCTGCTCCTGTATCAATCTTAAACCTAACATTCTTACCATTTATTTTTAATTTCGTCAACCACTTTGTAAATAAACTACTATTCACATTATTTATATGTGTATATTCATTGATAGCCACCATCGTTTCCTTCGGTTATTATATTAACACTTTCCATCTGTACTTCATTAACCTTATTTTTGTATTTCTTTTTCATGCATCTACTCTCAAAATGGTTTTTAATGTGACAAAAATTGCATTCCTTTCCATATGTCGGACATTTATAAATTAAATGGGAAGAGCCACATCTTGTACAGCCACTAATCATTTTTGAAGGAATTAATCCCTGTTTTAATTTGTTCCCATTGTCACTATTAATAGCATCTACCGATGATCCAAATTTTGATTCACTACCAATATTTTCGCTGGTAATTTCAGCAATTTCATAGACAACACATTTCTGAATTATTTTTTCTAATTTTGCATCATCACTTTCCTGCAAAAGTCTTGTTACGTATCTAATTTTCAATCAATCAAGTTAGAAGATTGTTCGACATATTTTTGCTGCCTTTAGTCTTTTACTACTCTGTCCTAGCCTGATTTTGCCTACCACGAAATAAAGAGAACTAATAGTATAAAATCTTTAAAATATATTTTACATAACAGTCACAATAATTGTTCTCCATGAAGATATCCACAGCTTCTGACGACCTCTGAAAATAAGATTCATTTGAGATAAAATAATTGATTTGAGATAAAATAAGATCGTATAGAGCAAAATATTCACTTTTTTTTTGAGTTTTTACTATTGTGTTTTCTGTTCTGTGTTTTGTTCTGTAGGAATCAGGTAAATCAGCATTTGTTTTCCTTATTTTTGCAGAGGTTTTCATTGTGCAACCTTAAAAACATCAGTGTTCCAGCCTAAAATAATAAGGTAATTTAGATAGCGTTTGAATAGGAAAATGTAAACAAATATTGGTAGGGTTAGGAAATTGTTTAAATCAGACAAGGAACTAAAGTCAACTGTGGCACCAAAACTTGAATATTGAGTATTGAATGCGCAATATGCAATAATTCGAACTCTCCAATAATAAACGAAAAATTCCCTAGAATCCGGCTCGTGTAACCAGAAATTCTACTGTTGGAGGAATTTTTCTTTTTCCAGAATCACACAGAAGAGAAGCCACGTTATAGCTTTCTTCTGAGGCATTTTGGTTAATTTGAGTGAATATTTGGGAAGTAATTGAGTCCTAAACGGTGGCTATTATTCTTATATAACACCACATCAAGTATTTGCTAATTTAACAAGATTTTAGTACGTTAAAACCCAAATTCTGGAAAATAAGTTTGGATCGTGTCACGTGTTGAGTGTCGAAAAGGCCAATCCACATTGGTCACACATTGGTCTCTATTATTCATCATTTTATTTTGTATTCTGATCTCTGTGAGAGTTTTATGTCCCCAAAAATGTAATTGATTGCAGTATTTGTCTCAACTCTTGTTGAAATCGAGTTTTTATAGTGTGAACTCCCTCTTTCAGGCCTTTTATATTGGGTAATATTACATCCCTACTGTTGCTGTCGTTAGATGAACAAAGGCACCTGGGCTGGAACTCTGTAACGGATAGAGATCGTTATCCCTATCGCTATGGCACTTGCTGTCTTGTTCTCTCTTCTCGAAATCAGTAGAGAAGGGACGTTAGTAGAGATAGAAAAAATATCTCTATTCGTAACAGAGTCCCAGCCCTGATTGCTAAATTGCTGGTGCTCAATCCTGGACTTGATAGATTGCTTGTGGAGCTTTTGGGACCTGTGAATCTCAATCGTCCCCCAAGAGGTTCCTAGTAGTACCAATGTAGTGCCGTTTTGGGAACCATCCACCCCGTCTGTATTAAGGGTTCCACCATCTCCTTGGGAGCTGGAGCCTCTCACCTGCAACCACTTATACTCTTCAATATCATAGCCAGTTGAATTACCACTGTCTTGAAAATTACCTTATCATCCTTCAGGTTTAAATTAAGTTAATTTTACGTTAACTTACCATATTATTTTGATTTCCTGGAATATTCCAAGTAGTCCAAATTAGTGTAAACACACGTCTAACAATGACAATCCGCAATTAGTGAATCTGTGCATGAGGTTTAAATAGATCTATTTACGACGGTATTTTGGGTATTTTAGTATTGAATTAAGGGGCGTGAACCGTACTTAGTTATCACCCTTCACTTATTTGAACTCAATGAATGTAATTAGGAAATTAATTATTTCTTTTGATTACCACAATAAGCCAGAATGAAAGGTAAGGTTTGGGAACTTTAAGACTGTTTTTCGTATTTCTGGGTAGGTAGATATTCAGTTTTACTGGCTTTATTTACATTATTGACTGATTTGGGCCAGTAATTATTTTTATTTAAATTATTGAAACATAAATATTGACGTATCCCCTTATCAGGGCCGTACTACTGTTCATTAAATATTGAATTGAATAATAAGAGAGTTATTTGAATTTAAGGCTATTATGTTATTTCCTACGGGAAGTTTCAGGTCGGTGTAGTATTATTTGGAATCAGAGATTTCCTGTTTTCGGATCATCAGGGACTCCGTTTAACTGTAGGGCACTTAAGCAGGTGGCGCTCATTTCTGATTTTAGTTACTCACACCCCTCTCCGCAGTGAGAGCTACTCGGCCGTCCTGAAAACGGAGGTACCCTTTCTGTTTTTTTGGAACTGCCACCCCCTCACATAGGTAACTCATCCACGCCTAGTAACCCCTGTCCTTTTAACATCTCTTTCCCCTTCTATATATTTTTATTAAACCAGTATTATTAGGTTTTTTTTTAAAAGAACATAACAGTCTTTCTCGAATACTATTACTGGAAATACCACAAATAATCATAGTTTTTGTCAAGTCATCCTGCAGACCACCAAACTTACACTTCATAGCTAATGATTTGAATTCCGTGAGAAACTGTTAAAAAATTTGACCTGAATTTTGTCTACACGTGAAGAATTTATATCTTTCAAAGGTCAAATTTTGTTTTGGTTGGAAATGATTCTCAAATTTGTCCAAGAGTATTTTCAATTTTTTTTTTCGGCATTACTAAATGAAAATGTTGTAGAAATGCGGACGCCTTCTTCGCCTATGTACAGAATAGTTTCATCCTTCTTATTTATTTCACTTTTAATCAAGCAATTTTCAAAGAGCTTTCAATTCTCACAAATATTCCCTGACATCACTATTGCTATCACCCATTTTGCTAATTGAATCCGCAATTTCTTGAGTAAATAATTTATTACAAACTTACGCACCGACTGCGCCCTGTTAATTTATACATCTTTATTATTTTTAGTCTTTATAACATCATTATCATGACCCATACATTGGCATACTGTATGAGGGCTATCATCGTCTAATCTATACCCATGGATCCTGACATATAATCAAGACCACTTCACACTCCACTACCCGTTGGTCTGATCAGTTCCGGAGATTTCGGAATATTATTGTGTTACATGCCCTAGTAGATTGTAGAATAAATATGATGGTTTAGGGGGTGTTTAGGTTATATGGACCTCTATTGTGCGTCTCCTTACATGTGTTCCTGAATGAAAGCTTTTGGCAAAGTGTATAATGGTCCTGGGATTGGCTTCTTTTACAGCCACAGGCGTTAAGTGGGGCTGTTCCGGGTGGATGGGTCTTCTGCACAATGCCTAACAGTTGCAAATTATTTGTTCCGCAGACTCAGAGGCTTCTTCACAGAAGCGGCATAGGTCGGATTCTGTTTTGTACATCTTTTTCAGGTAAGAAACCAAAGGGCAGTGACCCGTACGGAGACCTGTAAGCAGCCTTAGATCCGCCTTACTGAGGTCGATCATTTCCTTTGCCTTTATTGACTGGGACGAGATGAATTGTTTCGCCTAACTCTTGGAAGCGTGTTCCAGCGCGAGGCTTCTTGAGTCTCTACCCAATTCTGGACTTCCCCTATTTTATGGCTTTTCGTAATGCGAAAGAAAGGTTCTGGTCCACGGAATAGTGTTGCAGCTCCTTGTTTTGTAAATTGGTCCGCTATTTTATTCCCTTCTACTCCTTGGTGCCCAGTCACTAACGCCCAAATACACCGTAGGGACCAGATTAGGACTTCTTTTTTATATGAAAATTTTCGAACTAAGCGAAATTAAACTCCCAAGTCCATACGGTGCATACGGGCCTAAGCAGTCTGGACTGGGTGACAGAGCTACTCAAAGCTTCTAGTGCTGCCTGAATGACTACAGTGAAGTTCTATTGCGAATAATTCCGCTTGAAATATGGTTGGGCTTTCCCCTAGGGCTGTTGATGGTCAACAAATTGGGCCGTATACTCCTGCTCCAGTCCCATACTCGGTTTTCGATCTGTCTGTATACCAGACAGTTGACCCGTTCAGGAATACGGGTACGATACTCTCTCCCTTGCGGCCTTCAATAGTAGGAGTCTTCAAATTCCTACCTGTGTCGCATGTGGTCAACTGGCTTTGTCTTCACATTTATGAATTCTTTCATAATGCTCATGTGGCCGACAAAGTCTCCTTCCTTTAGCTTTAGGGACTGCATTATTCTTGAGGCTCCCATGTAGGCCTCTTTCCTCACTATTATAATTAGTAGGGAAGCCCCAACATGACCTCCATTGCGGTGGTTGGACAGGTGTTCATTGCTCCTGTGATTCCAAGACATGCATACCTTTGTACAGTTGTCAATCGGTTTTGCGCTGTCTGTTCTACTTTTGTCTCCCATACTATGGAAGCGTAATTGACCATGGGTTTTATGACCATGGTAAATAGCCAGTAGATCATATTTGGCTTTAGATCCCAAGTCTTGCTGAATAATCTCCGGCATGTCCAATATGTAGCCCGGTCGGTTAATATTTTAAGATGTTGGTTCCAAGTAACGATAACTGCTAGATATTCAACCTAACTTGCGAAGTTGATTTGTATCCCATTTACAGCTGGGGCTATTAGATTTAGCCTCTTTTTTTTTGTTAAAAGTACAATTATGGCTGTGTTCGGGTTGACGCTCAAACCCTCCTGTAGACACCATCTAACAATGACATTTGTATATAGACATAAATCTGTGATAGACATTTTGCATGATGTCACTAATGATCTTGTCCTTACCCCTAATGATGACTGTGAGGTCATCAGCATATCCTAGGACCGTGATTCCTTGGGCGCTTAGCGCGACGAGAAGTTCATCTGCTACCAGTGACTGAAGCAGTGGGGACAGTACACCCTTTTGGGGGCATCCCTTGACTGCTGACACTGTTAAAGAATTACTTCCAATAGTTATTTTGATTTTTCTATTCTCAGGCATGGTAGTTTCGTCAATGCCCTTATTTCTAGCCGCTCTTCTTATGGATTCATGTGAGGTAGTATAGAAAGCTCCCTCTATATCAATGAATGCGCAAGCATAGAGCGGGTGTCTTTAATTGAGTGTGTGTAACTAGCCAAAATTGCCTTTAACTATTTCACACTTATTTTCACTTTTCCATTCAAAATTCCTTCATATATGTATTTAATTTTCCCTTGATTTTATCGGACTTTGTTTACATTTTTCCTATAAAAATTCAACAATAATTACGGTAATTGCAGATCCTGTGAATTTTCTAATCTTCATTATTTAAAATCTATTTTCACTTGTGACTAGTTCTTGTGATGAGTAATGATTTTCCTCGATTTTAATCAATATTTTAATTCCATTTTCCAATAATAAATCAATCAATGGCATGTAATATTGACAGTTGAGTTGAAGAGGGCGCTTCTGTACTTGGATCTCTTTAAATTTTGGCGCGTAAAAATTCGATTGTAATTCTAACCCCAAAACTGAAGTTTGATGTGTGGTTTCAAGACAAGCTGACGCTGACACTTTTAAAAATATTCTCTAAGGGCCACTGAACGCTTTAGAAGATATTTTAACTTATCCATTGTCCATTGTTCATATGTAGTCATCTTTCTTTCTACTCAGTTTAATCAGTTTTAAACTATTGACATTTACCGCCAAAATTTAAAACACTCCAAGTTCACTCGCGCCCCCTACAAAATTTTGAGGAACTTAACTGGATATTTGCTGCCATTATTTCTTGGGTTAGGTTTTCCAAATAGTGGTCCGTTCACGAAGTGTGTACCGCATGCTGCTCGTACTCAGTTCGGTTGCTGAACTCAGTACCGGATTTAGTTCTGCATTCGGTTCCGTCATTGGTTCCATAAACCACCGGTTTGCTCTCTTTTCTATCTATTTTATAGTGACACTTAAGTCATGTCACTCATGATTTCTGTGCCAGCTGACGGCAGAAATGTCGTTAATTTTTGTCAATTGGCCTTTCGATTAGTAATGTTTTTGGGATCATCGATTCCTTTGTAAGCGTTTACGTTTTGCAAAATTACTCATTCAATGTCGTATACTTCAGATTATGATTGTTCTAGTGGTTAATTCTTTATTGTTGTTATCATTAGTCATCAGCTATTGTCATTTTTCTTAAATTATATTGTGGTGTGTAATTTTTGGTAATTAAAAATTCTCCTTGATTTCTTCTTGACATTTGTCGATACTTTGCCTCATCTCTACTCTTTACCTTTAGGAGAGCTAATTAATTTTATGCGGTGCTTCTTTCTTTCACGTTTGGTAGTTCCGAGAAAAACGTATTTCCGAAGAAGTTGATTTTTGTCTTCCCCTTTGAGGGATTTTTGACCTTATAACCTCAATTATTGAATTTATAGTACATTGAGTTTCCTTACGCTGCGTTACGTTCTCGTTAAGTGCCATACTTTCGCTGATGATTTCGGATTTTTACAACCATCCATTCGGTAAGTTTTGCTTTGCACGTGTTTCTCCACAAGGATGATTCCGAACATTCCCTATTTTGATCTTTAGTGAAAAGCTGCCCTTAGGAGTAGAGTAAAGACCACCTCACTCAATCCAGGATATCGATTTCAGACCTCGATCCTGACTAACCAAAGTATTTTTGAGGCAAATAAAATCCATTCCAACAGGTGAGACATAATAACGACAGATTTTCTTTGCAAAATCGAACCACATTTTCTTTTCTTTCAAATCTATCTAATTCTGCCTTTTATACACAAATAATTCAAATATTTCTCGAGAGCTATAGTTTTACCTTGTCAATGGTTGACTAAGTTACATTAAAGTTACATTTATTTTCTTGAGGTTCATTTCAAAGTGCCTGGCCTTCGCTAAGGTTAAGTTACAAATACAAAGGGCTATAACAGTTTTTCTTTAGGGTTTTTACTTACGGCCATAAATTCAAGTATACAGCCAGCACTTTTTAACTAAAGGCTAAACATTTAAGTATACGGCAACCTTCATCGGAGCCTACACAGTTGTAAGGCTACCTCTACCAGAGCCTACACCTTTTTGAGCCGTTATACCTTTGTTTTGAACCTTACGACTGGTTTGACCATACCAGCTACAACCTATAACCAGGATCAACCAGGTTGATTGTACGTGCCATCACGTGGGACATAATATTGGTATCGTACCAATAGTTAATTTTATACATTTTATCCCTATTTTGTGCGCCAAAGTGATCACCACGGTATGTAAGGGTGTAATTCAGTAGGTACTTGTATCAAGTGACAGGTAAAACAACTATTAGGTAGATTTATTTCAGCTAGGCGTAACCTGTTCCATGTGGATGATTAATTCTATCTTTTAAGCTTTGGTCACATCATTGTATTAAGGTTTGTGACTGGTGACCGTTCATCATTTTATATTTTTCTTTCATTTCTGTATTCTGTCTTCAACTTTTGGTTAACTCATTTGAGTTACCACAACATTTTATATTTTAAATTATCAAATTTAAATTTAATTTGATTTGTGAACCACAAATGCTTTAAGAATATATTTTCTTTTTATTATTCACCTATTAAACGAACTATATAGCACTTGAATTAATTGAGTTTTATTTGGTTTAATGCACTCAGCCCAATACTAGTATTATTTTTATTTAATTTTAATAATTCGATCTGGAGCCAGATAAAATCTTGGAAAGTCCGACCCGTCTGTCCTAAGTCGGTGGCGCCCAAAACATTACCCACCCCTACTCTCCGAATTGTTTAATTCTGAGCGGGGGCTTAATTTGCACGTATTTTGACCTTCAGTTCTGCAGTCTTGATTATGTATTTATTTATTATCACTTTAAATTGTTCAACACAGAAAAATCGTGGCATGTGCCCTTTCAATCTTAGTGACAAGAATGTGTAGGGCTGTCTCAGTTGATTGACATTTTTCTGTGGACTCTATGTCGAACATTATTATGTTTATGGTCCGACATCGAGGTTCCATCAGAAGCATACCAGCCCTTTTTTCGATAATGGTTGCGAAAAATTGTGGCCTAGATGAACGTCGAAATATTTGATTCCAGAAAGGATCTGTTTGGTCTATGAATCGATTGAATAAGGAAGAACCAACTCTCATGTCAAATGAAAGTCGATGCATTCGATAGGTACCTCGATGAGTAGAAATGATTTGAATATAACTTCCTTCTTCGTTTACCGCCGAGTCCATAAAAATAATTTGAATATTTAAACCTATTGAACACATCTTCGAATTGAAATGACTGCAACTAGCCGATTTTATTGTGAGTTTTAAAGGCGAAGTACACCATCAGCTTCTGAAATGATTACCAAGGAGTAGGTGAGTCCATTCGCTATGATTGACTTTTGGAATGATTATTATTATTATTATTATAGACATAGGTACCTATATAATTACAAGGAAAATCACAGGGATCTCGGCCAAAACAGTCTATATTACGTTAGTTGTAAAAATATGTCGAGCATTCGGAGTGTTTTCACTTCCTCTTCAGGACCCTTAAATATTTGTGTGACCCCTTTTGTTAATGAATTAACCAGAGGTCCATAATATGCTCGGTTTGCTCAGCGAAAAAATAGGTGTGGGTTGATAGTTTAATCAGTACATAATGGCAAGGGCGCCACTGAATTTAAAAAAAAATATATATAAAATAAAATTGCATAAAATATGTGATGTGAAAATTCAGAAAAACACCTAGAAAATAATCAGCAAATGGTTATAGGTAATTCTGAAAAAGAAATAAATAGACACATAACTCAACCAAATTCTGACCTATAGGTGAACCAATAAAGCAATTAAGTAAATATCAAATTAAAATAGTCTATTCTTGGTACAGTTTACTTTAAATAAAATTATTCTTATGGCTTTATCTCAGGTAATAAAAGCGCAGATTATTGAGAAATCATAAAAAAATCGATTTAAAGTTGGTTAAATACAATGATCTGAAAAAACTGCAGTTGTTTCAATTACTAACCCACTTAAACTGAATAAAATGGATGACATAAAAAAAGATGCTTTGTTTAACAAACAAAATTAACCCTCCTGATACACTGTCGGAAGAATAGGAAACGATTTCTCCATCCCAATGACAGTGATTGATAGCAGTGCTCTAAGTAAATTATTTAGAGGTAAGAAGCATCTGTGAGTGTTTCGTTAAGGTTTGCTTACGTACTTCCAAGACTAATTTATTCTATGTTCGTACAAAACTTTTTGGGATTATAAAGTAATCTTGATGATTTTCGGTAAGTTTGATTTTACATATTTTTTTTTTCTTTAAATAAGAATTTTTCTTATTCGTGAAATGTAACAAAGTTTTTACGACCGTTTGATACTTATACTGAAACCTTAGAAACAATCAAGACATTTTTTGAAGGCTCTCCAGTGATTGAAACATCGTTCTGTAATGTTGGCAGTTTTCCATGCTTGCTTTTACATTATGATACTGAGATTGAACCTTGTCTTTTATAGTTTTCTGGTATCCAGTTTTAATGCTTCCCCATTGTTCAAAAATATGCTATTGTTAGTATTCAAGTATATCCGCATTGGATTTACTTTAATTGACTCATAAAACTCCAAAAATGCTTCCAGAAAAGATCCACGCGACTAGAAAGTAGTAAAATAGCATTTCACGGAAAATTCAATATACTGTTTCACAATGGTATATTTATTTCGGTCTACAAAAATATTGTTCAACTATGTATCGTATATGTATTTAATTCAAGTATCGCGTGGCATTTTTAGAATCGTTGGGCGTTAATACAAACCGAAAACATTCCCGGAACGTAGTGACGAGACTCTATGAATTAAAAATGAGTTCCTTCTAGCGGTTCGGAATTTTAAGCAACCCTCGCCGTAAAAATTCGTACGCTTTTCGAATCGCTTTTTGTTTATTTTTTCGGTTTTCCTAAAATAAACATTTTGCTGAAAGGGCGTCGTAGAACGTAAATTGAGTTAAGTTTATGTTCCCAGAAAAAGTTTAAATTGCAGCTTAAAAACATCAAAATCAGACTTAATCAAATCTTCGTCTTTATTTACGTTATTAAAATAGCATATGAAAACTTGACTCAGTTGATTATCATGTGTAAATGAATTTTGTCTTGTTAACGACAATGTAATTAAATCTCCACAAATTATCGACCGCGTGCGACATTTCCAAACTTGTTAAGCCGATTATGTTAAATTCATTAATAGACCGTAGGGCCACTACCACGAAGTGCAAGGCCAGTATAATTTATGCGCTCTGAGGCTTTGGCAATTATGCATATGTTCGTCAACCTACAAGCAAAATTAGCGGGACTTGCGTTGAAGAAGTTAATTATTTTCTCGGCATACGTTATATTATCATATACCGGGTGTCCCACCAAAAACTGTCAATGGCCTATATCTTGAAAACGGTATTCGATTAAAAAAAAAAACAAAAACCTGTTTGGAGGGTTGGAAGGGGGAACCAAAACAAGGTAGTTTTCAGCTCTCCCCGAATCACTCCTCTGGCCGTAGCCACCTTAATCTCAAAATATTAAATGGCATTATAGGTCATGTGATACCTTGTTTGAAAGGTTTTTTAATTCGAAACGAATCTGCAAAAAAAATATCTAGATACAAATTTAAATTGTCACAAAATGGAGCATGCTTCGAGTTAACAACTTTGCCTTCTTGAGAAGGTAAACACTGTCAGCTACAGTGAGGGGAAAGGGGTTCAAAAAAATAAAATCTTGATGATTTCTTCAAAAATATTCATGCTGTTAGTCAATTTGTACAAAATCGATTTTGAATCACATTTACCTGTCCCATCCGATCAAATGAGGTTTTTATCAAAATGAGAGTCACATTTAAATATGGATAATTTTTTTTGCAGATCCATTTAGAGAATTAAAAAATCTTGAAAACAATTAATTAATTAAATCACAAAAGATTTTTACTCACGTCATACAATGTCATATACAGACCAGTTTCTAAGTAGTTACATTACAACATATTAAAATGTCTACACTATTAACCTACAGATTGCTAAAACTAACAAGATAAAATTCCTACAAAACATTTCACAAAAAACACATTAAAAAACAATCTTGTCCTACATTCTATACGAAATTCCACTGCTATAGAAGGTTCTTTCAATTAAGAATCTTTCAATTGACACCTTAAACCTATTCTCAGGCATATCCCTATACTGAACCTGCAGTCTGTTATACAGAGATGGCGCATAATAATTTACAGAAAATCGTGTCCTCTCCAGACGTAGGTATGCCGGTCTAATGTCACCGCCCTGCCTTGTTGGGTATTGGTGGAAAAAATTATTTAGAGTGTTGTTGATTTTTGTGACAATACAAAAGGCATTCATAAATGTATCTAAAAGGCAAGGTTAATATACCCAGATCACCAAATGCTTGTCTGACATCTTCCTTGTATCCCAGACCCGCCACAATACGCACAGCTCTCCTCTAAAGTGCAAATATACGACCCGCCTGGCCAGAATGACCCCATGCCAGAATAGCATACACACCCACCGACTGGAATACTGCATGGAAAGTCTGCAGCAACGAAGCCACAGGAAGCATGCGCGCCAGGCTCTTTAACAAAAAGATGCTCTTTGGGAGGCGTTGTGCCAAGTAGTCCACATGGGCCTCAAATCTTAGCGCTGGATCTAAAAATACTCCAAGAAACTTCGCCGCCCCAGGCCCATCTCGCTCCACTTCACGCAAGCTGAAATACACACTCACAGTCTTGTCAACATTCAGTGTCAATCTATTACACTTAAACCAGTCTGTCAGGCCCTCCATACTAGATGCTACCCTATCACTCAGTACGTTAATGTCCCTATCTGTCTCCACCAAGGAGGTGTCATCCGCAAAGGGAAAAACCCTTGAATAGGGGCAAGCTTTGTTTAAATCGTTGTAATGTACAAAACGTTGACCCCTGTGGCACACCGTGTTTAACCTCTGCCCAAGCATTTGAAGTTGTGCCACTATAAAAAGTCTTTTGCATTCTGTTTTTTCAAGTAGGTGTCCAACAGATTGACACTCCTCTGGTCCAGGCCATAATACTTGAGCTTTGTCAGCAGGATATCGTGGGATACACAGTCGAACGCCTTTGAAAGATCACAGAATGTAGCACTGACATGCCTGCCTCCCTCAAAAGCGTCGACTATGTACTCCAGAATCTCCATCACGGCATCTGTGGTAGAACGGCCAGCTCTGAAACCAAATTGGCTTGCAGAAAACAGACCGGTAGCCTCAAAGTAGTCACAAAGTTGACTTTTCAGAATATGCTCAAAAATCTTTGCGAATACAGGAATTAATGACATAGGGCAGTAATTATCGATATTGGTCTTTTCGCCCTTCTTGTATACTGGGATTACTTTTGCTAACTTCAGGCAGTCGGGAAAGATGCCATCCTGGATACTCAAGTGTATCAGTTTTGTTAGTGCAACAATAAAAATATCCTTTAGCGATTGAATTACCCCCATATTCTCCGTAGTTCACAAAGCCTGGCTTAGTGGAAACGCTATGTTTTTTGTGTGACAAAGCCGAGCTTTTCCACTAAGCCAGGCTTTATGAACTACGGAGAATACGGCCCTTAGTGGAACATTCAAGTCATAGATATCTCTACTTGGTTTACTTTTTAGTGAATTTATAACATCCCTGCACTGAATAAAAGTTACCTCGTTAAATTTAAAAATGAGATTGTTATTTTTTGGCTCATTTAAGTATGCCTCAGGCTGCAGTCCCGTATCAGGTATAGCGGATAGAGTTTATTCAGCTATACCTGCAAAAAATGTATTAAAATCATCAGCCGTTAAGGACTTCTCCACCAAACGCCTCTTATTTGTTCCTCTCACAGAATTTACAATCTCCCAGAAGGTTTTAATGACATTTTCCGATGCTAAAATATAGTTATTATAAGCATTTCTTTTACTGGTTTGAATAGAGTGCCTATAGGTAATTCTAAAGTTTTTAATTTGGACTTTTAAGTTTTCAGAGGGTCTATTTGCATATAATTCGTTTAAAAATTTGAGAGTATCTCATATTTTTAAGATCTTCAGTAAACCATTTTATGTTAGTATCACGGTTTCCTCTCTTATTCTGTGTTAAAGGCATACACTCATTCATAGCAGTCACGAAAACATTCACGAATCTATCAAACCTTTCATCAATGCTTACTTCACCAGAGGTTATTTGATCCCAGTTTTCTCCCTCGATCTTTTGGTACATACTAAAAACACCTGCACTAGTAAATCGCCGATGCATGCACTATCCAGGCATGGGGTCCTCAGGCCTTATTCTAACCGAGATATCAACTGCTCGATGATTTGATAAAAAAGGGTCAAAAACGTGAGTGCAAAAATCTAGCTCATCCTGAAAATTAACAAATACATTATCAATACAATTAACCAAATTTGTTCTTTCATAGATTTGCTGAGAGAAGTTATACCCCATAATCAAATCCAAAAATTCTGTACGCCTTTGAGTTTTTTTATTAAAAATTATGTTGAAATCTCCGTTTATTATTAAATACGTAAATTTATCATAAGAAAATTCAAGAATATTTCTGACTGAATAGACCTTTTCAAATTAGAATAATTCTGTTGCGAATGCGCAAAACATTGTTGCCAAGTGTCGGTTTCTATCACGCTATACAGGAAAGAAACATGAATAATTTCGATTTTATTAGAACTGAGATTCAAATTCTTTATTATTAATTAACCTTATATTTGATGCAGTCAAAGACTCAAGCTATTTATTGAAAAGATATGTTGATGGTCATTTTGTAAAGTTTTTTTTTTTTAAAACCTAACGTGCTTCAATTTGTACAAGCTGGCAACATCGCAAAATTTCACTGTCATTTCTTCAGCTGATTATTGATTTGCGGTCCATGTTACACGTTTATGCATGGGAAAATATTGGAAAAACCTATTTAAAAATTAGTAAAAGCGATGGGGCACACAAATATTGTGTTTTTGGAAAGTGTAATAGTGACAGCAGAGTTGGAAGACCCGGCTATTCCGAGGGATTAAGTTTTTACCGCTTTCCCTGACCATGTCTTCAACGTAAATTCCTTTTAAGTTCTAATACGCTATTTTTCTCTACAATCTCATTACGAAAAATTGCACCCGGCACATCTGCTGCTGATAATTTAACGTTTTTAAAAGGCATTTGGGCCATTTTAAATTGGAAAAGGTATTAATTACAACTTACACAACTTTGGACCGCAAAACAAACAGCCAACATAACCCCACTTATTTGACGCGCAAGCGCGTTGTGGACCTTGAAAAGGTCTATTTAAAAATACATCATTGTCTCCATCCGGAGCCCTATAAACTGTGATAACAGCGAGGCGATATTTTTTTACCTCTACAGCAGCAACTTCACAGTGGAATTCAACTGAAAACTTTACAATACTTTCAATATTTCGACATTCTAACAGAATCATGGTGCCACCATGTCCCATAAATTCTCTAGCAAAGAAGGATACTATATTAAAACCTTCTATTTTAAGATACTCAATTTCATTGTTTGTCAAATGGTGTTCAGTTAAGGACACAATGTTTTAGGTTTCCCGGTCAGTCAACATAGCTTCAAGTTCTTCTATTTTGTTTCTGAGAGATCTAATACTAAGGTGAAAAACATTGATGTCATAGTCTAATTTGTCTCCAATCTTCACTTTTGGGGCTGGACAGGCCTTTGCTGCCAATTTCGTTGGCTCTGGATATCCATAAAAAAATTCACCACAGTACCAACAGGCCACATTTGTCCATGCTTAACATGTCCAATGTAATCCGCTGGAACACCCAGTTTAAATGAACTTCTTTCCTTGTCCCTTTTTGTTTTCATTTTTTCACAAATACATTTTTTGTCTATACCGTGTTTTTTTAAATAATCTGTGATATGTTGATTTTGAATTTCTGGGTCGAATCCAGAAATAAACAACGCTTCCCTGCAGGCGCTTTTTTTGATCCCCACGTTGTTTTTTCTTTGATCTTGGCTAATTTCTTTGTCTTTCTGCTTTCCACAGTCGTCCATTTTTGTTGATTTTCGTCGGCATTGTCATTTTTGTTTTCATCTGGTTGATCGTGTTGCGTACGGGTGGATTCAGAAATTGGGGCTTTAGGATTTTTATCACAAGTGACGATAGAATTTTCATCTGTCAAGTTTGGTTCTGGACAGTTCCGTTCCCAGTGACATTAATGTCACTGTCACGGGCGTTTTGTTTGTTTGGAATTTTGGAATTTTGTAACCAAACTTTACATGATTTTCAGCTTTTTCCTCCAAATATACGGCTTTAGCTCTCCACAACTCACAGTTTTCTTGAAGAATCCTATTCTTTTCCTCTAGCTCTTCGATGATTTTCCAAAGAAGGGCCTCCCTATCAGGTAGATCACTTGATTTCGATGTATCTTCGTCGGGATTATCGGCAAGCATTGAAAGTTCCTCATGGCTTATCTTGCACTCTTTTAAAGCACGATGGATGGTATATCTCGCGACATTTTTTACACTCTACTTTTGTTGTTACGCTGTCTTTGCAGTAAAAACACGTTTTTGATTTATTATTTTCGGTTAATTTTTCAGGACGAACCTTCGGCACAACTCACACGTCGGCCATCTTGCGTTGTATCACATGACCCAAAGTGCCATTTAATATTTCGAGGTTAGGGTAGCTACGGCCGGAGGGGTGATTCAGGAAGACCTGAAAAGTAACTTCTTTTGGTTCCCCCTTCCAACCCTCCAAACGGTTTTTTCTTTTTTTTTTATCGATTACCGTTTTCAAGATATAGGCCCTTTTTTCGGTGGGTATAATACCACAAGAGAAAAACATTTGTCGGCAAAATTTTCGACTGGTATGAAAGTTTGTTGCTTGGCAATCTCGCGCCGGATGCAATTTTTTTTTTTTTTTTTCGGGTGCCACGCCCAAAAATGATGATGTTCAGCCAGAAAGGAAATAGTATATTACATACCGAGGTGGAAAGTGTTTCATTACTGTCGAGAGATTAGTTAATTAACTGAGACGCGAAGCGTCGAAGTTAACTATAATTTCGAGACAGGAATGAAACTTCCTACCGAGGTTTGTATACTATTTTATTTACAACAATTACAACCCTTATAATTTCGACTAAATACTAAAAAAAAAAATTAAAAATTTGTTGACAAGTTCTGACTCATTTAAAAAAACGTTTGACATGCAGGACTCGCCTTAAACATTTTAGGAAATGAGAACTTACTTTCCACCCGGGTGGAAAGTAAAATTCAAAAAAGTGTCACTTTCAAACTTTTGAAAAGTCAGAAATGTCAACATTACGTATGTGGTTGTAAATAAAAAAAATTACAATTGTTTAGTGGACTTGGAAATACCAAGAGGCAATCATATGCCTACGCCGTTCATGACGACTAAATACAACGACGCAATCACATTCATGTTGGTATTGTCGAAAATTTGTGAAAAATAAAAATCGAAAATTTTTAATTTCGTTTTACTTTCTAACTCATATATTAATGGCGAATAATAATCTCGCTCATTACGCGCTCGTTACGCTCACGCCTTAAAATCTCTCGATTGTTAATATCTCTCATTAATACACTTGTTTGTTAAATAACTATTTTGCAAATAGGATGTTTTAACGGTATTACAATATAACCTGTTGTTATAGGGTAGGTCAGAACACGGTAAGGAAAAAGAAAATCCGAACTGTTAATAAGAACATTTTAATGTTTTCGTTGGATCTGGTTTTGAAATATTGTGTGAACGATGTTTATAAAAATATTTATAATAGAATGTAATTTATTTGTCCGCCCATATAAAACGACCGCCGGCTCGCCCGACCCGTAAGGGGCCTACCACCTGCTATTTCTGCTTGTACACTTGGCCAAACATAAAAGTGGTGCAGGCAATTATATATTTTTTAAATTTGCCTAGTGTGAGTCAGGCTTAACAACAAAAAGTATCTTTTGTAAACTAAAGCTACATCCTCAATCAATCTGGTAGCGAAGTGGCACTTTGGCACGCGTGCTGGAAAATTTATACCCATCCTCCATGCTGTCAATTTTCAGTCTGCTGTGCGTGTTTTACGGTCACATACAGTACATTCGGTATTTTGATCTGAGTTCTCTAAGCATAAATTTACCATTCGTTTATTCAAAAAGTGTACTCGGTGCAGGCTCATTCACGTTCGTTTAATAAAATTTCGAGCCCTCCGATACAGCGTTTAACTGCTCTGTGCGGTCGCTGGTCACGTGATTACGGCTCCACTCTGCTCTTTGAGCAGAATACCGAACGCAAGGATAACCTAAATTAATTTTTTAACGTACTGCGCATGACATAAGTCGGCACGCATCGAAAAAGCTGGCAGCTTGCATCCTTCACTTTGGAGTCGACGTGCATGCCAGCACGGAATTGAATTGAGGATGCCAACGTTAAACAACATTTTCCTAGCTTGCGTGCCGAAGTGCCACTTCGCTACTAAATTGATTGAGGATGAGCCTTTAGGTCAGACATTTTTTGTCAACGTCAAAGCCGAACAAAAGTAAATGCAGCATGTTTTTATGTTTTGATTGGTTTAAATATGACAGTAACCTGACTTTTTTGTCATTGTTGACGTTATAAAAAAGGTCGATTTACACAATACTACAATAGGAAAATGCGTACCAGTTTTATGATTGGCCAAGTGTACGTTGACGAGCAAATGCACAGTTGCACTTTTTGTGAGTGAGCCTAGGATCTATAAGTCTTTACTGAATAATTATGATACAGCTTGTGCTGAATAAAATAATTTATATTTTTCAATAATAATGATTGATAAGATAGAAAAAGATGTTAAAGATCACCACCAATCGTCATAGCTTGAACGTATCTGACCCTCTCACTGTCGTTTCTGAAATATACAAATGATATAAAAAATTGAGTTCGGTCGACCGTTTTGAATTGATCTGACGGAGACAAGGATACGCCGGAATTATGACGGACCAGATTTGCATGAAAATTGCCTGTCTTATTTTGTTGAGAATTTTTGCGTTCGATATAAAGAAACATGAAAAACGAGCATTAAAACTCCCAGATTTTTTTATGTTTCATATTAGTAAATGTAAACAGTCAAGGATGCCAATTTTTTTGAATAAGGCCTTCATAAAATTGACCAATGATTTTTTTTTTTTTTAAATAGAATTGAAACTTGTCAGTTGGATTGTGCCCTAGGTTGATGTATTTGTGCCTGTCCCCCTGCTGCTAAATTTAGGATTCTCGGCCAAAGCAGGCTCCCTTGTCCTAAGTCCTTTAGAAACCTCAAGATGTCCAATAGTTCCAGAGATTAAATTTCTTCTAACTCTATAAGCGGAGGTCACAGATTTTTCATAGTTGGAAGACTAACAGTTCGATAGATGTTGGTGCGGTGCCTCGTCTTCATCTTGATAGAATCTAAAGGTACCACTTTCTTCCGACCCAAATTTCCAAAGGTGTTCCTTGAGACTGAAGTGACTCGAAAGGAAAACGATTAGAGTTTTGAGTCTTTTTTTTCTTGAGGCGGATCAGCAGTTCTGATCTTTTAGTCAGAGTTTCCTCCATTCTTGGCCTGTCGTAGTCCTAGCGATCATCGAAGTGGACATTTCTGAACGCCCAGAAAGGTTCTGGTCCAGTAAAGGGAATAGAAGCTCCCGTTCTAGTACGTCTGTGCTTTCGTTGTGTGTCCATGCACCTATAGGAGGGTCACTTGGTTTTCTTTTCCTAACTCATTGAGTTACTGTAGACATTTCCATAATATCTTCGAATTGATGACTGGTAAGCTCAATGTTGTGATATCTGCTTGTAGGCCAGTCAATGTCGACAGAAAAAAAGGTAACCATCGCAAACGCGCATTAATCTACGATTTTTTTTTATATATTGTTAGGATCCCTGAGAGTAGTTTATACGGAAGTTTCCAACCCTGAAAACGCTGTACGACTCCCGTGGTTGTTCATCGTGCTAGCGGGGATGGCGCATTGCGCACTTGTCTAGTTCGCCTCGCTGTTCGTTTTGCTTTGTACCCGCTCCTGCTACTGCTACTCTGCCTGCAGTTGTTCTGTAGAAATCAACACCCATTAAAGTGCCCCAAAAAAATGGTCTCAAGCGACAAACAAACTCTCGTCTGATCATCATGATGCGTACGGAGGCATGGTATCGAGGTACATCAAACTGAAGAAGAAGACGATGCTGATATAGTGATGACTGCCCTTGACCAAGTTTTTAAAATTATGGAAGATGTCGACTACTGGTCCCCTTAAACGGCTTGACCTCTGGAAAGACAAACGTGTACCTCCAGAAAGGCGGCAGAGGTGGTCCATACACATGGATCAGTGTGCGCCCAGAATCCAGCAAATTCCTTCACATGTGGAGAAATGCAGTCTCTATGAGGGATGTTTTTATTCCTGCATGCCATTAAAGGATGTGACACCACCCCTACCCTTTTCTGGCAAAACAAAGATGAAGTGGTGCAACGTCCTAAAAAAACCTCACTGCATAGACCTGGCGGGTATTCTTCTTGATCCTAACGTTTACCAGGATCAAGTAGGAAATGCTGGCGAGAGGATCTTGATGAATTTATATGGAGGAGATAAGGGAACGCTGAACTCTCTGCGATACTTAGAGTTTTGTAAAATCGGCAGCAATGGCCAGAGTCAACCTTTCCCGCCTCCCTCCCACCACAGAGGCTGCAAATTTTTATTCTTGGAGGATCTACCACCAGGTGCAAAATGGTTGGTCCCTACTTGGAATGATGGCTTACAACTGCAAGAAAGGGTCCTTAGGATCGCACAGTTGCAGAAAGGCAGGTCTTAAGTGTTCCATCCTATGCTCTTCTTGCCAAAGACGAAGTTTTATTAACATCACCTCTATCGTTCTCGTCGAAGAGGACCTCCAGAAAATGTCGCCCCGTCACAGCCTTCCTCTCCCACTAATCCTGACTGGATGAGACCCGGACCAAAAGGGCGAAATTCTAAACTATGCTACAATGTTTGTGCTTGACTATCTGAACAGTATATTTATTAGTTTATTTATGTTTACGTTGTTTATTTTACGTGTACGTTCATTCGAGCTCTATATTACATATTATAAAGTGTTAAGTTCTCATTCTTGTGCGTTTTTTTATTTTGAAGAAATATATATCAGCATTATTCAGTACCTGCATTGTTTTCAATATTTTCCCAAGTACCGCTGTCTCAATATTTTTTTCGTTTTTGAGAAAACTGTGGTAAGTGTTACATACAAAAATATATATGTAGTATTGGGATAGGTACCCTAAAAACGCTTCCTTAAGGTAATTTTCTCGAAAAACTGAAGCAAGTGTCAGAATTTCGAAGTTTTTCGAACACGACGGGTGTAGCACAAGGCTCACAGGGTTGCCAACTTGTGTATAAGTTACTCACAAGGGCCGTAACAATATATAAAAACATCATAGATACATGCGCGTTTGCTTTTATTGACTGGACTATTGGCTTCAGGCATTAATATAATGTCTCGCTTGCCATATCCGATGTTCAAGTTGAACTGCACACTGCACGCATCTTCCGATTGCATGCAATTCGTCTTGAAAGATGTGATTTGCCTGTTGTTCTCAACCATGGATTTCAGTTTCCACCAAGTATTGGCTCAATCAATTCCAATTTAATAGATTCTATGTTCCATTTATTTTTCGTGCTCCATAGGTCTCACTATCATTGTATACATTCATCGCAAGATTGATGGGTTACAGCCTCATGTGTTACCCGTAATATTCTGAGTTTTTTGTGTTTTCTACATGTTGGTTCCAGGGAAGTTTCTATCTGTCGCTAACCCTATACAGGTTTGCTTACACCAACCACCAATACTTCAGAGAGACTGAAAGGGGTAGGCGTCAACCTCATCGTTGCTGGAATACTACGCCGTTCATCAACAAGATTGTGGTGGAAGAATTTCGTCCTGGCTTCGCCTGAGGACAATCCCTGGACCGCTGCCAGATTTGCATATCTTGAAGCAATCCTCTGGAAGTTATCTGGGTTATACTCATTTTCTGGTATTAATTTGTTGAACTCTAGCTTGAAGATTAATTTTCGGTGATAACTAGACATACTCCATCTTCACATCTACCACGGTGTATCCCACTGTCCAATATATCAGGCGCAAAGACGTAAATTGATAAGGATTTAATGGTATTTATCAGTTCCGAATGCACCTATTTTCCAACCTCTCCACTACCTTCTGCTAAATTTAGACTCAACTTTATAATAGAAAAGAGTTATGAGCCGGGAAAATAGCCTATTTCGGGGAAAGTTTTGTAAATTAGGCTTTTTGAAAATAAATTTTCAAAAATCGAAGAATTTTTGATAGTGTGTCGAATCAGAGAAAGTTGTTGGAAAATATCTTTGGAAAAACACAACTGTTTAACCGAAGCTCCATCAGATTGCTAATTACTCATACTATGAGTGATTAGTGGTGCTAGTAATACGTGGTAGTTCTGCTTTTCAAGACATTGGAGAAAACCGAATTCACAATAATAAGGTACTGGCGCTAATTGCAGACCGGTTTCGAGCTTGTCAGCTTAGTACAACATAAGCGAAAGCACGTCAACTTGGACAAACAGGTTTAAAGGAGATTCACTCGATAAGAAAGATATAGACCTTTCATAGAGTGTGGTTCGAAGTAATTTTTCATTCACTTTTATTTCAATCCTGTTTTCCAACTTCATTGACATTGCCGTGTACGTTTTTTTCATATTTGAGATTTCTTTACTTTAGAAAAATCCTATTTGATTTCACGATTGACTCAAAAAGCAATCTAAAGTTTTCCACGTCGCGTTCAAGCAGAAGCCCAGAAAATCAAAAATATATTTAATAAAATGTCATCTATCATTAAATGGAATGTACCATCGTCACCAAAAGTAACTGGGACAGCATTACATTAGCTCTTGTCCTATTATATGAATTTTATTGTCAAATATTTGTCAAACTATGAATTAAATGCATTGAAATGAATGACAGTAGAATTAGTCCAGGAGATTATTATGCATTATTTGTGTCCCAGATACTTTTGGTGACGATGGTACACGAAGATATTTTGTGACATATTTTATTCAGGAGTTATGTCTCAAAATTTTCATAAAACTGCAACAGTTGGAAGTAGCTATTCCAGCCCTGAATTTAATTTTGGTTGATGGACATTAGGTAGGTTTATTAATTTCAATATGAGGGTATTTAGCAACTGAAAAGGTTCACTGGCATTTGGTCGAATGACAAAAATGAGCCACATTTTAGAATATATTATTTGAATCTAGAGAGCGTTGTATTTCTGAAAAGCGCCTAGCATAGATATATTTATAACCCAGATTTCAAAAGGACAATAAATGCAAGTATCAAGATATATCTGAGAGTTGGACGAACAGCACTTAGGGCGATCTGTGATAGCTATTTGAAAGGAAACTAAATGCCTGATCGACTAGTATTATTTCTTGTATCATTTTGAATTTAGGCATGGTATTTCATGAAATGTAATGTTCCTACGGAGAATACTTTGAGAAAGGATTGAAAGTATCAAAAAGTAAACTTTGCAAGAAGTATCCAGAATTGTTGAGTATGACAGCACGAGGGAACGCTGCCCGATATAGTAGACTCTTTCCTTGTCCGCTCCAATATAATAAACAATGTGTCCAAGATAAGGAGGACCAGTATGGGGATCTGGTAAAGAGATATGACGTCGCCTAAATGAGAGAAAAAAATGCCAAATTTTGTGCTAATTAAAATGGCGCTTTGGTATTTTAAAAATTCCGAGTGCTACCAGAGATATCCTAAATGATGGTAGTACTGCCACTGCAGCAAAACCATTGAAACGTATAATAATATAGGTAAATATATTCAATCCAGTTTGAAAGAGCTACCAACCCATTTTTCAATTATTCAGAACTAGATCCAAAACAAGTAGCAAAATTTACACAGAAGTGCCCATATTTTAACCATGGACAAAATACTAGTGTTTATTATAAGTGACGATCTTGTGAAATATAGTAGACATTATAGCGCGCATGCAGGCCCGAAGGAGCATCGATCTTCACATACATCAAACCTAAATATTGGAAAATTATCACGTGGCCCTCATGGATATTTCAAGGGATTCTCTGTTGATAAGGTATATGTCAGCTTCCCAGAAGGTCAGTCACCTTGGCAATAATTTTTCTAGAGTAGTTTAAGAAAGTCTTTTCCGCCGTTGAACCACTATTCAGATATTATATATTTGCAGTCTTAATTGTCAAAGTTATTTTTCTGTAATTTTGATGAAACACTAACCATTCGTCTAGTTCCGTGAAATTGATACGTTTCACAGTTGAAAAATTGTTATGAAAATAATCGGGGTTGGAACAGTTCAGATTTCTACTGTATTCCCCATGGTTATTGTATTCTAGGGACGAATGAATCGGATGAGATCAGCCCGATATTTTGATATTCTGGACTGTTTATATTATATATGTCTTCAAAAAAAAAAACCAATCAAATATTGCTTTGATTACGAAAACGTACGTGGCATTACTGTTTCTTTATTGGACAGGATTTCTGACATGATATGTTGACATTAAAGTTCATTGACAAAATTAATAAAAATATTGCTAAGACATAGGTTTAAAAAACCATAGCAATCTTTGATTGGTTTTTTTTTTTTGAAGACCCGATACGTAAGTATTCAAATTCTGCTGTGTCATTCCTTGAAAAATATGATATGTTTACGTCCGATCGAATTTAAAATATTTTATAGAACAAAGTCTTACTTCAGTGAAGTACCTGATGAAGCTCTTTGAATGCAAAGACCCAATAATTTTACATTTTATATATGATCATGTAACCCCTTTTGTTAACAATTCAACAGGAGGCTCATAAAATGCTTAGATTGCTCAGCGAATGATTATTAGAGGTGGGTCAATAGTTTAATAAGTACAGAATGGCAAGGGCGCCACTGAATTGAAAAAATAATAATAATAATTAAATTACATAAAATATTGAAGACTGAAAATTCAGAAACACGCCAAAAAAAAAAAAAAAAACAGCAAACGGTAATACGCCATACGCCGCAAACTTTTCTCGAAGCATTTTGATAAAGACTGTTAACATAGCCGCCAGAATGAGATAGTGTAAATTCCTCTAAAATATTACCTTGGCCATCAACAAATTGCAATGATTGAGGACGAGCAGCGTTTTCAGATATGTAGAAAGAATAATGAAGGTGTCTCTTGTGGACTGAAAATCTACCAGTGGCTACCACGTTGTTTTTATTCATTTCGGTCATCGGTTTGACAAATTCGTTAGTCACTATAAAAGATTACCGACCAGTGAGTAATGCAGTAACATCTGAAAAAAACACGAGTGTTTTTAGTGTCAGTGAGGAGGAATTCGTTGATCGGTACTAGTTCTAGGTTAAGCTTAAGATAGACCTTCGTTTGTTGATTTTTTCCTCCACTTCCGCGACATTGTGTGGGACGATGTCTTGGACCGTGTCGGGTCCTGAAACAAAAAATGAACCATCGGTTAGTGGGTGCTTTTAATAGTTGTGGGCGTTTGTAATAGTAATTAACCGTTTAATAGAATCGATTGAATAAGGCGACGCAGAGATTAATTGATAATTCTGAAAAGGAAATAAATAAGGCATATAACTCAACCAAATCTTGACATAGGTAAACCAATAAAACAATTAGGTGAGTTTCAAATTAAATTATTGTTCCATAGTGAGGTTAAAAATCAAAAATTAAATAACTTTAAAAAATAAAACCAATCGTTGGTAAAACAATTTAAATCAAATCAATAAAAAGAGGTTAACTCTGAATCCGAATCAAGTTCCAAAAAAAATTAAAAAATATTACAATGTACTTACCTCAATATAGTTGCCATATAAGTTTATTAACAGTCGCTGGCCATGGCATTATCATGAAATGAAAATATAAATGATTCAAGTTCCCAGAAAACTAATTTAAAAAAAAATGGATGATTGATAATCGAATTGATAAATATGGTCAGGTTCTGCTTAAATAATAAATTCAATAAAATCAACTTACACCTGTATGAAATCAAAAGTTGGGTTAAATGGTCAGGAGATATAATAGAAACCCTCAAATATACAGGGTGTCCCAGGGAAAACAGTTCACCCGATTTATTGCATTTGGAATGAAAATCTGGATACGTCAATTTTTGATTTGAGAGGGAACTATTTTTAATTTTTTCTCATCCCCGTAGCTTCAACCCCCTAGCTAGGGGCAGAATAACCCCCCAAATTTGAATAGGGGATAGGGGTCGTGTCATACCTCATTTTAAAGGTCTCATCGAGCTGAAGACTGAATAGTTAGGGATCAAATATAGAATCAGTCTTGCCGTTCAATTTGAGATTCCGCAAGCAAGTTGATGAACATGACGGAGACCCCGGCATTAAGTCTATGTTGGGCTTCTGTCAAAAGGCCAATTGTCTATTATACAACTTCTTTTGAAAACTGCCGCTAGGGGTATTTGTGACTGGCGCCTAATCGCAGCAGAAACCTTTTTTTTTAATGACAGTCGCCAGACTTTCAACATTAAAGTTAACAATCCAACTTATAAAATTATATTTAAAAGAAAAAAGAACAATTACTGACAGAAGCATTTCACATGCTACTGCATGCTACAATCATTCCAACGACATAACTAATTCCGAAGGTGTGTTGTCTAATAATTAATTGAGAAGGTATTATTTTTGAGAGAAAACTAAATTTACCGTACACATGTCTTATAGTGTATTCAGGGCATATATGTATAATGGGGCTTCCGCAAAAAAACATACAAATGCCTAGATGACACAAAGGCTTATCTTTATGATTGTTTTGATAAATTCCTCCTGGAATATAATAGTATTATTACAATATTACCATCTCATGCTTAGAACCAGAAGCGCATTCAGTGTGTTCGAAATGTTCTCCTTGAGTTTTTGGTTATAACATCATACGTTATAGCGACGTTCATTATCAAATTGCCGAATGTGTTAACATTAGAGTTTAGCAGGTAATACGAGCTAAACAATTAGGCATTCCATAGAGAATGTGGAATATAAATATTTATGGCTTTCCTTCATTCTTGGATAGATTGGCGAGGACGATCTTCTAATATATACACTTGTTCTTGTATAGTTTTATTATATTCAAAATATATTGCGCTTTATTCAGAAATGATTCTGCGAGTGTAGAATTTTGATTTCCATGCACGTGTTTTAGAATATGCTTTTTTACGTCTGTCTCTCTTTCGTGAACACCTACCGCATTCACGTAATACCTAGTGGTGCAGGCATGCGGTTAACCCAACACTGTCTTTACTTGTGTAAAAGGGGCTCACTAGCTGAGTCTCCTTATTCTTTGACAAATTCCGGAAGTCGGAGTTGCTCACAACTAGCTTTCAGAACACCCCAATCATCCGTTACTCAGATATACTGGGATAGGGTAGATATTATTGGGGTCTTTCGCCCGCGGCCACTAGCGAGATTACGGGTATTACTGAAAGGTTACATCTTTAACCCCCCGCCCTTGCCCGTTTAACCGGACCAGTCACGGTTCGAGATAAAGCCTGTCAATCGGAAAGCTGAGCTGATCAAGCTTCCAGTCAGATTAACTAAAATTATCCGACGAGTTCCGCTCTTCTTATGGAGGACGAATCGATACCACTATCATCCTTCTGGAGAGAGGCTCAGGAACTTTGCCCAGAATTCTGAAATCGTTCGAGAGCTCCCCGTTCCTTACCCTATCCTGAGATAGAGACACAACAGTTCGGTGGGTGTTAACAAAATTGCATCAGCGAACCAGCGATTTTAATGTGCGTGGGGACAGTGGGAATCTCGGTGATCCAGATTCTATGTACCAATGGAAGGGCGCAACTGAGATGCTTGCGACTCTTCAGAATCAAATACTAAACAAATATACAGGTTATTCATGAATTTCCGTAGAAACTGCAGCTACCAACCAATCAAACATTGAATTTATTCATTCTAGTTGCTTCTTGAAGGGTAAAAATAACCAATTTGTAACAGTATATCTTCAATTTCTAATATATTGTAACGCTCTTTTGTCCAAACAAAAGAATGCTCATAATCTGTGCTCGACTATGCTCAGTGGTTGTTTAGCTTGGGGTGGTCCTCGGTGTTGGTACAGTAGGGAGAGGGCGCCACTAGTTTGTATAAAATTATTTTTATTATAAAAGAATAGCCAAACTAGACAGTATTCAAATAGTTAGCTAGTATTTAAAAAGATAAATGTAAAAATTTGGGAAGGTAAAATAAATCCAAAATCCAATAGCTATCTGACATTTAACCCATTCAATAAAAACACAAGTTTTGGAATTCTAAAAACAATAATTTATTAAACAAAGGTCGAACAGTTGTTCTTTGAAAATTTGTTGACAAAATGGCGAACTTGTTGTTCATTAAAAATTTGTGCAATTGTTCAAAGGAGAATATTGTTCAGTATCCAATTGAAAAAAAAAATAAAAGCTTTCCAAAAGCAAAACTTAAGTTAAATAAGTATATTAAAGGATTGAAATTCAAAAGAATTAAATAAGTACCCACGATGAAATTTACCTTACCTAGTATAAATGCGGAAGTCATAATACCATCAACCTTTAATTTTTGACTCAAAGTCAATCAAATCAAATAAAAACAAATTTATAAATGCAGAAAGGTAATAAATAATCCCTAGGGAGTTATAAATATCAAAAACCTGAATTAAGGATATCGGGGAGAGCTCTACCGTCTTATCTGTAATTAAAATTCAAAATACTTAACCATATAACTTAACTTTAACTTCCTTAAGATTTCACATTGGTTTACCTTGTAGAACTACCACCTTATTGATTTGAAATTAAAGCTTAAATTAACCTCTAAAGGTTAATGAATCCACTATACAGGGTGGGCCAATGGAAACTTTCCACCCTGATTTTTTGGCTTTCAAATGAAGATTTGAAATGAAAATCTAGAAAAACGCTCGGACACGTCGATTTTTGATTTGAGGGGAAACCATTTTTCAGTTTTTTTCATCCCCGTAGCTTTAACCCCCTACCTGGGGGGAGAGCAACCCCCCAAATGAATAGGGGATAGGGGTCGTATCATACCTCTTTTTAAAGGTCTCATCGAGTTCTTTATGACTAGAATTTCGTCTTATTATTTCCATCTGTAACGAAATGACAGCTTGTCAAAATCTTGGAAATAGCCTATTGTTTCAGTAGGAAAAAAATCGATACTTACCTGCCTTAATAAAAATAGTTACAATTAAAGTTTTTTATTATTATTAATAATTATTAATTATTATTAATAATTATTAAACATAATAAAACAACTTTAATTGCAAGTATCGCTTCTACTCCTACTAAAACAATGGTCTATTTCCAAGATTTTGACAAGCTGTCATTCCGTTACGGATGGAAATAATAAGACAAAACTAAGACTAGAGTTATAAATAACTCGAAGAGACCTTTAAAAAGAGGTATGACACAACCCCTATCCCCTATTCAAATTTGAGGGGTTGTTCTCCCCCCAGCTAGGGGGTTGAAGCTACGGGGATGAAAAAAACTGACAAATTGTTCCCCCTCAAATCAAAAGTCGACGTGTCCAAGCGTTTTTCTATATTTTCATTTCAAATTCAAAAAATCGGGGTGGAAAGTTTCCATTGGCCCACCCTGTATATTATATCTATCGGTACTCGATATGAAAGAAATAAATTTGTAATAATTATAATAACCCATAATTATTAGATACTAGAATACTAGATAATGATAAAGAAAACGTCAATGAAGGTAAATATCTGATTATGATAATGATTAATTATTTAAATTAATAATTATATTTTAACAGTAGTTAGCTATTCTAGCCAAATACTACTATACGTTAAACGAGTCGGTAATTGATTTCACAAAGATATTAATTAGCTAATGAAGCTAAACGATAAGGGGCAATCGAAAAAAGGTAATAATAATTAACGGTAATTAATATTCATAAAGATATTAATTAGCTAATAAAGCTAATCGATAGGGGGCGATAGAAAAAAAGATAATAATAAGTAACGGTAATTAATATGGCACATTTACGGGACCCATAGGTAAATAATTATACAAGCCTGGACGGAATCTTGTAAAGCCTCGGAGGTTTTCACAAACTTGAGATCTGGAAGTATCAAACTGGCTGGAGACAACCAAATAATGGTAGGGGATCTACCTCTTATAGGACACCAACATTCCTTGAAAAGGGAGCCCAGATTTTCTTTGGGATGCAGAAGAGCATTGTCTCAAATTGGTCAATTTTCACTTGGATAAGTGCAGTCAAGGATTTTTTCGTCCTGGCCAAAGTTGCCTGAATGAATGAAGTATAAGTACTCATTCATCAGAGAGAAAAAGGGATTTACATACCTGTACGGCCGATAGTAACCTCACTTTCCAAAATCTACACAAAAATCAACAATCTGTTGATTTTCCAAGACACGTTCTAGCTGACACGATTAATCACCTCTCTGGCTAGTCAATTTACAAAACTATGGGCTCGATGGCCAAAAATAAAGACAAATTTTTTAGATTTTTAAGATTAAAAATTTGGACGACCGTTTCGGTCCCACGACAAAAATAGAAAAAGCAAGTCGAAAGGACCCAAAGTGGTTCTGTCTTTTCTTTCTTTATCTGCCAGGCTTGTCGAAATCATAAAAATGACAGCGCTACGGGTTTCTCGGAAATAATGGAATTCTCGATTCAATGATATTAGGTTAGGAAAACTAGTCAGAAGAATCATAGATGTCGCTAGGTGTACGAAATAGTATTTTTAAATGAGTCTAAAATATATGAAATTAATTAAGAACAATAAATATGTTGTTGTGACATTTCAAATGTTTCAATATGCTGGTAATTTGTCGCCCAAAATATGAAATGCCTCCTCAAATTAGGTACTTTACGGATTACGAAAACGTACATCGCGTCGGTTTATACAGGGTGTCCGGTAAGTATATGGCATACTCTCGGGAGCGTATAAGAGGGGTCAAAATAACCTTACTTTGGTATAAAAAAAAATTCCTAAAGTGCCCCTCAACGGAGATACAGAGGCCCAAAAGAGTACTTGGCGATCCACATTTTTGGTTCTAACTTTTGAACCGACTTGTATAATTTAATGAAATTTTGATATTTTATGTTGGCCATAAAGACTCATAAAATCATCCTACAGTAGATGTTTCACATAGTCTGGGCAGTCAGGAACGGACTTGCCCCCATATTTATTGTGCCAAATTTTTGATAGGAGTCATTTCACAGAGCTGAATACTAATTTTTTAAATACTTTGGTCATTTCTCTTCAAAAAAGGTTCTCTACATTTGTTGCGATTAAATCAGCCGTTTCCGGAAAAATTAGGTTTTTGTAGAACACCTTTAATCATTTTAAATTTATTTAATAATCAAGTTGATCCTAGATTAAGAAAAACAGGTAGAAGATGACTTATGAAAAGTACCTTTTTATGGCAAAAAGGTTCGGTTTCAGGTACTTTTTATAAGTTAACTTCTACCTGTTTTTTTTTAAATCTAGGTTATTAAATAAATTTCGAAGGTAAATGATTGAAGGTGTTATACAAAAACCTATTTTTTTCCGAAACGGTTGATTTAATCGAAACAATTGTAGAGCACCTTTTATGAAGAGAAATGACCAAAGTATTCAAAAAATCAGTATTCAGCTCTGTAAAATGACTCCTGTCAAAAATTTGGCACAATGAATATGGGGGCAAGTCCGTTCCTGACTTCCCAGACTATGTGAAACATCTACTGTAGAATGATTTTATGAGTCTTTATGGCCAACATAAAATATCAAAATTTAATTAAATTATACAAGTCGGTTCAAAAGTTAGAAACAAAAATGTGGATCGGCAAGTACTCATTTGGGACTCTGTATCTCCGTTATGGGGCACTTTAGGATTTTTTTTTTATAAGAAAGTAGGGTTATTTTGACCCCTCCTATATGCTCCCGAGAGTATGCCTTAGAATTAATTGTAAGACTGGTAAACTATTTTATATGGTTTAGATGGGGCTCTTATTAGTTAAAAACCACGTGACCACTCTTAGAATTAATTGTAAGACTGGTAAACTATTTTATATGGTTTAGATGGAGCTCTTATTAGTTTAAAACCTCGTGACCACTCTTAGAATTATCTGTAAGACTGGTAAACTATTTTATATGGTTAAGATGGGGCTCTTATTAGTTAAAAACCACGTGACCACTCTTAGAATTAATTGTAAGACTGGTAAACTATTTTATATAGTTTAGATGGAGCTCTTATTAGTTAAAAACCTCGTGACCACTCTTAGAATTATCTGTAAGACTGGTAAACTATTTTATATGGTTAAGATGTGGCTCTTATTAGTTAAAAACCACGTGACCACTCTTAGAATTAAGTGTAAGACTGGTAAACTATTTTATATGGTTTAGATAGGGCTCTTATTAGTTAAAAACCACGTGACCACTCTTAGAATTATCTGTAAGACTGGTAAACTCTTTTATATGGTTAAGATGGGGCTCTTATAAGTTAAAAACCACGTGACCACTCTTAGAATTAATTGTAAGACTGGTAAACTATTTTAAATGGTTTAGATGGGGCTCTTATTAGTTAAAAACCACGTGACCACTCTTAGAATTAATTGTAAAACTGGTAAACTATTTTATATGGTTAAGATGGGGCTCTTATTAGTTAAAAACCACGTGACCACTCTTAGAACTAATTGTAAGACTGGTAAACTATTTTATATGGTTAAGATGGGGCTCTTATTACCGGACACCCTGTATAGGCTCTTCTAAAAGTTTAATTTTTTTTGTTTGTCATACGACAAATCGACCATAACATTACAAAATTATAGGAGAATATTTTTCACCATTTGGGTTAGTTATAGTTAGTAGCTTAACTGAAGTGATAAAATAAATCCTGATTCCATCGTTTAAGCCATCAAAATAAATACTACTGAGATCTCTCATTCTGCGGCATTTAATAGTAAATTATAAAAAGCTATAAAGAAGCTCTCGGTTGGTTTATTCTGGTCAAGGGTAGAAAAACAAATTGAGAACAAATCACGTCGCTTGAAAATCCATTTACATAAATCAGCAGAAAAACAGCCATAAATTTTTAGCCCTGCTGGTATAAATTGTAAACTAAAATGAAATTGATCAGACTTGATTTAACTCGATAGAAATTATTGCTCTCCGCAACGATAGTGGCAGTTCCCATTTTAGGGAGTTTACTCGGGAAGGCGCTTTAATGTTTGAATGGGTGACAAAATTGTAAAACACTGGCAAGAAGATGAGGAAATGATATGATTCGATTTTTTATTGTATATGACATACATTTCTATTTAATGCCATAAACTTGAACAAAACTTCTTGAGTGCGCCATTTTATTCTCGTTTCGCAAGTGGTTGATCTAATGAAAAATATTTCCCAATTTTCATTGATATTTTGTTTTCTAGGACATCCTAATAATATGATTTGAGACAATAAAGTTTGATTGATTATATTATTCTTGCTCCTACATATTTTTATTTATTTATTTTTTTCTTTTTCAGGTAAGCGAAAAGTGAATTTTCAAAGTAGGTAAGTATTTTAGTTTTCTACAAGCGTGCGCGAAATGGCCCTTTCCACTATTTGCTGTGCGGGAAGAGTTTTAAATAATCATTGTGACATCGAATTGTTTGTATTGTTAATACACCTTTACCTTTACTGTTTTTTATAAATACAGTTTGATACATTTTTAATTTTTCCTTCTGCACAATAGCATTTTATTCAAATTACACTTTTTGTAACATCACCTCTAGAATGCTCATGGAAAAAATATAGTTCCTAACGCTTGCGGGAAGAAATTTCTCTTCCCACACTCGTTAAGCAATAAATGTATCAACTTATTATTATTTATTTATCAAACATTAGGCATTACCAAGAAGCATCTATACTCATCAATCAAAATGATATTTCACAACCAATCAATTATGAGTGGATGGTGAAATATTTCACCGGTAGAATCCTTCATAAGTGAACAGACGAGACGATCAGCGCTTTGACACCTTCTGAATCAATTGCTTATTTTATTTCGGGTAACATGCACGGCAGATCAGCAACAAACAAAAAACTTTCTCATGAAAAAAATCCGTAGATGAAATCGCCGGCCCCTTATTTTGCGATAAGCTTTTCTAAAAATAACTAGCTAAGAGCGTGACGCGATCGTTGTTCCGATTATTTATGATTGCAATTGTAACAGGTTACCTTAACCGAAATTTTAATATTATTTCACGCTATTTCAACAATAGCTGATTTAAAATGGAATATCAGAAATATTGGAGCTATAATCAGAAACATGTTAAAGCCAAATTGGCATCCCACTTTCCGATCCAAAACAATAGAAAACTGATTTGGCAATTTCCCTTTGAATTCAAGCCTAACTAGTTGAAATAGATTTAACAACTTCGTTATTGCTTTGAATCAAGTTTATTAGAGAATTCCGAAATTATAATCGAACGCCCCTGTTGGGTCCGAGGGCTTATTTGCATTTTCACTTCATAATATTACGTTATCGTTGTACTCTATGTTTAACAATGAACCTCGATTTTCACTTTGAAGTCAATTGATGTATGGATTTTGTTTGTTAATATAAGTTCTGCAAATATCTAAACAGAACGTTCGTTGATTGCGCTACTAGGTACTGTAGCATCCGCGCCAAGTACTCTATTATTTAGGTTAGATGGTAGATTACGAGCGGTCGTATTTGATGGTAATTATTTCCTTGGGCAGCTACCTTGAAATAAAATTGTGGGGGCGGGTCTATCTACAAGCGAGAGAAACAACTGTAGTACGGTTTTCCATTAATAAATATAATTTATTCGAGAAAATAAACAGAGCTTTTCCAAATTATAATGGTACAATTTTATACCCTAATCAACACCGTTCTAATAAAAAAAAAACAATTCTAAAATGATGGTAACTTTACAGCCACCTCTATACAAACTCTGAGCTTGTAATAAAATGTCACAATCAAAAGCCTTGTACTTAAATAACTCTTCTATAGAGCCTTACTACATAAGGTTACAATATTTCCAACCATAACTCCTTTCTCGTCAAAACATTACAATTATTGAAACTTCCAATTCTATAAGCATATAAAAACCCCTGAATTCGCTTACTGCCAAATTTGTACAAAGCTTTATTCAAAATCGTAAACTCAGCCTGAGTGACTATTATTACAAAAAATTACACATGTTAATTAAATTATTACGGTCTAAACTCAGACATAACAATACTATCTTAAATCAATATTACACATTTATTTCAAATTCTTTTGATCAGATAGAGTTCAAAATATTTAACTATAATCAATATTTCAATGTTCATTAATTCTCTTCATTAGACAGAGCTCACAGATTCAATAGTCATTAAAATTTCCTATTTATATTAAACAAAAAACAAAAAAGAATATTCAAAAGTTCACTCAATTTAATAACATATTTGCGAGGTTCCATTGTCAATTTACTCAAATGACTATGAACATTTTAACATTGATAAAGTCAAATAAACATGTCACTAGAGTATTTACATTTCGTCCTTAAAACACTGAATTATTCTAATTTAATACTTTCGATTATTTAGAGATCGCACATAATGTTAAACGAATTTAAATGTTCTTTCTTTCACGATTTTCGGTTACTTTTCCAAAAGATCCGATTTAACGCGTTTTTCCGAGGCAACAAAAACGCGAATTTTATCCGGACTGACTCATTAATTTCAACTAATTGATGGCAACTGCTTGATTACTGTAGACTGAAGACTCAAGACTCCAAGCTGAACTGATCTGAAGCCTGACTGTAAATTTCCAAAACCGCTGTTTTTATATTTTTCGATCCCCCAAAAAATTTCGGGTCATTTGCATTCATTAACCTGACGCTCCCCTTTTCTAAGAAATATAATTATTTGTGTAAAACCAAATATTTCGCAATTTTCTGGATTATCGGGGTCAATAGTAGTTATGGTATAAGAATGTGAGTACGAATAACTCAAACGATACCGAATTCGTGTCGGCCGTGAATAATGTTTTTATTTTTATGAAATTTTCCACTGAGTCACCAATTTAATTACTTTGGCCTTGCTTTTGATCTTTTCCTGGTTTTGATTTTAGGTTTTTAAGTATTTCGAATTTAAAGTATAGTTTTTATGAAATTCCTGTAGTTACTTCTAATTAATTTATAATATGGCAGATTAGTCATGTTATGAGTTCAATGTGATGACACGCGCTTGGTCACTGGCTATTCAAATTTGAACGTATATTAAATAATTTGCATCAATGCCAAAGGACGCCGCACAGCTCTTATGGGTATTTGGTTTTCTATCAAACTCAATGAAATTTTGATATGTGTTAGACCTTGACTTCCTGATAAAAAGTTCTGTTGGGCCCGGACCAATCCTATCATTAGTTTTCCAGATTCATGTACTTTAGTGTCCAAGAAATGTACACATTTTATATGCATTTACCGTTAATATAACCTAATAATAGACCAGGGCCCGTATTTTCGTAGCCGGGGAACGATTGCCCTTTATCTTTGTCAGTATTATGGAAATAATAATATGGGCGACAAAGACAGAGGAATTCCTTCTCTTGAGAACGATGTCCCTCGGGTTACGAGAATACGTACCCAGGATGGATAGGTATCCTCACGCTCAGGTGACAGGTAGATGTAAATGCATATAAAATGTGTACAGTGGAAATCATTGCAATTGGCTCATACTATAGGTACTATTTTAACATCCCTCGGATTAGGTCAAAATTCTAACCAATATTTTTTCCTACGACAGTTTTTTAAAACAAGATTGAAACTATTATAGTCCTAAGTACATCGACCTTAAAATTTTGTAACTCATGTACACGTCCAACTTCCTGAGCGGCTTCATAACACCAAGTCGGACAATATTTTTCATGTCTCCACCCTGGGCGATGGGACATTGTTGCGTTAGCTCTTCGTGAAGTTGTCGTCCCAATCTAACCCAAACTAACCTGTCCTCGGAATGCGACCTAATCTCTGTAATTGCTCAATCAAAAAATGAATACAAAATAACCCAATCTAACCCAAACTAACACGTCCTCAGAATGCGACCCAATCTCTGTTTCTGAATTTCGTCAAATTGCTCAAACAGATAAGGATACAAAATAAAACAATCTAACCCAAACTAACCCGTTCTCGGAATGCAATCCAATCTCTGTTTTTTAATTTTGTCAAATTGCTCAATCAGAAAATGAATACAAAATAACCCAAACTGACCCGCCCTCGGAATGCGACCTAATCTCTGCCCTTTTTTACTTTATTCATCTTTTTGATATCCAGACAGCGTGGTTTTATTACAGCGCTCTCTTATGCAGCGCTGTTTTGTTACAGCGCCCTTTTGTTACAGCGCTCTTTTGTGCAGCGCTCTTTTGTTACAGCGCTCTGTTGTTACAGCGCTCTTTTGTTACAGCGCTCATTTGTTACAGCGCTCTTTTGTGCAGCGCTCTTTCGTTCCAGAGCCATTTAGTACACATGTTTTAAAATTACATTGTTATTCATAATTAGTTTTATCAGACATGCATGTATCAACTTCTTTAGGGACGCCACAGCGACATGTTGGGGACGTCAGACCCCCCCAAAGCCACGTGATTTTTGTCCGACCTATGTGGTATCAATAATTTGACATAAAAA
Organism: Ceutorhynchus assimilis; assembly: GCA_917834065.1. NCBI lineage: Eukaryota > Metazoa > Arthropoda > Insecta > Coleoptera > Curculionidae > Ceutorhynchus > Ceutorhynchus assimilis. The sequence continues at coordinate 30,311,690 of OU892281.1, read as the reverse complement.
AACAGTCGATTGGCATCAAAACCACACGTACATGTATCAACTTCCTCAGGGACGCCACAGCGACATGTTGAGGGCGTCGGACCTTCCCCAAAGCCACATGGTTTTTGTCCGACAAATGTGATATCGTTAATGTCATATAAAAAACAGTCGATTGGCATTGAAACTACACGTACAGTGGGAATCATTGCAATTGGCACACACTCTTTAAAATACCTCGTATTAAGTCAAAATTCTAACCAATAAATCTATTTAGTGCAGCATTTTGCTATTACTGTGTGTCAGATTTGACACATTACGAGGGATATTTATATAGTGTGTGCCAATTGCAATGATTTCCACTGTACATGTATCAACTTCCTTAGGGATGTCAGAACGTCAACTTCACGAAGAGCTAGCGCGGCAATTTCCCATCGCCCAGGGCGGAGATATGAAAAATATTGTCCGACTTGGTGTTAGGAAGCCGCTCAGGAAGTTTGGCTTGTACATGAGTTACAAAATTTTAGGGTCGATGTATTGGGGACTATTATGTTCACCACTGATTTATCAATCTGACAGGATATTGACATTACCTGTGTGTCAATCATAGACGTGTCAATGAAGAAAAATTTTGACACATTACGGGGGATGTTATATTGTGTGTGCCAATTGCAATGATTCTTTCTGTACATTTCTCGGACATTAAACTACCCGTATCTAAAAACTAGTCATAGGATCGGTTCGGGCGCATGAGAACTTTTTATCAGGAAGTCAAGGTCTAAAACATATCAAAATTTTTTTCAGTTTGATAGAAAACCAAATACTCATAAGAGGTGGAGATTTAATTTACATTAGATTATTTTATTCAATTTACATTATTTGATTACATTTAAACTTACCGTTTTTGAATTTTAAGTCCTTGTCAGTTACGGGTTTATTTTTCCCTGGTCATTACAGTACACATGAAATAGAATGTCAGATTCATTTTAAGTTCCATGCTTCTTTTTTATCAGCCATTCAATTGCATGCAATAGTTCCATCATGCATAAAAAACCTCATAACAGGAGTTATCTAAAACTTACAGCGATAATTCTCTTATTTAAAACCAAACTACAACTATCAAACTAAGGGCTTTAAATACAAACCACTTAATCGGGAAAACCCAAAAATGCACGTAAATTCTTGTCTATTTAAATCACACACCAGAAATTTCTGCCAATGCGCGCTTGGGTATCAACAGTGGCGTCGGCTTTTAGTTACAATGCCTTTTTCTGAAATCAGATCATCCATTTATTGTTGTGATAGGCCTCCACCATCTCAAGATTCATCACTTTCTCTCCTACGTCTATACCTCTACGCGGATCCATAATCTTTCCATCTATCATTTTCTATCTCCCTACTACCTGCCATTCAGAGTCCTTAGAATCATGTCTCCAGTAAAAGTGTCCTCTAAGAGGACATACTCGGAATCGTCTCCAACATCCCAATTACTATCCACATGCTTAAAATCTCGAGGCCTGTCAAATAGATGTCCGCTAGGATTTCATCCGCACCTCTCACCTCTGCGCGTCTTTTTCTCACAGACTGACGTCACTGGAACTAGAGGAAAGGTTACCTATTCCTTGTTAATTGCCATGCCCTCATCGGCCATATCTGTGCCTGTTCGGACGGTTGTAGCACTCGTAATATTGAACTTCTGCATCAGTAGTCGCCAACAATCTGGTCGCTCTTGGCTTTTCTTTCTCCACTCATCGAATTTATTGGGGATTAATCCGTTTCAAATCAGAGATTTCGAACAGGAATGATCAATTTCAAGAAAGTGGTTACATTCACTGGGCACGGTCGCTTTGATAATATTGTTATGAATTTCGTCAGAACGATGCTTAATTTAAAAATTGTACTCTCGCATCTCATTCATCGAATATCACGTTTGTAATGTCCTTTTTTCGCGCAGCGGTAACATTTCGTGCCCCCTTCTAAGTTCCTTTGTTTGATTCTTGTGATTACCTTGTATTTCTTTCAAAAGTACAATGGATCTTTTTTTCTCTTGTATTGGCAACATTCTGAGTTTTGGTTTGAATATCTTATAGACCACTTCAATTTCTAGGGCTTTGATTAGAGCTTAGCTGCTACATAATGGCGTCCATTACTCTAATTCCATTGATGAAATTTTTCGATACAATCTTATCTTCCTCACGTACTTTGTTTGCATTCTTGAATCTATTTTCTTGCTCTTGCTCCGATTTTCTCGAATCTGTTTTGTTCCTCAGAGATTGTGGTTCAAATCCATTCTCGCCAAAATTTCCTGAAGCTGGTCCTTGTTTTTCATTGTGGGTTCTATTTTGATCTCCAATCAGCTTTTCCTATTAGGTAGGTATACAATATATTATTATTGAACTAGCTGACTTCATAAAATTCTCCTATTTTTCGTTGCTTCTAGTTAACTTTGTACATATCTCTTATTTCAAACTAAACTACAACTTGAAAATTACGCGCTCAATAGTTCCCATTTCCATATTTAACAATTGAATCGAGAAATCTCTAGAATGTAAATTCATGATTATTTAAAACAAACAATAGAAACAAATTCCTGAACATTGGCACTCGAGTCGTAAGAGTAGCGTCGCCTTCTCCACACCAATGTTAATGTCGTAGCATTATTATTGGAAGTTTTATATGTGATGTTATTACAGCTGGAATTTCAATGGGAAACTGGAAAGGAATTATACAAATGTTTTTAACCGAAAATGAAATGGGTGTTTCATAATAGTTATTTATGTATCAAGGGAATTATGAGGGTGTTAGTACCCTATTGCAAAGTTTGTGTCCCTCGGGCCGGAGGCCCGAGGGAGACCAATCATTGTCAGATAATTTTATTTCCTACTGAATTTACCGTATTTTGCCCATTTTAGTGAATCTATGAATTAACCATAAACCAAAATTTCTATTGTTTCGCAAAGTTTTACCTATTCAAGGTAAAAGCGGGAGTTATGGAAACTCTCAACTCCCACGCGGGAGTTAAGGGTTAAGGATTTCCACCCTGTTTATGATTATCGTAACCAAGGTATTATATGGTTATAATAATTCAGTAAGATATAATAGCTATTTATTTTCTACTTAACTATTATAGATCCATAATACCAAGGAAACGAAATACGTTAACATACCTTAGGGCAATATAGGTCCAGCGGGCGTTATGATCCATAACGCCCGCTTATAATACTCTGAGGTGTTAGTGCTGCTGTTGTTTTTTTAATTTACACTTTATTTGATGAAAGAACATGTTGAGTAGAAATTAAAGCATTGTATGCACCACTGGGATTTTTAGATTATAACTCTCTTTAGGCGAAATATATCCCTCGGGCTAGTTTCGTCTTCGGGCATTATAATCTACATAATTCCCTTGGTACATAATAGCTATTTATTTACTTCTTAACTATTATAGATCCATAATACCTAGGAAACGAAATACATTAACACACCTATAACAACCTGAGGGCAGTATAAGCCCAGCGGGCGTTATGGTCTATAACGCCCGCTTATAATACCGTGAGGTATTTTTGTTGTTGTTGTTTTATTAATTTGCACTTTACCCTAGGTAGCCACTAAATATCCGACCGAAAATAATTTTCGGTCTGGCCAGGATTCGAACCCGGTCTACCATCAACGTTTCCCATGTAGTCGAGCGCGTTAACGCGCACGACCACCGTTGGCTTGCCTTATGAGATGTTTACAGATATATTAATTAATTTCGTTTCTAGGTACAGGTACATGTCAGAATACAAAACAATATTCTGTCACACAAGTTTAACTGATTTTGTTTAATACTAAATTGATGAAAGAAAATTGTGTTGAGTAGAAAATGAAGCACTGTATGCACCACGAGGATTTTTAGACTCTAATGCCCTTCAGGCGAAATATATCCCTCGGGCCAGAAACCCTCGGGCTAGTTTCGCCTTCGGGCATTATAATCTTCATAATCCCCTTGGTACATGAATAGCTATTCGGTCGGACTTTTAGTGGCTACCTAGGGTAAAGTGCAAATTAATAGAACAACAACTACAAAAACACCTCAGAGTATTATAACCGGGCGTTATAGATCATAACGTAAGTGAAATCTTTCTTTATATAATGACATAACATGAATCTACTGAAAAAAATAGGTATTTAGAAAAAAAAACCCTACTTCGAATTTATTAATATTTATATCGTCGTTTCAATTCAATTCAATGTGGAAACTGGGCATTTTTTTCGAGTGGATATTGTTTATCTTTAATTTTCACATTATTTGAGGAAAAAAACATTTATTCTGTGGAAAGAAAATTTCCCAAGGGACCATTAAGCAGACCGTTATTTACTCACCACTAAGGAAAAATTAAATTTTAAAAGCGAGTTTAAGGTTTTCAGCTAATTAAAAAAAATAATAATATTAAACTTTCTAAATACCGATAACAATAAAAGTTAATTTCTGTATGTGTCGCAAATAAATCACGCTGATGCTTCCACATTTGTCTGGAACTTTTTAGAACAGTATAAAACTTCCCAGAATGCATACATATACATATATCGAACGTTTTAAGAGCAATATAACTAAGGGTCATTGTTCTTTTGAATGTGATTTATTTTGCTTCTCCAGTAAGCAACAACTCACGATTTGTTCAAGGGGACATGAGAGACATAAAGAATTATATTTGCATAAAAATGAAGTTACTTTATTTATATAGGATGCCAAAATCGCTTGTTCGTTATCTTTCCAACCGGTTGCTGAAAATAAGTTCTATTTGGGCATTTTTGTGCATGCTTAATTGATTAATAGGCCAGTCATATAGTACCTACATTAAAATTGCAAACTAACGGCGAGTTCTGATTTTTTAATGTTGCTAGGACTACTACCAGTAATGTATATCCAAGTTTGCATCTTCGGAAGACCTGTGCTAATTTTGTAGGACTCGAAAAACCGCGAAATTTTCGCACTTGTTGCTGTTTTATCACTATATCTCCAACTATGTATTTTTTTCATAGAACATGTTATTCACGTTTGTATAGTCCAACAAATACCATTTTAAAGTCACGTGATTTTTCTCTATCCTTGTTGAATACATCTCAAACAGCGGTGATAGAAAAATTGACAAAAAAATTGCTGTCTAATTATTGTTCATAAAATTCTTACCTGAAAAAGAATCCGTCACTGTCATCAATTAGTTTGTCAAAGTTATTTTCGAAAATAATACAATGAACAAACACAGCTAATAATTTTGACTATATTAACCTTTTTCCAACTCGAAAAGAAGCAAATAGAAAACGGATACCCAGTTTAAGTTCAGAATGTATTACAACAGACAGCGGATACGACAAAAGTGAGTCTCGCAACAATTGCAAGTATTAAAATTGCCCTCTGATTGGTCAATACTACTCCAGAAACGCGTTTGTAAAATGCTAGTGGGAACATATCCTAAAGTTCAATAGTAATTAATCACAAGTAGCATTTTGTAGGTGATATGAACGACATAATCAATGGACATACGTTTTTTGCCACCAGTATCACGTGACTTTAAAATGTATTTGTCGGACTTTACAGAAGATTCGATTTGCTACAAGTTTAGGCGAGAACCAGGTCTGTAGGACCATAGAATAAGTAGCGTAAGGCTCTTTTGTCGAAACAAAAGAATGCTCATAATCTGTGCTCGACTATGCTCAGTGGTTGTTTAGCTTGGGGTGGTCCTTGGTGTTGGTACAGTAGAGAGAGTGCGCCACTAGTTTGTATAAATTATTTTAATTACCAAAGAATAGCCAAACTAGACACTATTTCAATAATTAGTTATTGTTTAAAAAGATAAATGCAAAAATCTGAAAAGGAAAATAAATCCAATAGCTATCTGACATTTAACCCATTCAATAAAAACACAAGTTTTGGAATTCTAAAAACAATAATTTGTTAACCAAATGTCGAACTGTTGTTCATTAAAAATTTGTTGAAAAGATGGCGAACTTGTTGTTCAATGATTCAAAGGAGAATATTGTTCAGAATCCAATTTTTTAAAAAAAATTAAGCAGCTTTCCAAAAGCGAAACTTAATTTAAATAGGCATATAAAAAGATTGAAAAAAAAAACAAATAAATAGATACCTTTGATGAGAATTACCTAAGTATAACTGTTGAAGTCATAATACCATTAACTTTAACTACCTGAAGATTTTACATTGGTTTACCTTGTAAAACTACCACCTTATTGATTTGAAATTAAAAGTTAAATTAACTCTTTAAAGGTTAATGAATCCACAATATATTATATCGATCAGTATTCTGTATAAAAGAAATAAATTTGTAATATTTATAATATTCCATAATTATTGGATACTAGATAATGATAAAGAAACGATAATAAAGGTAAATATCTGATTATGATAATAATTTATTAATTAAATTATTAATTATATTAAACAGTAGTTGGCTATTATAGCTAAATTCTACTATACGGTAAACGAGTCGGTAAATGATTTTACAAAGATATTAATTAGCTAATGGAGCTGAACGATAGGGGACAATAGAAAAAAGGTAATAATAAGTAACGGTAATGAATATTTACAAAGATATTAATTAGCTAATAAAGCTAATCGATAGGGGGCGATAAAGAAAAGGTAAGTTACGGTAATTAATATGGCACATTTAAGAGACCCATAGGTAAATAATTATACAAGACTGGACGGAATCCTTGGAAGTTTTCACAAATTTGAGATCTAGAAGTACCAAACTGGCTGGAGGCAACCAAATAATGGTTGGGGATCAACTTATTATAGAACACCAACATTCCTTTAAAAGGGGCCCAGATTTACTTTAAGATGCAGAACAGCATGGTCTCAAATTGGTCAATTTTCACTTGGATAAGTGCAGTCACGGATTTTTTCGTCCTGTCCAAAGTGCCTGAATGAATTTAGGGAATATAAGGACTCATTCATCAGAGACAAAAAGGAATTTACATACCTGTACGGCCGATAGTAACCTCACTTTCTAAAATATTCACAAAAATCAACAATTAGTTGATTTTACAAGAAACTCTCTAGCAGAAACGCTTAATCACTCATCTGGCTAGTCAATTTATGAAACTTTGGGCTCGATGGCCAAAAATAAAGACAAAATTTTAAGATTTTTAAGATTTTAAGAATTTGGACGACCTTTTCGGTCCCAAAACATAAGAGAAAGACCAACTCAAAAGTACCCAAAATGGTTCTGTCCTTACTTTCTTGATCTGTCAAGCCTGTAGGAATTATAAAAATGACAGCGCTACAGGTTTCTCGGAAATAACCTTAATAACAGAATTTTCGGTATTAGGTTAGGAAAACTAGCCAGAAGAATTATATCGGGTCTTCAAAAAAAAAAAAAACAATCGAAGATTGCTATGGTTTTTTGAACGTACGTCTTAGCAATATTTTTCTTTAATTTTGACAACGTCAGTCAATGAAATTTAATGTCAAAATGTCATGTCAAAAATCCTGACCAATAAACAAACAATAATGCGACGTACGTTTTCGTAACCAAAGCAATCTTTGATTGTTTTTTTTTTTTTGAAGACCCGATAGATGTCGCTAGGTGTACGAAATAGTACTTTTAAATGAGTCCACAAAATATATGAAAATAATTAAGAACGGCAATGACAGGGATTGTCATATTTGACAAAAAATCGATTGTAGAGAAAAGACTGATTTACGCAACACAGCGAAAAATGACAAGACCTGTCAGTCGTGTGACCTACTTTTTGTGCTTATGACTGTATATTCTGTCTTTATTAGACTATCCAAAACACGTGACACAAATATGGCCGACAAGAGGCACACAAACATTTGACACAAACACAATTCATAACGTCATTAGGTTATGTCATTAATGATCATAATCAAATACTCATTATCTATTGTGTGCGTCTCAATTTTTGGCCGTTTCTACCCAATTAAGGAATCCCTATTGTTTGGGCAAGATTGCTCTACCTACATTTCACTTGGACACCCAGGGGGGGTTTATTTGAAATCCGTGCAAATCCTTCACATGCGACTCAATCGGTCGAAATATGCGCGTCGACGAATTCTAAAAATTCACGATCGGCTTATTTGAAATCTTGTGCATTTTGTAATTCGTGACTTTTTAAATTTGCACTACTCAACTTGGCAACGTGTCCTGTAAAAGATTCTAACCAATGACATTGTTAGAAAATTTCATATGACCAAACGGAACGATGCATTGAAATGTCAAATTTGAAATTGTTTACCGTCAACAACTTTTTTGATTATTTCCGTGCATAAAGTTTCGTGTTTAGTTGGAGGTTTTTCGTTTTTTTTGTTGATAATCTTAGTTCATTCTTCATTCTTTCTATAAGTGTAGGCAATACCGCAAAAAGGATGGAAAGTGCGGGGGCAAGTGCCAATAAGAGACGGTCCGGATTTGTTACCAAAAAACAAAAAGAACACACGGTCGAATATTTGAACAAAAATCCGGCCCTTTTGTCGGGGAAATTTTCGAACTCCTTTTCATGGAAGGAATCTCGATACATTCTTTCGAAAGTCGAAAGTTTTTTTTTTTTAATTCCCCGTCATTACCTAAGCATTGTTAATGCATGCATCTATCCTTGGATTTCTGAAGCCTTTGCGGTTATTGTTATACAATTCGACCCTTTCTAGAGCATTTAAATTAACATTATTTGCGAATTCCATGAGGCCAATAATATTCTTTATCGACTAAACTGAAATTTTTAATAAACTTTCGCGTGCAATTTGGAAATGCACTAGCTCTAGGGGTGACGCATGTCAAATGCAATCTTGCGTCGACGAATTTAGCAAAATACGTTGACGAAAGTTTCAAATAAGCCACATGTGCATTTTTTTGAATTTCACCTTTACAAATTGCGACTTAGTCAGACGTATTTGAATTGCACGTTTCAAATAAACCCCCCCAGGGTCCTTATTCTTGAAACAGGGGAGCAGCGTTCCCAGGAGAACGATTGTTCTGTCTTTCTCAATGATATGGAAATGATAATGTAACTAACAATGACGGAACACTCGTTCTCCTGGGAACGCTGCTCTCCTATTTCAAGAATAAGGACCCAGGGGGGGTTTATTTGAAATCCGTGCAAATCTTTCACATGCGACGCAGTCGGTCGAAATATGCGCGTCGACGAATTCTAAAAATTCACGATCGGCTTATTTGAAATTTGTGTATTTTGTAATTCGTGACTTTTTAAATTTGCACTACTCAACTTGGCAACGTGTCCTGTAAAAGATTCCAACCAATGACATTGTTAGAAAATTTCATATAACCAAACGGAACGATGCATTGAAATGTCAAATTTGAAATTGTTTACCGTCAACAACTTTTTTGATTATTTCCGTGCATAAAGTTTCGTATTTAGTTGGAGGTTTTTCGTTTTTTTTGTTGATAATCTTAGTTCATTCTTCATTCTTTCTATAAGTGTAGGCAATACCGCAAAAAGGATGGAAAGTGCGGGGGCAAGTGCCAATAAGAGAAGGTCCGGATTTGTTACCAAAAAACAAAAAGAACACTCGGTCGAATATTTGAACAAAAATCCGACCCTTTTGTCGGGGAAATTTTCGAACTCCTTTTCATGGAAGGAATCTCGAAACATTCTTTTGAAAGTCGAAAGTTTTTTTTTTTAATTCCCCGTCATTACCTAAGCATTGTTAATGCATGCATCTATTCTTGGATTTCTGAAGCCTTTGCGGTTATTGTTATACAATTCGACCCTTTCTAGAGCATTTAAATTAACATTATTTGCGAATTCCATGAGGCCAAGAATATTTTTTATCGACTAAACTGAAATTTTTAAGAAACTTTCGCATGCAATTTGGAAATGCACTAGCTCTAGGGGTGACGCATGTCAAATGCAATCTTGCGTCGACGAATTTAGCAAAATACGTTGACGAAAGTTTCAAATAAGCCACATGTGCATTTTTTTGAATTTCACCTTTACAAATTGCGACTTAGTCAGACGTATTTGAATTGCACGTTTCAAATAAACCCCCCCAGGACCTACCCTTAAAATGTGAAAATATTTATTTGTTGCAACTCCACCGTCCAGTGTTGTGCTACCTACTTTAAATAATGGATACAGGAGCATCTACAGAAAGACGATGAAACAGGCAAGGAAGATTTATTACAATGAGAGGTTGGGCATCCGCATCCAATAAACAAAAAGAGTAACGACCTACGCGAAAAAAAAAAAAGAAATATACATATGTGCTTCCAATTTGAAAGCAGATAATGTTAATTCCCCGATTAATTCATACTACTGTACGATTGCTCAGAAACTGAGTATCAAAAATAGAAAATCTTCTGGATGGGACGATATCTCAGTTAGGCTGTTGATGTGTTGGCGGATTCCATTATTAATTCTTTTCTTACCGGAAGTTTTCCCTCATTTTTGAAGCACTCTTGGGTAATACCTTTGTTTAATAGGGGGGTGATAAGAATTTACCATCTTATTACCGGCCAATATCCTTATAGTCCAAGAGCCCAGAGCCGCCAGACACAACTTATTTTCTAAAGGACAGAATATGTGGGATTGTGTAGCACTTATATGTACTATGAACGTATGTATACCCGCTAAGTTGGGTAGACGGCCAATTTACCGACACCAGGTGTGAAAGCTTAAGAAGTACTTTAACTTTTTTTTTAACGCTTGATTTTTATACATGTTATTGGGGAGACTATTTCATAACTACGTGTGCTCAGCCAGACCAATCGCACCGGCCAAACATCCCCCCAGACGCAATAATAGTTTTTCCGTGAGTGTGAGCGCGAGGGTACTATGCATGCGTTTGAGAGTGAGCGAGATATCTATTTCCCCCTCTTAAACTTACAGTCTACTCCAGGCTAGAGTAGAAATGGGATTCGGTTTTTCCCATAATGGGAAAAACCGTTATTTACAAATAACAGTCAACTGGCCGTCTACCCAACTTAGCGAGTATACATACGTTCATAGTACCTATAAGTGCTACTCAATCCCACATATTCTGTCCTTTAGAAAATAAGTTGTGTCTGGCGGCTCTGGGCTCTTGGACCATTACTGGCAGCTTTGACCAAAATTGTAGAGTGGCTAATTAAGGTGGATGGTGAGCTTCTTTGATAGAGATAAATTGCTTTCTCTGTCTCTGTTTCAGCAGTCAAAAAACACTGATGATACCATATTTCATCTCCTGGATGAGCTGTATTAGAAGATAAATGACGAAGAAGTGGCCGCGGTAGTTTTTTGTGACCTGAAAAAAGCTTTCGATTGTGTCTGTCATGAAGTACTGCTTCTAGGGGTGCAGTACTTCAGAGGGGTTGGATATCACTGCAGGAGTGCCCTAGGGATCTGTTCTATTTCTAACATTAATAAAAATACGAGTAAAAAGAACGAGTATCAAAACGCAAATGAACAATGAGAACTATTTTTTTGAAAACAATTTCATGACACATTGAATGACACATAAAAAAAGGGTTTGTGTGCCTCTTGGCGGCCATTTTAATTCAAGTTTGACAGCATCTTGGATAGTTCAATAAAATGCATCCCACCTGCATTCAAGTGTCTCTGGGACCCACGAAACTGCTGGTTTTGGAGCGTCTAGTTTTATTGTTACTTAGTGCTATTGCACAGTACAATCTGTATCGTGTTCCAGAGTGGCTTTCCTGATAGAATAAATGACACTGAATAGAGATGCAACTGTTCGAGACGGGCTCTTCTGGCACTTATTTTTAGGTATAATTTGTAGTTTGTTATAGTATTTGAAATCACTTAAAGCTGGCTCGCCAATGAATAATTACTAAGGCTCCTACTTCCCTGAGCACCAGTTGAAAAAATATTCAGGAAAATAATTAACAGGCATAAGTGATAAAAAAAATATTCTATTGAATCTTGAATAACCTGCTGAAACTCTCCCTCTTGAGTACATGCCCATTGATTCAGGACTTTGGATGCACATACGTTGTTTTCGTTGGGGGGGTTTATTTGAAATCCGTGCAAATTTTTCAAATGCGATTCAGTCGGTCGAAATACGTGCGTCGACGAATTCTAAAAATTCACGATCGGCTTATTTGAAATTTTGTGCATTTTGTAAATCGTGAATTTTTAAATTTGCACTACTCAATTTGGCAACGTGTCCTGTAAAAGATTCTAACCAATGACATTGTTAGAAAATTTCATATTGATGAAACGGAACGATGCATTGAAATGTCAAATTTGAAATTGTTTAACGTAAACAACTTTTTTGATTGTTTCCGTGCATAAAGTTTCGTGTTTAGTTGGAGTTTTTTGTTTTTTTTTTTTTTATATTATCTTAGTTTATTTTTTCTATAAGTGTAGGCAATACCGCAAAAAGGATGGAAAGTGCGGGGGCAAGTGCCAATAAGAGAAGGTCCGGATTTGTTACCAAAAAACAAAAAGAACTCTTGGTCGAATTTTTGAACAAATATCCGGCCCTTTTGCCGGAAAAATTTTCGAACTCCTTTTCATAGAAGGAATCTCGAATCATTTTTTCGAAAGTCGAAAGTTTTTGTATAAATTCCCCGTCATTACCTAAGCATTGTTAATGCATGTATCTATTCTTGGATTTCTGAAGCTTTTGCGGTTATGGTTATACAATTCGGCCCTTTCTAGAGCATTCAAATTAACAATATTTTCGAATTCCATGAGGCCAAAAATATTCTTTGTCGACTAAACTGAAATGTTTAAGGAACTTTTGCGTGCAATTTGGAAATGCACGAGCTCCAGAGGTGACGCATGTCAAATGCAATTTTGCGTCTACGAATTTAGCGAAATACGTCGACGAAAGTTTCAAATAAGCCACATGTGCATTTTTTTGAATTTCACCGCTAAAAAATGCGACTTAGTCAGAGGTATTTGAATTGCACGTTTCAAATAAACCCCCCCTTGGTTCTTATGATGAAATAAACAACCATTCAACTTTAAATTAAAAAAAAAAACTCTATGACCAACCAACGAGAAGGGTGAACATGAAATCGTACAGCTCACGCGGACGCTTACCGTGAAATCCGCAAAAGCGAATGCGCTATCTGTCCTCACCCTGTTTCAAGTCTTCAAAACTACGTTTTATTATGCAGCATCGATAAAAATATTATGTATAATGGTCATTGGCTTAACACTCCCCAAATTTAATTCAATTTTCCACCGAAATGCCTCCCAGACAAACAGCATGCGTCCATCGCTGCGTAATTAAGTGGAAGCTTAATCTCTGCTTATGCCGACTCTAGGAACTCTAGGCTGCCACTAGTTTGAATAGCTCCTAAAGGACACGCAAGGTTATGCAAGGTACCCCATATCCCCTGCTAATTGTAAGAATTTTTCTGGACCAAGTAAAGCTCAATAAAAGATAAGCACCTCCATCATGGAAAAAGAGAAGTCTCAGAGCCTCGCAGAATCAGCGGATGAGGAGTCCACTCTTTTATACCCCATGCACTAATGACGAGATCGGCAAAGGTCTAGTCTTACCGAAGCATCTGTAATACACCAGTATACACACAACAAAAAAAGTATTGCACCGCCCTGTAATATAACTATAGAATCCTCATCGACAAATAAAAATATTGTTATTATCAACTATGGAATGTGTCCAGTACCTTTACTAAAAAAGGTTAGGAATATGAAATTGTTCACTATTTTTTTATTGATAATTTTTTAATTTAGATATCGCTGAATATATAAAATGAGATGGCGAAAACTTTTTTTGTTGTGTATATATCACGAGCTAAATTCTAAACAAGAGTCCGCTTGATATGAAAAATTTTGCTTTAAGTAGGCAAATCCACAACAAGCAAACATTATAGTCTAGTAACAAACATAGAAAAGGCACTTGAGGCAAAATCAATCACCCTGGCAGCCCTTATCGACATAAAATGGGCATTCGACAACATCTTTTAGCGATCCATCAAAAAAGCTGTTGAGGAAAGCGGAGTAGAAGCTGTCATCAGGTATTAGGTATTACTTATACATATATAGGTTTATAATTTCCAATTAACTATGAAGTGATTAAGATATCCAGGTGAAAGTTAGAGCAGAGTTTTCCTTTCCACATTAAATAATAATGATTTTTTTTTTCAAATATATTATTTTCTCTGTTTATATATTAAAATAATTACCTAGTTCGCTTCCTGGTAAAAATAAAATTAAACCAAACCTCATTTTACTACCCACCCGGAGAAAATGGCTTACGTGTCACGTGCCCGGAAGTGATCAACCTTCACCTTAGTATTTACTTGTTGCTTCAGGACCGCTGGCAATTTCTGCTCCGTAAAATTAGTTTTACGATCACCAACGTTTCAATTTAGTCGGTTTGACAAACCCCCACGTCTCAGGTATAGAGGGAATAATCTATAAAAAGAAAAGTCGATTCTGGAAAATGGATTTTTTCTTCATAATTATGTTTAAATTATAAGGATGATACTCGACAAAATGCTCCAACAATTTTAAAATTATAAATTAAAGTACAAACAAGACACATTCGCACAGTTTATTTATGAAACATTTTAATATTCATATGCAAACCATATTATACGAATTTCAATATCGAGTGGTTATCATTTCCCCCGCAGCATTTTCAAATTAATATTATTCGTTAAATATGTGGTCATTCATATTTAATCAGTTGCATTAATATTCAACAAATTCAAATAGAGTAGATATGTTTTCAAACTGTTTCGCTACCCGATCAAGCAACATAATATTATCTGGTTTATCCGGATTCAAGGTTCACACACTAAAACTCACTTCACAAAACAGTAACAGCTTTTATTAAACAATTGCAGGGCCGGTTCTAGCCCTTCGGCCGCACTCGTGCAAGAGCTTGTTTTGCCGCCCCCCATGAGGAATTTTTTGCTTCGGGGGTAGGAGGGGGGGTTGGTTATCGCGGTCCCGTCAAGTAAGCCCCCACATTCGAATCCAACAAAATTGTAATTTGTTGTAATTACTTACTGTGCTCTAAGTGTGTTTTACCACGTTTTACTGTGCTGATGATATGAACTGTGCCGTTTCGACACCAAAGTTATGGGAAAAACAAGATGAGGGGCTAATTTGACGCTCAGCCCCTCCAAAATTTCAGAAATCAGATCAAACAAAAATGGATTCCTATGCAATCTGAAGTGTGCTGAACTGTGCTGTATCAGGTTTTTCTCAAAGTTCCCATATTCAAACAAAAATCTGTGCGGTACTGGTGTGGCACACTCCAAGCGATCAAATATTTGCACTGGTGCACATTGAATGAGAATCCATTTTTGTTTGATTTAATTTCAAAAATAGAAATTTTGAGAAAAACCTGATACAACACAGTCCAGCACACTTCAGATTGCATAAGAATCCATTTTTGTTTCATCCCATTCCCGAAATTTTGGGGGGCTGAGCGTCAAGTTAGCCTCCACAGTAGGATTTTGTCGGAAAATGACCGAATATGGAAATTTTGGGAAAAACCTGCTGGGGGACTATGTACCGAATAGAGATATTTTCTCTATTGATTTCGAGAATAGAGAAGAAGACAGCAAGTGCCATAGAAATAGAAATAACGATCTCTATTCATTAAATCGGGCATTAAATAGTCCCCCAGCTGATACAGCACACTTCAGATTGCATAAGAATCCATTTTTTATTTTATCTGATTACTGAAATTTTGGGGGGCTGAGCGTCAAGTTAGCCCCCCAGTAGGATTTTGTCAGAAAATGATCGAATGTGAAAAGTTCCAGAAAAACCTGATACAGCACAGTTCAGCACATTTCAGATTGCATAAGAATCCATTTTTATTTGATCTGATTTCCAAAATTTTGGGGGGCTGAGCGTCAAGTTAACCCCTCATCTTGTTTTTTTCGATAACTTCGATATCGGAAAGGCACAGTTCAAAATATCATCGGCACGCTTTAGTAAAGCACACTTCGAACATATAAAGTGGTTGCAATTTTGTTAGGAAATTCGAATGTGGGGAGGCTAACTTTACGGAGCCAGTTATCGCTAGCAGGTGATTGGCTGGGGGCATTTGTACTACTTTCCGGGGGTGCTTGTCCCACTTGGCACGTAGCACGCGCCCAAACTATTAGCCGCATATTCGTGCAATATAGTTTAAAGGTCATTGTCTCTATTTTTTTTTTCAAATCTGTATAAAAATGAACTAATATAGGTACCTAGATAGAACATGCCGCCCCCTCGGGCTGCCGCCCTCGTGCGGCGCACGAGTTGCACGAGTGTAAAATCCGGCCCTGACAATTGACTTTATATATAAAGTTCACTTATCGCTTATCGAAACCTACACTGGGAATTTAAACTAAATTCAAACTTATTATATTACATTACATCGAAACGTATATATTAATTTCCGGAGAAGACGCGAGGCCCGACCTACAAAGGTAGTTCTCAGAATTTTGGCTGGCTTGTATATTCGTAAGAATTTTCCTAATGTTACTGCTCGTGTTACTGTAACTACCTATCGTTGGTGATAAAATTAATAATTTTTAAATACATCAATGTCTTTATTTATATCTATATTCGCAAAATTTATTAATAACAAACTATGTTTTTTCTAGATAAAATTATTAAAAGCTGCATCTGAAGCGAAAACAAAAAGTGTGTTAGGAATGACAAGAACATCGAAAAGCTTTGGGCCTCTGCAAGTGTAAGTCGTCTTTTGGCTAAAGTTACACATAGCAAAATGGGCCAAGGTTGGCCTCAAATAAATATATAATACATGTCTCTCCCCAGTTGGCTTTAAGCCATATGGAGTCCAAGTCTTGTCGGGGTTTGATTATGTTTTTAATTAAGGGTCTGCGTAAAAGAATTAGCTCGGGTTTGGGCTTATAAATTAAATTAGGAGTTGCTGTCCGTGTGAGTTTTGTTTAAAAGATGTATATTGTACCTATATTATGAAAAGTTATATTTCCAAACTGTGCTTATTACTAAATTATTTCAAACAACATTGAACATCAACACTATACAAGAAATAGAAAAAATCAATTGGCGGTAGAGACTTTGGCAGTAGATCCAGTCACCCGTATTTTCGGTTTTTAGCTTCAAATTTCTTAATTAATTAACAAAAACATTAAGAGATAACATATTAAATAAAAATTTTAAAAAACAAATTAAACAGTGGCTAACAGAAACAAACAGATTATTTATACATAAATTATTCAAAATTGTAACTTAAAACGTATTTTTGTATATATAATTTTATATTTATAAAAAGTGTGTTAATAGTGATTATAGTGAAAATAAAAGTAACAAAAATAAAATTGTGACAATAACCCATATTAATTAAACAAAAAACGCTTAATTAAAACTTTATCATTTTTACATGCAGTTTTTCCTTTTGCCCTAACAAGTAATTAATTTTATTTACAATCATACATGGTAATGTATCCTTTTCTGACTTTTAAAAAGTTTGAAAGTATCACTTTTTTAACTTTTATTTTCCATCCACGGGTTGAAAGTTTACTTTCCTCCGGTGGGCCGAAAGTGAATGAAATTGTTATTTATTGTATTTTAATTCATT
Organism: Ceutorhynchus assimilis; assembly: GCA_917834065.1. Lineage (NCBI taxonomy): Eukaryota > Metazoa > Arthropoda > Insecta > Coleoptera > Curculionidae > Ceutorhynchus > Ceutorhynchus assimilis. Next base: position 30,294,190 of record OU892281.1, on the reverse strand, counting down.
CAAATGAAAACTACAAAATTCCAATGATTGTGAATAATAGTATATTACATACCGAGTAGGGAAGTGTTTCATTACTGTCGAGAAATTTATATAGTCAATCAAGACGCGAAGCGTCGAGATTGACTATTAATCTCGAGACAGAAATGAAAACTTCCCTCCGAGGTTTGTATACTATTTTATTTGCAAACACTCCATTGAATATGATTAGTCATTTAATTTTATTAATATTAGAAAAATAAAACAAACATGCCTAAATGTGTCATTCACTGATTTGACATTTTTACCTGACATGTTCTCATTGCTTCCAGCAAAGGTAAATAAATTACAGTGAGGGAAATCGGTGAGGGAAGTCGAATAGGGAAATCGGTGAGGGAAATCGAAGAGGGAAGTGACACAGGTAAAGTGTCACTTCCAAATTTTTAAAAAGTCAGTAATGACAAGATTACATATATGATTGCAAATAAAATAATATACATACCTCGGTTAAAAGTTTCATTACTGTCTCGAGATTTTAGTTAAACCTCGGCTGCGCCTCGGTGATGAAACACTTCCCACCTCAGTATGTAATATACTATTTTCTATGATTATCAAATAATGGACACGAGTTATGCAATATTTTATTTGATTTTCGTTACAAAATTAATTGACAGCTAGAGGACAAAGTGAGATTAGGTTAGCCCCAGTTTTGTCCAAATCTCGTACTCGAACTAAAGCACGTATTGAGGCAAACTTTCCAGATTGACCTTGGACCTCTGTCTTCATATACTTTTTCAAGATTTTCCCATGTTTCTTTTGCTCTGCTTTCTGACCTGATTTGAGGATACGCTGAAGGATGAGCCATAAAGCAAATTTAAGCTCAAGCCTTCTTGCTCTAACGTTCTCATTCTTGCTACTTTGATTTATCTTCAACAGGTAAACCTGCCAGTTAGTTTATTAAATTATTGAAGACTCGATGAAAGAATTTCTGGAAGAATTACGAAAGACTTATCACTGATATACAGGAGAACTTGAAAGGAACCATTGAATCTTACCACGTTTTAAGCATGATTGTAGAGTATTATTGAGATCCCGCGTTTCTTCTAATGACTCTCAAACTTCAATGAGTAACTTGAATGGGGGCTCCGGATATTACCGTCGCGGAGGAAAAGGAGCATCTCAAACGTGAGAGTATACCTGAGATCCCGCTCTATTTCTAATGACTGTCAGCCTTCGACTGAGAAGGTACAATTTTCTGAACTCTCCATAACTCTCCATGCTTTATCCAACCGAGCATGCTCAACTCATAAGGCCAAAATTGCCTCAAAATTGAAGCGCGTGGAAGATTTCCTGTTAGAAGCCTCCTATTTAAAGTGTGTTGTAATGACCCGGGCAAAATAGACCCGTAAATTACAAGGACTTATAATACAAAAACAGTAAAGGACCCCGCACACCTCTTATGGGTTTTTGGTTTTCAGTCAAACTCAATGAAATTTTGATATGTGTTAGACCTTGACTTCCTGATAAAAAGTTCTCATGGGCCCGAACCAATCCTATGATTAGTTTTTGAGGTACAGGTACTTTTATGTCCCAGAAATGTATACATTTTATATGTATTCACATCTACCTGTCACCTAATAATAGGTCTGTTTCTGCAAAAATCACAAACTTGTCAGAGCGAATTTGATTGTTCGAAAACAGTCAGAAACAGTCAGAAAACTAGTTACAACCAATGAAATTCACTCTGACAGACCTAATAATAGGTGACAGGTAGATGTGAATGCATATAACATGTGTACATTTCTTGAAAATTAAACCACCTGTATTTCGGAAACTAATCATTGCATCGGGTTGGGCCCATGAGAACTTTTTATCAGTAAGTCAAGATATACCACATATCAAATTTTCATTGAGTTTGACAGAAAACCAAAAACCCATAAGAGGTGTGCGGGGTCCTTTAAAAATAATCAGATAATGTAAATTGAATCAATTAATCTAATGTGAAATAAATCTCCAATATTAAAGGAAAAGTTCTAATTTTCTAAAATTGGCATTTACAGAAATTTATCAATAGTTATTTATGTATCAAGGGAATTATGAGGGGGAGTTAGAAGCCTGTTTATGATGATATTAACCAAGGTATTATATGGTTATAATAGTTCAGTAGGATATAAAATATTTGAAATACGTTCAAAATTTTAATAGCTAGTCATCAGGCGTGTGTCATCACATTGAACACATGAATCAAAACCCGGAAAAGACTGAAAACAAGGCTACTAAAGTACATATTTAAATTGGGTCCTAAAGTGTCAGTATTATAATAAAATCATGATTTACGGCCGGACGAGTGTGGCTTTTCTTTGAATTAGGTGTCCTCTCCATTCTTTCAAATCTGTTAACCCCGATAATCCAGGAACTTGCGACATACGGTTTTACACAAATAATTAAATTTCGTAGAAAAGAGGAAGGTTAATGCACGTACATGACCCGAAATTTTTTGGGGGATCGAAAAATATTTTTTATATTTCGGTTTCGGAATTTTGGAATCAGTTCAGATTTCAATTCAACTTAGAGTCTTGAGTCTTGAGTCTACAGTAAGATTGATGAGTCAGTCCTGATAAAATTTGCGGAGAGTTTCTTTTATTTTGTTACCTCGGAAAAATTTTGCTTAATCGAATCTTTTGATGAAAGTGAAAAAAGTACATTAAAAATTCATTCAACATTATGTGCGAGCTCTAAATTTTCAAAAGAGTTATTATATAGTAATTTAGTGGCTTAAGGACGAAATAATGTAAGTACTCCAATGACATGTTTATTTGCCTTTATCAATGTTAAAATGACTATGAAGTAAGTGCATTGCCAATGGAACTTCGCAAGTATGTTATTACCTTGAGTGAACTTTTGAATATTTTTTTGTTTGTTTTATTTAGTATAAATAGGAAATTTTAATAACTATTGAATCTGTGAGCTTTGTCTAATGAAGAGAATTAATGAATATTGAAATAATGATTATAGTTGAATATTTTAAACTCTATCTGATTGAGAGAATTTAAATTAAATGCGTAATACTAAAATGATTGATTGTTATGTCTGAGTGTAGATCGTAAAGAATTGATTAACATGTTTAATGTTTTGTAAAAATATTCGCTTGGGCTGAGTTTACGATTATGAGTACAAATTTGGCGGTAAGCGAAATCAGAAGTTTCTATACGCTTAAAGAATTGGATGTTTTAAAAATTGTAATGTTTTGACGTGTAGGAGTTTTTGTTGAAAATATTGTAACCTATTGTAGTAGGGCTTTATGAAAGAGTTCGTTGAGTACAAGGCTTTTGATTGTAGTATTTTAATTACAAGCTCAGAGATAGTATAGTGGTGGCTGTAAGTAAGCATCATTTAGAATTGTTTATTTTTGTTTTAAAAAGGTGTTGGATTTGGATTAGGATATAAAAATTGAAGCATTGTGATTTGGAAAAGCTCTGTTTATTTTCTCGAATATAGTATATTTATGGATAACCGTACATCAGTTGTTTCTCTCACTTGCAAATAGACCCGCCCCCACAATTTTATTTTACCGTAGCTGCCCAACGGAGCTACGAACAGTTGGGAAGTGATAAATTGAAAAAGAGTGACATCGAATCATTTTTGAATTTTTGAAGAAAGAAGACTCATGGAAAAGAAGATTTGTTGAAAACGACTGCTGATCCAGGTCAAAATTACCAGCTGTTCTACAGACTCCCATGAAAAGGAGTAGTACAAGCAATAAGACCATCCTCGAAGGCGAAGACAATACGGCTACAAGCATGACAGTCAACAGTAGGAGACAGGAAGCCATTATTTTACTTCCCGTGAAAATGGTCCAAGGAAAGAGGACCCACGCAGCCGGGACGATTTGATTTATGAGGAATTCTAAGCAAAACTTGCATTTTCACGTTTAGAACTGATTTCCAGAGTTTCTAATATATTCTAGTAAATAAGTTCTTCTAGAGACATCCCGAATACAATATTGTCTATAAATAACGTTTAGTCAGTGAGTGTTAGTTCAAATACGAGATTTGTTGTGTATGTCTCACAACAATTTACAACATCAAACGTCTCTTAAACAGCATTGCGCAATAAGGCTCGCACTCGCCGCAGTGTATCATTGTTAGCTTGGAAGAGGACCTTTGTTGTACTTTACAAATGGAAACTATTATTTTTATCTTCCGTATTATCAAAACAAGCATCACACACACACCTTTTTTTATTTTCTTCTGCTCATTTTTGTGGGTGGAAGACGACGAAGATGTATTTTGTTGAGGAATTTTGATGGAAAACTATATTTTTCCAACTTTTTATGTTCAAATGAATTAATATACTAAGTTTCATATTCATGTGAACAGCTATAGGTATATAATTTATATGAATAAATGTAGTGAACGAAAATGCCCCAAAACTTTCTACTTTTACCTCCAGGACCATAACAGCTAATTGCAAGCCTAATTATTTTTAATGAAACATTATTTACTTGTTGTTTCTCCTGAGTTCGAAATAATCAGAACCATTAAAATTTGCGAATAATTTAACATCAAAAGCTTTTAATGTTGTAGAACTTTTACCCTTTAAAATGTCCAGTTATATTGTTTTAATAAAAGGCAAATAGTAGGTTTATCATATATTGCACATAATACTTTTATTTGATTAGTAATGGGTTGGGATTCAATAACTATAATTATTATTACTTCATGTAAAAATAAGCTGCATTTTTTTTTGAATGAAGATCCAAAAAGGTTACTATTCGATATAAAACTACAATGCAAACAATATCAAGGAGCACATTGGGGAAATTTGTTCGTACAAAAATTCCAACTCGATTCAGTTCGTTATTAGATTTCCTTCGGTTCGTATTGCCTGCCGTTCGACAATAAAATTCAATCAAACTTGTTCCGGAATTTATTATGACACTTAATTCTTATGCCTTTGGCTATGCGACGCAGTCGTTTCTTCAAATTGATAATGATAAAACACAATGTTATTCATTCAGCAATGAACGCTTCAATAAAGAAGCGAGTTCATATATTTTTTCTAGTTGTATTATTGCTATATGACAAAGCCTGTGCAGATATGTTGGATATTTGCTTTACGAAACAAAGTTAGCTTTTATAAAGAAGATTATACCATTTCCGAAAATATTGACATTTTTGAAAGCAAAAGTCAATATATCCGTCCACCAAGGTCAGAAGTATGGTCGCCATTTGAATAATCATATTCCATTTTTCTGTCGCTGTGATGACTCACGAAACTCCACACTCCTATTTCGAACACGATTGGGTTGGTGTTCTTTTCTATCTGTACAATTACCACAACGTCAAGTAACGTTATGTTAAAGTACACGTTCAGGGCCTAAAACCAAAGTTTTACAGACGTTTTCTAACGTGTACTTGCTACTTGGGTGTTGTTTTGTGTTATCTGGGTTGTTAGATGTCTTTTTTGGCAAAGGTATAATTTCAATAAACGAATTACCTACTGTGATTGTCGTTGTTCTCTTGAATGTGTTTAGAACCACTATAGGGGCGTTCTGGACTGATGTCAGGATCTTTTGAACAACATGGCCTGGGTTCAGAGCAACTGAGACTGACGTCAGGACCTTCTGAACAACCTGGCCTCGGTTCAAAGCTACTGGGAACCGTTGCTGATGAATTATGGTCACCGGATCCAATGGCCGCCAGTATCGGTTCTTTTTTGATTGGTTCAGTGTGTGAGGAATCGTAAGAATCTTCTTTACGGAATACACCAGTAACACGATTTATAGGAAAAATCCCAGCCTTTTCAAAGCCCTTTATGGCTTTTTCTGCAATAGAGACTGCAAAATATGAATTGGTAAATATACCGTTATAATATATGGACTTGCTTTAAAAAACGAGTCACATTCGTTATCATGAGCTTTTTTAAGCAAGGAATTAAAGATCAGATCTAGTGGCTGGATACGATGGGACGTATGTGACTTGTGTGATTGTCTAGAATCAGAGGAACAGGATTGTCTTTTGTAGCTTTATTTTTTCTGGAAAAATGTTACAACCAAATGAGAAATGAAATCCTTAACTCCCGCGCGGGAGTTAAGACCCTGATTATAATTATCGTAACCAAGGTTTTATATGGTTATAATAGTTCAGTAGGATATAAAAACAATAACACAGCACGTGAAAGCACAACAACCGCCATGACTTTTACAAATGGGCAACTAGATCCATTTGCATTCGAACTGTCAACTTTTAATACAGTTTCCTAGCATACCGCATTAATTTTGGAAGCCAATGTCAATGTCATCCCATGACATAGATGGGTGTTCAGCATTATATTATCCGCTGCTCGGTAGAACCAACGACATCTTAGCACAGATAGACACCACATCTCATTCATTAACTGATGTTTGTTATGATCACAAGATCCCCATAGGCTGGTAGAGATGCATCAGTGGTGTAAACAACATACGTATTTCCCTCTGAACCCGTCATTCACTTGACCAAAATAATGAAGAAATGTGCACGGGTGCAACTCGTTTATCTATCTGTCTGCCCCTAACTTATATGATATAAGTTCGATGGGCGTTTTGACATGCCAGTCGATTGCAGCGCGTGTTCCGCCTGTCTTATAGAACCGGTCGAACTAACAACTTTTAATACAGTTTCCTAATATACCGCATTATTTTTGGAAGTTAATGTCGATGTCAGCCCATGACATAGATGGGTGTTCGGCATTATTCGTTGTTCGGTAGAACCACTGACATCTTAGCACAGATAGACACCACATCTCATTCAGGAACTGATGTTTGTTATGATCACAAGACCTCCATAGGTGGGCCGATTCTTGGGCCAGGGAGAGATCAAATATTCCATCTTTATTATTCTCATTTACTTTTCGATTACGTTGATGAGGACAAAACATTCGTTCTATCGAGGAGCTCTACTCCCTTAGACGAGAATCTGGAGAGGTGAGCTGGTCGAGGGAGATCATGGTAGAGATGCATCAGTGGTGTAAACAACATCCGTATTCCCCTCTGAACCCGTCATTCACTTGACCAAAATAATGAAGAAATGCGCGCGGGTGCAACTTTTTATTTATCTATCTGTCTGCCTCTAACTCATATGATATAAATTTGATGGGCGATGACATGCCAGTCGATTGCAGCGCGTGTTCCGCCTGTCTTACAGAACCGGCATTGCCAGTAGTCGTTTTTAGTCTTGAACCTTTAACTTTTTGAAGCAGTCCTAACAGGATAAAATATCAATCCGTAACAATTTGGCAACCAAATTGGAGGGGATACACCGGTGGTGAATTGCTCTCCTAGATGTTGGCGACACAAATTGTAATGTCTATCTGTGTTAATATGTTATTTGGGAGAACCCCCCGCTTCCATAATGTACGATTTTATTCTCAAAAAACGACCATAAATCTTTACTTGGGTGTGGATGGTCTAATGATGTTACTAATGGTACTAACACCTTCTCACGCATGAGCTACACATGGATGATGATGTTTATGGACGTACTGATTCATTGCACATTTAATATTACTCCTGTTATCGGAAACAATGGCAATAGCCCTGTCTGCAATTTTCTAATTATTCAAAATTACATTTATTGCATAGGCAATATTTTCCCCTATGAGTACACCCAAAATCTCGTCGGTTAATAATACCTAAGTGAGATCTTAATTTGTTGTTGTATACAAAATCGCATGTGAGACTATATAGGCCTTATTGCTGTCAGACGTCCATATAATAATAGTGTGTAGTAACAGAAACATTTCTTACTTCATATGTTATTTTCTTTACAATAGATACTGCCTCGGCAAATTTATTAGCTAACAATGGATTGGCTAAATATTTTCTGTGGAGTATTTTATAAAGAGGATTTAACTTGATAAAAAATTCTCTGAACCCAGCGTTTTCGACCAAGAAAAATGGCTGATAGTCCAAAAACACCATTTTCAATAAACTTTCATCTAAATCTTTTTTTATAGATCACTAATTTCTGTCGGGCTAGGTTCACCAAATAACTTGAGCTTTTTTTTTTTTTTCTTTTTGGCTGGGGTAATGTCGTAGGACAATCAGAAACACGTTTATTGACGGTTACTGACTCTTTTTCCGAGGATTGAATTCCGTAATTGATGATTCATTACAAGGCCCGGCAGTAGGCTTCTCCTTTTCCACTTTTTGTCTGAATTGGATTGGATGAATTTTTGAAAAATGCTTTTTCAAATTGGTGGTATTTCTATAATACTTATTTTTTTTTTACAAATGTTACACTGTGCCTCGCCTTCATTATTTTTGTTAAAAAAATTCCATAGTATTGACGGTTTTATTTTTCAGTTCCTGTTTCAAATAAATATACCACTACTCACGCAGCATATTATGATGAATAGATGAATATGTTTTCTCTGCATTTGATTTGCCAGATAAATACATAAGTTGTAAGGTTTTATCTATATCATCTTTTGCAAAATGTCAAAACCTACATATTTATGAATGAAATTATCGATTCTCTCTTTTAATAAATTGTTTGTGTTGACTTTTTCGTGATAATCAATTCAATTTGGTTGCCCTTCAGCTACCCAGGTTACTATTTTGAAGCAAATGGTTGTAGGTTTATTTATTAGATATTTTAAGCGCTAGGCCTAGAGGAGTCCGAGAGAAAAGAAATGAGGAAAAAAGTTTAAAATCAGAAGCTTCTGATACACCCCTCTCATCCCGTAAAACTAGACAAAACATTGTAAAAAATTTACTTCTATAAGAGATCTTAAGTTACACGTCTCTAAAAGCCATAGTGTTTTATCGAAGGTATGTTGTAATGTTTACCAAACCATGATTGATACATCAGAAAATTTAACCCAACATGCTACTAAATGTGACCTGTCTTATAATTCCTTAAACGGGTTATTTCAGTAAAATAATACGAGCATACTTTCTTCTGTTCCAGTTGTGGACAAGTATTCATAAGATCAAGTAATATAGTAAAGCATCGAAATAGTAAAAAATGTATCAGACAGACGGCAGCGCTTTTAAGATCTGGTCCCACTCAATCACAACCAACTTGTTCTTATACTGAAGCTTTCCAAACCAGGCCATATTCTTTATCGTCTCATGGTAATGTACGAATTATGAGACGTATTCCGCGTAGTGTTCGTCCTCAAGTAGCCGAAGTATTGACAGTTATTCTGGAGAATTGTGTCAAAACCAATAATGACGAGTCTTGGCATAAACTTTTTCTTTTCCTCGTAATGTACTTAGTTTGCCGCACAATAAAGTGAGAAAGAAATCATTATCAGTTTTAGTGAAGAAGGGACTAGCTAGTTTATCTTCTAGTAATTCTGGCAATGGTGCTCATATTATGTCAGAAAATGCTGCTTCTCGGTCGTCTGCAGAATCATATACTAATGCATTGAAACGCAGATTCGGTGCTAAACTAGTCGATGGTGACATTACAAGACAAGTGCTATACGGGTTCTCTTTTCTCAAGACTCTATTGCACCTAACACTACTGCTACACTGGAGAAGCTACGCGCAATACATCCTACTGAACCAGATAGTGCTTCATCCCCGTTAGAAATGACAACAGTCGAGCTTCCTAATTCTTAATAATGACGAGAGTCATCGTGCATTCTATACATTCAAACATGGTTCTGCTGGCGCTTTTGATGGTTTACGGCCTCAACATATAAATTCACCAAAATGGTGATCTATAATAGTTAAGTAGAAACTAAAATAGTTAAGTAGAAAATGAAATAGTATACAAACCTCGGAGGAAAGTTTTCATTTCTGTCTCGAGATTAATAGTCAATCTCGACGCTTTGCATCTCGATTGACTATATAAATATCTCGACAGTAATGAAACACTTCCCTACTCGGCATGTAATATACTATTATAGAACCTTTTCCTGTAAAACCTAAGGCTCTAGGAACAAATATTCCTGATTTAGAACCTTAAACGATTAAACTTTTCAGCCATTCAGTATTTGAAGAAAATCATTAAAAAATCTTAATCGTACTCTTTCCAAGAAAACATCGTAACGTTTGTTAATCCAGCTGCTGACGTACTGGGAAAAAGCTCTCCACTGAAACTGAAGTTTCTTAATTACTGAGGCTCTACGACAGCTGCCATAAAAATATATTCAATTTAGCAATTATCTAAGACATGTTTTTTTTTTCAACATTCTGGATCTGTATAAACGGCACAAATCTGCTTAAGATATCCCAAATTGTTTAGGTGGCTTTGACGAGATTTTTTTTTAACCTTCTATTTTGCATTTAAAACCCACAGTATGGGCTTCCCTATTAAGGGGTTTCATATTATTTGCTCAGAATATGGTTATTGGGAAAGGTTAATTTTTGCGAAGAAACCATCAGCAAATTAGTGATAGGTATTGTATTCATGTACGAAATTTGGTTTTATAATGGCCTCTGTTTGTTTACTCAAACATCAAGTGAAAGTATATATTTCATAAAGTATTACCAATGTAATTTGAAGTGATAAAATCATGTACCTACTTTTGTCTCAATGTTAATATGATGGATCTGCTTAAATTATTGTTTGCTTTTTTATAAAATTTGTAAATATGATGGATGAATCAGCTCAAATTATTGTTTCCTTTTTTATAAAATTTGTGGTTCCGAAACTTTTTAACAACTTACGCACAAGTTAATATAACAACGTAAACATTTATCCATCGCATAAAACCAACATAAAGTATTTTCCACTTTAGTGCGTAATTTAAATATACAGTTTCATTTATCATACACGAATTATGGTCCCTTCAAAACTTTTCTTGACAATATAAAAGGGCGTAAAATTCCAAATTATATATGCGCTTATTTTCCATGTCTCTCACTCTTTTATTTTCATGAACTTTCGAGGACTTAACAGTATGCACGGGAAAAAATTTGAAAACTTATGATTGCAAAGTTGTAAGTGGCATGCAAAGTCCTAAAAATAATATCGTAAAATTTTTAAATCATCATTTTTGGATTTGAAAATATGTTGTCAAAATAGTCAACAAAAACAGATTTGGGTCAAGTGTTAAATAAACTACAATAGAGTACATAATATACCTAATTTCAAAATGGAAAAATGCAAATATAATAATTTGTTTAGAAACGTAATCATGAACATAGCATTACATTTTCAACGTAAAGAACACGTATTCTCATCATACTGTAATGTAAATGTTTTATAACAGAATTGAAATTGAAATTTACTTATCGGCCGCCGGCGATTAAAATAAAATAGAACGACGAACGACGTTATTTTCAAACATAGCTCCAACAAGATAATTATTTGCAAGTTTTCTAGAAACTAACTATTCCTACTTACAGTCAGATTCAAGAATTATAAAAAGACACATCTTCCTTGGGGCGCCGTTGGTTAAGAAGCTTTGAATGCTTACTTGTTACTATTTGATACGTTTATTGTATCAATTCTAAACGTGCAAGACTTCCTTACGGTTCGAGGAAAATTCGAGTAGCAACTATAAATTCGGTCCTAAATTTGTCCTGAATTACACAGTTAAAAAAAAATATATTTACAATATAATTTAGTCAATTAACCCTCTCAAGAGTTTGTAAAGGAAACAAAGATCTGCCTGAAGTTTCCTGCTGTGAATGTATGATGAATATTCAAGGGAGCGCTCATCCTGTTATAGCTATACTCATCATCAGCCAAGCCTAATCTGTAAGCAGCTACTCTCAGAAATCTATTCTGAACCCATTCCAGGACTACAATGTAAACAGCATATTGGGGTGGCCAAACATCCGATGAGTACAATATTTTTAAAATATTCACCGACATATCAGTAGTGGACCTATATAATTATGAAGCCCAAGCATCTAAAAGCCTTTGATACAGTATTGGTAATATGGCCATTGAAAGGCATCTTGGAGTCAATTTCCACTCCCAAATCACGAAATCTTGCTACTTCCCTGATTAATGTGTTATTAATTATGCAAGGACATTCCACTGCTAACCTGAAAAGAGCAACATAGTTCAAGGTCATCTGCAAATGTAATAATAAGGGACAATGCAATGGATATGAATAGATTGCAGAGAATCTAGAATTTGTCCTGGGTGAGGTACATTAATTGTAGCTATATTGTGAAGACTAAAAGACTTTTCTTTCTATCTACGATAAATAGATTGAACAGGACCGGCCTACAGAAAGATCCCTGTGGTACGCCAGAAGGATCATCAAAAATACTAGACATAAGACCGCCATACTTGACTGCCTGAGTTCTCCCAACAAGAAAGTCAGCGAACCAACTCAGGGTTGGATTTTCCACCCCCCAACAACCACGCTTATTTGATGAACAGGTGAAGGTTAACCCTCAAAGGCTCTAGAGAAGACTGATTATACAAAATCGACCTGGAAACCCTTTTCGATGCAGTTCAAAATAAAATTCTGATACAAAACCAAATTTGTTCATGTTGGTGCCCATGCAGTTCCGGGTACCTACAGTCTCAGCTAAGTTTCCTGGTAATGAGAATGTTAAACAATTTAGGAATTTCAGACTATGTGCAAACAACTCTGAAAGATAAGAATTGAAAAACTTACTTACTTACATAAGGGACTGGTTTAAATACCTATATCCTCCATCTATCTAAGTATAAAAAAAAATTTGCCGCCAATTCAAAACTTTACAATATAAGATACCTTATTAAAACGCGGTAGAAGTTGACGTATTGAAAATAATTTCAATCAAATATAGAAGTGTGCTCTAGCAGCAAGGCGCAAAGAGCCTGAGTTGTCGAACTAGAACTAAAGTCTGTTTTTTTTTTTTAAGATAAAAGTCATAATGACATTATGTTGGCATAACAATGTTTATTTACGACTGACATACATTGTAAGTATTATACTTGTGATTTTGGCAGTTTAATATTATATATTATTCCCGCAGGGATTAATGGTCATTATTCCCGCTTGCACACCAATCACAAAATTTCTCAAATTAAATAAGTAGTAGGTACCATGGAACCAATATAAACAAACTCAAAAGTGTCAGTGTCAAACCCGTAGTGCTAGTGTATTTGTATTGACATGGATGAACAATGAGCGTTTTTGAAACAAAAATTTTAAATAAATTAATTTGTCGTAAATAAAGTAGAGTATACTACTCGCAATAATAGCTATTATTCCCTCGGAATGTTACTCCCTCGCCGCTACCGCGGCTCAGATCGTAAATATTCCTCTGGAATAATAGCTATCATTATTGACTCGTGGTATAATCTACTATTATTTCCGACTAATGTCACCCGCAGGGAATAATGGCCGAGTTCGTTTTTGTCATCTTTTTCATCGATTTGCTCCGAAATTTTGACAGGCACGTGACTGGATAAGACAGTTTCAGTTTACAAATCACGTGCCTGTCAAAATTTCGGAGCAAATCGACGAAAAAGATGACAAAAACGAACTCGACCAATGACGAGTAGCGGGATTAATGGTCATTATTCCTCAAAAGTGTACTATTAAAAATCTCAAATAAATTAATTTTTCATAAATAAAGTAATGTCTGCCCAGCGAGTCTGTGTCTACGGGGCAACGGTAAGGGGAATGCAGTTGTAAAAAAAATGGCTGATTTCATTCATAAAATAGCCAGCTGCGTGCGGAACATTTTGGAAGTGTTATCGTATTGCAACTCTTACACGAAAATCAGCAATGACCAAATCTCCGCCACTGGATATTTCAATATAAATCGATATTCCAAGATGGAAGGATAAAATGACGTGAGCCCTGGCCAATAGCGAGACGTAAGGTGACGTTAGCTCATTGACAACTGTATGGTTCCCCATGACAACGGCGATCCTGCCAAAAACTCCACCAATCAGGTTCATCCAGGGCGGATGCTTGCCAAATTGTCAAAAACTGATGGTATCTTTGGAATTTTTTTATTTTTTACAATAGTCCAAACTTAAAAAATCAGGATTAAAATAGGGATAGATCTAACAACCACGTTAAAATATTTAGCATTTTATTATTGTTATCAATATTTTGTTATTAAAAAATGGATTTTCAAATTAACTATACTTCATGCACAGTATTTTCGCTTTTTTATAATTAAACGTGGCAACATCGCACATTTACGTCCGAATTCCTTCCGTAGACTCAGATCCGCTGGGCAAACAATAGAGTATACAACTCGCAATAATGGCTATTATTATTGACTCGTGGTATAATCTACTAAAAAATTGTCAATGATCTCAAATTTTTTATGTTGAAAAGGCTTATGTTGCCAACATAGTTACTAAATTTTGGACTTGGAGAATTATCTTTAAAAAATTACAGACTTTATAACAAATTTTCAATGTTGACAATTGGTGGCAACACTGTCAAAATGCCAGTTGTGACGTACACTTAAAAATAAAACGCGTATTTCCTTTCAGAGAATTTTATTTATTTTTTTTATTAAGAAGAATCTTTCTCAAAAGTAACAAGAGTGCACAATAGTATATTCTTCAACGAGCATATAATGATGGCTATTATTCACGAGAATGAAAATTCAAACACGAGCCGAAGGCGAGTGTTGGAATCATTCGAGTGAATAATAGCCATTATATGCGAGTAGAAGACTATGCTTTCTCTTCGAACTCTGAAAGAAAATCATTAGATTTTGTAAGAAATAACAATCATCAAAAGTGTAAACCCACCTTAATTTTCTTAAATTGAAAGTTTCGTGATCTGCCAGTAGACGTCAGTCATGTTTTGTTTGTATTGTCTCGTTGCGGCTCGTGTATTCCGAAAATACGGAGAATTTGATTGGTCGATAGGCCGTGGATTCCGATTATTATCCACGGGGCGTGTAGAATTCGTATCAGTAATCAGTTTAATATCGAGCAAGAATTAATGTATTATTTAATGTTCGAAGAGAAAATTATATTTTAAGTTGCTTTATCCAATTAGGCCACTTTCAAAAATGAGTGAAAGCCCCATCTCAAATATTCATCTTGCTTTTTCCGTCTTTGCGAAATTATCTACCTCGAAAACTTTGATCAACTGTATATATTTGTGAGCTTATTTCATTAAAATTATAACGCAACTAATTTTTGATGGTTTTCTCTGTAGTTGCGTATCATATTCTAACAAGTTATACATGAAATAATGTAAGTAAACATATAATTGAATGAAAGGAACGAAGTTTTGTCGGTTGTAACAACCGAAAAGCGTGGAAATTGAAAATGGAGGGAAAGTTAAGGAAAATTTCAATCCTCCAAATTTCCTTAAGTTTCTCTTCATTTTCAATATAATTGAATGTTCTCAAACTTTCCATGAATGAATACATTCAATAAGCAATAATCTACAGGAGTAGAATTTGAACGACCCGGTGTTTCCATCTAGGAAACATCTGTTGAAATGCAAGATCTTAGCCCACGCTGCCAGTTTTTAATAATGATTGATATTATCCTGTTATTATTTTGCCTTGAAAGGTTTATTGGGGTACTATATTTTGATCTGGTACCAGCCAGTACAGTAATCAAGAAGATCAAGCTTCATTAGCAGACAGAAGTTTGGACAGGTCGATGTTTCTTAATAGTGTAAATGGCGCGAGGCGGCCACTGATTCGGTACCTAGTGGAATCGTCTCTCTCTTCAGGGTCTTCCTACCCCAGAAAGCAGCAGCCACCCGAACTCAGGGCCAGCATTCTTAAGTGCGGCTAGATCAATCGTTTACTGAGTCCTTGTTACCTAACAATAACATTAGGTATATTGTGTTAATATCCATCTGATTTTCTTTTCTGTTATACAATCTCGGTTATCGTTAGCTAACAAAGACTTAACGTACGATTGACCTAGCCGCACTAAGAACCAAATTATGGACCGACAGGTAACGTCTTTGGCAAATTTATTCTGCCGGTAAAACTAAAAATTAAATTTAGAGAACGTATTGGAGTTGCTGAAGCAAAGTGCAAGAGTATACATAGAGGCAAATCAAACACCAGACGTCGTGCTAGGTAGGTTCACGGAGCTATAACAAGCATTGAAAATACTTCTCGACTCTGCAGTCATTTGGCGAATTCAGCTAATAAAAGATATACATGATGGGATGGGGAGACATTGTTTTGAACTTGAATTGCAGCATAAATAAATAAGGAAGAGTTTCAGGGATTTTGAATTTTCACATTTTAAAGGTGGGCAATGGGAAGTGAAAGTTTGTATGGGAGTATTGTTTTTTTTCAGGTAACTTCACGCGTTGAAAGCTGCAAGCAATAGCTAGTAGTTTCTAAATATCTTGAGAAAAAAATATTGCCGGCTAATCGAAGTTTGCAAATTTGAAAGAACCACAAGATAAAATAATCCTTAAGTTGTAATTCCGAATAAATTTTTCAGTTTATCAAGGAAAAAAACATATAGATGTTTCTTCTTTATCGCCTTATTTTGGTCGACATCCATTCATTTCAATGAATCAAGCCCGTCCACTTAAAAAACTCTGCAAGCGTCAGCTCCGCGGCGCTCCCGTGTTGAATGCTAAATCCAAAGTTGTGTCGTGTCGCGGGTGAGAGTTTAGCTGGTAGCTGAGATCCGTTGCTATTATTGTAAAATGCGCATTGATATCGTATTGATCAAGCAGCAGCGCGGGGAACACCTTACGGGCGCCACTGATGACGTCATCGCGATCTTTTATGCTGCCTGCCTCCTAACTCAGTCCTAAGCCATACATCGTCCACATCCTGATGCCTTGAGGCACGATACACGTGACGTAGAAAGCAGCCGCACTTTCGAAAAGAAATTTTTGTTTTTCCGCGATTTATTTGCGAAAAGATATTTTGTGGAAATAATTATTCGTTTCTCAGGAAAAGTTTGTCATTGATATCAATCCTAGTTGAGGCAAGAAAATGTTCCACCAATTTTAATTAACGTCTGCATGCCACTAAATTCTAACGCACTGTAAAATTATATCGCAGACGATAAAACTAGAAAAATTGAAAATTATATTGGCTTGATATTAATGGTTGGGCGTCTAATCCTGATGCCTGCTGATGTCGCTATATGTCGACGATGCATCCGTGGTTGATAGGATAATGAATCCCATTATCCTTCCAACTTCTAATTCATTCCCATACCAACGGTAACCGCCGAAGGTTGCCGTTGGTCCTCACAAATCATGTCTTAAAATTTATGAAAGACCTGACCGACAGGGTAGAAATGAGAGAGGTCTCGGTAACTCAGTTGGTTAGAGCGTTCCACTGAATATGCGAGGGTCCTGGGTTCAAAACCTGCCAATTCTTACACGATGTGAAATGAAATTTTATCACAGACGATCAAACTAGAAAAAAACTCCCATTTGCTCGCCAAGGAAATTCCCACAGTATTATCAATTGTTCACCGCTAACTATATAGTTGCTAATGACGCCCTAAAATATTTTTTTTTTTCTTATTAACGTATTATGGCCACTGCGAAATAGAATGAGGTGGATAATGCGCCACGCGTAACATCAGAACTGTACAAATTCCAACGTTCTTGATAGTTATTTGTATACCAAGGCTGCGAAATCTCTTTTTACTAGTGTACGTAGAGAAAAGTTATCGCCGAGGCAAGATAATCTCGAGGACGCCTACAAGTTTTGCTGTCATGGTACACTTTACACTAATATGAAAATTTGTTACGGAATGATTTTTCATGGGCCAAAATAAAAGGAAATAAGCGTATTCGCCCCATTGAACAGCATACCTTCGTCGAGCCACTGTTTTCTTTCCAATAGTTGTGGCCACACTTTTCTTCAAACTTTCCATTCATCCCAGAATCATCAAGTTAGAGGTTTAACAATGAAATTGATTTCCTTTTAGTAGGGTTAAAATAAATAGTCAATTAATTTATTAATAAACAAAATCACAATATTTACATTAGAACAGATGATTGTATGATTCGATTAGATTGACTTGATTCACAGCGCTCCGAATAAGGTCAATGACCGGTACCAACTTAATTTAAAATAGTCCCATGCCCAACTACCATCAAAATTCCCCAGAGTCCTTCACCTTGGAGTTTTGACACAACCTTTTAAAGGACATTGAAGGGACAAGCACAGGTTATTCAGGTCGAGGACTTTCCAGGATTAAGTGTTCGGGAAAATTCCTCAGGCACATTTTGCCAGTTTGTTTTCGCTCATAGATCTAGGGTGGCTAATCCGTTATTTTAGCACCAAAGCGCCTTGTGGGGATTTCTTTGTGAGCCGGAAAAGAGCAACGTGATCAATTGTTTGTTTTTCTCATTTGTCTTCTCTGTGTGTCTCTATTTTCTATGTAAAAGTATAGTTTTCTGTTAATTATATGGTTAAATACCTAATATTGGACATACCTACCTATCGCTCCACGCCCAGTCTCATAACGTCCATTTGTTTTAAGCCTTATTTAGTCGTCATGCTTTAGTCCTTAACTTTGAGTGAAGAGTTAAACATTAAGCTTACGGTATATTTCAAGTCGTACCTCCTGTCTTCAGCCTCCGCTAGACAAATGGAAGCTTAAGTGACTTCTGGTTACTGAACTACAGTGCCCAGGGCCAGTTGTTTCTTGTCGCGGCCCTGACCCAGTCCCAGGCCATCGGAAACACTGGAAGATATCAATCCAATCCTTCAGGTTCACCTCAAGGGATTAGGGAATACTCAGATTTGATAAGTGTGTTGTGTTTATTGTCTTAATATCTGGAACCTATCAAACCTTACTATACCAACCCCTTGTTGGGATAAATCACCACAGCGATACAGTTTCCTTCTACAATATTAAAGCCCTTCGGGTTATGTGTTTGTTATTCCAATTTTAAATAATTATCTATATTACCTATATTATATGAAACTTGCCCATCAGGTTATGTTTTGTTACTTCAACTTTAATTATTGATCTATATCTCTCTAATATCCCATAAATACTTGTACACTGGGGTTAAATGGCCATTTACGAAGGTACTGCATTTAGTAAGTTTGTCTATTAATTCACGTTTCAGGTATTATTGCTGTTATAAGTGTTATACGATACTCTATTTCTTTATTTAGGGACTCAAGTGAGTTAAATTATTGTAAATCCTATTTTTAGAACGTAAGGTTAGGTACTCCTATCGATTTATTTTGTTCTTGTTCTGGTTCCAGTGTTAATAATTTTCATTGTTCTAGGGCGTTCGGAAAACCCACTCCGAACCTACTCTAGAGTCAAACCTATTCTGGTTCAAATTAAAAACCCGTACCTGCTTGTAGCAAAGCGTTTCACTTCTGCCCTTCCTCTTCCTTCTTGTTTACTTTTATATTTCAGGTTGTGCTGCTATAGGTCCGTAGAAGTTTCCTGCTTTCGTTATATCGGTTGACTTCGTGTACTGCAGGGAAAAGCAGGTGGCGCTCTATATTTAATTATTTAATTGATCCACATCCCTCTTCGCATAGCCGGCAACCCTTCACACGAAGTCCCGTTTCTAGATTTTAGCCACCGACCAACCCTCCCTCTCTATTTTTTTTTTTTTTTGTTTTAGTTACCCATTCACTGTCTAACTTCCTCAAGTTTTATTATTCACTTTTCAATCGGCTTGACGGGTAACAAATTACGTTAAAGTAGAGAAATAGCACAGCATATACAAAAACAATCAGCAGGCTAACTTGAGTGACAGCCCGTGTAATATAGGAGTTCATCGTCGAAATGTCACTAGTAGCCATTTTGGGATAAGAAACAGGGCCTGATTAACGATAATTTAGGTTTTTTCTTTCCTGTCACAGAGTCGTATTGGCTTTAAATAAATTGATTTATTATTAGTTACATAGTTACACATAATAATATTTATAATTACCAATTTATTATTATTATTATTAAATATGCAACAATGATAACAGATAACACTATAAATGACAACACGAATATACTAAAATCACTTCGAAAATCATAACTGAAATTCCGCTCTAAATCGTACGCCTATGACCTCCGTCAGAAATAAACAAATGTAATCAAACTTCGGCGCTCCTGCCGTTTAATGACAGGATGGTATCCCCTAATGGCGGCATGCGCAGAAAAGATGCGCGTGAGAGTTAGCCTGCTGATTGTTTTTGTATATGCTGTGGAAATAGTATTCTTTTGCGAACATTTGTGGAACCAACCATTGAACTACCAGTTCTATATACATTCTGGTGGCACTGAGAAAGTTTAAACAATCAAAATGAGTTTCCACCCTTTTCTCCCACTTTCCTTTTTTTTATAATATTCAATTTCAAGTAAGCGAATTGTGATTGTAAATTGGATTTATTTTATACATGATTGGAATGTTTGCAAATAAAATATCAGTACTTACCTAATATTATGATTAAATTAAATTCTGCTGTCTGTTCAATTTATTTTTTATATCTGGTAATTTATACCGCACAACATTGCTGTTAACTCAGTGTTACTGAGATTAAACAATTAGGGCTCTCGCAAAAATAACTAGTGCCCGACAAATATGCAAATTTACCATAAAAGCTTGAAAATTAATGCTTTTTTATTATAAAGGTTAAACGATTAACACTCAACAATGAGGTAGGTTTTTTCATTATTTTATTAAACAAATTATACAAGATTATCGTGGATTTCTCCACAAATTACACAATTTTAAAGGAAATCAAGTGTCGTGAATATAGTCATTTGGATCTTTACGTCCCAATTGAACATGCTTCTCGTCTGCCCAGAGGTAAGTCAGATAACCCAATGCTAAAGCTGAAACAATAAAATAATAACATTAATACCCATAATTAGAAATTTATGAAACTTTTTTTTTTAAGCGACAACTAATTTGGTACTGGTTCGTACGGTAAGTAATTCTCCAATTGACTATAATAGAATAAACACCTAATAAAAACCATCAGAGAGGCACTAATTTGAAATGATAATTGGCTGTCGTCTACATAGGTATTCTTTGATTTTTCATTTCAGTTATTTTACTTTTAACTGGTTAAACAATTGAGAAATAATTGGCTAACAAGATAAGTGATTGAAATTGTGTTTATTCATTGTTCAGTTCTTTTGAAAAATATTGGCGAAGCGATAACAACTGAAGTACTAACGAATGGGAAATAAATGGGCGCTATTTTATTATTTAAGCTTTTCGGTCAATCCAAAAATGGCATTATCTGAAAACAGAAGTTTGACTTTATTGAAAATATATCTCCCATGCAGGTCTTGGAAGAAGTTGGGAAACCAAAATGTCCATGGTTTTATGCAATATGGTCGACAAAAGCAAAACAAGTAACGACGGTCAATAAACTGAACAGCCTTCAAAGACTGGCATATCGTCGCCTTCCTTACAAAGGGGCTTATCTCAAAAAATTGCTAAATTGAG
Organism: Ceutorhynchus assimilis; assembly: GCA_917834065.1. NCBI lineage: Eukaryota > Metazoa > Arthropoda > Insecta > Coleoptera > Curculionidae > Ceutorhynchus > Ceutorhynchus assimilis. Next base: position 30,272,911 of record OU892281.1, on the reverse strand, counting down.
TTAAGCCCTTGGGAGACATCATCAAAAGGGATACCTGCAGCTACCCTCTAAAAGGCTCATCTCAAATCCTCACATATAGGCAATCTTGAAGGCCTATCTCAGATTTAGCACGAAAATAATGTCACAAAATATTTGTAAAAACTTCTTTTTTCTCTCCTGAAAAATCACAAAAAATGAGATAGGCCCCTTTGCAAGGAAGGGGACGATATCTTTGTATCACCGGGTAACACCCACTGCAGCTGTGGAAGCAATTCTGGGGCTAGCTCACCTCAATGTTCACATTGAAATGTCAGCTATAGTTAACGACCACCGGATTATTGCTGCCAGGCAACTACGGCCACACAAAGGCAGCTACGGTCTTACAAAGGTTATCGACCTGATGGATGATATGATAACATAGTGGAAATGCGAACGCATCAAATAGTGGTAGCCCATAAGTTCGAAAAAAAACATTCAAATTCAGCCCAAGCATAATATGGCAGGAAGGAATGCCTCACACAATAAGAAGAGGCCCAGCGCTGGCGTATATGGAAACAGATCAAGATCAGGACAAAGCTGTAGATTCCATAAATCTGGCATATACTGTCTCATTGCCTTAATCTCTGCGTGAACTTTTGCATTAAATACCTTTGCAGGAATAGGTACTAACACCGTAATACCATCGGAAAAAATACCCACTTGAAAAATTTTCGAACTACGATCAAAAAGTTCACATGATACGAAACTGAAGACCTCTTCCCTCGCCTATACGAAGATTTCATCCCAATTGCTTCCAAAATAAAAAGATTTCCAACACGTTCTAATTCCAACGACAACAGCCTATTATCGCTATTATTAGCGTTCAAGGTAATGTAGATAAGGAAATATAAATTAACTTTAAAAGTATAAATTTGTGACTCGAAACAAATTTTAAAAAGTTCAGCTGTTCCGGCACACTTCCTGGTATTTCCTTGACAAGTGAAGTGAGCCAGAGAGGGTTTGCACGTTGCCAAACGAAACCAACGTCTTTTGATAAATAAGATTTATCTTTCCCAAGGTGCGTCTAAAGATTAAGGCGATGCAAAGTTTTATTCGTAAAACTTTTGCGTACTGTCTTCATTCTGATTACGTACTATATTACCACTTGCGTCACTAACGCAAAATTCAGAGAGAAACTGCTAATTATCCCTTTTGGCTTTTAACGATGGCATCCAGTAAGCGAAAGATTAATCAAAATGAACCTGACATTACATGGAGTTAAAATAACAATAATTGGAGTATATGCGGTGAATGACGACACTACAAAATCTACAACAAGAAATAAGCAAAATTGGGAAATTACAATAAATAATAATATTAGGAGACTTGAGCGGAAGAACTGGTTTAAAACTCAAAAACAGTGTTGTAGATCGATCTGGAGAAAATGCTATTAACGACAACGGACACAGAATAATAAATGTATGCGAACAAAACGACCTTAGGATAATGAACGGATTCTACCCACACCGTATGATACACAACTTTACGTGGACACAGAGAATCTTAAATCTATAATAGATTATGTAATATTGAATCAAAAAACCGTCCTAAGAACATATGATGTCAGAGTCTATAGCAGCGCAACTTGTGGTAGTGACCAGACCATCACCTGCTAAATGCAAAAATAGTATTTCCCATACGAACTAAAACAAAACACATCGATCAGCCGGAACAGTGCGATAAAATAGAACCAACACACTACAACCTAGACAACCTGGAACACGAAAGCACCAGAAATCTTTACGCAAAAAGAATCGATGAAAAACTAAGAGATGCGCCTTCCGAAAATAACAACGAACATTTTAATCATATTAAAAAATGCTTTAAAGATGCTGCAAATGAAGCTTTAGGTGTTTATGAAAGAAAAACGCAAGGGAAACCTTATTGGTGGGACGAGGACATTGAAAGAGACAAAAAAAAAGAGAAATTAATCAAAGATTCTTAACAACAAAGAAACAAGAGAACATTTTATTTAAATAATCCCAAGCAAAAGTCAGGAGAAAGATCACACAAAAGAAGAATGAATCTTGGGAAAGAAGATGTACAACAATCCAAACATACCATGAAGGAAGAAAAAGCATAGAAAGCTGGAAAATATTAGTCACTACGTCAAGAGAAAAAGACATACATAATATTTCCTATTTCATTACAAAAATGGGACAAATACTTCAGTGAACTATTGCAGGAAGATCGAGACAAATTCAAGGAACCCGGACGGAACGGAAAACATATCTGTTTCAGCCTCACCCATCAAAATATCCATAAAAGAAGTCAAAGACGCATGAAAAGGCTTAAATAACAGGAAGGCTCTCGGACCGGATAACATACCAGCTAAATTATTAAAGTTTGGAACACAAGAACTATACGAACACCTATAGCAAAGTTATTCCAAAAATGCATTAATACCGGTGAGATTCCAGAAGAATGGAAAGAGTCCTATCTTACCCCAATGCATAAAAAGGGCAGTAAAGATGAATGTGGCAATTATAGGGGCATTGCAGTTACGGGGTCGATAAGTAGATTATACGGTAAAGGACTTAAAGCCAGAATAGAACAAGAATTCGCCGAAGAACAAGCTTGATTCCGGATAGGAAGATCCACAGTTGATCACCTTTTCTGTGTAACACAAATTCAAGAGAAAATATCAGCCGTTAATAAAGTCCAGCTATTATTCGATTTATTCGTAGACCTGAAAAAAGCTTACGACAGCGTTCCAGTGTTTAAACTGTGGGAAGCCCTGGAGACAACAAACATCAATATAACGATAAATTAAAGCGATTAGGGAAATTTACAAAAACTCTCATACCTAATAATAAAAGTTGAAAACACACTCTCCAACGATTTCTTCCCAAAAAAAAGGCTTAAAGCAAGGTAGTTGTTTGTCTCCTACACTTTTCAAAATATTTTTAGAAAAACCGCTGCTACAATGGGAACGTAAATGTAGCAATATGGGGCTTAACGACAACACCATCTATACCCTGAGCTTCGCAGACGATTAAGTGGAAATGGCCACGTACAAAGAATGTCTGACCAACTGCCAAAACAGATTCTTGATTGGAAGCCAGCGGGAAGACGAAAAATGGGAAGACCGCGAAAAAGCTGGAGAGAGAGAATAGGCAAGGAGATAAGAGACCGGAGACTGGAAGAGGATATCTGGCTGGATAGATATCAATGGAGACTGGGCATCGGAAGACGTCGAAGAACGTGTTGAAGCCGATTTGTATATATACAGGGTGGCCCATCGAAAACAGTCCAGCAAGATTTTGGGCTTTGTATGTGAAAATTTAAAAAAATTCTCGGACCCGTATAATTTTGTTTTCAGGGGGACATATTTAAACATTGATTACATCACAGTAACTTCAACTCCTTAGCGGGGGTGGCATTCACCCTTATTTTTTCAAATGGGAAGGGGTATGTTGTGCTAAATCTTTTGAGAGGGCATTAAATTTTCTTTATTTACGACTAATGTATAATGTGCGTATTATATTTCTGATTTTGGCAGTATAATGACATATGTTATTCCTCCAGGGATTAATGACGAGTAGCGGGATTAATGGTCATTATTCCACAAAAGTGTCAGTGTCAAACGTGTAGTGCTTGTGAATTTGTATTGAAAATTATGAGACGGATGAAATTTGTTCATTGAAAATCTCAAGTAAATTAATTTGTCGTAAATAAAGTAGAGTATACTACTCGCAATAATGGCTATTATTCCCTCGGAATGTTACTCCCTCGCCGCTAACGCGGCTCAGTTCGTAATAATCCTCGGGAATAAAGCCTTGGATTCGTGTCGGACCAATAACGACAGTTATGTCGATTAACAGTGCCATTGAGAAAAAATGAACATTCGTCTGAGAAGCAAACATTAAAAAGGTAGTTGGGAGTATGTGTAATTATTTCGGACATTATTTCACAAAATTGTAAACGGCGGTCATTATCATCTTCATTCAATTCGTGAAGAAGTTGAATTTTATATGGGTACCATTTATTATCTTTCAGAATTCTCTGTACAGTGGTCCGAGAAACACCTGTTACATCAGAAAGTTTTCTGGTACTCAATCTAGGGTCCATAGTAACTTTACCCAGAACAGCTACTTCTACTGCCTCATTTCTCACCGGATTTTCAATATCTCGTTTTCTGTTTGTCACTAAACCAGTCTGCCGGAATTTTGCTACTAGTTCTAGGACGTAACCATGATGCACGTTTCTTTCTACATGCCTCTCATTGAACAAAGTTGCCGTTACTCTTGCACATTGATTGTTAATAAAATACAATTCAATAATTTCCACTCTCTCCGCAATAGAATAAACCATTTTTTATCGAATGTACACCAAAGAAAATCACAGAAATATTGAACTATCCACATCAACTACTTCACCGAAGATAAAGTTGAATTGTCGACTGATATTTGTTAGTTTAAAAACAATTTTTTTTTCACGAAATTTGTAAATAAGAGATGCAGTAAAATGTTTGAAATTCCATTGCTCGGCGACGCGTAGCTCAAATTTAAATAACGAAGCGCCATTTTAAAGAAAATTTGATGCCCTCTCAAAAGATGTATCACAACATACCCCTTCCCATTTGAAAAAATAAGGGTGAATGCCACCCCCGCTAAGGGGTTGAAGCTACTGTGATGTAATCAATGTGTAAATATTTCCCCCTGAAAACAAAATTATACGGGTCCGAGGATTTTTTTAAATTTTCACATACAAAGCCCAAAACCTTGCTGGACTGTTTTCCATGGGCCACCCTGTATATACACTTTAACGAAAGAGACACATTTTTTAAATGAAATCACAAGAGCTGAGCGATTATGAAGAGAAGGATCTTGTATTTAAAAAGCTGTTAAGGTTCGATAATTGAAAATTAGTTTAATTGTATAGTCTAAAGTATTTCCTCTATAAGAAGTTGCGCTGTAAATGAATGGACCAAATTACCGGATGATATGAAATAAACTGATTCTTAAATTGATAAGCATTGAATCTAGGATCATTCATTAGATCGTCTTCCATGATAATAGCTAATAGTATTTAAAAAAAAAATCTGCAAATTGTTCGTCTTTGTTCCAGCGACTAACACATTCAAAGTAAAAAAAAAGGAACGCGATGCGAAGAGTCCTATCATCTATAATAATATCATGCCCCTGAATGTTTTACGACAAAAGGTCTTAATCATTATTTTGAAATCCTCAGGTCTTGATTGATTCATGGATTATTTTTAAAACCATCTTTTTTATGCCGAACTTGATCAAAACATCCAGAACCAGCTAGCTTAGGTTTTTACACATGCGTTTTTATCAGATTGCCAGAACATAAACAATCGTTAGACAGGATACATTTTCGGAGGTTATTTTTTTCTAAATCGCCACTTTCTATTTTCTCTCCCTAACATGTCGATAGCCGATAAAAAAAGGTCATCATTTATAATCTTTCCACGAATCTCTACCCTCCTGATTTTGAAACTTCCAATTTAGACCCTTTTATAACCTAAAAAAAAAAAAAACAGAAGGCAAAAGCCGTAACCATAGAATAATAATAAAGTAAGGAAAAGGTGATTTAATTATTGGCCTGGCTTCAATCAATAGGATATCTTAGTTGTAGAAAACTTTTGAAAAATACGAAAATCGAAGATAATATTTGTTCGATAATCCTTAAATTTGAGTTTTTTATGTTCTATTTTTTCCACCAATTGCAAGCATAAATGAGGAAAATGTATTAAACAGGTTGAATTCAAGCATGGAAGAAATACCTCGACCAGAACACCAGAAACCTGAAACTTCTAGTGACAAGAAAAATTCATCATTGCTGAACTCGAATACATACATGAAAATGGCCTTCACATTAGTAGTTCAGAAACGGTATGGAAGATATTCAGATTTCCAATACATGAGAGTCACACATCCTACATTTCCTTCAATCGCCAGTGAAAACTGTTTTACCTGGCTAATAATGTAAAATACTATTACAGGTTCACATATTTTACGTCACTAATTAATGTCAACATACGCTAAGGCTGGGCCCGCGCCCGCACTTGCGCCAACATTGGCACCAATTCGGTCCCGGCCTTAGCCGATGTTGACATTAATTTGCTAGTGACGTAAAATATGTGAACCCATCAATATTTTGACTAATGAACACCAGTAGCACCGATATTTCGTATACTCTCCATACAAAAAGTCGCAAAAAAGTTCATGTTTCAACGCTCATATGTCAAAGACCCTAATATTAAGATTTTGTCCCATTTAAAGGTTGTTAAGAATTGAATCCTCTACAACATATCAAAAAATGGGCAAAATCCATATAGAGCTCAAAAATACCATTCATTCCGATCATTCTTCCGATCCGACTTCGATCATACAATCAGGGTCTTTATTCTTGGAACAGGGGAGCACCGTTCCCAGGAGAACGAGTGTTCCGTCTTCGTCACTCATATTATCAGTCGCATATATTCAGGGCCGGTTCTATTGTCCAACAAATACCATTTTAAAGTCACGTGATTTTTCTCTATCCTTGTTGAATATATCTCAAACAGCGGTGATAGTAAAATTGACAAAAAAATTGCTGTCTAATTATTCTTCATAAATATTCTTACCTGAAATAGAATCCGTCACTGTCATCAATTAGTTTGTCAAAGTTATTTTCGAAAATAATACAATGAACAAACACAGCTAATAATTTTGACTATATTAACCTTTTTCCAACTCGAAAAGAATTAGCAAATAGAAAACGGGTACCCAGTTTAAGTTCAGAATGTATTACAACAGACAGCAGATACGACAAAAGTGAGTCTCGCAACAATTGTAAGTATTAAAATTGCCCTCTGATTGGTCAATACTACTTCATAAACGCGTTTGTAAAATGCTAGTGGGGACATATCCTAAAATTCAATAGTAATTAATCACCAGTAGCATTTTGTAGGTGATATGAACGACATAATCAATGGACATACGTTTTTTGCCACCAATATCACGTGACTTTCAAATGGTATTTGTCGGACTTTAGCTCCTCTGCAGGCATGAAAAGCCGCCCCTATTTAAAACAACTGCATTTTTTTTCAGTTGCCCAAAAACGTTAATATTAATTCTATAACTATAAAAAATATGAACCAAAACCTTAATACTCATATTATAAATATGTGAATATCTAATACAATTTAAAATAGTAGGACATTATATATCTAGGTAGAGAAGTTAGTTATTATATAGGTACCCAGCGCTTTCCTAAACCGGGGCACGAAGCGCCGAGGTTTATAAATGCGTCATGCTTATAATGACTTTCTCTACCGAGGAATATATAGAATTTTTTTTACTAATGTTAGTAAAAAATAAAAAATAGGTTTGAAATCTGTTCTCAAATTATTTTTTCTTGTCGAAAGTGCTGCCCTCTATTAACAGCTTATGGAAATTTCCTATGATGTACAGGGTCTTTCCTCATATATTGACACCCCCACTACAGGGGTTCTGTGAAGAGATATCAAAAAATTGTAAATACAAAAGTTTTGCGGTTTAATTTGAAATTTTTGTATCCGATTTCAAAAACTTTTTCGTTTTTTTAGAAATGTCAAATTTTGACAGATGGTTAGTTTTTTCTTATGGAACACCCTATATAGACTTCCCAGTTGGAGAGAGTCGAATTTTCTGATTTGAAATATATAGGTATAGTGTACCTACTTTTAATTAAGCCGTTTTGGAAATATCGGGGTTTAAACTTCAAGAAACACAACAGCTGTGTTCCAACCGACATAAGAACCGTTCTAGAATGGTAATTTCCGATGATGATGTGTTTAAATGCATTAATACTTGAAGTTTAGACCCCGATATTTCCAAAACGGTGATTTAAAGTAATTAAGCTATAAACAGGGTGTCCACTTAGTGCGATATCGGATGATATCTCCTTACAGGGTGATGCAAGAAAAAAAAATTAAATTACAAAGTTGTTTGATACTCTAATATGCATTAGCTGAAAATATTTTTAAATATACAGCGTGCTCCGTTTATGGAGTATGCGACAGAACTTTGTTATTTTTAATAGAACACCCTGTATGTGATTGCATATTTGGATTCTACGTAAAATTCTGAGCAGATTTTATGTAATATACCCTATACCTAAGTTCAAGTGTTTTGGAAATATTGGCAGTTGAAAATTGACTTTTTGTAACTTTCACAGGCTGTAAAACCTAAACGGTTAATTTTACATTCCTATCTTAGATTTTTATAAACTATCATTTGACACCAACTTTGAATTTAACCGGAGATTAAATTTAACTGGAATTTTTAATCATAGATTAAATTCAAAGTTGGTGTCAAATGAGTTTATAAAAATCTAAGACAGGAATGTAAAATCGGTTTTCGTCTAAAATTAACCGTTTAGGTTTTACAGCCTGTCAAAGTTACAAAAAGTCAATTTTCAACTATCAATATTTTCAAAACAGTTGAACTTAGGTATAGGGTATATCACATGAAATCTGCTCAGAATTTTACGTAAAATCCAAATATGCAATCACATATAGGGTGTTCTATTTAAAATAACAAAGTTCTATCGCATACTCCATAAACGGAGCACCCTGTATATTCAAAAATATTTTTAACTAATGCATATTAGAGTATCAAACAACTTTGTAATTTAATTGTTTTTTCTTGCATCACCCTGTAAGGAGATATTGTCCGATATCGCACTAAGTGGACACCCTGTATATTTCAAATCAGAAAATTCGACTCTTTCCATCTATTAACCTTGCGTTCGGTATTTCGATCTGAGTTCTCCGAGCTTGAATTTACCGTTCGTGTACACAAAAAGTGTACTCAGCTTGGTGTATGCTCATTCGCGTTCGTTTATTTAAATTTCTGACAATCTGATACAGCTTTCAACTGCTCTGTTCTCTCGCTGGTCACGTGATAACGGCTCCGCTCAGCACGCTCTGCTCTTTGAGCAAAATACCGAACGCAAGGTTTGTCGTAAATAGGGTGTTCCATAAGAAAAAACTGACCAACTGTCAAAATTTGACATTTATAAAAAAACAAAAAAGTTTTTGACATAGGATTCAAAAATTTCAGGTAAAACCCAAAAACTTATTCCAAAAATACTTTCTAGGACTAGTTTCTGTGAAATGCCCTAAGCAAGAAATTTCATTTTCCATAAAAAAAAAATATATATATATATTACGGTTTCTGAATGCGGCCTGCGGCCGCCCTTTTAGTTTGGCCGCCTTTGTACCTGCACAACCTGCACTCGCCTAAGAACGGCCCTGCATATATTTGAGAACGGCGGAACACTCGTTCTCCTGGGAACGCTGCTCCCTGTTCCAAGAATAAGGACCCTGATTGTATGATCGGAGTCGGATCGAAAGAATGCATGATAGATGCAGTGGCGTAGCCAGCCTTGCAGAGTAATGAATAAGGTAATAAGATAATTCTGCGGAACTCTCTATTGTTTGTTTGCTTTTGTAAAATTAACTTATCGGGGGAATGGGGGCCTTCAAAAACAATTTTTTTCTGAAATGAAAATAAATAACTTTCAGGCATCGGCAAATGCTAGTAACGATTTATGATAAAGAATGAAGGGTGAAGAGAGGTCAATTAAATAAATAAGAAACAGCGTAATTTTATAATTTCTTAATTTTTGCTTTTGTTTTTTAAGAGCGGTAGGGGCGCCATACACGCAGGAGCGGGGGGGCCGTCGCCGCCCCTGCCCCCCTACTGGGTACGCCACTGGATATATGTGTCCCGGCCTTTAGGTGTGCGTTATCCTTGAAATCTTTGAAAACCTGACATACATGCACAGATTAAAGGTCTGTTCCCACAGGAGTCTTTGACAGTTTGCAAACTGTCAGAAACAATCGCTCAGCTGATTTACAGATTAATCTTGGAACGACAACATTGAAAACATGCATGGGCGATGCTTACTGACAGTTTGCAAACTGTCAAAGACTCCTGTGGGAACAGACCCTTAGACAGGAATTGAAAGTACCAGCGACGTACCAGCCATGTGAACTGTAATAAAAAAAAAATCCAGTGTTCTTTCCCCCAAGAGGTACCCACAAGACACGGATTTTTCTAGCTGTCACGAAATCGTGCTGAAATGCGGGCGCTTAAAATAGACGTTTTCATTAAACAAAAAAAAAAAAAAAACTTATTAGTTTGAAAAATAGAAGTCAAAAACCTAGAAAGCAGCCATAGAAGAATACATTTACTAATGTTTTACTACAAGGCTAGAAGATTAGTAAGAAAAGGCGGCGCTGATGATTTGCATGGAATATAATACATTTTTTTTTTTCGTAAAACGAGACAATGAAAAAAAAAGCAATAAAGCGACAGACATAAAAATAAAAATAAACACATCTACGGCTACCCTCATAAACACAATTATAAACTTGAAAAAACACCGAGAGAGCTCTCGTATATTATGATACTTTTACAACAATATTAGGAACATGAAATACAGCTGTACTTACGCGGGCAAACATAAAGAACTTCTTCCTTCATGCGTCTTATCATATTCGTTATTCCGTGCATACTTGCTACTTTCGGTTTCAAATAATAAGACGAAACTCTATAAAAAACAATTCCGGATAAATAGTAACTTCTCAGGTCATGGTCTCCACCCATTTTAATTTTTTTTTTGGCGTCTTGCGAATTTCGAGAGAGTAGGTAAGAACTTCAACAAAACGTCAAACGTCAACCTCTGCTTGATATAATTTTAAGTGTAACCATAGAAATTTCTGATTGCGTTTGTTCTGTGTTGCGTTTGCTACCGTGACCGATTTCGGTTTTTGCTTCGAAAAGTTCATTCTCTGTAGATGTATGACTATGAGTAAAGAAGTTTGGTATATATTTGTTGAGAAATACTTCAACCAATGAATATTCGATTTATAGTGGACTCATAAAAAGTTTTCATAAATCCATCTCCACTAAAGCTCATTCGCAAATGTGGAGCATGTTCGAGAAATTGCCGCTGGGCATCTCTTTGTCCTAATTCATTGCCTGTGGTCTGACCAATGAACTATAACCAAAAACTGGAATGCTAACACATAAGGACGAACTTGAAGCCTAGTGCGGCTGCTGCGGAGGGGATACCTGTTTTTGTCGCACTCATTATGTTAAATGGCGAAAATTGCTTCCAACACGTATTCCAATTGATGAAACCTGTGAAGGGAAATATGACAAAACTTTCGAAAATGTCATATGTCAGCGAGCAACAGAAAAAAACAACATTCCTCCTTGTGGCATCTGTCTTTCATGGCTTCATTTTTTTGGCAGATATGGCAATGTGTGCGCATTCCAGTTTTTAGCTATAGTTCATTGAGTCTGACAAAGATGAAATTATCTACGGTTGATATTCAACGTGACATAGCGTGACAAGTCTTCGATTTTCAAGACGCCCTCATTTTTATTCAATCGGTGACGTCACCGATGAGTTAGCTATCTTTGTTTAGTGAATGGAAAATGACAATGACCGACATAGAATGGTGGATCCATCGGTAAGATTTGATGAGAATAAAAACGCAGGGCATCATGGCTATGAAACATTCAGAAGTTGTTTGAGTTCTGCATTGACAAATACGTTGCAGGTCACGCGGTCTTCCTCTGTGCATGTGCAACTCTTATGGCATAATTTGTTCCGCTAAAAGAGCTTGCGACTACAGACGGCAGAGGCGCTGTCGTCTAATGCTGTTGTCAGATTTATACATGAAAAGTACAGATTATTATTCATTTGTATTTAAAAGCTTCCAACAATGGAAAAAAAAGTCGTGCATACATATAATTGCCAGTATTACGATTTGGAATTACATTTCTTTTTCAAAACAAATATCCCATGCTTTTAATATGTGGAACCGTCGCTTCACTTTTACTTTTTCATATATCATAATACCTAAAGTCTGTTTTTTTTTTTTAAGATAATTCCCCAAGTCAAAAATTTCGTAACTATGTTGGCAACACAAGTCTTTTCTACATAAAAAATTTGAAAGCATTGACAATTTTACATTGTATTGCCAACATAATGTCAGTTTGACTTTTATCTTAAAAAAAAAAACACACTTTATATTTTGACAAATTTTGACAGTTTCCGTTTTCATTCAATAATTTGAATCAGAGATTGAATTTTTTTTCTGTTGAAAGCAAAATGGTTTTATCTTGTTGTGTGGCAATGTGTGAAAGCCGAGGAAACAGATTAAAAATGCATCGAATTCCCAAAAATGATGAGCAGGTAACTATGTTTCAATCCTTATATTATACCCACAAAACATCCCCCCTTAGAAATGTAAGTCTTATGAGAGACGTCAGTCTAGTCGTTTCAGCTTTTCCCTCCAATCACTAGAGGCGCTTCAATCAACCTATTAAAGTTTTCTTTTTCCTGCCGGACCGTGCGCCAAGATTTGAAGTTTATTTTGTCATTTCCAGTCGTCAAAATTTAAATTTTGAACTTCTCCCAACATTTAGAATTATCAATTACCTATCAATTATCAATATTTATTATCTCAAAATGTCTTCTCCCAGTTTGTTAATTGAAAAGCATCAGAAATGCTGTGTTCCGGGGTGCAGCGACAAATACAGCAGCTATTTCCGGTTTCCAAAAGATGCCGAAAAAATGAAACAATGGCTAATAAAAGTTCGCAATCCTTTACTAAATAGCCTCAGTGCCGAGAAGGCTTATAATAATTATAGAGTGTGAACAAGACATTTTCCTCGAGAATTTATTGTTGGCGATCCAAAAGCCAGACGAGGACTCACATGGAATGCTGCGCTTTTGCTGTATCTCCCTGAAGGTAAGTTAATACTAGATATATGTGAGAAAGACGTACTTACATTTTCACTTACTCCTCCCCATAGTTCTGATTAACGACAACGTGTTAGAATTCGGGTTTAAAGGAGCATAGGTCAGAAACATTAAAATTAATTTTAGCCCCAATTATCAAAAACAGTGAGGAGTCGTTAATTGATAAACCACAATCACCAAAATGGCAAAAAGTGGAGATCGACGCAGTTGAAACTCGTCGAAGAGTCCTAAGACGCCTTCAGAAATTAGTTTCGCAACTATGATTGACATAGGTAGGTAAACATAATAACTCTGTTCCAACACGTCAAAAAATCGTCCCATGAACGGTTTCGAAACCACTCAGTATAACAATTTTAGTTTCTGCGCAGAATCGTGACGGTACATTGTACGGTTTTCTGCTGTGTTGGAACAAAGCTAATATTATTCATTTTTTTTTTTTTTTAATGTGTATTCCTTTATCAGGAGACACAATAATTAAAATATTCCGGGTTACATACAGGTACAGCATATTCTACAATGTGTGTATCCTAACTTTTTTGGTAGAATCATTGGTAACGAAATTTCTGTTTTAGATCAACCAGGCCCTTCATGTCGTCAATTTTTATCTACTGAAACTTCTGCAATTGGGGCAGACATTGCTACACCAACTGGAACCATCACATCTGCAAACATGAAAAAGTCACCAACCAACTTTGTCTCTTAAAACTTTTATTGGTAGGTACCTAAGTGTTATTGCTTAATGAATAACCACCCAGTTGGGAGTAGGTGAATTTTGAAACATCCTAACTCAAGTAGGACTACTACTATAAAAGACTACTAATTACTAAAACTTGGAGTCGAATGCTAGAAAAATTAGAAGCATGTGCGAAAAGCTCTTCTCCAATCTTGATCTATTTTTTTTTTGCAGGTCATGAGAGACGATGCCAAATTTTAAAGAATATTAACGTCACTAGGCAAAAATTCCTATCCCCAAGGGAAAAATATCTTTATTCCAGAGTTATAGAATCCAGCAATAAGTTAAGAAGAATCAGTAGAAGGTTGTCGTCATTTAAATCCAAAGTTTCTCCTGCTGAATAACTTGCATCATAAACCAAATTTCAAAGGCTCGTAGACCACGTCAATCCATTGATATACAGCTTTATTTTAAGCCAAGTCCATACTCAAAACCAACAGCCTAAAGCTAGACGATTTACATTGGACGAGAAGTTGTTGGCGTTGTCTTTGCTTAAAGCTAGTGGTAAAGGGTATAGACTATTATCAAAAATATTTATTCTATCATCCAGGCGAAATCAGTTTCTTGAATGAGCTTTATATTATGTATAACTACATAAACTTTCTACCTAACACATGCGGAAAGTGTATTTTCTGGACTTAAAGGCTTGTCCGAACTCTGCTTTTTGTTGTCATTCGTGCAACTTCCATCACGTGCAGAAACACTTTCCTCACTTGTTAGGTTAACAACGATTTTGGATTGTGAGAAAAGGACCTCTTTTGTCATTTTATTTACGATTTAAGTTTTTCATCAAGCTATTATTAAATGTACGTCATTACTTATTGTAACTGTCCTTATTATCTTTAACTTAACTAGCATAACCTACCTATGTATGTATACTTACATGAAAAAAAAAACTGTTTCGCAATAATTGTAATTAATTCCATATTCTATTATATTTTCTGTTTCAAACTTTAATAAATATCTAAATTTGTCATCTTAATTCTTAGTCAATTTTACCTTGAAGGCGCTTCAACGCTACCGATTTTATGGGTTTCTTCTTTTTGGCACAATTATTTTATGCCAAAAAATGGTAGAAACTTTAAAGTGGTGGTGTTGAATCGCTAGAATCAAACAATGGTGCAAACGATCCACCGGAACGAATAAGATACCGAACGAACCCTAATTGCGTTTTGCATTCGCCAATAAATCCAGAATTACAAAAGCTGACCCCCCAGTCACTAGAGGCGCTGAAAACTTATAGACAGGTTCTCAACACGGCACTTACCTTTCTAAGGGGAGATGTTTTGTGATTATACCGAAATCAGGATTTTTACCTCCTGTTAAGCTACGTTTACATTCAATTCTAATTCAAATTGCAATTGGGATTATTTGACAGTTGAACGACTGGCCGTTTACGTTGAAATTTGTGCGGGAATAATTGTACTCTGATAGTTCTGGTACTTAACCAAAACAAAACATTGAACCTAACCTTCAAATTTGTAATTTCGAATTTTTTCTTGTCCAAGCAAGCAGCTTGATGCTTGCACAAATTTGAATTAGGCTCTCCAAACCACGTGATTCTTCAATATGGCGAGTGTGGAAAATTTGACGTTTCTGTGTTTATCTTGAGTTTATTTGGAATATTTTCAAGCTAACTACAGTTTACTTTGTTATAATATACTTTTTGAGATGCAGAGTGAATATCTAAAGACTTAAATGCAGGAAAATCGGAATGTGGGCGAACGGTTAGTTTGAAAAAATATGCAGTTGACATTTTGACCCACAGTTTTAACAAATTTCACATCAATGAGCAAATGGAGGCCTATGAAAGCTTAGATTATCACAAGTATTTTGAGTCTGGCTTACATTTAGATGCAGGAACAGTGGTAGTGAAAAATTTTCACGTTTTAATTGGAAATTTTTAAAACAGAGGGCAATGAAAAAAGCCTGACATCATCCTTGTTACCTTGTTGAAACTACTTCCACAATCGACTACAAGACACGTGTGTGGCATTTTTAATTGGAAGAAACACTAATGAAGTCAACAAAATAAAAAAATAAACAGAGTTCATTCACAGAACAACCACAAAATGCATTTTAAATTCCATACTCTCATATATAGGATAATGAACTTCCGCCCACTGAAAAAAAAGGTACACAAATATAACGAAAAAGTGCATTGAGCCAGTGAATCTCGTCATTAATATTGAGCCGGTGAACGAATTTGTTAATATTATGAAAAGCTGTTCGTTAAATAGATGAAAAAAAGGTTCATTGATTTAACCGGTGAATTCATTGTCGCAGAGTAAGGATTCTATCATTTTGACGCATAGAATTCGTTGCCTGAGTGAAATAACGTCTTCAATATAATGTATAAATAACATTGGTTTAATGAATCGAATTTTCAATTTAATGTATGCGGTTTCATTGGCTTAACGTATGAATGCATTATCCTAGGCTCAGTTGCATGAACAAGAATATTCATATTATGGGTTCTCTGATCTCTCGCTCTTTCCTGCGTTTCCTCTTTTCGGTCTCGGGTCTGCGTCGCTGTTCTTCAAAAGTTTGTGGTCCATCGTGGACTACTCGACTCCGCGAGGGCCTATTATTTGTCCTGGACTGTTGCTGATATCGATGTGGCACTTTGCCAAAATTTCCGTTAGAACATCTTTGTAGCGTTTTTGTTGACCTCCTTGATTCCGTTTTCCATCTTTCAGCTGACTGAGAATATGTTGGGGAAGACGTGTTTCGGGCATGTGAACGAGGTGACCTATCAAGCGAAGTTAGTGCTTGATGATAAGGGCTTCCAAGTTAGTTGGGTTGGCCTCCTCTAAAACACTAATGTTCGTTCGTCGATCTGGCCATTTAATCCGTAGGATCCTTCTTAGGCATCGCTGGTGGTATTTTTCTAGGCTTTTTATGTGTTTTCTGTAGGTGGTCCATGTTTCGCAGTTATTTATGTAAGTGTTGGTATTACAACTGTATTATAGACACGAAGTTTGATCTCAGCGCTGATGTCGTGATTCTTGCAAACTCTGTCTAGAAGTCGCCCAAACGCCGCGCTAGCACACTTCAAGCAATGTTGGATTTCAGCGTCAATGATTGCCTGCGCTGACAGATGGCTTCCGGGTAGTGTCCCACGTTCTGCAATGTTTTCCGTACACTATAAATGAAGAAGTTATTCCACTTAATGAATACCTGAATTCCGAATTTCTTCCAAAAAGAGTTGAATTTAACACCAACACAAAATATAATTTGCGGATAATGTACGATATACTGTCGATAATATGGAGTTTGGGTGTGTTTAATGAATTCTATACGTTAGCATGACGAATAGGTCTATATTAAAACTAATAAATTCATTAAATTGATGAGTAAAGTTCGTTAGTTATAAACGTTCATTAAATTATTAACACATTCGTCAAACTGATGAAACATATTCATTAATTAATGAACTCTTGGTCATTGATTCAATGCATAACTTCATTGACACAATGAAGAAAGTTTCATAAGCATGATGAACAAACTTTTTGGGATAAGAAATAATCATTAATACAATGAATGTGGTTTATGAACGATTATTCATAAAATCAAGGAATAGAATCACTGATCTTCAAAGAAAGTTTCTTATACTGATGAAAGTGTTCGTTCGAACAATGAAAAATAAGAATTCACGGGTTTTATGATATTAATGAACATAAATTCGTTACATTAAGGAACGAAGTCATTAGGCTATGAACACTGATTAATTGGATTGATGAAATATTTCATTTAATTAATGAAAAAAAAATAACAACCGCCATTCGTCAATATTATGAACGATTTTTTTTTTCAGTGCCCACAACGCACTTTTTGACAGGTCATTGGAATACCTAATTAGGCATTCCAACGACCTGTCAAAACTATTTATTCCAAAATGGCGACCGGGGCGGAAGTTCCTTAT
Organism: Ceutorhynchus assimilis; assembly: GCA_917834065.1. Classification (NCBI taxonomy): domain Eukaryota; kingdom Metazoa; phylum Arthropoda; class Insecta; order Coleoptera; family Curculionidae; genus Ceutorhynchus; species Ceutorhynchus assimilis. The sequence continues at coordinate 30,255,461 of OU892281.1, read as the reverse complement.
TCCGTATATGACAGTACAGAATTTAAAGCTTTTTAAAGTGCATTGTGTGGTTGTTTTGTGACTAAACCCTATTTATTTTTTTTATTTTATTGACTTCATAAGGCCTTTTTCTAATTAAAAATTCTACAAAAGTGTCTTGTAGTTGATTTTACGAGGCGTTTCAACAAGGATGATGTCAGGTTGTTTTCAGTGCCCAACCTTTCAAATTTTTCCATTTGAAACGTAGAAATTATTCAGTACCACTGTTCCTGCATCTAAAATAAAGCCATACTTGAAATACTTGTAAGAATCTAAGCTTTTGTAGGCCCTCATTTGCTTATTGCTGTAAAAACTAGGTCAAAATGTAAGCAAATGTCAAATAGGCATTTTTTCAAACTTATCGTTCGCCCACATCCCGTTTTACTGCATTTAAGTCTTTAAATATTCACTCTGCATCTCGAAAAGTATAATATAACAAAGTAAACTGTAATTAGCTTGAAAATATTGCAAATTAACTCAAGATAAACAAACAAACGTCAAATTTGCCACAGTAGCCATATTGAAAAATCACGTGGTTTGGAGAGCCTAATTGGAACGTGTGACCTTAAAAATAATTTTCAAAATCGACGACAGTACAGTTTCGCATAAGTCAAGCTCCAAAATTTCACTTCCAAATTGAAATTGAATGTAAATGTAGCTTTATTTTACCACTGTAATAACTTTTCTCTGTATTATTTGATGCCTGCAAAACGTTTGGTTTGCAGGTTCTGGTACGCTTAAAGGCCGGGACACATCTATCATGCATTCTTCCGATCCGACTCCGATAATACAATCAAGGTCCCTATTCTTGGAACAGGGGAGCAGCGAACACTCATTCTCCTGGGAACGCTGCTGCCTGTTCCAAGAATAAGGACCCTGATTGTTTGATCGGAGTCGGATCGGAAGAATGCATAATAGATGTGTCACGGGCTTTAGGGGTCGCTCAAAAATAGTTATTTTCCTAACAAGTGCGCAAAGTGTTACTTTTCCGCACGCAAACACAGTTATACGAACGACGCGAAGCGGAGTTCGGATACGTGTTTGCGTGCGGAAAAGACACTTTGCGCACGTGTTAGGAACAACATTTTTCCTACGAGCTTCATATCAGGTAGGTAATAACAAAAATTAAAAAAAAATAAACGATAATTTGTTTAGTTATTTTTAATTAACTTAAAGGGAACCTATGCATTTATCAAAAAATTACACAACAAAAAAAATAACAGAAAATCCTCGTCAGAGATTTTCATCTTAAAGCGTTTAAATTTGATGAGAAAGTTTGTAGATTTTTGCATATAAATAGAGAACAAATCTGACAATGTGTTAAAGTTAATTTATATTTGGTGTTTGTATACATGTTGGCTGATTAGAAACAGAGGAAAAATTTGTCATCATGTGTCAAAGTGGACGGGTGCACTTATTGTTGCTTGACAATTATAATTACTTTTCGGCACTCGGTGCGGATAAGGCCTGTATCCGCACTGAGTGCGGAAAAGTGTAACTTTGAGCCCGGAGATGCGTGCGGAAAAGTACTACTTTGCGCACGCTCGTAGGAAAATGATTTTTTCTACTGACGTTTCATAATAGCAACTTTTCGATTGTCATTTTAGTTTTGAAATGACATTCTTTTGAGCACTCAGTGCGTAAAAGTGACTTTTAGGCACTCAGTGCGTAAAAGTGACTTTCCAGTGCGTAAAAGTGACTTTCAAATGCGTAAAAGCGACTTTCAAGTGCGTAAAAGTAACTTTTAAGCACTAGTGCCTAAAAGTGTTATTCATTGTTCAGAAATAAAAAACACACTAAATGCAAATTTGAATTTTGTTTTGTATTTATTATGAATATTAGTCACCAACATGAAAGGTGTCAAGCAAAAGCAGGCGACAAACATTGAAATAAAATTGTGTTTTTTTATTATGAAACGTCAGTAGAAAAAATCTTGTATACAATACGTTACGAAACGAAATCTTTTAGTCACTCGACGTGTTGTCCAACTCGGCTTTGCCTCGTTGGACAATTTTCACGTCGCGTGCCTAAAAGACACTCATTTCGCAACTTATTGTATAAATAGCTATTTTTTTCAATAACCGCTTGTTTTTTTTTTAATTCAATATCAACATACAATGATTAGTACGCATTACGTGGACGGGTTAGTTTGGGTTAGTTTGCATATTTCTGGGGCCAATTTTTAACCATTCGTAACTATAGAAAGTCTACGTAAATGAACGAAGATTATGAAATCCCATTTCTGAGTATTCGCATCTTTGTGTATGCGCACATTTTTATACGTTTTTCTGCGAGCGGCGAGAGACTCGCCGATGTGTTGCCTATGCGCTGACGTACCTGCATTTGTGGTTGTATCGACCTTTATTATTTTATTTCGTCTGTCTATTTGTTCAGTATTTGTGTGCGAACTTTGTGGCACTTGTGGGTTCTTGTCGTGATAAATATAAACTATTGAAAATGGAAGAACTAATAAATATGTTCGCAATAAGAAATATAGAAATTGCAGTCTGCAGACCAAGAAAATCGACCAAACAACCAGCATTACCATCGAGATCCCTTCATAGAGCTTAACCATCAGCAATTTATTAAGTTGTTTCGATTAACAAAAGATCTTGTTTTATATTTGATCGAATTTTTGGGAACCTTACATCTATCCGGCACTAGGCACTGCGAATTACAGACTTCATCTTATAACTTTGCGTTTGTTTACCGCTAATTAGTTGCATTTTCCTTTTCACATAGTCCATGAGCAATTTTTTCTGCTTATCCGATGCATTTGTACTCTTTTTCTTCTTGTTTTACGACATTTTTTTCATAAAGTAAAAAATTTGTCAAAGGTCGACAGTTTACACAACCTTTTTTTTTCCCCTCATTAGTACAAAAATCTCTCAATTTGCAGTGTTGCCTGATCAACCTTGCGTATTGCTGCGAATGCTAAACTCAGACGTTTTTTGACTTGCGCACGTCATCCAAAAATTGGTATAAAGAAAAGTGAACGTTTCATATCGTGCGTATCTTTAAGAATACGCAAATAAACGTGCATTCCCAAAAATTGGCCCTCTGGTGGTCAATTTTTGACCGTTCGCAAATATAGAAACGTATGTAGATTGTTCCTAAATCTGCGAACAGCCACAAGTACAAATTTTTGGCCGTTCGCAAAGTTTCGTATGCGTATATTTTCATTCGCTTTTCTGCGAGCGGTATTCTAGTCGCCTTATTAGGTTTGCGTATTCGTTTTTCTTGTGTCAAGTGGGGATGTTAGGTTGTTTTTATTTGTCAATTTGTTTGGTGGCGATTTTATTATTGGATTATTGTGTATCTACTATCTCTGTATCTGTGAGGGTGGTATATAAGGTATGCTACAGCACTTATTAGGCCACAATTATGCCCATTGTGCGCCTCCACAAGAGAAGAGGTCATCATTGGCTCGTCATCCAGCCTAGCGATTCTACGTAGGCGATGACGTCGCCGAAGGCGGTGCCTCTGATCTCTTCTAGTGATGGGTACGATAGGCCTAATCTGACTGTGCGTATTGGCGAAAGAGCAGTGCAGTCACAGAGAATGTGCTCTATCGTCTCGTCTTCTTGATTACAAGGTGCATCTACCATAATATATAATAAAACTTGATGTATATGTGCTGGCAATTCGTAATTTGGAAAACGCAGAGATACGAAATCGACGCAACCATCGACATAACCGCCCTGATCCATTCGTAGAGCTAAACCAAAGGGCCTGTTTCTCAATAGCGAGTCACCTCCGGGTTGGTTTTAACTCCAAGTTAAACGTGTTCAGTTGTAATGTTTACCCTGGAGTTATGCTTAACCCGAGGGTGACTTGCTATTGAGGAACCGGCCCAAAAACAGTTTATTAAAGGGTGTTCATTTGTACTTGTTCTACCTGCTCGAAAAATTAGGAAGATCTGCTAGGAGGTGCTGATCTGCTGCTGAGATCTGCTTGAAGCAGGAAAAGCAGTACAAATTACAAATAAAAACCCTATTAATATGTTCTGATTGTCGAAAGAGCTTGTTAGATATTTGGTTGAATGTTCAGAACCTCATACACGTCTGGCACAACGACCAACAGATTTAGATGTCTTGACTAAAGTAGGAAATCAATGTTATTTAGAAGGTTGTTTTGCAATGTTTGTTATACAGATAGTTTAATGCGGTACTACTCATGGGTCTTGATTATGCGTTGAAATTTTTCGCAAGCGGTAGCTATCAACCGGATCAGCTGTAGCTTGCTTTTCACATACTTCACAAGTTTCTATTGCTTTTCACTGGCATTCGCACCCCTTTTCTTTTAGTTTTTGTCACAGCTTTCTTCCATAATTTACCACTATCGTAAACGTCCACAATTCGTCAAAATTAATTCAAAAAGGCAAAAACACGTCAAAAATTTGTCAAACATTCTAAAATTTCCGACGTTGCTAGATCAACCATACGTATGTTTACGAATTCGCAATATCTACGTTTATCTATTTACGCATAACGGTCAAAAATAGGTTTATAGATACGTATACGTTTATTTTTCTTCGCAAATCTTCGAATACGCAATTTAACGTATATTGTCAAAAATTGACCCCCTTGGAACTCTGTAACGAATAGAGATATTTTCTCTATCTCTATTGACGTCCCCTCTTTATTGATTTCGAAAAGACAGAAGAATACAGCAAGTGCCTTAGCGACAGGGATAATAGTCTAGGAGGCAGTGACGATTTCCGGTACTTATTTTTCCAGTCAAAAAACATGGATATAATTGTAGGTTTAGTAATTCTAAGCAATATGCATATATTTTTAGGGGGGGTTTTCCGATGGGCTGAGGCGCAAAATGCGTTAAAGCTTACCAATGCACGGTCCTTTTTTTTCTCAGTGATAAAAATAGGTCTCCTAATGAGAAATATACTGAAGTTACGTAAAAAAATAGTCCGGCTAATCTGTGAGTAAGGATAATATGTCTGGCAAGTGAAAAATTGAAGATCCGAAAATTTTCAGCCAGACTCACTTTTACGATCTGAGATAAGCCAAATTGCTATTTTCATATACTTTATGTTCTATTGTAGTGAATGTGAAATATATATGTCTGGGAAAATAAGCGTACTTGTATTTTTCATCGATCTTGTGAACCCATCCGAAAATTTTAGCCAGACTCAAAAATTCTTGCTTTGTATCACCAGGAGAACAAACTATTTAATAGACACCAACTGGGAACATAAGTGCTAAAAAATTTCACTGCCTCCTGGACTATAACGATCTCTATCCGTTACAGCGTCCCAGCCCTGGTTGACAACAAAGCGCGCTTTGTTTTTCAAATTCATTATGAACATACAAGGACTAGCACCTCGACTAGCACGCATTTCGTGGGGGTTTCGTTTAATACTGGTTATAAGTGGTTGACAACAAAAGTTAATTATTAACATACAAGGACTAGCATGCATTACGTGGACGGGTTAGTTTGAATATTTTTGGTCAGTTTCGTTACAGTTCGTTTATTACTGGTTATAAGTATACTGGTTACTGTAACAAAGCGCGCGAAGCGCGCTTCTTATTTTAAATTTAATATTAACATACAAGGACTAGTACGTATTATGTGGACGGGTTAGTTTAGGTTAGTTTGCATATTTTTAATTGGTTTCGTTACAGTTCGTTTTTCTGGCTATAAGAGAACTGGTTGACAACAAAGTGCGCGTCCGTACCTGATTTTCCTGCTCCAAAGCCGCACTGCTCTTCTTCTTCTTGCTCTTTATAATCTTCTTTAATGAGATCACGCAGGATTCTGCTGTATATTCTGCTTGGTGTGCTTGCGAATCATATGCCCCGATAGTTATTACAATCCAGCCTATTTACTTTTTTGTGAATGGATGATATAAAAGCCGTTTTCCAGTCTCGTGGATGTCCATTTAGGTATTTATTGGTAATACATGTGAGACCTTTAAAAAGCTTCTCAGTTCCCCATATCAGCATTTCTGAGTATATTCCTTCTGGGCCGCTAGCTTTATAGTCTGCTACGTTTTTTTTTTTGTTAATATGAATAAAAAGTGAAATGTAATTGAAATTAATTGAAATTATGAAATTAAAAGCTTTGGTCTATTGGATGTCTAGGACATTGCAAATTTAGCCCTAGCTCACAAATTAAATACGGAGAGTAGGGGTGGGTTATTTTTTTGGGCGCCACTGACCTTGGACAGAATGGCCAGTATTCTCCAGGCTCTCGGCTGGACCCAAAGACCAAAACATTATGATACAGGCAAAACAAAATAAAATAAAATAAAATAAAATAAAATAAAATAAAATAAAGTAAAATAAAATAAAATAAAATAATGAAATAAAATAAAATAAAATAAAATAAAATAAAATAAAATAAAATAAAATAAAATAAAATAAAATAAAATAAAATAAAATAAAATAAAATAAAATAAAATAAAATAAAATAAAATAAAATAAAATAAAATAAAATAAAATAAAATAAAATAAATAAATAATTAACCAGTGAATATTCAGTTCAATTAAAGTAACGCCACTGGTTGGTAGTCAAGAGTGAGCTTCCAGAGTCAAATGAAACAAATATACGCAAAGATTCCAGAGCTAAATTTATTTAATAAAAAAAAATACAATAATTGCTCGATAATTCGTCAGCAACATTCAGATAAATGAATTAGGTAATTATCGGTTATTCAATAGTCAGTTAATAAATATGAAAAGTCAACAAATCAGTTGAAATTAAAAACTGTAGTTCAATACCAAACTCAAATCAGTTGAACAATATGAATTAAATGCATAAGCAATAAAGTAATACCTCAATTAAATGTAAATTTTCACAATAAGCACTTCAGGTAAATAACGATTAAATCCTGTAATAAATCAATAACCCAACCTAGATATTAGTAACTATTGACTTGAATTCGGATGTAAGAAAAACTAGAGTTAGTTAGGCAGTCCATTAAAAAGAAATTACAAGGGCAATCCGGGTTCAAGTCAACATAAACTAAATCAGTGTCAATAATCCAATATGTTATATAAACTGGTTCGTTAGTATACGCAATAATACTTCCTTTGTGATATCACTCAGGTTTACACCTTCAATTAAATGGTTATGGAATTATGTAACAGTTAATTGCTAGAACTTAGTTGATTATAACCACCTATCAAATTTAAATATTGGGTTTGGATCTAGTTATTGCAGTTCAGATAAGGTCAATGAGGTTATGAAAAGTACAACTAAAGTTAATTATAAATTGAATTTACGTTAATTATTATAAATGGAATTTAAGTCAACTGGCCTATGAGAAAAATTCAATAGATAATATCCTCATGAAAGTTCTGATCCAATTGTAAATAGGGTTTTATCGAATTAACGTTACCATGGCCAGTTATTTTTATTAATTGATTTTCGCCAACTCCAGATTTAGCCAAATGGGTTACGCTTGTAGCCCTATGTGAATGTAGTAAATTTAAATTTTTTGCTATTTAGGCCGGCCTTTTCTGCTGCAGTTTTTGTCCATTTTGAAATTTCATTCCTGCCAGCTGGCATATTTTTATACCATGTGCCACTTTTTCTCCATTCTGGATTAGGTGTTAAGAAAAGTCTGTTGATCTTCACATTATTTCCTCTTTTGGAAATAAACAATTTGTACAACCTGGAAATAAATCATATTTGAATCAATAAGTTTACCTATTGAAGCACTTTTACTTACCTAATTGGGCATATGGCTTCATCGGCGTTGTTTCTGATAAGCCATTTACTGTCCGTTAGAAGGTGGCTACCACCTTGGCGTGTTTTCGAAAAAATTGGATTGTATTCAATCCTGTTTGTAGGTGTGCCATCGTGAAATTTTTCCATTTTAAAAAAATCAGTTGTGCAATTTGGAGCTTCGCCACCTCTAAAAGCCAGTTCAAATGATAAAACGTGGAACAACTTTTTTTGAAGCCCGTCGGGAGTATTTTCATCAAAAAGTTTGAGAATACTCAAATATTCTTCGGACGTAAAAGCTGAGGAACTTGTTTTTCTTTTGCTTGGATCACCCTGCAATTCTCGCCGTACGGCATCCCTGGCGTCTCTTGCTGCTTTGAATGTAATATATGAGAATGGATCGAGGTTGACACCATATTCGCTATACTTCTGTTGAAGTAATTTGGCGGTCACATTCCACATAGTCTTGACTACGCTCTCTTTGTAAAACGAATCATCTTTTCTTCTCATATTACTTGCCCAATCCTTTAAAATATTAGCTAAAGTTTCTGGTGTTGTCTGGGCTTCCAATACGTATTTTTTCTCAGAGCAAAATTCTTCGAATTGTTTCCATATTGAATTTTTCGATTTTTTTGTGTTTTCAGGAGTTAGGTCTTCAATGGATTTGTCAATTTCTTGCATGGAAGCGTTACCAAATCGCGACATTTTTCTTAAATGTTGAGACATGAAATAAACTTGTTTATTATCACAAATGCCAATTGTTAAATCACCATAGAAATTGTTTAAAAAGGTAATAACTAGTAACTAGACCAAAAATAAAAATAGAGAAACACCTTCAATTTCATTTGACAAATTTTATGTGACAGTGACAAATTTTTTTCTTATACAGGACAAGTTGAAAATTCATGAAATTTTCTGATAAAATATAACTCGTGCATTAAAAATGCATCGATAATTTTCGACAAATCTTCACTCATGCATGTTAAACTGAAAAACGCACTCGTGCACTCCGTGCACTCGTGCTTTTTTCAACTTAACGTGCATTCGTGCATATTTCCCAAAAATTATCGCTAATTTTTAATGCACTTGTTATATTACTACTGATAAGTTTTTGATACGTTGTTGATCAATTGACAACCTGACAAATATTATCAACACAAAAATTAGGTAACTAAAGGTACAAATTTAAGTTTATAAAAAAAAGGTAAATGTATGAACGGTAAAAGGTAATAATTATGATCAATTGATAAGTTACGATACCACAAAACAGCTGCAGTCTTCTTGGTTCTCACTCAGAACTTGATGATTTGAGTAGGTCTCAAGGATTGGCTTTGAGAGACCGGTTACTGGTGGAATCCAATTGATGGACTTGAATTTCTACCAAGCAGCAATTCGGTGGGGTAAATGATTGAAAAACCCTGTGCCACAGGGTTTTCTGGCAAGATAATGGTACTCAGGTCTACGGTACCGAAATTGCTTCCACTTCCAGGCACAATTGGTTCAAAATCCGTACAACGACGATTTAAGTTACAGATTCAAAGGCAAAAACGCAACAGATAAGCACTGTAACTTAATACTTGTGAGATGCAGGGTCCAAATCCCCAAAGGGTAGACTTAAAGGCAAAGGTAACTACTTATTTAACCCTGATCTCTTTTCCAATTGAAAGCTGGATGTAAAAAAGAACACCTTTCTTGCAATAAACCTGCAAGTCACCTCGTATAGCAAAATGATGTACTTGACATTGAAATGTATACAATTTTGGCCAGGAATAGAGCGAAAATATGACAATCGATACTGATTCTGGAAATAAAATGTTTTGCCAAAGAGCTGTGGAAGGAGTTAAAACGTGCCAAAAACCATTACCAACTCTAGATATTAACAAATAGGACAAAACTAAATGTAACAGTAGCAGCAATTAGTAACAATAGTGAATAAAAATTAATTTAAATGAAACTGTTATCGATCAAAAGTCGATACCCAAGATATCAATACTAAAGATTTTAGTGCCCTCAGTCAGCCACAGTTAATGGAAAAATTGTCCTTGATATAGAAAATTTGCAAAACAATGGATTAATTTTGATAAGGTAATTTTACATTAATTTAGGCACGTTACAAGTCGCCGCCACCGATATTTGAGATTCCTACAAAAAATAATTTCTTTGTCGGCAATGCCCCGATAAAATAAAATCGCAGCAAAAACTCTACAGATAAGGGTTAAGAATAAATTTTTGTCCACCAGGTATGTTCTGGATTCGATTAAAGTACCTAATTTCTTGCATTAAATCTTTGAAAGATCTTTTGAGAAAATTGAAAAATAATTTTCAACATTATTTACAGCAATTTGACCCGAATAATTTCAAACCAATATAATTTTGTACTCAATTGGCTCCTGATACGTGCTCCCTGACTAAATGCAGGCCGGCTGATAATATAAACATAATTTTTTGTAGGAATCTCGATTATCTGTGGCGAGGAATATACCTGACTTAAGATTCTTAACAGTTTTCTTACTGTTTCTTCAGATATCTCAACTACTTCTCCATGTACTTCAATATGTCTTCGAGAATCTAATATATATTTCGGTCTACTTTCTTGTAATAGACTTTTGTAATGTTCTATCCGTTGCTGTGGTTTAATAATCTGAATGTTAGCTCTGTCCTTTCCTGGGTTTTGGACATTCGATATAAATCTCCATACCTCTGAGCATTTCCTTCCTCCTATGTAGGTGTTAATTTCTTCACATTTCTTATCCCATGACTCGTTCTTGGCTATAGTGATGCACGTTCTTAGTTGTCTTTTTGTGCCTTTATAAACTTTAAGGTCTTGTTCATTTTTTGTTGTTACCCATTCCATATATTTTTGCTTCTTCTCTTGGACTAATAGCTCTATCTCCTCGTTTCGCCAGTATTTCTTATTGGTATTTTCTTCCTTTGTTCCTATTGCTTGTTGGGTGACTTCTATTAGACTACTTATAATGTTCTCATAGAGTTTATTGAAGGTACATTCTTCAGGGTTCAATAGTTTGCTATCGAGACGCCTCTGATATAGAAATACAGTGCTGTCATCTCTAAAACTGTCAAAATTGTAATTTGTTGTATGTATCCGCTTCGTCCGCTAGTATGACATTGGTGTTTTGTTCCTCTGGGTTCTTGTTCGTTTTCCTAAATTGCAACTTTATTCGGGCTCTTACTAAAAAATGATCTGACCCGCAAGTTATTCCTCTTAGGCCCAAATTATGGACTGACTGGTAAACGTCTGGCTGTTACCTAGCAGGTACTTTCTATGTACTACACCTTTTCCAATTGTATTTCAGAAGCTGTCAATTGTATTTCAGAAAGCGTTAAATGTATTTCAGAATAGTCAAATGTATTTGAGAAAGCATTAAATGTATTTCAGAATAGTCAGATGTATTTGAGAAAGCGTTGAATGTATTTCAGAATAGTTAAATGTATTTCAGAAAGCGTAAAATGTATTTCAGAATAGCCAAAAGCATTTGAAAAAGTGAAAATTCGGCGGAAATAATTCAGGAGGGAGGCGACACAAAAAATTACCTACCTATGTCTGTGCAGTTCTTCCTACGTGAGCTCGACGGACCCAACAGGAGCTTAATAGTAGCATTTAACTATTCTTAAATTCATTTAACACTTTCTGAAATACTTTTAACTATTCTGAAATACATTTAACTATTCTGAAATACATTTGACGCTTTCTGCAATATATTTAACTATTCTGAAATACATTTGACGCTTTCTGAAATACATTTAACTATTCTGAAATACATTTGACGCTTTCTGAAATACATTTAACTATTCTAAAATACATTTGACGCTTTCTGAACTACATTTGACTATTCTGAAATACATTTGATACCTTCTGAAATACAATTGGAAAAGGTGTAGAGCATAGAAAGTACCTGCTAGGTTACAACCAGACACTTACCAGTTGGTCCATAATTTGGCCCTAAGGACTCTTACGTAGTTTATCTCTATGTTTGTTTTTGTTTGCTTATCACATAATCAATAATAGTTTTCAGGTTACGGGTATTCTGTATCCATGTGTAGCGGTGAATATCTTTGTTTGAAGAATCTATTGTTTATTCTAAGATTGTGGGTCTCACAGAGATGTATGAGCCTTGGGCCATTATCATTGATTATTTCATTCATTATAAAATAGACCAATCAGACAACGTCATTTTTTGAATAAATTTTGTTTAAATAAGTGATTATTTCACAAGACCTGTTTATCAGCGATTAAATTTTTGTTTACCTTTTTTGACAGAATTTTGATAGAAATATTCTGACATTTTATAATAAAAAATAGAACTTTTTGTTTGTGGCTTCAATCCTAATAATTATTCAGGAAATAATCTAGCCGTATATCACTCGACCTAGAAATTTAAATGGATTAAACTATCCAAATATTTTTCGCACAACTTTGCTTTTTGGCAAATAGTTTCATGCACAATAACTTTTAAATAAAAGCCCTCGACCGCTTCGCGGTCTCGAGCTTTTATTAAGTTATTGTGCATTCAACTATTTTCCAAGCAAAATCATGCTCAAAATATGTTGCATAGTTTAATCGATTAAATTTGAAGGTCTTGTGATATAATATATGATTATTTCTTCTCCAAATGGTCCTACAACTGGGCTATTGCTTGTCCTTCCCGTTCTTCCATTGAAATCCCCTAGCATTATGATTGCTTTATTTCTTCCAATATCTATTAGGACTTCATCCAATTTGTCAAAGAACTCCTGCTTGCTGCTTAATGCCGACTCTTTCGTCCTCTGATGGAGCGTAGGTTGCTATAATGATGATGTTATAGCCATGCAGCTTCAAGTTGACCGTTAGGATATTTTTATCTACAGCTTCCCAGTTGTTAATTTTGTTTTTCCAGTCTTTCCTTATCAATATAGATACCCCTCTAGCTACTCTCATGTCCTTTGACACCCCAGTAAAAAGGTGAATATATTCTCCAACATTTTCGGTGCCACTTCCTTTTTTCTTGGTTTCGGTTAGTGCTACTAAATCGATGTTCAATTTCTGAATTTCTGATGCAATGATATCCGTTTTCAGTCTAATACCCTGCACATTCCACGTAGCGAGATTCATAGTCCATTTTCTTTGCCATGTTCGTCGTCTTGGTGATCCGTCCAATGTTCCGAGGCTTCGCTTAGGTTTTTTGGTAGTTTTTTATTTTTCCGAGTATTAGAGAACCAGTCTAATGCCTCAACCCCTATCCTGAAGAACCGGGCAGTTTTTGTTTCACGGTGGGTATTTTATTTTCCCACTACCCTCTGAATCTGTTGGATTACAGACCCAGCAAGCTTCTTCTAATTCCCATAGGGACGCACCCGATGGAAATAACTGACAAATTCCCACACGGGATTTTTGTATTTAATACATCGATTAATTAGTATGTAACTCTTCGGTATGTAATCAAGAGACTGTTTATCATAATTTTATTTCCACTAGAAACATATTAAATTGTTTAGTGCTGGTGGCAATAAAAAATGATTCGTACTGCACACGCGAGAGGGCGCTGTAATCAGGAACAAAATGTTTGTATTGAGTTGCCTATCTATAATATAGCTTGCCTATCCCTTATCTATGGTCTTCCTCCTTTCCCTTTTATCCCGTGCTATACTTAAGTCTAAAGGCCGAGATAGACGTTCCGTCATGTTCAACAACATATTAAATTTGTACAGACAATAGACCTATCTATTTTTACCTGTATGCGCGCGCAACACGAGGCAATGCATTTTTATTGGCTAACTAGTACAGGGGTGAAGTAATCCTTTTGCACGCTGGGTATCTCCTTGTCCTTGTTCATTGCCCGTGGTCTGACAAGGATAAAATTATGTTTGATATTCAACTTGACGTAGCTTGACAAGTGATTGATTTTCATTTGTTTGTGTTTTTGATTCACAAATACGTTGCATGTCACGCGGTTTCCTCCTTCCTTTTTTATCCTGTACAAATAATAAGAACGGATTGCTATACGTAAGTCTAACATAATTTGGTACGTTTTGCCTCGTCTTGCGCAATAAGCGTTCTGCGTCTTTTCCTATCTAATAAAGTTTTCGTATTATTACCTCTTTGTTTGGTAAAATAGATAGGTCTATTGTTTGGCTTGAATATCTTTCAACTTGATATTTCAGCCTTTTATGTCTTCTAGAGTATCTTTGTGCAGGGTGCGAGCGAATTTTGACTTGAAGGAGAAGATGATAATATAGTGGGGAAGTATGTCAGACCTACCTCTCATGTCAAAACACATCCTCGCGGATTTCATCAATTTATATAGAGAAAAACCATGTCTTTTTTTTACTACTTAGAACGTTCTCTCTTATTCACTTTCCTCTTTTTTACTACGATGAAAATAGCAGCACACTCGGTAGCACACATTCATAGATTGTCAGCCATATTGCTTCCTATTAATTGAACGCTTAATAATTAATCAACAAGACTGAATAGTAAGGGGTCAAATGAGGATTGTCTTGCCGTATAAATTAAGTTGTCGCAAGCAAGTTGATGGATATGACGGAACGTCTATTCTGCTCGTCTTGCGCAAAGAGCATTGCTGCGCCTATTTTTTATCTAATGAAGTTCTCGTATTATTTACCTCTTTGTCTGGTAAAATAGATAGGTCAATTTGCGAAATAGGCGACAGTACAGTTTGCCATATGACAAGCGGGAAAATTTCACTTCCTTCCAATTCAAAATGAAATGATATGTTACCGTAACATAATTCCTAACAAATATAGGTTTGTATCGCAATAAATTCGACCATTATAAATAAATTGCCGTTAAATCACGTTAGAATATTGTAAGTGGGTTGAAAATAAATAATACCAATATGCTGCCCAGAACAAAATTTTAAATTGTTTTTCTACGTTCCTTCTTTACAGTTCATAAGCAAAACAATATACAGGTAAATATTAAATTTTTCCACTGGAGTTGAAGTATTTGTATTTCGAATTTTTACTTTGATAAATCGAAAAATGAAAATATTGAATATAAACTGCAGCAAACGAAAACGAATAGTCCGAAAATATACCTTCTCTGCTATAAATAGAAATCACGAAACTGTCTGTTGCTCGCCCCATTTAGGTTCAGCTTTTATGAAGGTTAAAAACGCCGCCACTTTATTAAATGCGATCTAATCAGATTCGTCCTGAAATCAACAGGCGCGATATATCGATATTTTCATTCGTTGGTTCGCTAGGTTAATATATTCAGTTTGGGGATTTTAAGGGTCTATGAACCTTTATCGAAAAATCGACTAAAAGGTTGGTATACCTATGTAAAAAGAAGTCTTGATATTTTTTATAGCATATAAAAAGGATTGTTTTTTTTTTTCCATGAAGTGGATTTCTTGTACTTAAATCTGTTAGCTATTGTAATTATTCACGTACCAAGAACCATTTACTATCGAAACTGAATGAAATAAAGATGGGTCTGTCTGTATCTGAAAGTCGTCAGGACTTAAGAGCGTAGTGACCTTGGTTATAGTGTATGCCCGAGTGTAATGAAATCTGTTTTTCGCAATAAGTTGACTATTGCTTTTCTTGAATTTCCAAGTAAACAACCTTCTAGGAGAGAATTTCTCCATATATTTGTCACACTGTTTTCCTGACAAAATTGAATCAATCTTCCGACCCTGTCGTTTCTTTGACCTAGACCTCAATCGCCAAAAAAGCCACTCTGCCTGCACTTATTTTTGCGATGAAATATCCCAAGACTATATTTATTTCGTTCAGTTGTGTCAGTTTAAGGGCTCCAGCTCCTTGCAGTCCTTGCGAAATTCTTCAAACACAAAAGCCTACCATTCTACAATGTTGATGTTGGGTGGCCTTTCCAAAAGTTGTAGAAAAATAAGTCAGATATTGACCTATCCAAATGCTTTAGATAAATACATCTTTGAGAGATTGGCACAAACTTTTTGTCTGATTTTGTAGTTCGTTTCTCATCAGAATAATACCAACACCTTGTCGCTGATATCGAAATACGATGCTAGTATAGAATATACGATCTTTCAACTGAGTTACTTCACTGTCAGGCCATCGCACCTCGGTAAATTCGAGATTATTGATTTCTATTTCTTGGATAGAAGGCCTGCCAGGACTAGAAGTTCTTCTTCAAACGTTTCGAACGGTGAAGTATCTCTTGCCAAGCCAAAACAACCAAATCCGGAACTTTAAGCTAGATAAGAACGGAATATACTACTATCCTGATCGAAACATCGCAAATTTTCAAAATAGAGGTAATGCCAAAATAATATCTTCAAATAATTCCACGTTACCTACTACTTTGAAACAAACATTCGAATTCTAATATTACGAGAAAACCAAATTCAAAATTACCAAGGAAGAAGCAATACATAGCATTTATTTGTGAAGTGAGAGAAAGGTTTTAAGTTACGAGCGCCAATATGAGGAATGAGAGCAAGCATATCACTCTTTAGAAGTAGAGAAAACTACCTAGACTGTGAGAAAACTTAGGGCAAGGATTCGATGAAAGTTGAATTGCCAGGCTGGATAATGAGCTGAGGATGACCTTGTCTTGCCGGGGCGTACAAGGGGCCTACTGGTACCGTGGTATCGACTCCTCCCTCTCCTACTTATATGTACAAAGATAGCTTTCAAGAATCTACAGAAGGACGATATAATTAAAATCCTACTAGCAGCCGAAAAAAATGCAACAGTAATTATGAACATCAAAACTCACAACAACAACATAGATAAAACAAACAAGGAAACTACGGTCCTTCAAATAAATGCATAATTTCCTCAATATGGAAAAGGAATTATTTCACGCTACGAAAATAGAAGAACTACACGGAGAGAACCAAGCTCACGTCCCACCACAATAAGCTATTACATCTCTATGGCTATCAAAAATCGTTAAAGCCGACATGCCATTGCGTCCAATCAGCAGGAGTCACTAACGACTAACCTTAGCAAAATTTTTCCTTCCTATTATCAAACCCCTGCCCTGCAAGACACCAGGAAATCATAATAGTTCCAAGACAGAGAAGTTTGTAAAAATTCTGCCGACAACGAACCTTGAGCCAGGAGACCGCTTTATCAACTTTGATGATAAGAGAAGGTATAAACATCTTCAAAATACACACGAGAAGGAGAAACCACGAAATCCGGCCTTCATGACGTATGGTATTATGGTATGGAAGAGGTAATACAACATCCAAGGTTGATCGTTGATAAAGAATAACTCGCGTCACGCAGAAACGAAAATAAGTGGAAATTGCGCTTGTATATGTACATAAACTCATCACTACTGACTTACTGAGGAACGGTGCTGGTTATAGCTTGACCTGACCTGACTTTTAACTGGCCGAAACGCCTCACACTGGTACAGTGCTGATTTTCACTGGTAATGTTTATCGATCTTCTAGCGCATCAACAGGGTCACGTATCTTAGGATGTGAATTCACATCACACAGCACTTCGAAGACTGGACAGTTAAGGCAACTAAAAAAGCTTTATTTGCATCATTTAGGCCAAGGACTCAAAAGTCATCGACCTGTGCTATACCAATACTTTTTTAACGGATTATTTCATAGATAGAAACGCTGCATGAGGCTTTGTAAGATATTTTCATTCATAACTAAATATGACATATAAAATTCATCAGCAATCCTGTTATGGCTGCGTTTCGCCTATCATCGTTTAATCCAGTTCACTAGGCATACTTGATATCATCTAGACAAAAAGTTGACTTTCAGTATTTTAATTTCATATATTTTCATGCATATATCAGAATTTAGAATAATTTTTCCTTCACCGCTCAATAGCCAACCGTAATCTGTGACGTCAATAATATGAGTTTGGAAATTTGAATGGGCATTCATCCATAATGTAAGCAATTACCTGAAGCGGTTCTTGTAATACACGTCTATTATTTTCTAAAGCTGGGTTTTATTTAAATTAGTTTCGATGAGCTCTTTACCTTCAGAAAATATGGATGCTTTCTCGAATGTAGCAAGCCTCGCATCATCGACAATTTTAATTGTTCGAAAACTATATACCTACCTAATCGACACAAAGTCCGCTGACGGATGTCGCAGTTTAGGTACACCATGCATGGCATACTATGGCATCAACAAATGATTAACGTTTAAACATAACGTCATACCTATTTATTCAATAATTTGACTTGTTAGTTTGGCCTTTCTGACCTCTTCTGGGGCTGGATTCTCGTCTAAGGGAGTAGAGCTCCCCGATAGAACGAATGTTTTATCCTGGTCAACGTAATCGAAAAGTAAACGAGAATAATAAAGACGAAACATTTGATCTCTCGGGGAGCTCTACTCTCTGGTCGGAGAATTGGCCCACTGGTAGGTTGTAAAATAATCATAGTCACCATAAGATTTTCCCCTCTATTTTTTTATATGCTTTATTTTTCAACTTGTGAGCGGCCTCGACAACTTGATACAATGTTTCCGATATCGTTATCATTCTTTCTCCACTAGCAATAGCTTTAACCCGGGAGTACACGCGTGCCGGTCAAAAGGACCGACTATTGATAAAATCAGTAATTACGCCACTGGTACAAGGGTGACAGTTTTGTCCATCCAGGAATGCCTGATGCAGGTTTTCCACTACCCATTGGCCCAAAGATATTTTGGTTTTTAGTTGAAGAAGGGCTCGTTGTTTTCATAGTCGGTGCTTTTGACTAGGCGCGTGAATCTGAATATGAAAAATATTTGTGTTCAAAATTGGCATTTTCTGATATTGGGTAATATATATGGTAACTGTACTGCATAATATAATTCCCTTTCTAATATTTATGAATTCTAGGAATTATAGTGCTTGTACACTTTGTTCGCGGAGACGGTCCCAAACGTATCCTGAACGCTAAGGCATGACTTACGCAGGTAATATTTGAAAGTTTCATGTCTCTATTGATTAGTAAACTTGCGTAGGTCATGCCTTAGCGTTCAGAATACGTTTGGGATCGTTTACGCGAAAAAAACTAATAGTTAATATAAACTTTTGGACAGTCGGTCGATTTGACCGAACGCGTGTAACGACGTAAGTTTTTTGGCGCGTGTAATGCCGGGTTAAGCTTACGTCTCTATCTTAACAATTGCACCCAGAATGTTATTCCTGTAAAACTCTTTTTCTCGAATTTTATGGGAGAATTATTCTCAAACCTAGAAAAATACATATATTGTAATATTGTCACTTGTTTTTTTTTTTTACTTTGTTGCTCTTTAACCTCGTTAATAGTTTTCGAACGTAGTAATTTTTCACATAGCTGAGGGTTGACAGGTTGATAGGATGTCCTTCAAAAATGTCAAGTGATATCTATTTATTCTGGGAAACAAGATTGAAGAGCCCCTTTTGCTGTTACCCCAAAAAGGTCAAGAGTGGCTGGAAGCAGCCATCTTCCACGACTGTAATTACCGTTCTCGTGGAGAAAAGTACCTTATCGGCCTTCAGGCATTATCTTAACAAAATAAAATTGCTTAAGGCACTAATCCATTAATTACCGAACAATTTAAATAAAAAGTCTCGTGATTACCGTTTTATTTGAGTTTGAATTTCGACCCCACTCGTGGGTCTTTCGGAGAACAGTTTCTCTCAACAAGTCCATTCCAAAAAGGCCGCAGTTTCAATAGTTAAACCATTTGCGTGGAGTGTGGCATAGAGCTTTCGCAGGGATTCCTACCCTACAAGAATGAAGACCCTCACAAGTCGATACGTGTGCCCCACATTTGACTACAATTCTAGTCCCTTATCTGCCTGGATTCTGGGCTGAAATCCGCAAGTTCCATGTGCAATTCCCTTCATCAAGTGACCGAGGATAGATGACTTCCGTGTTCTACCTTATGTTGGAATGGAGGCTTGTATTAAGTTTCATTAATGACTTTCAATGCCTTTTCTTTTATAAAATCAGTTTTATAGTCAATTAACAAAATTAAGATATTTTTCCATATGATTTTCACTCAGATTCAAAATCTCATATTCTTGACACGATGGTGGAAAATTAGCTTTTGATTTATCGAATTTATTATGGATTTGTCTTTGCATAACTTCTAATATTGCCTTATAATTTATCATTTTTATCAATATTAATCGATAAGTAATCTGAACAAAGGTCAAGGTTCGACAACATGAAAATTTAAAATTGTTGAGTAATAGCCTAACATCGAAAATTGATCAATTTTTAACCCGAGCAGGAGCTCCTATAACTTATATATCATACCCGTATTACATCTGTGTATTTTTCCCGTGTATTTATTCATGTAGTTCAGGGTGCCAACATTATTTTGTTTTTCATGATGCTGATTTATGTTGCGTTTGAAGTTTTTCGGTTGTCACCTTGAACTACATGCATAAATACACAGAAAAATACACATATGTAATACGGGCATTAGAAAATTCCCCTTATGTCTCCAGACCATTTAACTGTCATATAAACCAAATTTATTTTTTTTAATTAATTTTTTTTGCTGAAGCTAACCATATTTATCAATAGAATTTTTCAATCATTCAATTTTTTTAATTATTTTTCTGGAAAACTAACAGCTGTATGCAACATCCTCTTTTAACTTAAAAGCACTTTTTAAAACTGGTCACTTTTAAAAATGTGTTCTGAACCACACAAATTTTTAAAGGTACCAGTTTTAAAAAGCGCTTTTAAGTTAAAAGAGGATGTTGCATACAGCTGTAAATCTTTTATATTTACATTTCCTGATATTGATATGGCCAGCGGCTGTTAATGAATTTATAAGGCAAGTATATTGACGTGCATTGTTATCATTATTATTATTTATTTTTTTTGAGCTTGACGAATCTGATTAAAAGTTAACCTCTTTTATTTGATTTGATCTAAGGTGTTTTACAATTATCGATTTTATTTTTTGAAATAATTCAATACTGAATTTTTGACTGTGAAAATATATACTATTTTAATTTGAAATTTTACCTAATTGTTTTATTGGTTTACCTATGTCAAGATTTGAGTTGTGTGCATTATTTATTTCGTTTCCAGAATTACCAATCACCGTTTGCTGATTATTTTCTAGGTGCGTTTCTGAACTTTCACCCTTCCATATTATAAGCAATTTTATTATTAGTTTTTTTTTTTTTTTATAATTTATCGACCAAAGTCCGATATTTTCAAATGAAATACCCTATATATTAATAGATCATTGGATAGCTTCGTTTTTGCTGATTTTAATTATATAAAGTTCGATAGGTTTATCTCTAACAGTTTTCGAGAAAAAAAAATTATATCTGTTTTTGTCATAAGAAACAATGCGTTAGAAAGAGACCTTCCTCATTTTCCTTACACATATAAAATCCTTTTCTAACACAAAAACAGATATAATTTTTTTTCTCGAAAACTGTTAGAGATAAACCTATCGAACTTTATATCATTGAAATCAGCAAAAACAAAGCTATCCAATGAGCTTTTAATATATGAGCAAACCGAGCATATTATGGGCCTCTTGTTAATTCATTAACAAAAGGGGTTACAATATCTTCAATTGTATACTATGCCAACTCAAGGAACATTAATTTTTCCATGAATAACTCTTAGAAAAATAAGATAAAACAGGTATTTATCCTACAAGCCAGACTATCATGGAGTTTCCAAAGGATACAAGCAGAACCAAACACTGAACCACAGTTAAAGTTCATAAAATGTCCAAACCTTCTCACAGCCTTAGGCATGATGAATAAAATCGGCACCTTAGATTGTGAAATTGGAAAATAATAGGAGCATCTAAAGAAAAACCCAATAACAAGATTGGAACTAAATATAGTATAAAAAATTGAAAGTAATTAGCTAGGAAAGTAAGCGCGGGAGGGGTCTCGTTTTGTGAAAAAGTTCATAGAATTTTTCACATCCATAATAGATAATTTCATAAAATCGGCCGTTTATTAAATTACCCATAATATTTGAAGCAATTTGTCTGGAAAATGTTAGTTATGTAGGTGCGGGTTGGTGAAGTTGGTTGTCAGAATTTCTTTAATTAGGTGGCCCCAAGAAAAAAAACCTAAAACTTTTTCAGAGACAGTACAAATAAATCAATGTTACGATAAAAAGTTTCCAATTCTTGGCAAAAGGTTAATTCATTTTGTTACTGTCAATTAACGAGAAAGTTTCCTTTATAAAGAGATTTTACCTACGCAAAAATAGTAAACGGTTATTGATTGGCCGTCTAATTGAGGAGAATATTAAATCAAATTCAGTAATACATAATATAACAAGAAAGAATAAATAAAATTAGTTTAGAAAAAGTTTTAAAATTAATGAGCCCTAGATAATTTTGATTTATATTTCCATTTCCTAAATGAAAGAATAGGCAGATAATAAATAACCAATTTAATAAAGAAATCGTTTTTTTACTACATGAATAAACTCGATGCAAAAGTGAAAAATCAGATTTAAAGGCTCGAATAGAGTCAGGATTTACAATTTAATTTGCTCGGCGTGCAGACGGTTTATTGCATTCTAGCTGCTTTTCTTCATTACTTTCTCCAGAAAAATAGTAATAAAAGAGCAGCTTATTCAATTAGCAAAATCTGAATTATTACATTATTAATAATTTTCATTTCCGTAATGTTACGATTTCGTCTAGCAATTTAACTATCGCGCAATCTACTAAATTAGGAATCCCATCGGGCAGATAGATAAAAGCATGTTTTTGCCGTAAAAATATTATTTGTTTGAATAGAAATTAGTCTAGTACGGCATGACGAATAACAGTATTATACGGAAGAAAAATACTTTTACGACGCTGTAAAGATGCTGATGAGAGAGATTGTGAAACGATTCAAGTGTAAGATATATCTGCTTTAAACAAGACAAGCTTTGAAATTCGTTCGGATTCACTGAGCGTTAACTCAAGCAACATGCAATAATATTACGTGTTACACTATTGATGGACTTCAGTCCGATTACTTGCTGAGTTCAGAAGACCCTGTGACTATCATGGACTTCAATCCCAATTAGGAACTAGCTGACGTTACACACATAACCTCAGTTTCGATGGGGACACAGAATAGTTATTTGTTTTACTAGGCAGCAAAGTACAAGATTTAATGCCGCGGCTGGTGGTTCATAGCCGAGGCATCGCCGAGGCTAGGAAACCAGCCGAGGCATTAAATCTACTTTTCTGCCATATAAAACATATAATTTTTTCTCCGAATGTTCAAATTCACACATGGTCATCTTTTTTATATTTATTTCATTCATTATTATTATCCAAATAATTAAATTATTTTGACAATTGTCATTGTCACCATCAATTTCAAATACAAAATTGAGTGAAACTATTACCTGGAATATTGTGACACTGTCACTTTTAATGCCTAGGCAGTAAAAGTCCACTTTTACTGCCTAGGCAGTAAAAATACAACTTTTGATCCTGTCAAGTGTCATTAAAAGGCTGCTTTTACTGTCATTCGGAGAAAAAAAGCGTTTAAGGACTATTTACACACATCATAGGTGCTAGCTATTACATCACAAATCACATAGCGTCACATTTGATAGGGGGACAAACATATCATTAGGACAAACAAAGGATATTTACATTTATTTGCGTAATGTGTAAATAGTCCTTAAACGCTTTTTTTGTCCCTCCATCGAAAGTGAGTGTATGTGTGTAACGTCAACTAGTGCCTAATTAACAAAAAAATATTCTAACAATATTAACATCTTATGAATACTTACTCAGGAATATGCCTTCACCTAAACAATTATGTATGTCATATTTGTGAAAAGATTGTGTAAATTATAACACTTTGCATATGGTTTTCTACATACATGCAATGTAGGAAATTCTACAGTGTCCACCATAATATTCGCCACATATTGGAAAACTTTTTATTTGTAGGATATTAGAATTTTTTTATGTGCGATCGATCCTGCATGTCCGATGACTTGAAAGTACATTTTGACATCATTCGGAATCTCACAAATTGAGCTACAGAAAAGTTTCATGTGTTAATCTAATGTTTTTATTCAATTCCCTGGCAAAATAATTTAAGTTTGTTTCATTCATTCATCATTCGAATTTTGTAATTTTTATTTGAATGAAAACTAAAAAAATACAAAAAATTTTAACAGTTTCATTTAATTTAGGCCTACGGGAGGTGCAACTTTTGACCCGTGGGTGGAAAGTAATCGTCAAAAAAGTCACACTTTCAAACATTTTAAGTAAGAAAAGTCAGCATCACATGTATGGTTTTGTAAATAAAGAGTTTTTCCATAATGTATAACTTTGCCCCTCTAGGAAAGCCTTTTAATTTTTTCTGGTATTATAAAAGCGAATTTTGGACAGGAAAAGAGGCCGCATTGAATTGTAATAAATTTGATCGAATCTTGTTAAACTTTGAAAGGAACGTCCATATTATCTAAAAGCTCATGTGTCTAGTACATTTCCAAACTCGTTAACGATACTTCAAACAAATCTTACTAGTTATTTTGGGCTTTCCTGGTAACATATAACTTGTAACCCCTTTTGTTGATAAATTAACGAGAGGCCCATAATATGCTCAGTTTGCTCAGCGAATAATTATTAAAGGTGGGTTGATAGTTTAATAAGTACAGAATGGCAAGGGCGCCACTGAATTTAGAAAAAAAAATATATTAAATGACATCAAATATTGGGATGTGAAAATTCAGAAACACACCTAAAAAAAAATCAGCAAACGGTAATTGTTATTTCTGAAAAGGAAATAAATACGGCATATAACTCAACCAAATCTTGACACAGGTAAACCAATAAAACAATTAGGTAAGTTTCAAATTAAATTAGTGTATATTTCACAGTGAGGTTAACCCTCGGGCGGGCGCGCATTTGAAAATCACATTAGCAGGCGCGCTGCGGAACTGCCTGCCGCCAGTAGAAAAATGTACGAAATAATTCAAAATATCAAAATTTATCTTTAAATACAGTAAAAAAATTGGATAAATTGTAATTCTAGGCAACTAAATGAAATCCTTAATACTAATTTCGCAAAAACACAAAAATAATATTCAGAATATTTGTATTATTCCCTTTTAATTTTACTTACATGACCAGGCGCGCTGGCGGCACGGAATGCCGAAAACTCAACACCTGCAAGTTCAAGAACTCACTGACGTCTGAACAAGCGCGCTAAGGTCGTAAATTATGCGTAGTAGGTTTGCTAATATAGTCATTTGAGCATACCTAGACGGACAATATGATAAAATCCAAAATAATTGCGAAATCCTTGAATTAGTAAAAAGGCGGTATAAAAGACCAATAGCACGCCTGCCCGAGGGTTAAAAATCAAGAATTAAATAATTTTAAAAGATAAAACCAATAGTTGGTAAAATACTTTAAATCAAAACGATAAAAGGAGATTAACTTCCAATCAGATTCATCAAGCTCAAAAAGAAATAATATTACGAGGTACCTCAATATAGTTGCCATATAAGTTCATTAACAGTCGCTAGCCATATCATTATCATGAAATTAAATACTTCAAAGTGAATGATAGAAAATTATAATATATGGATAAATATGGTCAGCTGCTGCCAAAATCAAATTAAAACTGTATGAAATCAAAGGGTAAACGTTGAAGGTATAAAGGAGATATAACCGAAATCCTCAAGTATATAAGTTATTATAGATCCCAAGTGAAAAATTGATCCATTTTTGACGATGTAGGTACTTACTCAATAATTCCAAATTCAAAACATTTTGTCCAACCTCGACCTCAGTTCAGATTATTGATTATGATTAATAAAATATGTATTTTTCATTCATGGCGGTACCAAAAGTTAAGCAAAGACAAATCTATAATAAATTCGATAAATTGAAAATCAGAAATAATTATTTAAAGTTCACGTCGGTATCAAGAAAGTGAAATAGAAATTTTAAATATTTAAAGTTAATGTCAGTAAAAACAATCAATTATGGTAATTGATCACAAAGCAGATTTTATTAAAAGTTATAAATGAAAGTCTATACAAGCCTCATTCCGACAAAAAGGCAGAGTACGGCAGCCATCTATTTTTTGTCACCCGACGAGGGAAGCTGTAAATAGAAGTAGCAGACTCCAGCCTGGAATCATGGTAGATAGAGGCTAGAAGTTCAGTTTTCTTCGTCAAATGTGGAGGTACTGGTATCGATACGTGAGGGACCCGACTCCTCTAGGAAATCACTTCAAAAACCCTATGCCCACGCTGCACGAAAATGGTGATCTTTAGGGCTTATTGAAAATGGATTTCTTGAGAGAAACGGCTCCTCGGAAAAACAGCTTCTCGGAAAAACAGCTCCTCGGAAAAACGGCTTTCCGGTAAACCCTAAGTAATAGAGGCATTCCATGAATAAATATTACTTAAAAAAATTAAAACGTACTTACCACGAGGGGGTTCGAAATTC
Source organism: Ceutorhynchus assimilis (assembly GCA_917834065.1). Taxonomy (NCBI): domain Eukaryota; kingdom Metazoa; phylum Arthropoda; class Insecta; order Coleoptera; family Curculionidae; genus Ceutorhynchus; species Ceutorhynchus assimilis. Next base: position 30,229,362 of record OU892281.1, on the reverse strand, counting down.
AAACTCAAATAAAACGGTAATCACATTACTTTCGATAATAAATTTTCCGATAATTAATGGATTATTGCCTTACGCAACTTTATTTTGTTAAAATAGTGCCTGATGGCCGATAAGGTACTTTTTCCACGAAAACGGTAATCGATATTATATTTCACCCCAGGCCAGAGTCGACCTTTCAGCTCGAACGGCAAAATTTAACAGGGACCAAGAAAAGGACAAACTGAACAAGCAGAGCCTCTCCACAAAAATAGCCAACGGAAAGCGTTGGTACCAAACTGGTACTTCAAATTTAAACGAAAATTGTGCTCTCTAGTTTAATAATTGCTATTATTATTTTCGACAGAAATCTTTTTTTAAGTTGTTCGAATTTCGAATTTTTGCTCTTACCTTCTTCAAATTTTAAATAGGCATGCACCCATACAAACTAAGAAAATAACTGAAAAACCGTACTTACCATGGATAACTTATAATATAAAACAGATGAATAAGCTCAGAGATAAAGCTCATAGAAAATTCCTAAAAACCAAATCAGATGGATCCTTACAGTATTATAGGCAACTGAGAAATTTTACAAAGCATGCCATAATAAAAGAGAAGATTGCTTTTTTTAACACATTTGCGCAAAGCAAAGGAAGAGACTTTTGGGATACCGCAAAAAAACTTAAGCTTGCATATAATAAAAATCAATCCGATATCCCAGACAATATTAACAATCCCTCTGATATACATAATTTCTTCCTGGAAACAGATAACCAACCTGACACAATCTCCAGAGACCTTATAGAATTTTATAAAACTAACAAGCTCAGAAACAACATCAATGAACTTAATTTTCAATTGATTGATAAAGAAAGCTTAAATAAAATAATTTCAAAGATATCCTCTAACGCTGTAGGTGAAGATGGGCTAACAATTAAAGATATGAAACTGTGTATGCCTTTCTGCGCGGATGCGTTAATCAATATAATAAACTCATGCATTCTCGATTCATTTTACTCATCAGCCTGGAAAAAAGCGATTGTCAGGCCACTGGGCAAAATAGCTGAACCAAAGGAATTAAAAGATCTAAGACCAATAAGTATACTTCCTGTTTTATCTAAAATTTTTGAAAAGCACATATATCATCAAATTGAGTCATTTGTCCACCAGAACGAAATAATACCAGATTGTCAATCAGGATTTAGAAAAAATTTTAGCACAACTACGACGTTGGTGAGCATTTTAAATGATGTTAGAGAGGATCAAGAGCGGGGAAATGGTACTTGCATTACGCTCTTGGATTTTAGTAAGGCTTTTGATACCATTAGTCACGAAATGTTGTTGGCTAAATTACGCTATTTTGGTTTTTCTTATAAAGCCGTCGATCTCATGCAAAATCTTATTGAATTAAGACAGAGTTGTGTCCTGACATCGACGGAATTTGGTACTGAGAGATCAACCTTTAAAACATTGAAGAGGGGTGTTCCTCAGGGATCAGTTCTCTCGCCCTTACTATTTGCCCTATATGTTGCTGATATGAACAGCTGTGTTAAATTTTGTAGATTCAAACAGTTTTCTGACGACTCCCAACTTCAAATACCTATAAATATCCAAAACGTTGTAGAAACCCAAGAAAACTGAAATTCTGACCTTAAGAGAATTTTTTCATATGCAAAAAACCATAATTTAAAACTAAATGCGTCAAAGTCGCAAACTCTCATACTAAACAAAAATAAAATAGCTAGAGAACAAATTGAACAAACCATACAAATTACAGTAGACGACGACACAATTCCAGTAGTACAAAAAGCAAAAAATTTAGGCGTTATTTTTGATAATGACTTATCTTTTCAGTATCATGTAAAAAACAAATTAACTACAGCTTATATCCGACTGAAAAACATATATAAACTAAAAAATAATCTACCACCAAAACAAAAATATTACCTATGTGATGCTCTTGTCCTCTCTTTGTTTGACTATGGTGATGTTGTCTATGGGGACTCAATATCCTGGCTAATGAAAAAATCAATACAAAAAATACAAAACAGCTGCATGAGATTGTCATACAAAATTCCATACAGACACCACATAACTCCTTACCTTAACCAACATAAAGTCCTTAATATGGCTCATCGAAGAAAACAGCATATATATACATTTGCGTATAGAATAATAAAAACTGGCAAACCTCCTTATCTCAGAGAAAAGTTTGCATCTTTGGCTAGGACTCATAGAACCAGAAACTGTCAAAATTTTATTATTCCGCGACACAGAACCGCATCTTTTCAACGGTCATTTTCATATATGGCTGTTAAAATGTGGAATGGGTTACAAACAGAAATTAAAAGAATGCCACTTTTATCTTTCAAAAAAACTGTCAAGAATATGCTTTTACAAGATCAACTACCATTATAGCTTTGAATTTTGTTTTTTTTTTCTATCCGGTTTTTTTTAATTTTTTTTTTTTTTTAATTTTTTTTAAATTTTTTATCCCGGTGTCGAGTGTTTGTTGGCCTGCTCGTTACCCCGGTTGCCCCTGCAAGTCCAATATCACAATACATATTATCTTAATGACAATCTTATGTTATCATATTTTCCTCAAGGTACGGTTCGGTTTTAGGTATATTTTTTTTTGTACCCACTATAAGTGAAGTAAGCTGTACGTTCAGTTCCATTTATTTTTAGTTAAGTTTTCCTAGTTTATTTAATAATATGTATTTAGGGTCTTTTCGCAAAGGTCCACCTATACAGGGTGGTCTTTTTGTTATCGGTTTCATAATCGTGAAAGGATCCTTTTTTGTCAACATCTAAGATTATATTTACTTTATTGTAATTTTCACATATGGCAAAATAAAAGAATTGATTTTGATTTTTGAATAATGGCAGTCATCAGACTGTCAAAATTCAAGGCGGCAATTTAATTAGGCAATCTCAATCACGTGATTTTCTAATGGCCCTTCGGGTCAAATATTGCGGTGACAAGCCGGTGACGTTTGACGTTCATAAGGAGAGCATTTATGTTCTGGCCCTTGCTGCTTTCGAAGTGAATTTTATGTGTTTCTACGTATTTTTCATTGGTTTGGTCATTGTTTTTTTCATAGTGAATTGTGAATTTTATAGTCTTTAGTATTTCTACGTATTTGTTAGTGTTCTGGCCCTTGTTGTTTTCAAAGTGAATTTTATAGCGTTTCTACTGTTTCTACGTATTTTTTAATTTATTAATAAATTCTGAGATGAAGAGTGAATATCTTAAGGTATTATTATTAAGGGAAAATCGAGCTTTTAGTTGCAGCAATCCATAAAGCCCTGCGTTGTTTTGATAATTCATATTTGTAGATCAAAAGCCAATGATTTAAAATAGCAGGAACTTAATAAAATTTCACATTATCCCTGTTACCTCGACAGCCACACCCAATTACGATGCAAATTGCTGGCATTTTAATTAACACAATACCTAAACACACAAAAAAACACAAAATCCGATAATTCAAATCTGGACGTTTGTCCAGAATGTGACAGAATCAATGACATACAGAATAAACAACACACTGCTTGACCCAATGCTTGACCCATAGAGAAATATAATAGAAGTAAACTACGAGAGACGTTTGTTTAATGTAACAATCTGGAAGTGTGTTTGTGCACATACCCGTAGCGTATTTCGCATGGTGTGGCAGATTATTGAACTAATTACTTCGATCGTTTCTGACAACTCGGTTTAATTTGTCTTTGTCAGCAACTTGCCGAAAATGTTCTATCTTTTTTTAACACATACAAAATACAAAATTTGACAAATGATTGAATCCAAAGACGATCAATCAAAAACTGAATGCTGACAATTATAACGTAAAATTTCTTCTATTTTATATTAGAGAAATGAGAAAATATTCTGTGGATCATAATTATTAATTAACTAGACAAAACCGACACCAATAATAGTGTGTTTTCGAATTTGCGATGATGCGAGATGCAGTAAAAAGGTAAACACAAAGCTTATAATACAAACATTTTTAGTTACTGTATATTTATAAAATTGGAATAAAAAAATAAGTTTGTTTGAAGATATCTCAATTTTTGTATTGTTCAATTACCTCCTAGACCCCCTTAAGGAATCTCATTGCATCTAATTTGGATTTTTTAAAAATAGAGAGTTATTGGACGTGCAATAAGGACAAGCAGTATTTAAATTAGCCTTATTTTGACATCTACGCATGCGCATTTGGGTCCGAAAATAAGGATTCCCTTAATAAGGTTACTGCTTGTCTTTATTTGTGTATGATTAGTGCAACGCCGTAAACTTCCCTTATTTCAAATTTCTGACATTTTGGACGACTTTGACATTTCGCTTTTCCACGATGATGTAATTTTACTTAGAAAATTTATTTTTTACAATAGTTTTCCATTTTACTGTGGGTAACATCAAAAAATGGGTATCAGCAGAAAATCACAAACAAAAATAAATACTTTTTGAGGCTGAATTTTATAAACATAGCTATCAGCTGTCAAAATTATGAATACAAAATAAGGTAATACTCTACAGTCTTCCAATAACTGTTTTTTTCTTGGAAAAATAGTGCTGATGCACTAATGAAATAACGTAAATCCCTAATACTGCGAAGCAGTATTTAATAGTTCCAATAACTCTCTAATAAGTTCTGTTATCGTTCTAAACAGTTGCTCGGTAAATTTTAGCAAGTTTTTTCAACAAATGTATTGCTTTGCAATTAACTGTTTTGAGCGTTTACAGTACTTTATTTTTAATAAATCTTAAATAAAATCAAAGTTAATAATTTAATTATTCAAAAAAGCCGCCTTTTCACTGTCGGTAAAGAAGAAACCTGCATTCAAACAATGTTCACTCTTTAATTGCTGTCCGTAGCCACCAGAGGCGCTAACGTCGACATTGCGCCAGTTAAGTACAGGGGAATGACTTCTCTCGTAGTTTACTACTATTATATTTCTCTATGGCTTGACCCTAACTTCCATATTGAATTTCGTTTTTGACAGGTCAGTAGATTACGTGCGTTTTTATTCTCATCGAGTTTTCCTGATGAATTCAATCACCGATGAGCGCCGATGAGCAGTATGTCATCAAAATTCATCGCAATGTTGTTGATGAAATGAATCAACTAAAAAACACTTCGATGGATTTTGACACTTGAATTGATACTCTTGACATTGAAAATTTGTGTTGTTAGTTTGGTTTGTGAATGTTATTTTTTTATCTGTTCCAAACCCCGTAATCCTACCATGATTGGAAGCTTAGCATTATTTAAAAAAATCGTGAGTTTCTCATCATCATCATCAAGCGATGATGATGAGAGTTCTTTAGATGAAATAATCTTAGTTGAATTGCAGAAAACGAAAAAACAAAAAAAATACAAAATTATATATCTTCGGTAGTTCCTTTATATAGTGATTTGGATTTCAAGTCTCATTTCAGACTTACTAGGACTGTAGTGGAGGTAAGATATCAAAAATGAAATAATCTCTGAGCCAGTGAGCTGAGTTTTAAGAACTCACAAATTATTGATTTGATATTTCAGATATATTTCTGGCTTCTTACAAACAAAGTTAATTTGGTGCTCTTATGCTCAGAGCTTTTAAATTTGGTATTTCTTAATTTAAAACTGCTTTAGTTATCAATGTTATATTTTTCTCTTTTCGACTGTATTAGAAGACCTTCAGCTTACCCCAATTAAAATATGTATGACAAAAACAACTGTTAAACCCCAGCATGGTTTCCTATTGACTCTTTGGATTCTTGCAAACCAAGAATCCTTAAGGGGGGTGTCAGACCGATTTGATTTAAGCAGGGGTCATGCTCATACAATTTTCATCAAAACTGTGAAGGCCATGTATGATGCCCGCAAGCGATACATAAAATGGCCTCAAAATGTAGCATCTCTAAGAGATACAGTCAGGCAATTTAAGTGAATTGAGGGATAATTCACTGTCTAATATAGTAGGATGTGTGGATGGGACCCACATACTCACATACTGATAAATGGACCAAGGGGCGATGATTCATTTTACAATCGTAAAGGGACACACTCAATGCTAGTACAAGTAGGTACCTAAATTAAAAAAAAATATATATTATATATATTTATTTTTTTTCCTAATTTCAGGGAATATGCGATTCTAGAATGGTTTTTACAGATGTTTACTGTGGATGGCCAGGATCTACCCATGATGCAAGGATGTGGAAGGAATCTCCAATTTATAAAAAATTAAAACAACATAATTTAATTGGAGAGGAATTTCACATTTTAGGGGATTCAGCTTATCCCATTGACACTTTTTTAATGGCACCCTATAAGGATAATGGCCACTTAACTAGACGCCAAAAAAGATTTAACCAGATATTGAGTAGCACACGAGTTATTATTGAACAGGCTTTCGGGAGATTGAAAGGCATTTGGAGACGGTTGAAATTCCTAAACATTCAAAATCTTTCCTATTTCAAATACATCATTATAGCTGCTTGTATGCTACACAATGTCTGTATCAATGAAAACATTGAGGTAGAAAATATAGAACTAGACGTTGGTGAAGAAGATCTGGAAAATATTTTTCCTGCAGAACATGATGCTGCCAATGCTGCAGGAAAACGCAAAAGAGATCAGCTTTCTGCAGAATTAGATATTTTATAAAATTGAACAAAGGAAGAAAACTCTCCACACTTTCAGCTTTGTTGCAATCTAGCGGACTTTTTTTTTGGATTGAGCTTAGGGTTGAGAGTTTTTAAAATCCCATTTTTATCAATAAAAAACTTTACCTTGAACATTTTATTCTCCCTAGTTTCCATATCTTAAACCTGGGCCCGATTCTCGTCTCAGGGAGAGGAGAGCTCCCCGAGAGAACAAATTTTTCGTCTTTATCATTCTCGTTCACTTTTCGTTACATTGACAAGGACAAAAAATTCGTTCTCACGGAGAGCTCTACTCCCTGGAGGCCGATTCTCGGGACAGGGAGTAGAGCTCCCCGAGAGAACGAATGTTTTGTCCTTGTCAACGTAATTGAAAAGTAAATGAAAATTACAAGAACGAAAAAATGTGTTCTCTCGAGGAGCTATACTCCCCCCTGAGTCCTTATCTTGAAACAGGGGAGGAGCGTTCCCAGGAGAATGTTTGTTGCCTCTTTCTCATTGATATGCAATTGATAATATAGGTAACAAAGACGAAACACTCGTTCTCCTGGGAACGCTGCTCCCTTGTTTCAAGAATAAGGACCCTGGCCAGGAATCGACCCCCTGGGACGAGAATCGGGCCTCTGATTGTAAAATTATATGGGATAATATAAATCTTGTTTATACAAGGTTATTGGTAATTTGTAATTTGATACATTCTTTGGGATATGTGATAGGAGATGAGATAAGGAGTAAATTTAACCATAACATGCCTCATGCAAAACTCAATAATTTTTGAGATATTTCAATGTTCCTGTTTTTTTTTTTTAAATATTCCTATAATTGCCCTAGAAATTAATTAGTAAAAAATCTACTGTACATTTTTTCAACTTTTCTACTATATCACTCACCCATGGTCTTATGCTGGAAACATTTCTGTTATGTTGCTTGACGAGTTTTACAAAAACAACCGATAAAAAATTCTGATACTGATTTAAAAAAATTATTTTTCAAGTAATTTTACTAAAATTTTCCTATGACGAAAATGTTTCCGGATATTTTTTTATTTTTTATTAGAAACATAGGATCATGGTGTTGGGTAAGTAATCAAAAAAAAAGTTACCAAATGGGAGGGAAATATATTAATCTTCCCATGAATGAGAATAAGTTTGGAAGTTTTTGTACAGATCTTGAGCTAGCGGTTTACCCCTTGTTAATTTTCAAGTCTACGTTTTCAAGAAAAACAGAAACATTGCTGTATATGAAAAATTGTTTCATTTAGGTATATTATTCTGAAAAAATTGAAGCATAAGTTTAAAAAAAAGGCAAAAGCGACTTTATTTTTTTATTAATCAGTCAAACTACTCAAACTACCACTAATAAATAAGAAACATGATCATTATGATCACATGATTGATTAAATATAAATTCTGAAGTCTTCAGGAACTTGAGTAAATTTAAAAAAAAAAACTACTAGTTAATAACTCCCTATAGGCATAATTTCAAAAAATAAAAGTAGGTGTACTCAATATATTGTATATAAAGGTTGTCCACTTAGTGCGATATCGGACGATATCTCCTTACAGGGTGATGCAAGAAAGAAAAAATTAAATTACATTTTTTTAAAATTTTTATAAACTATCATTTGACACCAACTTTAAATTTAATCGGAGATCAAATTTATCTAACTGGAATTTTTAATCATCGATTAAATTCAAAGTTGTTGTCAAATGAGAGTTTATAAAAATCTAAGATAGAAATGTAAAATCGGGTTTCTTCATAAATTACCTGTTTGGGTTTTACAGCCTGTCAAAAGTTGCAAAAAATCAATTTTCAACTGTCAGTATTTCCCAAACAGTTGAACTTAGGTATAGGTATATATTACATGAAATCTGCTCAGAATTTTACGAAGAATTCTAATATGCAATCACATTTCTATCGCATACCCCATGAACGGAGCACCCTGTATGTTCAAAAATATTTTTAACTAATTGGAGAATCAAACAACTTTGTAATTTTTTTTTTCTTTTCTTGCATCACCCTGTAAGAAGATATCGTCCGATATCGCAATAAGTAGACACCCTGTATATTACCTATAAAAGGAGTGAATCCCAACCCTACTTATCTGTTTGATTTTTATGCGAACCAGCTATTGCTGCTGCAAGGTTATTTATTGCATCAATTTCTTTGAGTTTTAACTCTTTTTTTTCAGCCCACTTTTTCTCGCTTCTTTCTTTTTGATCCATTTGTTTCTCGTTCTCTTTCTCCAGCTTTAAGAACAAATATTCGTTCAAAGATACTCCAGCTTTTTTTCTCATAATTTTTTGCCTTTTCCTCATCGGTGCAGGTAGTGCATCAGATTCCACGGCAGTTTCATTATCTGAAGTTTGACAAATTGAGGCATTTGAAGATTCTCCCACATCTAGGATGCTACCCAATAACTGCTTTTGAGGTGCGCTTGATGCCTTATGCCCCAATACTTCGTCCATCATTTCGAAAAACTCCCACTTAACTGCACCTTCACCAGTTGTGTTCTGTTTTTTTTTTGTTTACCCTATATGTACCTAATAGGTTTCTATATTTTAAATCACATGTATCGCCAGAAACACAATTGGATTCAAGCATCTGATTTAAATTATCAGCCAACTTCCCCCACGGCTTCTTTTTCTTACAATTGGGCATGCAAAATTCGCTTTCCATGTTCAGGCGGACAACCAATAATAATTTGGTTGAACTTATATTCCATTTAAAATGGATTGCTTTATCAGGAAAAGTGTGGGTTTCTGCTGGGCTCAGTAACGAAGGACTAGGTGCCTGTGAATCAAATCCTGAAGTTTGGTAGCTTATGAGGTGTTTCAAACTATTTTTTGGTTCCTTGCTTCTATTTAGACTAAGCAAAGTTCCTGGTTGGAAACACTGAGTAAAAGGACTTACAAGTTCTTCTGATTCTTCTGTAAAACCTCTGATGCCAACATTATTGATCATGGAAAATTGAGATTGCCCTGGATCATCATGCTGTATGCTCAACTGACTCGCTTGTTCTGATGTCTTTTTGGGAAAAAAAATGGATTCGTACACTGTTTTAGCATATTGGTTCTGCAATACTTTATCTGTAAAAACAGTATCAGAGTTAAGCCATAATTAATGGATGAGAAAATAAAACTAAATTAACAATCCAGGAGATTTTAAACTACAAATTCAGGATCAGATATGAGGGCCAGGATTCAAATCTACTTAATAGAAGTAATATTGCACGTGAAAGGCCTGTGAAACCACAACGTAAAGCACTTACCTGAAACTAGTTCTCTGTATGTGCCTTCATCCAACATAATCTCAAAAGACGTGCCGTTGTAGTTCATAGTCAGAATTTTCATACCTTTGAGATCCCTCGAACATGCCATTTTTTCCTTTTTTTTTTGTTAAGGTTTAAAGTCAACCCCCATTTTCTGAACCTTGTGTTCAAAAATTTCAAAAAAAATATATGTTTTATGGTTATTGATATACTTTAATCCATAATTTTTTTAAGCAAATTTGACTCGCCATTTTTGAGATATATCGCAAAAACTGAAAAAAAAAGTGGTTTTTCACCATTTATTTCAAAACGAATAGATGAAGTTTCCCGTTATTTTTATTACGAACTACTATTGCAATTCTACGCGACATATATTTTTTTCAAATTTTTTGAACTTGTAGTTTTCTCGCTACTGCAAGAATAGTTGGAAATACGCCTGTAGCTACACTGTTTAAACAAAAATCCGACGGATGAACGTTCAAAATTATTTGTGTTGGTCCAAACTACAACCCTGTTTATGTAAAACAGAATAATACTCCGAATTTCCGCAAAAAAAAGAAAAAACTTTCCATCACACAATTTAATCAAATGCAGATTTCTATTTTTTTTTGACTATCAAGTTAGGGCACACTATAGGGGCGACAGTACTGACATCTCGCGTTGCTGTAACTATATGCCTGACTTTAAACCTTAACGTCTTCACATAATAAATACAAATGTAAAACAAACCATACGATTACGATACCCGTAGGCCGTCAACAAAAGTCAACATAATTTTGAGGTTACATTTTACGTCATAATTCATCAGTTCATCCTAAATGAACCTCGATGGCTCGTATTTTCATCGATAAGTGTAAGATGAGAATAAAAACAGACCGATGAAGTCCATCGATGTTTTACTGATGAGAATAAAAACAGCCAATTGACATTTTCGCTTAATCGATGAGCGCATCGGTGAGAATGAAAACGCACGTATTGCCTAATTTATAAAACAATACATGGAAATTATAAAGACTAACATTTTTGGCATGTGACAAACTTCGGAAAAGTTACTACACTTTTTTCTGCATACCGAATATTTTTTGTATTATTTAAAGAAACCTCAAAGTACCTGAAATTGTTAAAACGTTCACTAGCATGAGACCAGAAAATACATCATTAGCACTAAACTGCAAACCTAGTAGCGAGCAAAGTCTGATCCTGAGACTTCTTAGACTTTAGCTTTAATCGGCAGTTATGATAAACTACTAGCTGATATCCTCGTAGCTATAAATTTTGGTATGCTTATTGAGGCCTCAGTAGTATCCTTTTCTAATTTCCCTTAGAAAACCCCTGGTGTTGGTATGGCGTTGCCCTCGTCCTCATATACATATTTCCCCATTATATTCAAAATTAACAATAAAGATCCTCCATAATTCATATTTTGCGAAGCCATGGATTTATAATTTCCTTTTCAGAAACTAACTTATGAAATATTATATGCCACACTGCGACAGTAAATTTTCTAAATTTGTTAGTTCTACACGACGATGGCACTATATTACGTATTGTACAACTATAACAGTGCATCAAGGAAATTAAAAAAACGTGTTTTATGTTGAATTTTCGATACAAATATGACGGATATGACGCACGTTGCTGTATCGATCTCTTTCAGGATAAATGAAAGTGTTATTTTAATTTATATCAGTGAAGAAGGACATTTGACGTTGCAAAAGATACATTCTGTTTTTATTAGTTATTAGGGGCGCAATAAAGTAGGCGCAGTTGTCTCTATATGTAGAGCATTTTTGAGAATAATTGATATCAGATATAGTTTTAATTTTCTAATAAACAGAAAGAGAAATAGTGGTTGTATCGTATAAAATGTTTTGAACATAACACTTTTCACATGAGAAGACAGTTTGTTGAGACCAGCACAGTGAATAAATGTGAAACAGTAGTTTTTCCAGATTATCTAAGAGATGAGTTAACCCGTGTTGAACATAATTCAATAAGATGTGATAGACATCGTCCAACTTGAGTTATCAGAATAAACTGTGGATAATGTTCAATTAGAATATGAGAATGCGAACTATAATTTTGAGACTTTTTTGTTTATTAAATATTATAGACTTTGAATATCAAAATTAAATTATTGGTTGAAGTTCTTACGTCCAATCAAATGTTGAATATCGGATATTATAAATTTTGAATTGATCTTAGAAAATTATAGATTATATTGTCAAAAACATGCACAAAAATGAAATAAACGAGTTGAATAAAACACTTGAGAGATTTTGCCGGTTAAGGTATCGTAACTAATTTTCAAGCAAAATTGTGGAAATTAAAGTAAATTCAAAATTGAAAAACGGTCGCGGGTTCGAGTCCCGCATGAACTCAATTTTTCAATTTCCCTTTTCCAATTTCAATTTTCAATTGACTTCAACTTGCACAATTTTACTGAGAAAACTTGATAAAATTTGAATAAACATTTTTTGATTAAACATGACTTCGAGCTGAGCTTGTACGTATCCGTTCGATAGTTTGCATTTAATCTTCTGCAAGGATAAAAATTGAAAATTTTTTGTGTTGGGTTTCATCATGACCCTTTTCTTAATTCTTTGTGTTCAAACCTGATCCTATGTAAGTCAGAAGTCAAATTGAATCAGCTGCTTTATTTACTATGATGATAAGTTTATGATCAATGCAAATCGTTTGATTTTCGAAACATTCTTTCTCTTAAGAGAAAATTCTTTTGTTATTTTAAATTGATAATTAACTCTGACATTGAGTCCCTTTTTTATTTATTATTTGGTACGAGATGGTGTAAGTCCCGACTGTGCTTTCTTTTGTGATTAAACTAGTAACTCATGCCCCTTGTCCGCCTAGAGATAAAAAAATTGCTCACAAAGAATATAGAAATACATTTTTGTTGTACAAGAAAAGTAGTGTGTCCGAGAAAAGTGAGAGTATTAGGTTTTTTTTCCCCCTTGTCCAGACCTGTCCGAATTATTTGTCCCCATGCAGCACTGAAGCCTAAAAAGGCTTATTGTACTTAGCCTGTATGGCTCAGTTCTGCTTGGGAAGCTCACCTCGAATGATCTATTAAGGCAGTATCGTTTTGGCATGTAGTCGGTCCTCATGTTGAAAATTTCTCTCCCCACGTGTTCTACGATTGCCATGTGTCCCGTTCTTTTGTTGCAGGCGATTGTCGGCTGCAGTCTGTACGCTCTCATCCTTGCCTCCCCCTGTATCACTATGTGCAGGGGTGGGAGGTCTAGGAGGGTCTCCATGGCTGGTGTTGGTGTGGATCTCATTAACCCCGTTATTCCTGAGCACTTTCCTGTTGTGTCTTGGGCCACCACACCAGGGAGGCGTTTGTCAAGATAGGTTTGACCATCATGTCCGGTCTTAAGCCCCATAATTTTCCATGCAAGCGTCTGGCTATCATGAGTGATATAACCGCTTTTTTGGTGGTGTTTTCCAGGTGAGTTTTGAGTCCAGTGTAACCCCCAAGTACTTGACCTCGCTCGAAATCTGTATATTTTCACCTCTTAGAGGTCCCAGGTCTTGTATCTTATGCCTTCGGGTAAATACCACGATGGTGGATTTTATGGGACTAATATTTAGCCCTTCTCTATCCACCCATTTTGTTCGGTCTAAAGCGTCTTGCATTCGCTCCCTAACTGTAGAGTTGAATTTGCCCCGTGAGATGATGACTATGTCGTCAGCATATCCGACGGTACGGTGTCCTCCGTCAGTGAGCACCTTAGCAGGCCATCTGCCACTGGGTTCCGCAGGAGTGGGAATAATACTCCGCCCTGTGGGCATCCCCTGTACACCCTGGCCGCCATTATCTCCTCTGCGATGGTGATTTCTACCATCCTTTCTCTTAGCATGGAGTTGATCCACAGGCAGCAAGTGTCCTCAACTTCATTGAGTCAAAAGAAGTGTTGTCAGAAGCTCCCTCTACATCCAAGGAAGAACCCAGCATCACCTCTTTGTTTGCCAGTGTGGTCTCCACTATACTGACCAGCTAGTGAAGCGCTGATTCTGTTGATATCCCTGTTCGATACGCATATTGGTCTGGGTGTAGTGGTCTGTTTGCCAAAACCAAAACACAATCCCTAATGTGCCTATCCACAAGTTTTTCCAGTGTCTTAAGCTCAAATGATGTAAGACTTATAGGTCTTAGGGAGTTCGCCGTGTCCTGTCCTATTTTTCTAGGTTTTGGTATGAACGATACCCTGATGCGCCTCCAGGCCTTTGGTATATGGCCAAAGGCTAGGCTACTTCTTAGAATGTTACATAGTATCCTGTTTGCAAGTTCAGTTCCACTTTCTTCGGGGTCAGCCAGTCGTTCCTGGATGCTCTTCGAAGTCTAGGCTCATTCCATGTCCACTGAGTTTGATCAACTATCTTTGAGTCGGGAAAGTTGGTCCTTAGGAATTCCCTAGCTGTCTCTTCCCCCGTCTTTGTGTATTCACCAAGGTTGTTGTTGAGTGATTTGATTGTTGTCTTCGGGCCCCTTGACAGAGTTCTTTGTAGTCTAGCATAGTCTTGAGTATTTTCTATTTCCTAACAGTACTTCCTCCAAGACCTCCTCTGGGATCCCCTCAGCTCTTTCTTGAAGTGTTTCAACGTGGTTCTGTATGTCTTCCACTGGCCGGTTCTCATGGCTTTATTGAATTCGGTTCTAGTTTTGCAAAGGTCTCGTTCCACCAGGGCACTTTCCTGGTGGATGTCCCTGTTGTAAGTGGGCAGTTTTCATTGAAGGCTAAGATGATTGCATCATTGAATTGATCCACAACCATCTCCAAGTCTTCAGTATTTCTTATTGTATTCCCGATGTTCGGCAGACTGTTTTCTAGGTCAGCTTTGTATGCGTCCCAGTCTGTATTTCGAGGGTTCCGATAATTTATTGAAGTTATTTCCTCTGAAATTTCAAGTGATGTATCTGTGATCCGAGCAACTTGCCTCATCAGATACATGCTTTGTACATGCCAGTTTGTGACTCATATGATTTGAGGCTAATGTCACATCGATTACGTCCTTCCTAGTTGACTCACTTCTAGAGTATTAAGTTAGATTAGGTTAAGTCGGAAGAGAGTAGGCCTATTAGCGCCCTCCACTGCGACTTATTGGTCTATTGTGGCTCATGCCTGATCTGCCAGTGGGACGGTTGCCCCACCTAAGATACGATGTCTCAGTTTGCCACCTGCCGGACATTCGCAAGGAATGAGTGCAGCTGTCTCCTCATCCTCCATGCACGAGGGCTTTTCGGAAACTATGATTTAAGATTGGATAGTTTGCTCTCAGCTGATTTGGGATTTCAAGGAATAATTTTGTTCCAATCACGTTTCCGAATGACTCTTCTCTTTTCAGGATTGTTTTGGGTTACATCTGTCAGTTTTGTCATTTTATTGTAAACTTTCCAACAACAAATAGGGTTTTCATTTGTACTGCTTTTCTTGCTTCAAGTAGGTCGGCGTCCACTATTGTCCCCCATATATAAACTCATAAATAGCAGCTCCTAGCTTCTAGCAGGATCTTTCTGATTTTTCGAGCAGGTAGAGCAAGTACAAATGAACACCCTAAAACGGATAAGGGATGTTTTATTTGAATTTCAAACAACTCTACAAAATATTCATAATTCTTTGAAAATATTCAAAAGGCCAACCCTCCCTGTTGTGCAAAGTGCAACGTATTTCTTCTTACCTTTGCCGTTTTACTACCCGTTTCTATTTTCAAATTGAAAACAAAATCAATAACATAACAAAACACAGTTGATCAATTAATCAAGTGATTAAATTTACCCTACTTCTAGGCAGCGTATAACAGATCACATCTGCTGATTCAAATTTAGTCACCTGTTTGACTTTCCCAACGAAATAATCTTAATCCGGTTCACTTTCTGAACATTCACTCCTAATAATCGGGTTAACCCGATCAGCGTTTCCGGAAAGCCCTAATGTCTGCACTCTCAACATCATCTGCCAGTCCAACTCTGTGCATGTGGTTCAGCTTAGTTCTGAAAAGCTCCAGCATGATTGCCTTTACTTGTGTCATCCCTGACAGGTTTAGCCAATGTTCCAAGGTTTTTTTGTCTGTCTAGGTTTTAATGGTTTGATTTGCTATGTTATGGGCAATGCTCAGTACTGGCTCTGGCCCTGTGAACTAAGTTTTGGCTTAGTTAGTGAACCTGAGGGTCTTTTTGAAAATATTTTCTAAAGAAAAAGGAGAGAACAATTGGAATTTACTATTGATTTATTAGAAGAATAGCTTAAAAATTGATGAATTTTATGGTTTAGTCAAATTGTCATAGTGATGGCTCATTTTTCCGGAAGTTGTCGTGAGCATTGTTAATAATTTTTGGGTTTGTGCTTTAATAATAATATCTCTGTCAAGTAGCATATAACGACAAATATTGTTATTTTTAAACACAAGCCCTTCAGCGTCCTAGGATGGATATACGTAGTTGATTTAAGTTATACACGTTTCGAGAACTTGTTGATCGGTTTTGAAATCACAAATTTATAATTATGGCGTGACTGCTGTTCTAGAGTGGCTTAGATGGTATTTTTTTACATCGCAAACGTGAAATAGAAATTTGAACTTATTTGTATAATAAGTTTGATTGAAAATATTACAACAAAGAGATCTAGGAATACAGGACACAACGATGAGTTATATTGTAGCATTTTCAATTTCTTGTTTATATGCTACTGTGTTTTGCTCTAGTAGATATGATTCTATATAGAACTACAATGAAATAAATGAATAAACAACTATCTTTTCTGTGCCCAGATTTTGTTACCTTGATTACTGCCTTCTACTGAAAGTTTTTTGTGCAGGTTTGCAAGTTTTGTTGATTGATCTAGGAAGGTTTGATTCAGTACGGCAGGGCCCGCTGTTATTGATTAGAATCTTATATAAAGGAGAGATTTTTTTCATCATCTCTGTTTGCAAATCTAATTGATAAATAAATAATCTGAGGTTATGATAATAATTGTTGTTTATTTTTTGATTTTTCATTTCCATCATGTCATTGAACAGCTGTTTTGTCTAGGCGTTTTCTTTAGACCTGTTCTACTTTTTGATATAGGTTCTATAGGCATTTTTCAATATTCACCAGTCATTTTTATACAACCAAACTTTCAGTTCGTATTCTTGGAGTGAAATTGAACACGCTTTTTTTCCATAATTTTCTTCAATGTCAAAATTAGAAGTTTGACAAGTGAAAGCCTTCTTCCGAAATCTAAAGGATGAATCAGCCCTTTTGATCTTGAGACTTGATACCGAAAGGTTGGTCTCGGCCCTATTTGATTTTGGGCGAGACTTTTTGGAATTTTGTGCCAGGGAACTCAAGGTTTAGACTAATTTCTTATTGATAATTGTCTGGAGTCATCCCTTGGTCATTTTGGATTTTGTTTCGGACTGTTCCGAGCAGCTTTTGGAAGTTTGAGACTTCACCTTTGGTCTAGAGGATCCCTCAATTTGAGGGTCCTACTCTTAGGCTATAGTTGGACAATCCTAGTCTCAGACTATAGTTGGACAGTTGCTTAGCTGTATTTAGAGAGATTCTAGACTGGATCTAGATTGCTCTCAGTTGGGGCTTTAGTAGCAATTCTTCAGCAACTCTCTTGGTGCCACTCTGGCAGAACCACGTCGAGTTCTTCGTTGAACGGATACAACGTGGATAGGACTCATGACTCACTTATCATACCATTGTCTATCTACAGTGAGACCAAACATGTAGCTAACCTCACTCTTGGAACTTCTGGACTTACACATTACATGTGAAGATAACAAACACTTGAATCACATGTAAGTTACACCTTTTACTATATAGGCAAATCCTATGTAAATCACTTGATACTAAATCAGGTTTGGTAAGTGCCCCTTAAATAAAATTCTAGAATTTTACCCTGAGGTTGCCCTGACAATAACTTTTCATCTTTCTGTGTTTAATTTGCCTGTTGGTAAAGTGTAACCCATACTGTATTTTTCTTATCACTCACAAGTGTAAATACCAAAAGGTTTTTAGTCATGTTCACTTAAAATCAATATTTTTATACATTATTTACATTCTTATTTTTTTTTATAATCAAATATTTATAAATTGGTACAAGCATTATTCTAAACACATTTTTAATAACCTCCTGGCTATCCCTATATTTTGTTATTATTTTTAATAAAGAAGCCAGATACATTATTGTACCTAATTAGTTGTTTTATTGATAAGCTCTCCAATTGCACAGGTTCTGTTTAAACATCATTAGGTTATCTTCCTAGTTAAGTAACAATTAACTTGGTGGCGCCCAAAGGTAAGATGTACCCATAGACCCATGGCCTCCGAACTGAAGCTGACTAGCCGTAGCAGTAT
This sequence comes from Ceutorhynchus assimilis, assembly GCA_917834065.1. Classification (NCBI taxonomy): domain Eukaryota; kingdom Metazoa; phylum Arthropoda; class Insecta; order Coleoptera; family Curculionidae; genus Ceutorhynchus; species Ceutorhynchus assimilis. Next base: position 30,211,089 of record OU892281.1, on the reverse strand, counting down.
AATTAGGCAATTGCCAAAATAAGTACGTTATAATATGGATTATTTTTGCAACCAAATTTTAAATATAATGGGAGTTATTAGAAAGCATCCGAAGGATTCTAAAAGTATTTTTGCTTTAAAGATTCTATATTATAGTTTGTTCCTGTAAATCGTGACCATATTAGGAATCAGCCTCTTTCAAGATATATGCTACAAACCATTGCAGTGGCGCACCCAAGGGGAGGGGTTTCGGCAAATTTAGCACTGGTACAAAGAATTTTCCGGTGGAAATATTTTTTTTGCGATTTTGGTTAATATGTACCTACTTTCCATTTTACATGAAAAAAAATATATATCCTATTTATGTTACGCGAAATTACTGAAATCTGGAATCGAAACCAAGAACATGGAAATCTGGCAAACCGGCCCGGCATCGTACATCGCAATTCGCGGTCATGTAAAGGTGCATTTTCACCAAGCGCATAAAACGATTGCAAATTTGCGATTGCGAATGATCAGCAATGTTTGTGAACAAATTTATTTGATTGGTGGAGACGGAATTTAGATATTTACAACCATTTAGTGTAACATTGCAAATGTCACTTGCTTTTTTTTCTATAAATATTTATATTTTAAATTTTCTATAATTTTTCAGTCCATATGGCGTTCATGTAAATGTGCATTTTCACCAAACGCGCAAAACGATTGCAAATTTGCGATTGCGAATGATCAGCAATGTTTGTGAACAAATTTATTTGATTGGTGGAGACGGAATTTAGATGTTTACAACCATGTGGTTGGTGTAACATTGCAAATGTCACTTGCTTTTTTTTCTATAAATATTTATATTTTAAATTTTCTAGAATTGTTCAGTTCATGTGGCGTCATCTATTGCCGACTGCATGTATTATTTTATCGGCGACCTCGAGACGGGAGTAGGCATTTTCTTTTGTACTACCTAGATCTACACGACCCCAGTACTTTGTTGCTCTTTAACCTCGTTAATAATTTTCGAACGTAGTAGTTTCTACATAGCTGAGGGTCGACAGGTTGACAGTGTATTTCTTTCAATGCTGTCAAGTGGAATCTATTTATTCTCGAAGAGAAAATTGAAAAGTCCCTTTTCTACTCGTGCCGTTGCCTTGAAAAGATCCGAGGTGCCATCTTCCTCAAGTGAAATTACCGTTCTCGTGGAGAAAAATAAAGTAGTACCTTACCTCAACGAAATTCAGTTGCTTGAGGCAGTAATCTGTTGATTGCAGAAAATTTGAATCAAAAAATCTCGTGATTACCGTTTAATTTGAGTTTGAATTTCGAAACCCACGTGTTTCTTTAATTTTTTCAAGTGGTAGTTGTTCAGGGAATGCCTCTATTATCTAAGATTTTTCCGAGGGACTATTTCTACCGTGGGCCTATGTTGACCTGTATTTTCCGAGAAGCTATTTTGCTCAAGGGATCCATTTTCTACAAGCCCCATCTCTGGGCATAGAGCTCTTGAGTCCTGCACGTGTCGATTCCTATACCTCTACCTTTGAAGAAGAAAACTGAACTTCTAGCCTCTACCTTCCAGGCTAAAATCTGCAACTTCCCTCGTCCAGTGTCTAAAGACTGGATGGCTACCGGTTTACCGTAATCTACCTTCTTGTTGGAATTGAGGCTTGTATAGAGTTACAATAATTATAACTTTTACTACCTTTTTCTATGAAATCTATTTTATTATCAATTACCATAAGTATTTGATTGAATTTTTACCGACATCACCTTTAAATTCTAAAGTTTCAATTTAATTCATTATTCTTGACACCAGAGTGAACTCTATTTTTTTGTAATTTTTTTTTTGCCGTATTCACTATAGATTTTTTTTACTTTTAGTACCGTCATATTTGAATAATATAGCTAAGTATCTTTTATCTTTTGTTAATCATAATCATTTATCTGAACTGAGGTCAAGGTTGGACATTATGTATTGAATTTGAAATTATTGTGTAAGTACCTATAACGTCAAAAATTGATCAATTTTTGACCCTGGGCTGACCCTTATATATTTGCGGATTTTTATTAAATCTCCAGACCATTCAGCCGTTATATAGCCCAACTTTTGATTTCTTTCAGGTACAAATGTTAGTGAACTTATATGATACATACTTATATACAATACTATATTGAGGTAGATTTTAATATTATCGTTTTTTTTTTTTTTAATTTTTAATTTCGTAAAACTGCAGATTGAAATTGATACAGGGTTTGTTAAGTTGTGTGCCTTATTTATTTCTTTTTCCTACGAGCGTGCGGAAAAGTTACTTTTCCGCACGATTTTACTTTTCCGCACTATTTTTTTACTTTTCCGCACGATTTTTACTTTTACTGAAAAGTGTACCCATATTAAAGTTCGGGGGCCCCCTATTTAGAGAGCGGAGCCCCGCGGTGGCCACCTATATGGGGGCACAGTCCCGCGGGGCCCCATTTTTGAGGGGCAGACTCCCGCAGTGGCCCCTTTCTGGGGGCGGAGCCCTGGGGGCCTTTTTGGGAGGGCGCAGCCCTGGGCCCGTTTTAGGGGGGCGGAGCCCTGATAGCCCCTTTTGGGGGGGGGCGAAGTCCCATATTTGGGGGGGCGGAGCCCTGCGGAAGCCCCTTAATTGGGGGCACAGCCCCGCGAGGGTGGGGGATCCTATCAATTTTTTTGGCCAATTTAGATATATGCCAAGGATCATGATAAAAAAAATCCGGTTCCATTATTTTTTTGTGTATAAAAAAATCGTGCGGAAAAGTAAAATCGTGCGGAAAAGTTACTTTTCGCACGATTTTTTTGTTGCTAAAAATGAAGATATTTAGGATCAAATAAATGATTTATGTTATATATTATTTTATATTATGTGCTATTTGGTAACATCATTATAGAATCTTTGCGTATTGGAAACATTTTTTTTGATAAATAAGATGGACAAAAAAAACTCGTAGGAAAAATATTGTACCTAACTCTTGCGGAAAATGTCTTTTCCGCACGAGACGGCAGTTGCAAGCCGTCGAGGGTTCCGCATTTGTTAGGTAAATAACTATTATTTACAATCATACATGTAATGTTGACTTTACTGACTTTTAAAAAATTCGAAAATGTCACTTTTTTGACTTTTACTTTCGGCCTTACTTTCGGCCCACGGGTCGAAAGTTTACTTTCGACCCGTGGGCCGAAAGTAAATGAAATTTTTAAAATTTATTGTATTTTTTCACTTTTACTTTCGGCCCACGGGTCGAAAGTAAACTTTCGACTTGTGGGCCGAAAGTAAATGAAATTGTCAATTATTCTATTTGTAAGTATTAATTCAAATAAAAATTTCAAAATTCGAATGATTGTAAATAAAATAGTATACATGCCTCGGTGAAAAGTTTCATTACTGTCTCGAGATTTTAGTTAGACCTCGGCTGTGCCTCGGTCTAACCAAAATCTCTCGACAGTAATGAAACACTTTCCACCTCGGTATGTAATATACTATTTCACACTTCCATATTTTATGCAATTTTATAAAAAAAAAATTAAATTCAGTGGCGCCCTCGCCATACTGTACTTATTAAAAACTATCAACCCACACCTAATATTTTTTTTTGCTGAGCAAACCGAGCATATTATGGGCTTCTTGTTAATTCGTTAACAACAGGGGTTACAGTGGGAAACACTCTTCTAAATACACATGATTATAAAAACAGTGGCAATGACAATAGCTTTTTTTCGCGCAGCTATTTTGTTGCGAGCTTTCGTCTTAATTGTTTTTTGATGGAAAAGCACCTTCACGATTTGTAGCAAGTTGCAGCAAGTTTCAATCGGCTCCCGTACCCGTACGTGTAACGTGGAAAAACTCGAAACTTGGAAAAATCTTTCATATTTTTGTCACTCGTCGCGTAGTAGATTGAAAATTAAAGAAAAAAAAGCCAGTGTACGAAAAAAAATCTTCCTATGGCGGCCGGCCTACGGCAGCGCCTGCCTGCGGCGAGCCTTCATCATTATGAACCCCCCCCCCAAATAAAAAACCTGGGTGCGCCACTGAACCATTGGGTATTTGAATGAACCAACACTTTCGCTATAAATCCATAATTTACCTTAATAATGGAGTTGCAGGGTACCCCTAACCCAACCCTTAACTTCGCATTCCCAAATATGTATTTTGAGGAAAAACATAAACTATAATTCAATGTAATTATTATTGTTTCCACAAGAACGCGTCGAACGCAAACCACCAATTTAATAAGCCAATACAAATACAAAGTTCCCAACAACTTATCTGGGCTAATCGATGTCTGTCCATCTGTCTAGTAGATTATACTTCACTCGGCCCTATTTTTTTCCATTTATTATTAGATACTCTCTAAAAAAAAACTTTCGCTTTACTCTTAACCTCTGACATTCAATTTACTTTAATTAATTTTTCAGGATCGGAGTATGAAAGTTTACGCAAAGCTTATTAAAGGTAATGAAGACGACCTCTTTCTCTCTTTAGGCAAAAAAAGTAAATGCCGGCTGCCTACTAATATTTTCACTAGAGCTTTTGTTTCTTTTCAACTTTCTCTTATTTTTCATTGGAAAAATGTAGATGAGGAAAATGATAATTTGTTTTTTCGTCGACCATGTTCCAATACGTTTGTTAATGTATAAAATAGTCGTGACATGTATGCCGTAAATAGTACGCAAGCCAAATGATACTTCATCTTTATAATACTTTATATGTAAGAATTTATTGCCTATAGGTGTCTATAATTGGGCCCATTATACCGAAAATATTTGCAGAAAGAGATGGGATGGGTCTCTAAAAGCAATTTCGCATGACTGTAATTTACTTTTAATCAACTATTGAATCCTGTTATGAATAAAATTGAATTAGTCACGAAGTTTTGACGTCAGTCCGTTGGCCTCCAATTAATTAGATAATTAAAAACGGAAAATCACTCGGGCTTAATATAATAAAGGAAAAAGTAGAGGCAAATTGGAATAATTAAAAAAAAAGATACTAAATAAGTGATAATAAGTAATAATGAAGGGGTGTTGGAGTCTAGTGATTAAATGCCAATTTTCTTTTTAAAAATAGGAATCTGTTTTATTTTAGAATGTCCACCAGCTGCAGACGGAATGGAAAGGTTCGCATGCCCGACACCAGATCGACAGGGTCGGTATCACTGCATAGACGATCACGTCCTTTGTGACGGTTTTATAGACTGTCCTTCTGCCGAAGATGAAGATCGACAAGCTTGCATGTTTTATAAAACGGTAAGATACACTAAAACAACTACTTTAGTAACGTTTTTGCTAAAACAGCAAACCAGTCGCCAATTTCAGGGTGATACACAATGTTTTGACTTGAACATAACTCGTAGTTTGGGCGTAGGTACAGTAAATTATTGTCTTCGTTTGTTAGGGTAGGAGGGGTTAGATTACAATCTATCTAAACTACGATAATATCTTTCAAATATGCAATCAAAATGAATTTATAACTATGTTGTGGAGAGAAACCAAAAATGTGACGAATTGGATGAACCTAGGCATTTCGACTATTCACCTCTGCTTACTTCTTAGAAGAACGGTTCTTTTTGAACACAGATCCGGATGCCAACATATATTATAAAGGGCTGCACTATGCTATTTCAATAAATAAATATTTATTACTTCTATTCCACTCAGCTTTTCCCATTTCTCAAACACTTGATATGATAAATGTTACACAGCCATAATTAATCTCAGTAGTCATCCACTCTGATAATAAATATTATAAAAGAATAAAATCTTTATTAAGGAGAAACAACTACCTACCTTTTCAACATTTCAAATAGAAACTTAAGTGAGTTCAGAAATAATAGTAGTACCCAGTATTAATTTTCATAGTCATAAGTATAGCCAATTCCAGAAAAAAAAGAACGACACTATAAAGCTGATGTTAGTGCATGTTTGTATAAATATCCATATCTTTGAAGAATTAAATTGTGTTTATATACTTGTCTTCAACTAGTCTAACCAAGTACGGTGTGTCATATCTTGGTGAGTAGTGCGATCCAGCTGGTAAAGGTATCTGTCGGGGAGCACTTTTTACCCATCGACTTATGGGATGAAATATACGCTAAATTGGAGGTAAGACCCGAGGGGTAAACCGCAAAAGAAATCTAGTGTACAAATTAGGGGAAATCAGGGGAAATCAAGAGAAAATCAAGAGGAAATCAGAGGAAATCAAATGCAATCAGTGGAAACAGGGGAAATCTTGAGGAAATCAGGGGAAATCTCAAGGAAATCAGGGGAAATTTTAAGGAAATCAGTCAATCTTTAGATCTAACGCGTGCGCAGTTTTTTAAAATATTTAGAAATTGAGATTATGTTACGTTTTGTTATGTCCATTATCAAAATAGAATTATAGGTGCTGAGAATTGTTATCTGTCTATTGAGCTTAATGGCCACTCCCTAATTAAAATAATGAGATTTTTCAACAGCAAGAATATAACTTCAGAATCATTCACTCTTCAGTAGCCAAGCTTTTGAAAAGTTGTTTAGGGTTACGAGGTCCATGTCTTCGACATACTCTACAGTAGTCAACTTTTCTATAATAGTACATTAAAATACAAGTTTCATAAGACGTCATTTTATCGCACGAGCCCTATATTAGAAAACGAGCCGGAGGCGAGTTTTCTAAAGGGCGAGTGCGATAAAATGTCTTATGAAACGAATATTTTATACTATTTTTTCTATTTTGGTATTGTTTAATTAAAAAAACAAATTTTTCTTGGAAATTTTATTCTCATATTTCCTGATTTCATAGTTTAGGTTGGTAACACTACATGCCAAATATAGAAATCTTCTATTATAAAATAGCGAATGACAGTTTGATGGCCATCAGGCAGTCAGTGTCACCAACCTCCGATAAGTAAAAAAGGAGTGTCACAAAGAGCTTCTTTTCGAAACTACTTTTAGTGTCGAAAAGACTTCGATATGACACCAAAATAGAAAAAAGATATTTTACATCGAATTGACCGAATTCAAATTATACACAATATAATAACAGACCTAAATCATGAGTTTGTGTTTCCAAGAGAAAAAAAGCTGACAAATTCTCAGGCTGTGGAAGATGGTTTTGAACATATCTCTGATGATGATGTCGAAAAAATTATTACTGAAGTCATGTCAGGCGCAATTATTGATATGGAGGAATTGGGGATTTCAGTTAATGAAACTGTCAACATCTTGTCAATTCCTTTAAGAAATATAGAGGAAAATGTGATAGATCCCCATGAAAATGACTCAGAAAATGGAGACAATGACAATATAATAGAAAAAAGACTAGATAATGGAATGCTAGAGAATACTGAACCCTCGACGGAAAGAGTCGTAAATGAATTAGAGATGGATGAATGGATGGATGAAAAAGAAAAAAATGCTGCCATTGAGGAAATACGAGCCGATATAGGCAATATTTCAAATTCTGAGTCCTTTGGAAAACAACTTAATTGAAGGATTTTTCCGGGGATACGTGAAACAGCAGGAAGATTTTTCATCGAAAGACAGTTCATTTTTACCGGTTACCTTAAACGATAAACAGTATGTTATTAAAGATTCTTCACTGTGTTGGATGCTTGACGAAAAGGTTGGCAGAATAAGCACTGACCGGTTGAGAAGATTTATCAACAACACAAAGGGGACAACTCCATCTTCAAAGATCAGACTGACAAAAAGGCCTCCCAAGGTTCCTAACAAACCGAGTAAGAAACGCAAGATCCAACTGAACAGCAAACGTGCCAAGACCAAAAAGTTTAAATCTTGGGTCAAATTTGAATCCAAAACCCGAGCCAAAACCCAAGCAATATCTAAAAAGCGTAACATTGCCGACACAAACGATTTCGAGTATTTAATTGAAACGTCAACTGACACACCGTCATCAAGCGACTCGAGTAATAATAATTCTGTCATTTTTGTGATGATGACAGCGCGGACGATATTGATGGTGATAATCTGGATATTAACCGAGACATTAACTTCAATAATGGAAGCAGCCAAGTGTGCATCATATGACAAGACGTTGGGCAATCAGAAACTTAGTACCGATGTACTCATTGCGGGAAATGGGCACATAGTCAGTGCACGGATGCTGACTCACCTACAAATTTTGTTTGTGATTTTTGCGTTTAAGAGCAGAATTTATATTACTTGATAATACATGTTAACGTTTCGTGTTCTTTTTTTAGTTTACTTTCATTTCCCCAAAAAATCAGTTTTTGTTTCTGCATAATATTTAAACAGAAATTAATGTGGCCGAAGGGTAGGTATTCATTAGGGGAATTCTATACAAATCAGAGGAAATCTTGGGCAATCTTACGAGTAATCGGAGGAAATCAGGGAAACTCTTGGGCAATCTTACGGGTAATCAGAGGAAATTAGGGGAATTCTTGAGCAATCTTACAGGTTATCAGCAGAAATCAGAGGAAATCAGGAGAAATAATCCATGATTTCCCCTAAAACTGCAATCTGGTGTACAAAAACTGACCTGCGGTCTACCCCTCGGTAAGACCCTTTAGTGGACTATCGGTAGAATAATAATTTTACCGATAATCCATGTGACAGATTTAGTGAATACGATAATAGAAGTAGAAGAAAACGCTGCCACAAAAGCGTAAAAAAGAAAAGCATCACTACAGAAACAAGAAAAATAACAGAACAAAGAAGAAAAAAGTTTGAAGAACAAACTTGAAGTTATGTTTTTTTATTCTATTTTGTGTTATCTAGAACAAAGAAGAATTTTTTGCAGTGACAAAAAAGCAAACCAAAACACTTTAAAAGAGATGGATAGAGATATTGCCAAGGCCATTAGAAGAGACATAAAAAATATTAGAACTATAACAAGATGAAGACGGTATGAAAATAGAGACAATAGAAATGGGCGGCAAATTCTCAATCAAATTTTTTTTTGAAGTTGTGCATCTGGGTACAATTAAAACATTCCAGATGACTTGAACAACTTAAACATCATCTTTTCACATAAGAAAGGGGTTAAAACAGATATTGAGAATCAATGACCTATTTGTCTATTAAGTCATTCGCATAAGCTGTACGCAATTATTGAGAAGAGTTTGGAAATTAGACACGACTTTTATTTATCTAGGGAGCGAGCTGACTTTCGCTCTGATTACGGCTAAATGATCACCTTCAGAGCCTAGAAAATCTTTTAGAGAAGACGGTAGAGTACAATACAGTGGAGTTACCAGCAATTCTAACAGCTTTACAAGAATACAGAATAGATGAACAGGAATTTTCAAAGATATCTCATAGGCAACAACAACGGCCACACTTTAATTCATTATCAACAAAATCAGGATCAATCGAGGAGTCACCGAGATTGTTCATCACAATCCTTGAACACGCTTTTGAACATGTAAACTCGCGACAAAAGAGTGTTACCGGACTGAGTCGACCTAGAAAAACTGCATCACCTTCGTTTTGTAGATGATTCCGTCCTCATCTCAGGAGTAGTCAAAGACATGCTTCGAGTAGGCGACAGAAAGATAGACTTCGCCTAAACATCAATAAGGCGAAGATGGTGACCAGTCAACCAATTCAAAATAAAAATATGTGTGTAGTAATAGTGGTCAAATATCTATCTGATCATGAAATCCGAATAAATAGAGATTACCATGAATCAACTAGAAGAATAACCTCCGGATGCTCAGCATTTCGAGGTGGGCTATGCTAGCATAGGAGCAAAGAGGCTAGGTGATGATGATTTACTCAACAAAAACCGTCCTATCTAGGCGCGGTATACCGAGTGATTACTTGAACTTGACTTAAGAGAGTCTATCAATGATCTATATATTTTTTCTATTTTGGTGTCATATCGAAGTCTTTTCGACACTAAAAGTAGTTTCGAAAAGAAGCTCTTTGTGACACTGCTTTTTTACTTATCGGAGGTTGGTAACACTGGCTGACTGATGGCCATCGAACTGTCATTCGCGATTTTATAATAGAAGATTTCTATAGTTGGCATGTAGTGTTACCAACCTAAACTATGAAATCAGGAAATATGAGAATAAAATTCCAAGAGAAATTTGTTTTTTTTTAATTAAACAATTCCAAAATAGAAAAAATGGTATAAAATATTCGTTTCATAAGACATTTTATCGCACTCGCCCTTTAGAAAACTCGCCTCCGGCTCGTTTTCTAATATAGGGCTCGTGCGATAAAATGACGTCTTATGAAACTTGTATTTTAATGTACTATTTCGAAATCTGATACATAGTATAACAGATTTGCAGCACTCAAATGACGTGCATAGAAATACCAATAATGAAAAAACCAATTTTTCAACTCATCGCATTTATTTTATTATCGGATATTATTGTCTGGTAGTGCAGACCTGTATTTGCAAGTTTGTCTGCGTAAGCGGACAAGCCCCGTCAATGTCTTTCAATAAAGTGACTTGAAAAAATTAGCACACCACGAACCCTGGACTTTGAAATACTTTTTCATTTTTGTAAATCTCTTCTTTCTGAGTACATTGCAATGTAAGTAGTCACATCATACAGGTGCTGAAAGAATCACACAAGATATCTTTGATACAAGGTTCTAGAGCGCAGAAAAGATATGATATTAGGCATAAAGACAAAATGTCCCTTCATGTTCAGAAATGAAAATGTCATATCATCACAGGCCCGTTATTGGTAACCAAGCAATTTTAATGCATTATTTCGCGCGTAATATCCAAATCAAAAATTAATTATTCGGACAGTAGTGTAATTAATTGCTTTATCGGAAATGGAACAGGGGTAAATGGCAAAGGATAGATAGTGAGTAAACCAAAATATAATTTTAAGCTAACCCTTTCCGTTCGATTTTCGTTGTAAAGTTCGGCCCACGCATTGTTAGTGCTGACCCTGAAAATACGATTCAGCGGAGACGCTCAGTCTGTGAATGTGGGTGTCTCCATTCATTCCGAAGCGATGCTGAAAATTTATACTCTCTAGTTTTAAAATTTGTTACATTTTAGACTTGATATGTTAGTCTATTACTATAATCAGCAATTTGTAGCAGAAACATTATAGGACTATTGACAAAGAGAAAAGTAAAAAGTTTCACTAATCAGCAACAAAAAGATTACCTAGGCTTGCTTTGAAACTCTAAAACAATGCGAAATACTAATTTTTATAGCAAATAAGGTGCAGATTCAAGAGTTTAAAGTGTTGAAATTAAAAATATTTAATAAAGTAGGTATTTAATCCATTCAGCAACTTGCTATTCCAGCCGGATTAAGTTTATAAAAAATCTCGAATTATAGTTTCAGACTCGGAAAAGCTTGGCTTAACAGGACTTACTAATTCATTATTCATAGAAAAAGTCTATTTCCGGGAGATAGTAGGTAGGTAGATAGCTTTTATTGGACATGTTTTATCGACAGATAAATGATTTTTAACTTAACAAGAAGATTGAGAAAAAGTGCCGATACAAGGCTCTTGTTAGATTAACTTCTTGTTAGACATGTCGTTTAATCTTACAGTAAATGACGTTCAATCTAGTAGAAAATTATAAATTAAAAATATTACGTCCCGGACCATTTTTAGATACCATAATTCACTCCACTATCAAGATTCTTTTTAATGCCTTTTAACATGCACTTCTTTGCTGTTTTGTGCAGCCGTCCATCGATCCTCAGTTTTTTTTTTTTCTAACCTTACGAGTTTTCTAAAGCTTTTCAAAATCGGTGTATACTATCCCATTGAATTGTGTATTAGAAATGCAAAAAACAACAGACGAAAATGGAATGAAAAAATTAATTATTAAACGATAAATTAAATGATTGAAAATGAATGATTTTCAGTCGAATATGGTGCCCTGTTATGCCGTATCCGAATCGTAAATTTCAGTGAACATCTCCGAGACAACCTCAAAATACACCTCCAATGAAGAATATATTCAATCATATTACTGTTTTCGAAACTTTTTGTATCTCAAAAACTGACAAGGGTCCAGATTTTCCCCTAACCTTTTTTCCTTCATCAGCCGTATGAATTAAAATAGACATTTACTTCTAAGTATAAGGTAGAAATATAACCAAAAACTTCAAGTATAAGGTAGAAGTAGAAGCATTTACTTCATGTCATATGAATAGTGGAGACCTTTTACTTGCGACCATATGCTTCAAAGAAATGAAGTAAAAGATACTACCTGTTGTTTCAATCTAAGGCTCGAGTGCCAAAGAAAACGAACGTAATATGATGACATCACTGGACTTTGACATTCCATATGAAGTGGTTCTAATAGAACACCAATCATAGAAGAACGCGAAGCTACCGCAAGCGAACAACGCATCATTCAGCCGTATGAATAAAAATAGAGCATTTGCTTCTAAGCAAAAGGTAGAAGTATAAGCAAAAGCTTCATTAAGAAGTAGAAGTGGAAGCATTTACTTCATATCATATGAATAATGAAGACCTTTTACTTGTGAGCATATTAAAAGATATTACCTGTTGTACCCGTTGCTTGAATCTAAGGCTCGAATGCCAAACCACCAGAACGATAATATCAATGGTCTTTGACATTCCATAGGACGTGGTAGTAAAAAAACGCCAATCATGGAAGAATGCAAAGCCACCGCAAGCGGACAACGCATCATTGTGGTACCGTTCATTGCTGGTACACAGTCACACAGATGGTTCGAAGGTAACGGAAGGAGTCAGTCTTGGAATAACTAAACCAAACTTTAAAGTTTAAACTCTCATTAGCAATGGACAAAACGTCCGCAAAATTTCAAACATGGTTCTGGCCATAAGCATCTGTGCCCAAGATTATCTTAAAATAGTCCTTTTAAGAGAGCACATTTACATACTGTCCGACAGTCAAGCGGCTCTAAAGGTTCTAGAACCCAATCAACTGAAATTTTCAGCTAGTTTGGGAGGGTAAAAATATCCTTAAGCAACTGGCTGATAAGAATAAACGAATAAAGTGGAGAGGGCAACGAGGAGGCGGGCTGTCTCACGAAGTAAGGCGCTTTAACACCTTTTCAAGGCCCAGTGGCTTTCTGTGTACTAATGAAAAGCCACGTCTCCAAAGAAATCAAAAGATGAAGAACGTCTGAGATCTGAACAGATTCTTGACAATAAACAGAAGAGATATTAGAAGAGTCGTTGGTCGACTGCTCACTGGGCATTTTCTGGTGAAATCACCTAAAAACAATAGGCAAATCAGTTTACGATTACTGCAGATCTTGCGAACAAGCATTAAAAACTACAGAACACTTAATCTGTGAATTCCCTGGTCACTTCTGCAAAAGGCTGAAATACCTTGCTCAGACCCAAAGAGGTGGCTACTTTACCACCCAGGAAGCTGGTCCTTTGGAAGGAGCCTACAAATCTTGAACACTAGAGCAGCTGAAACAAGCTATAACGACTGCTAATGCAATCTACAATCTACAAAAAAAAACGGGAAATAAGAATATTCGAAAATCTACCCTATGAATAAAAAAGAGCATTAATTTGCTTTTTCTCGCAAAATCTGAAGCAAATGCTTCATCCAGTATGAATAAAAGTTCAAGCAAAACCTTATACTTAAAAGTCGGAAGCAAATGCTCCAGGAAAAAGCAAATACTCTTTTTCTTATGAATAAAAGAGAGTATTTGCTTCAAATTGGGAGCATTTACTCCTTGCAAAATGCATCTGCTCCAGAGATGTATGTTTACTATTTTGGTGAATTATTTCCGAATATTCTAATTTCCCGTTTTTTTTTGTAGATTGTAGATTGCATTAGCAGTGGTTATATCTTGTTCCGGCTGCTCTAGTGTTCAAGATTTGTAGGCTCCTTCCAAAGGAAGCCAGCTTCCTGGGTGGTAAAGTACTCACCTCTTGGGGTATGAGCAAGGGATTTCAGCCTTTTGCAGAAGTGACCAGGGCATTCACAGACTAAGTGTTCTGTAGTCTTTAATGCTTGTTCGCAATATCTGCAGTAATCGTAAACTGATTTGCCTATTGTTTTTAGGTGATTTCACCAGAAAATGCCCAGTGAGCAGTCGACCAACGACTCTTCCAATGTCTCTTCTGTTTATTGTCAAGAATCTGTTCAGATCTAAGATATATGAACCTTTTTCATCTGTTGATTTCTTTGGAGACGTGGCTTCTCATTAGTACACAGAAGGCCACTGGGCCTTGAAAAGGTGTTAAAGCGCCTTGCTTCGTGAGACAGCCCGCCTCCTCGTTGCCCTCTCCACTTTATTCCTATCAGCCAGTTGTTTAAGGATATTTTTACCCTCCCAAACTAGCTGAAAATTGCACTTGATTGGGTTCTAGAACCTTTAGAGCCACTTGACTGTCGGACAGTATGTAAATGTGCTCTCTTAAAAGGACTCTTTTAAGACAATCTTTGGCACAGATGCTTATGGCCAGAACCTCAGTTTGAAATTTTGTGGACGTTTTGCCCATTGCTAATGAGAGTTTAAACTTTAAAGTTTGGTTCAGTTATTCCAAGACCGACTCCTTCCGTTACCTTCGAACCATCTCTGTGTGACTGTGTACCACCAATCAACGGTGCCATAATGATGCGTTGTCCGCTTGCGGTGGCTTTGTGTTCTTCCATGATTGGCGTTTTTTTACTACCACTTCCTATGGAATGTCAAAGTCCATTGATATTATCGTTCTGGTGGTTTAATTTGGCATTCGAGCCAGATTCAAGCAACAGGTACAACACGTAATATCTTTTACCTACGAGCGTGCGGTAAAGTGCACTTTACCGCACGTATTTGCAAATGGAAAGTATCACTTTACCGCACACTATGCGGTAAAGTGCACTTTACCGCATAGTGTGCGGTAAAGTTAACTTTACAGTGCCTTTACCGCCCTTAACGGCTTGACCGAACTCCGCTTCGCGTCGTTCGGTCAACTGCCGTTGCGTGCGGTAAAGTATCACTTTCCGCATTTGTTAGGTAAATAACTATTACTTCATTTCTTTGAACCATATGCTCGCAAGTAAAAGGTCTTCATTATTCATAGGATATGGAGTAAATGCTTCCACTTCTACCTTTTACTTGAAGCTTTTGCTTATACTTCTACCTTTTGCTTAGAAGCAAATGCTCTATTTTTATTCATACGGCTGAATAATTTACCAAAATAGTAAACATACATCTGCAGCAGATCCATTTTGCAAGTAGTAAATGCTCCCAATTTGAAGCAAATACTGTCTTTTATTCATAAGAAAAAAAAAATATTTGCTTTTACCTGGAGCATTTGCTTCCGACTTTTAAGTATAGGGTTTTGCTTGAACTTTTATTCATACTGGATGAAGCATTTGCTTCAGATTTTGCGAGAAACAGCAAATGCTCTTTTTTATTCATAGAGTAGATTGTGGTACACAGTCACACAGATGGTTCAAACGGAACGTGTCGGTCTGGGAATAACTGGATCAAGCTTCAAATCAAAGTTTAAACTCTCCTTAGCAATGAGTAAAACTACCATAAAATTTCAAGCTGAAGTACTGGCCATAAACATCTGTGCACAAGAGTGTCTTAAAAGAGGCCTTTTTAGAGAGCGAGCACATTTACATACTGTCCGACAGTTAAGCGGCTCGAAAGGCTCTAGGAGCGATCAAGTGCAATTATCAGCTAGTTGGGGGGGGGGGGGGGTGGGGGTGAAAATATCTTCAAACAACCAGCTGGGACTGCTGGGAGGAATAAAGTAATGTGATGTAGCTGCTAGCAGGGGCCCAATTCTTGAATTTCAGGGAGTAGAACTTTTGAGGGAAGTGGGCGTGGTTTTCTCAAAAATATAAATACCTTATTCTTGAAAAAATATTACGGGAGGGAGCGTCTCCCAAGAGAACTTGAAGTTCTCTCTCTAGAGACTGAGGGAAAAGCAAACCTAACCTTAGATTATGTTGTTTTTTTGCTGGCTGGTGTTTATTGTTGATATTTTTTTTCAAATTGAAGTTATTTAATTTAAATTAATATAAAATGGACATGGACGATTTTAATTTAATTCTGTGGAATGATATTATCAACGAGGATGTTGAGGAAGCAGTGGCAGAATTGGCTATTGGGAGGGATGTTTTGCCCAAAGCAAATGCATTCCAATTATCGGAAATAAAATTTGTACAGTTATTCAGGGTAAATAAAGACCTCTGTCGTGAGATAATTGACATGGTCACCCCTTTTGTAGCCCAACCTATAAGAACCTCGGCCTTATCCATACAAACCAAGGTAATTAAGAAAATTGAAGCTTGTAGAAGAATGCTTATATGTGGGTTGCTACTAATAACGTTTTTACTAACTTAATTTACAATGACTTGCAGGTTCTTGCTGCCCTGCGATTTTATGCTTCAGGCCGTTACCAGGAAATAACTGGATCTAACAGTTTTGTGGGCATTAGTCAGGCTTCAACCAGTCGAGCTTTGAATGAGGTTACAAATGCACTGAACATGAAAAAATATATTCATTTTTAACTATTAAGTATAACAGTCTATAAATTAGGAAAAAAAAATCTTAAATCAAACAACAAAACATAAATAAGTACTTCTCTAATATGTTATATCAAAAAAATTAAAAAATCTATACATATACCTACCCATTTTTAATTATTAAGTATAAAAATTGTTATACCCATTTATTTTTTGGTAACCAGAGATCCTTGAAATGATTTTATCACTGAAAAAATACAGGGTCATTCCTAAGTTGACACAAATTTTAATTATTCCTTTGGTGAAAAGGTTGTAGCTGAAATCTTGTTAACTGCATTTGAAATTTCAGTTAAAACAGTGATTTGCTTTTGATGAAATTTTTCCCTCTTCTCAAAAGCCTCGATTTTTTTTTGATAATAATTGCTCTTCGTTTCATAGTGTTTTTCGAGTAATTTTAATTTTCGTTCCCTAAAGCTATTCGTAGAGACAATGCCTTTCTGACTTATGTCGATGAACTTCTTGTTGTTCCTGAGGGAATCTGTCAATCTTGCTGATTTTGTATACCTTTTCACAACCTTCCCTTGGATCTCCTCCTTTTTAGCTCTAACAATTTTATCTGGTCTACTTATTTCGGGTGGAAGTTTAGTATAGTCGTGATAAAGTATTGGATTTTTTATATTCTCTGTTAATTCATTCTGCGTAGCATCTACTTCCTGAATGTCCATAAGATCAATTTCCTAAAATGCAGAAAAAAAAACAGGAACATTACATTTTTTAATAAATGGTTTGTTGGCAATGGGGTTACAACATTTTCCAGTATTTTATTAGGGTGAAAAAGATACTGAGTGACAATATTTACTAACAAAAATAATAGCTATATTTGAGCATTTAATCAATAAATCTTTTAAAATCAGAATATACTGTTCTCAACCACAATAGTGACAATAGCAATTTTTCGTAAAACTTTGAAAATATCACAATGATGTATAATAATTAGTTACTTGTAAATAATAAAATACAATGAACTCACATTGCTTTCAAAAGTCTGTTCTGTTTCTGCCAGTTCAGAGTTCTCTTCAAATATAATCTCTGGCAGGACACTTCCTTCCACAATGCTATGCTTATAGAATTTGTATAGGTGGAGGTTAATTTACCCCTATACATATCCGGTCGCGCGTACACAAAATCAACAAGAAGTTCCTTTTGTTTGGAACTTAATTGTTTTGTCTTATATTCCATTTTTCCTGATACGCCTTTCTAGTTTAAGATCCGAATAGGAAAGGATTTGCACCCATCTGTTTATTGGATAAAAATTATTTTATATCAAAGTTAGTATGTTAAAAAAAATATCAGGTGTGGGTTGGCTAAAAAATTCCTGGCTAGACTATTATTAATAAATAATTCAAAAATTATAATTGTTAAAGGCATTGCACTCATTTGTTTAACGAACAAATTCCATACTAATCGAAAGTATAGGGCCTACAGAATATAAAAACGTTGGATTGTCTATTTTTTTCCTGGCATAACTATCGGGTTGGCAGGTTTGAACAGGTGAGTCGATACTAGTAATTCACACCCATCTGTTTAATGAATAATAGTCCCCAGTACATCGACCCTGAAATTTTGTAACTCATGTACACGCCCAACTTCCTGAGCGGCCTCATAACGCCAAGTCGGACAATATTTTTCATGTCTCCACCCTGGGCGATGGGACATTGCTGCGCTAGCTCTTCGTGAAGTTGTCGTTCCGACGTCCCTAAGGAAGTTGATACATGTACGTGTAGTTTCAATGCCAATCGACTGTTTTTTACATTACAATAACGATATCACATTTGTCGGACAAAAACCATGTGGCTTCGGGGGGGGTCCGACGCTCTCAACATGTCGCTGTGGCGTCCCTAAGGAAGTTGATATATGTACGTATGTTTTTAATACCAATCGACAGTTTTTTACATTACATTAACGATATCACATTTGTCGGACAAGAAAATTGAGACAATCAATGAAAAAATTAAAATTAGTTTGCCTTAATGCAACGTGCATATTAGTCAGTTTATTATTTACCTACTTTGTCAAATACCTGTGGGGCCCTGTGTCATATTCCCTGATCTGTTTTCTTGATAGTTCTCCGAGTATTTACGAACATTATTTAGTGAACGGTCATTCAAAACCACGCGTGTGAGAAAGAATGGATATTCAGTCGTGTTTTTTGTACAATCTCAGGAGTGACGATCCTGAATTTCGGCAGAAGTTGATCAAAAGGACTTTTGTTGTCCGACTGACTTTAATACTCATTTTATTTGTCCGACATTTACTACACATGCTTTAAAATTACATTGTTATTCATACTTATTTTTGTCGGGCAGACATGTATCAACTTCCTTAGGGACGCCACAGCGACATGTAAGGGGCGTTGGACCCCGCCAAAGCCACGTGATTTTTGTCCGACCTATGTGATATCAATAATTTAACATAGAAAACAGTCGATTGGCATCCAAACCTCACGTACATGTATCAACTTCCTCAGGAACGCCACAGCGACATGTTGAAGGCGTCGGACCTTCCCCAAAGCCACATGGTTTTTGTCCGACAAATGTGATATCGTTAATGTAATATAAAAAACAGTCGATTGGCATTGAAACTACACGTACATGTATCAACTTCCTTAGGGACGTCAGAACGACAACTTCACGAAGAGCTAGCGCGGCAATGTCCCATCACCCAGGGTGGAGATATGAAAAATATTGTCCGACTTGGAGTTATGAAGCCGCTCAGGAAGTTTGGCGTGTACATGAGTTACAAAATTTTAGGGTCGATGTACTGGGGACTATAAATCTTATATCGAAAAAATCAAAAGTAATTTTATTGCGAACACGATGATATAGGGTTGTCGGCGAAAAATCTGGCCTGAATGACGGTTGGCGAGCTTTGAAAAGCGAAATTTTGGTGCGGATGGAAATATGCGACAGAGTGGTGTATGATTTATACATTAAACAGATGGGTGTAAATTACTAGTATCGACTCACCTGTTCAAACCTGTCAACCCAATAGTTATGCCAGGAAAAAAATAGACACCCCAACGTTTCTATATTCTTTAGGCCCTATACTTTCTATTAGTATGAAATTTGTTCGTTAAACAAATGAGTGCAATGCCTTTGACAATTATAATTTTTGAATTATTTATTAATAATAGTCTGGCCAGGAATTTTTTAGCCAACCCACACCTGATATATTTTTTAACATACTAACTTTGATATAAAATAATTTTCACCCAATAAACAGATGGGTGCAGATCCTTTCCTATTCGGATCTTCTACTATTCCAATTATTCCATTAAAATATGAATTGAATATTTGAAGGCAACAAAAACAATAATAGACACAACAACAAAAGTGAGGTTATGTCAAGTCTGTCAAAATTTTCTGCAATTTCATTGGTTGAATAAACCGGCAACGCTACTTTGGTTCCCTCCCTTATACTCCCCCATGAGTTTGATTTTTCAAGAATAGTGCATTTTGCTATGGGGGAGCTCGATCGAGGGAACACTCCCTGGGAGCTCCCAGGGACCTCTTCCTTTCAAGAATAAGCGACCTGGGCATAAAGAAAAACGAGCAGGCGGACCATCTCACAAAGCAAGGAGCTTTAACACCTTTTCAATGCCAGAGCCTTTTTGTGGACTAATGAAAAGCAATGTCTCCGAAGAAATGAACAAATGAAGAAGGTTCATACTCAGCAAGGAAATTTAAAAAACTTCTTGACACGAACAGAAAAGACATTAGAATAGACGTTGGTCTGTTCACTATGGGCATTGCCTGGTGAAATATCACCTAAAAACAATAGGCAAATCAGACAACGACCACTGCAGATCTTGCGAATAAGCAACAAAAACTACAGAACACTTAATCTGTGAATGCCCTGGTCACCTCTGCAAAAGGCTGAAATACTTTGGAAGGGGTACTGCTAACACCCAAAGAGGTGGACACTTTACCACCCAGGAAGCTGGCCTCCTTTGTGAGAAGCCTATAAATCTTGGGCAGCAGAGCGGCTGGAACAAACTGTAACGATTCCTCACAATCTACAAAAAATCGGGAAATAAGAATATTCGAAAATAATTTACCAAAATAGTGAACATAAATCTGTTCTGCAGCAGATGCATTTTGCAAGGAGTAAATGCTTCCAATTTGAAGCAAATA
This sequence comes from Ceutorhynchus assimilis, assembly GCA_917834065.1. Taxonomy (NCBI): domain Eukaryota; kingdom Metazoa; phylum Arthropoda; class Insecta; order Coleoptera; family Curculionidae; genus Ceutorhynchus; species Ceutorhynchus assimilis. The sequence continues at coordinate 30,190,530 of OU892281.1, read as the reverse complement.
CTTTCTTTTATTCACAAGAAAAACAGTAGTTGCTTTTTTCTGGAGCATTTGCTTCCGACTTTCAAGTTAGAGCTTTTGCTTGAACTTTTATTCATACTAGATGAAGCATTTGCTTCAGATTTTGGGAGAAAAAGCAAATGCTCTTTTTTATTCATAGGGTAAATTAATTCATGTTTTCACCTGTATGAAAGGAGGTATTTGTTTCGCCAATTTATAAATCTAGGAATAAGTGCAATATTACAAAATTTCTAACCAATAATGTTCCTCAATTCGGTTAGTACTTTGTTCCTAACACCGCAAAGAACATCCTAGTGATTCACATTGTCATAATACCGGCTTCCGGATGAATCAGTTCTTAAAAATTCTGCAATGGTATAGCGAATTTCATAGACTTAAGATCAGTTAGTATTTTTGGGTCCCAAGTTTAGCAGCAGACATAAAAAATCATCATGCATATTTAATTTCTTGAAAGTTGTAAATATTAATCTTGGTTTCTATGTATAAAACACTCAAAAGTATAGGCAACCTCCCAGAGATAGAGTGTGGCTTTAGACCCAACCGGGGTATAGCTGACATGATTTTCTCTATGCATGGCCTTCATAGATTTAGTGAAAGCATTTGATTGGGTCAACAGAAAATCCCTTCGGAAGATATTCGCAGAGGTTGGATACTCCGCCTGCTGCATAATAATATGGATGCGGAAGATGGACAAGGAGAGTCTCCTATCATCAGGAGTGGAAATCCTGTACAGACTTGATGGCTTCTTGAATCTGAACAGATTACGCGCCAAGACGAATGTATCGACGACATCGATTATTAAACTTCAATATGCGGATGATAACGTCGAGATGGCCGATATACACGAAGATCTTCATGCAATTATTGCGCTGCCTAGGAAGGATCTTACGGATTAAATGGCAGGACCGATGAACAAGCATTAGTGTTTCAAAGGAGGTCAAAACAACTAGCATAGAAGCCCTCATCATTAAGCACCAACTCCGCTGGACAGGTCCCCTCGTCCGCATGCTCGAATCACGTCTCCCATGACAGATTCTCTAGAGCCAACTGAAAGAGGGGAATCGTTCTTGTTGCCCTCCTTGACTTTGTTTTCCTTCTTTCAGTTGAGAATCTGCCCTGGAAGATGTGTTCTGGGCATGCGGACGAGGTGACCTGTCCAGCGGAGTTGGTGCTTAATGATGAGGGTGAAGCCCTCATCATGCTAGTTGTTTTGACCTCCTCTTAAACACTAATGTTCGTTCGTCGGTTTCGCCATTTAATCCGTAGGATCATTCTTAGTCATTGCTGGTGGTATTTTTCTAGGCTCTCTATATGTCATCTGTAAATGGTCCATGTTTCGCAGTCATATGCAAGTGTTGGTATTACAACTGCATTGTAGCCGCGAAGTTTGGTCTCAGCGATGATATCGTGATTGTTGCAATCGATGTTGGATTCCAGCGTCAATTGTTGCATTAGCTGAGAGGTGGGGGTATGGGTAGTGTTCTAGGTTCTGCAAAGAATGGACATTTATAGCTATATTTGGTGCTTGGGGATTAGTGCCTGGTGCGGGCTGGTACAGAATCTACGGCTTGTTAAAGTTGACTTCTAGGACGATTCTCCTGTATACCTATATCTTCCTCTAGTATTGGCCATCACGGACGCTATGATCCGCATATTGAAATTTAAGTATCGATGTCGTCGATACTTTCATCTTGGCTCGTAATCTGCTTAGGTTGAATAAGCCGTTATCAAGTCGGTACAGGATTTCCACTCCTGACGGCAGGTGACCCTCGACAAGTGGAAGTATGGAAAAAATAAAATAAATACTCCTTAATAAAAAGGTAGAAGTGAATTGAAGATATTCTTGCTTTAGCGGAAGATTTTCCGACAAGCGTCTTTTTTTAACCCATACAAGGGCTTTCCCGTAATTGCGAAAATAAACTATGTACTTTAGTCCTTGCCAAGACATAATCGAAAAAATCTTAATCCCCGCAAAATGCAAAATGATTTTTTAAGAAATGCAGCAATTAAATTGAGAAATAATGAGGAATATTTCTCAAATCAATCCAATTAAACTCTCGGTATTTAAAAACTTAGTGCGGCATGATTTTTCGTTTGGTCTTTTAAACATGCTAATTATTTGTTCATATGGTCACCTTGCACCAGCTAGGCAAACAAAAAAATAATATTTTACTTTCTAAGAGTTTTAATGGATGCGAATCCGTACTAAATTAACCCCCATTTAACGTTTAACACAGTTGACATGAATTTTCCATCCAACTTATGACGTTTGGGACACCGACTAAGACTGATTTCCTGGAATGAGAACAAATTAGTGTTGTTCTTGTTAATGGGTTAATTATGTTATTTCTTGCCTAAGTTATTGTTGGAGAGGCTTACTCTAATATGTTCTGTTCTGTGTTGAATGAAAAATAACAAACGGAAACAATATAGACTTTTTTTCTTATGTTAAGTATATTATTATTATTGATTATTATTTCACTATAAACACTACAGAGGGCAAATATCCGTATCGGAATTGAATTACATTAACTGAAAGTTGTGAAATTTTTTTGCAAATATCAACCAACGTGAAGTCAAGGACATCAGTGGAGTAGTTATTTTTTGCACGTCGACACACCTATGTCGTTCTGATGTCCAAATATGGACAAAACGTATAAGGAATCTGGCATAAGCGGATAAATTTCCAAACGAGGACTGTGTTATCCTTGACCTCAAGTAACAAACTGATTTTTCATCAGAATCAGTTACCTTAGCCCCATTACACTTGTTTTGACATGGTAGCACCATCGTCAGATGTACTTGCCATCAGAAAATCACCCACATCTGACGATTGATTGCCAGAAGAAACATTTTCAATATTCACTCTGTCAGCATCATGTGTTGAGCTTAACTTTTGAACTTACTGATTATTGGAAGGTTTTAGATCAATTCTGTTTCTTCTAACAACATTTCCACTTTCCTCTTGTACATTATGTGATCTAGGCGCATCATAATTATTAAGGATTTTTCCAGAGTTCCATGTTTTATTCACATGATTATGAATGTTTACATTTTGATTGGTTATTAAAGTTGACAAATCTTTTGCGTTTTATCATAATAACATTTAACTTTATCACGTGTACATATTAATTTTTCAACAACCCCTTGATACAACTGCGGCTCTAACAAACTTCTTTCTACTGGAACTTTCAACTTGCATTTTTACTATTCAGCATTTGAGATGGTGTAAAATCCATATGCTTAATTGGACTGTTTCTATAATTCAGCAAACCTGAATATATATCCTTCCTTTTCTCCAAGGATTTTTTTACTATATTTTTTCCAATACTAACAGATTTTTCTGCTAACCCATTTGATTTGAGGTAGTCAGGACACCGAAATGCAAGATTAAAGTTCCATTCTATTGTTCTATAATTTTTTGACTAGTAAACGGAATGCCTATTATCAGCTATAAGAATATCTAATGGACCAAATCGAGCAAATATACAGTTTTTATTTGAGATATCACGGAATTAGCACATTTGTCTTTGTTAGGGAGCAATTCTAATCAGTTAGAGAAAGCATCATACATAATTAAATAACCGTAAGTAAAAATATCTGTACCCACAATCTCCCAACCACTAGTTGGTAATGGATATTGTATGGAGTGTTTCTTTTGTCTGTTTCCTAGAAAAATTTTCACACATTTTGCTAGATTTTATAAAGGATTCTATCTGATGGTTGCCCCGGCCAATAAAAGATTTTTCTAGCTCTGGCTTTTGTTTTTCAATGGCCAAGTGGTCTTCATGTAAACAATTGAGCATATCTTGTCTTAAAGCTGTTGAAATTATAGTTTTATTTTTTAAGAGCAACAAAAACAATTATTTTCTTTTACTTTTAATTAGGTCACTCTTCCTTCATATATTAAATTGCTAAACTCAATTGTGGATGCAGAAGTGTTTTGTCTCTCAACTCAATTTTTTTTTCTCTGACATTGGAACGTTTTTTACTATTGAATTCCAGAATCTTATTTTCTTATTTTAGGGTTACTGATGCTCTTGATAATGTATCCGAAATATACATTTATTTTTCATTCATTCATTTTTGAATAGCCAAACGATAATTTAATAATTTCAAACGTATACGTTGAGTTCTTGATGACACTGCCTGGAGATCTTTACGAAAAATTGTTTCCAATGGTTTGTGATCGTTGAAAGCTTTCACATTTGAACCATAGATAAAAAGATGAAATTTCTGAGCTCCAAAAAGTATCGCCAAGGTCTCCTTTTCTATAGGCGTATTTCTGCTCTGTTGGAGTTAAACTTCTAGATGTGAATGCTACAGGGTGTGCCTCCTGAAGTAAACATGCGCCCAGACCATCTTTTGACGCATCAACTTCCAAAACTACCTCTTTTTCTGGGTTGAGAAAAATGAATGAATTAGTGAGTAAGAATATTAACTGTTTTACAGCAGATTTTTCATCTTCATTCCAATGCCAATGGACATCATTTCTTGTCAGATTTCAAAGTAGGGCTTCACTTTTAGATAAATTTGGTATAAACTTCCCCACAAATTTAACCATACCCAAAAATCTTAACAACTCTTGTTTATTCTTAACCTCTTTCATGTTTAGAATAGTTTTTATGTAGTTTTGATTAACACAATTGCCTTTTTCTGAAAAAATCTGTCCCAAAAATTTAACTGATTTTTGTTTAAATCGAATTTTTGATTGATTAAATTTAACGTTGTAGTTCAATGCCCTCTGTGAAACTAATTTTAAATTGTGATCATGTTCTTGTTCTGTAGCACCTGTCACTATAACATTATCAAAATAAAGTTTAAAGCTCTCTATATCTCCGAAAAATTCATAATTTTTTCGCTGGAAAACTTCTGGGGCAAATGAGTTTCCAAAAGGCATTCTTAAGAACTTATATCAGCCAAATGGCGTACCAAAACCACACAAATCAGCACTCTTTGAATCTAATTCTATTTGGCAATACCCATCACGCATATTTAAAACGATAAAATACTGTTTGCCACACAATTTTGAGCTAATTTCATCTACAGATGATATCAAAAAGTACATACTCCTTTTTCATCGAATCATTCAAATGATTGGATGGGATCAAGACATAATCGAAGGTCACCATTAGCTTTCTCCACAATTACTAATGCATTAAGCCATTCTGTTGGCTTCTCTAGCTTGCATATAATTGCCTTTTGTTTCAAGGTCTTCTAGCTTAAGTTTTAATCGATCATGTATGATCCTTGGTATTCTACGTACGTATAGGAATAATTTTTGGTACAGTATCATTTTTCAATGTAATGTGATGAACTGATGAAAATCTTTCTAACCCTTGAAGCACTGCTGGGAATCTTTTAATCATGTCTTCAAGACTACTTAAGGAAGTTTCCACATGTTCTGAATTTTTGATTTTAATTTGATCTACCCTTTTAATTGAATTCAACCTAATACAGTTCTGAAGACCTAACAATGGTACTTGACCTTTAGCTTTAACTATAACAAACAAGTTTTTTTTCAGAAACATCACCTACTTTACACGTCAATATAACTTCACCTGCTGTTTCAATCTGAACTTTTGAACTACCATACGATATCAATAAAATGTCTGATTTATCAATGTCAATCGATTTTAAAATATGCAATGGTATTATTGATATTTCAGCACCATTATCCAGTATCATCACCAGTTTTTACTATTCCATGTACCTTTTTGGCTATTCTTTTCTTTGATTCCCTTCTTGCATACATTTGCAAAATGGTTTTTATCTTGACACTTTGCACAGGTTTTATTAAATGCAGGACACCCATTTTTTACTTTATGTATGTAACCGCAGTATTCACATTTTTCTGTTGACGTTGATCTTCTTGAATACCGGTCTAGTGAGCGATTTTCCTTGGAAAATTTGACTGCATTAACAGAAGATACCTCTTTTTTTGTGGATTCTGTCTCTCGCGACTTACAAAACACTCCGCTGCGCGTCGTGTCGCGCGTGCTTTAAAGGCCCTCTGATACACTTATATCATAATATACTATTATAGATTCGCCTCCCCATAAGGAGGATTTCAGTAAATTTAATCTTAATTGCAAATCTCTAAATCATATTAAGTCCCTAAGAAATAAGTGTGATGATTTTTATGTATTTTTAGAAAGTGTAGGCTTTGGTGTAGGTTATCCTAGCATAATTACCGAGCACTGGTTGATGCCGGATGAGTGTTTTTTAGCTCCAAGCCTAAGTGAATGTTCTGTAGCGAGAACTCGTTGAATGGTATGGCACCATGATCCTGATTCGCGGTGCATCGGACATTGAGAAGAGTTTGACGAGAGTTAATAAATTTGACTTCCTTTTGGCTGAGGGCATTTTTGAATTCTCCATTGTCTTCCACAGAGAAATTAATTTATATTTTTATTTATCGTCCACCTTTGGCACGAGTGTCAGAGTTCTTGGACTTGACAGAACTCTGTATCAGATTCCATCTTCTAAACTAATTTTGGCAGGAGATTTTATTGTTAATTTGACCGATAAACAAAATCTCAACGAGGTTCTGCTTGGAAACACACAAGTGACACTTTGCACAGGTTTTTACTTTATGTATGTAACCGCAGTATTCACATTATTCTGTTGACGTTGATCTCCTTAAATACCAGTCTGATGAGCGATTTTCCTTGGAAAATTTGACTGCGTTAACAGAAGCTGTCTCTTTTTCTAGCACTTGTATTTCACTCTTCCTTGCCTGTCTTGCCCTACAAATATCAATAGTTTGATTAAACTTCAAGTCCGATTTTCTGAGCAATTCTTCCTGGGTACTTTTTTCATAAATTCCGAAAACTATTCTATCATGTATCATTTCTTCTATATTAGTATATTCTGTAGCCTTTGCCGCTTTACGTAGCCCAGTCAAAAAGTTATCAAGACTCTGTCCCTCTTTCTGTACAATACTATTAAACAAGAATCGAATCTTTCTTATATTATATTTTTCTTTGGCTCACAATGATCTTTGAATCGCTTCATTACAACTTCTAGAGTTTTCTGATTAGCTGGCAAGAAATCAAATGAATTAAACAATTCTAGTCCTTCATCTCCAACTAAGTTTAACACATTCAATGACATCTGAATTTGTTGAAATATTTCAAACGGGCATTAGCGGCATTTGCCGCCAAGGTCATAATGTAAATGCGGGCAATGACGTTATATGTCGCATTTCCTTTTTTTGTTCCTGCCGGAGCTAGGGTTGTATGTCGTCGATTTAGCGTATATTTGGTGTTAGGATGCCGTATTGGAAACCCGAAAATATGTACAAATTCAGAATGGATAGTATAATTAATTTATGTCATACCAGTACATTATTGTGTTTTTATACCTTAGATACCATCTACATAATTCATTACTTTATGCCCGTGCGGGCATAAAGTGCACATTATGGCCCGCGCGGGCATAAAGTAAACATTCTGGCCCGCGCGGCAATAAGACGCAAAAAACAGTTTTCGATTAACTTATTCTTTATTAACAAAAATATATATTTATTATTCAAAACCAACTGGTATGACATAAAAGTTTGTATGCACCACGGGTACTAATAGATATATACCCTCGGGCGACTTACGAACCCTCGGGCCAGAGGCCCTCGGCTTTGTAAGACTGCCGCCCTCAGGGCATAATCCTCTATTTAGTACCCTTGATACATAAATAACTATAACGTCTCCGGAACCACCCGAGACACAGGTTGCACATGCAAAAATATAAAGGTGTCTTTCTGAGTGCGCACCCATATTCCAGGTATTCTTTCAATCTGAACAAACTGTCACTATCATAAGGTAATAGTAAAATAGGTAATAACAGCAAGATTAAATTGAAATGCTCGTTACAAATTGAGCAGGGTGCTGCTTTTCTGGCAGTTAAAAAAATAAGAAATTAAATCTCCAGATTCTCCCCCAAACAGACAAATTTTCCTTTTAAGTTAAGGTAGTTACTATAGGTACTTTAACAAGATAAACCTGAGGGTGAAATCAATCAAATCCAGGAACTGTCAAAATTCTTGAGATGTTTTAATTAAAACTTTTTTTTTTAAATGAATTTTTGACCTGTCTAGAATTCTATTTTAAAAATTATACCCTTTTTCAACACTCTTCTCCTTGAGAAGGTAATAATTGACAGAGTCAAACAGAAAATGGCTATATAGGCCTCTGCCTGGATTCAATGAAGACTTGATAGGGATAGACACACAAATTTGGTTTTCACCGACTCTATTTAGAGCAAATGGTCCAATAATCCCACACTAACAATTGATTCTGAAAACCAGAGCAGTAGTACCTATTTATTAGCCCAAAAATCTGAATTGACTTACCTCAGAAAAACGTGGCACTACCAATCGGTACTCAAACAAAATGGAGGCCCACAATTAGATGAAAAATGAAAATATAATATTCATATTTCAAAAATAGATAAGATTTATCAGGTGAAAACTCAACAGTGATATGGTAGTATGCACTGATTGCCAAATAACTTGAAAAATAAAAGGGAGAATCTAAAAATGTGAAGGAAAAATTATAAAAATGAAAATGACTTGCCTGCTAGAGCACTGCCAGAGAAAGAGACCGTTTTAGAAACCAAAGCCTATAGGAAACCAATCTTGTGTTTTTTATACTCAACTGCGTATTAACCAGATCAATCAATTCACTTCACAATGAAATACCACGTGGATTAAAAGACAATAGATAAAAATCCACTATAATTATTTCAATTATTTACAAACTACAATAATTAAAATTAAAGTTATGATGACAACAAAAACCGCTAATTAATTAGGTCATTAGGCCAAAAATAATCATTTAAGAATCAGAAGTTAGAGAAAGACAGAAATATATCCATTTGCTAAAAGTGAGATAAATATAATTTCTTTCAATGAAAATACAAATGACTGTCAAATGCGAAATAATTAAAATCATACTTTGAAAAATAAATCTATCAAGTAGTAGATAGCAGTACCTTCATTTAATAATAGATATTTGCATTTTATGCACATGATGGATAGATGGCAGTACTGATATTATATTGAACTTTGTGGATATTCTTAGATTAGGTAGTTAAATTATGAATTCTTATTCTGCTGATTCTGAAATGGCAAAAATATAACTTTATAATGAAAATAAGAAGAGGCGGAACACGTTACGTAAATGGTAAATTTATCGTAACTACTTTTGTGGACACCCAACCTTTGCCAACATCTGACAATGTTTCTCTGTTTACCGAATCAAATGCCTTCGCTAAATCTATGAAGGCTCTATATACATATAGAGGGTGATTTTGTTATCTGGATTTCTCTTACATTTATCTTGCACTGAAAATTATGTCAGCTGTACCTTGGTTGCGTCCAAAGCCACACTGTGTCTCTGGGAGGTTCTGATTGGCAGTTGACATTAGACAATTTGATAATATCCTGGCAAGAATAATTGATATTACAATGCTGTATCATCACACAAAATAAGCAAGCTGAGAGATTTTCAACTTGCATTAATTTGTAGATGAAAACTTAACGGATCTCGCATCTAAGCAATAAAATTAAGAAAAAAATTCAATCAAATATTAATTCATTTAAGTAATGTCGTGTTTGTCTTTTTCCGTTTGCTGACGGGATAGAGCGTCGTATCCGTCGGTCTAAAAATAATAAAAACGACCTGTGGGAATGAAAAATGGGTAACGATTACACCGAGAAAACGCAATCAATATTTGCAGGAGTTTTCGCATGCACATCCGCTTATTCTGGATTAAATGTGAACAATTAAATTAACTTCTGTCACGTATTATCCGTCTGAGGTGAAATTGGAAAATTGTTTACAAACATGATAAACCCCTCTTTCTCGATATCTTGCCCCAACGGAATGAATGAAACTGTCAATAGTATAACGTAAAGTTATTTTACCAGCATATAGAAGAAGGGATTCTATTTGTTGCTGACCCAGTTTCGCGAACGGAGATTTTGTCACAACGTGGGCGAGCCTGGGAACCAAGCAGCTTTAAAAAAGCGATAAGAAAATAACAATGTATGCTATAAAAAAAAGATTGAGGAACACGACAGTCTAAAAATAGTGAATTATAGGTATCTATTTTCATTTGTGTTTGCTCTATTTGCATAAAATCAGAAATATACACACTCGAACCAAAGTCAAGTGAGGCTGCATGTGAACTCAATAGGTACTCAATCGCTGAATTTGACGGTTTTTGATCTGAGAATTCTAAAACAAAACGTATATCTTAGCAAAATTAATACTACACAAAACATAAAATTCACAACTAAATAATACAAATGCTGATTATTGGGGATAATACTACGAGAGCTTAGAAATTTCAGATAATTCTTCACGAATGCATGTAATTTCCACGCATGAGTGAAAAGTTATTTGGTTAATTTCAAGGCTCGAGTGGTATTAAGAGAATTATTGCATGTACTTATTAGTAGCAAGAGTATAAGAGAGTATCACTTTTGAAAAACGCAAACCAGTTGTTTGTATCAAAAATTAGCATGACAACAACTCCTACTTTCTGGAAATTTACCGAAAGCTATTTTAATTAATTTTGTCGAACAGATCGAGATAAATTTCCTGAATGTAAGTATGAGATAGCAAGCAGAAAATATCAATCTCAAAATCTGCGCTCGAATGTTATTTAGTACGAAAATTCCACGAATGCAAAATCAAAATAAAAACTTCACTTTATTGAAAATGTTTGTGAAACTGATATAAATGAAAATGTTTGTGAAACTAGTCATAAATAATCAGATGCGGAAGTGGGCAAGTGCACTCTTGTTTCAATGTTCATGCTTTTTTCACGAATATTTGTGACTAAACTTAGATGATGTTTGTTCTTGAGAATAGTATTTTCTATTTCGTTATTTGTTCCCTCTTCGTTGATTATACCCAATCACTGAATATTGAAAAATCCTTTTCTGATTTAAATATTCATTTGCGAACAGCTAAAACGTTCGAATATGTTTGACACATTATTTGATAACCAATTAGATATGATCTTGCTACTATGGTTGCGATTATATCAACAGAAAATTTTCAATTATTTTCTCTTCCTTCCTTCTTTTTCATTAGCAGACTTTAGTTTTTGGCATTTCAAATTGATACATAAGTGGAATTGTCATATATTTTAGGCCTGTTCGTACAGCAATCACAGACCAGTCAGAGCGAATTTCATTGGTTGAAAACAATCAGAAACAGTCAGAAAACTAGTTTCAACCAATAAGATTCACTCTGACTGGTTTGTGATTTCTCTGCGAACAGACCTAATATCACAAGAGAAAAAAATTTGTCGGCAAAATTTTCGAAAGGTATGAAAGTTTGTTGCTTGGCAATTTCGCGAATGGCATATTTGACAAAATCACGAGCCGTCAGGCGAGTGATTTTATCAAAAATGGCATGAGCGAAATTGCCGAAAGGCAACAAACTTGAATAAAACCTTGAGAATAATTTTGCCTACACAATTTTTTCTCGAGTGGTATTCGTCATGACTATTTTACGTAAGATTTTGAAAATAAATAGAATGCAAAAATATGAATAAAAGCTTCAAATTAAAAATATCAGCTTGACAATGTCAAAAAATGGTCGCTGAAATACCATGTTGTTGGTATTGTCCAGGTAGCATTATTGTCAGGTGAATACCGAATTTATTGTCGAATGTAATACCACAGATTACCTAATACAGATGCGAAAGTACGTATACTTGTCGTCGACGATATTCTGTGACGAAGCCGGGCCGCCAGCGCTCCGACGCATAGATAAAGATCGCCCGCGTCAGGACAATTAACGTGGCCAAGTGCGCGAGCATGTTCCAGCCTGTGTGTTTACATATTTTTGCGGGTAGAAAAAAATATTTTTTTGCTGTTTGTGAACCAATTAAAGAAATAATATTATATTATTGAGCTGCCGCATTTATATAATAAATATGTTCAAAATACATTGATGTGGCATTGGTGCGGCCAGCCTATGTCTATCAAATTAATCTTGAACCACGAATTCGCAGCTCTTTCGCATCTGTATGTAAGTAATCTGTGGTAATACCACAAGAGGTTTCAGGATTACCGAATAATACTTTTACCTGTCACGAAATGCGTTACGCAGCAACACCACGACTCCGAAGGAGGAGTGGTGTTGCTGGTAATGCGTTGAGTGTCAGGTAAAAGAATTAGGTAATCCTGAAACATCGAGTGGTATTCAAAAGGTTATACAACGAACTAAACTTTAATACTTTAAAATTTAAAAAAATGTCTATAATAGAATTATTTGCCATAAACGCCACCAAGCGCGATAATCCCAAAAGGCTTATCACTTATTAAGCCTCTCGTGTCATATGGGAATAATGTACAGTGAGTTGTATAACCGGTGTAATACACTCTAGTGAAATAGTCACGAAAATTACCAAATATTAGTGAAATGTCAGCTTTCCAATATCTTTTCTGATTTCTTTTGCAACTTAGGTACCTACTTGCGACATGCTATCTAAAAAGATCTATGTCCTACATTCTAGATACAATCAGGCAATAATTAAATTACAAAGTTGAAATATTTTTGCTGAGTCGAAGTGAGGTAGGTACATGAAAATTGAGTTTTAAAACGAAGGGTTTCGATTTTGAATTTATATTTCGCTCTTTCGGTAAAAAATTATGTTAGTTTTCCAATAAGATATAAATCCTTTTTTTTTTGGAATTTAATTCACGTTTTTTGAGTAGTGTCAATTAAAAGTAGTGAGGAAACGATTATGATGGAGATTAAGATTCATGCTACGATTATCAAGTTTTCACGATTAACCATAATCATCGAATATCTTATACGATTTTACGATTCTTATTTGGAAAACCCCGGGTATTCCCTGGCTGCCGCTGCGCAGACTCCTAACAAAAATCCCCCGAGTCCACAAAACTTAGGAATTTTGTAATGAAAACTTAACCAGTATTAATTCTTGTTTTTATTTTACTTTAACTTTAATTCACGTTTTCCAAGGAAGCAAAGTATTTTGTTTATTAATCGTAATCGTACCCAATCAAAATCCTACGATTATTAACTGAATAATCGTAACCGTAATCGTATAATTTCAATCGTTCCATCCCTAATTAAAAAGAAATGTTTAGTTAACATTATACCAAAACAGTTACATTTGAAACAAATTTGAATGTTTATAGGCCCAGGAGAGTCAAGTGCTTGTAACCTCTTTTGTTAATGAATTAGGCATTCCAACGACCTGTTAAAAAATGCGTTGTGGGCGGAAGTTCATTATCTCGTATATGAGAGTATAGAATTTAAAGCTTTTTAAAGTGCATTTTGTGGTTGTTTTGTGAAAAAACTCTGTTTATTTTATTGACTTCATTAAGGTTGGATTTCGTTGCGACGTCCAGCGCTTACGGTCCGCGGCAACGTCTGGCAGCAACAGCCAGCCGTTACGGTCACGTACTTTGCTTAAAACGTCTACATCGAAAGTATAGCAGTGGTTTGAGTATTTTAAAATGAGTGATTAGTGATTAAAAAATGGATCTGGCAACAGCATACTTTTTTGCTAGAAGATGGAAAAGAATATGAAATCTGAGTTTATTATTGTCTATATGCGAGAAAAAACCGACGAAATGAATGCATCTAGAAACCAAGAAGGATATTATAAAATTCTAATGAGAAACCTTCTTGAAGCCGATAATGAGAAGTTTCCTGGCTTTTTTCGACTTAATACTTAATAAAGACCAATTTGAATTTGTTTTAATAGTGTAAATTTTCCAATTTCTCTTCTTCAATAAAACTTTCCCAATCTGACTCTAAATGATTTCACGAATTTGGAAATCTTTGTTTTCATGGTCGTATAAATACGGAAATTCCCGCACTTGGTATATTAACACTTCGTCATCACTATCAGAACATTTTTTAATAAATTCAGCATTTACTATATATTTCACGCTCTCGTCATTACTTGATTGAAACTTTGACGTTAGCGCTCACGTCTCGACTTGTTGTTGAGCAGTCGAGACGTAGCCGTCATCGGTAGGCCGCTACGTCCAAGAGACGAGCCGCTTCAAAAACACTATTGTCGTTATAACTCATTGAAGAAGTGCTCGACGGCAGGACGTCGCGGCTGACTGTAAACGCTGGACGTTGCAACGAAATCCAACCTTTAGTATTTTTATCAATTAAAAATGCCACGTGTGTTGTAGTTGATTGTGTTGTTGACTGTGGAAGTAGTTTCAACAAGGTAACAAAGATGATGTCAGGTTTTTTCTCAGTGCCCACCGTTTTAAACTTTTCCAATTAACTGGTAATAGTATATTACAATCCGAGACGGAAAATACTTCATTGCTGGTCGAGAGGTTATTATAGTTTATCGAGACGCGAAGCGTCGAGATAAACTCAACCTCGAGACAGAAATGAAGTTTTCCGTCGAGGTTTGTATACTTTTTTATTTTCAACCCTTAATTTTCTGATGCAAAAACTAAAGATTCTGTTATACGAAATTTTCATATAGTGTAAAACTGGCCTTAGAAAAAAATATTTCACTTTTTTTGTCAATGTCATCAATTTTGACGATCTCAAAGGCCCTGTAAAGGCCAAAACAAAAGACGAAACCACAGGAAACCGCAAAATCAACAACCATAGATAAGATCAACAACGCCTTAACGACGGTAGTTTTCGCTCAGTATTTTTGCGGAAATAATAGATTTTCACTAGATTTGTCCCCGTTCTCCCCAAAGAAATGATTTCGGAAAGTGAAGATGAAGCGATGGATTGTACCCCACCTGAATTAAAAGAAGCAGCAGACAGGATTGGAGAGAGTTTGCTTCCAGCAAAAAGCAAATTTCGGTACGAAAAGGCTTTTCAAATATTCGAAGCATGGTGTAGCCAGAAAGGAACGAGAAATACTGCCTCGGAGACCGTTTTGTTGGCGTATTTTGGCGAATTATCTAAGGAAAAGAAGCCTTCGACTTTATGGTCGACTTACAGTATGTTGAAAACCATGATTAAATTGAAAGAGAAAGTTGATATCTCCAATTACGCAAAACTTATAGCTTTTTTGAAGCGGCAAAATCTGGGCTTTCAGCCGAAAAAGTCGAGCGTTTTTTCCAGAGAAAACATTAACGAGTTCCTCACGAAGGCAGCTGAAGAATTCATTAGCATCAAGGTAGGTTTTCAAAAAATATACAAAGAAGATAAAAATGCGAAAATCAAAATGATTTTCTGTATGCTATAGCTAGGTTACCCATTTTATTTTTATCTGGTTTCAGGTAGCGCTAATTGTTGGTGTGTCGGGTGCATGTAGGAGCGATGAACTAGTCAAGATGAAAATGGAGCACGTCAACGTTTTGGAAGGAAAGATCGCTATAGAAATTCCACACACAAAAACTTACACAAGTCGATCGTTTATCATAAGCGATCCAGATTGGGTTGCTATTTTCCACAAATACCTCACTTTGCGGAAAAATTTGAAAAATGACAGGTTATTTGTTCAATGGCGAAATGGGAAATTACATAACCAAGCAATTGGCTATCATTCAATCTCAAAATTTCCACATAAAATAGCTGCTTTTTTGAAGCTTCCAAAAATTGAAACTTTTACAGGGCATGCTTTTCGTCGTACTTCCGCAACCTTATTGGTTGACAACGGGGCCGATCTATTGCAACTCAAAAGACTGGGAGGGTGGAAATCGAGCACGGTTGCTGAAGGCTACATAGAGGCATCTTTGGAGAACAAAAGTAAGACTGCTCTGATGCTATCCTCTACTTCCAAAGGTATTCAGTTGTCCAGTGCATCCACAAGTACATCACATGCGGAAACTCATCCGCAAGCGCAAGAGATAATAGTTCCAAACGAAACACAATTCCAACAGGATGGTCTCAAGATTTCCATTATAAACAACAATGCTAATTTAACAATTAATGTAAATAAGTGAATAGATTTAATTAGTTCCATGTAATACATGTGGTTTTATTATTATATGTGAGAGCTGTATGAAAATTATCAATTTGGAACGAGCAGGGAAATGGGGACGGAAAAGCATTTGCCGTCCCGGACGGAAAATGCTTTTCCGTCCTAGGCAGGCATATGCATTACCGTCCCGATAAATGTCAAAGTCCAGAAATGTGACACTTTCAAGATTTTGAAAAACCTGCAATGTCAACATTACATATGTGGTTGAAAATAAAAAATATTCTGTACCACTGTCCATGCCTCTAAAATAAAGCCATAATCGAAATATTCGTAAGAATCTAAGCTTTTGTAGGCCTGCATTTGCTATTGCTGTAAAAACTGTAGGTCAAAATGTAAACAAATGTCACCTGGACATTTTTTCAAATTTACCGTTCGCCCACATTCCGATTTTCCTGCATTGATTTCAGTCTTTAAATATTCACTCCGCATCTCGAAACAAAATAAATTGTAATTAGCTCGAAAATATTCCGAATAAACAAGATAAACAAAAAACCGTCAAATTTCCTTCAGCTGTCATATTGAAAAATCACGTTGTTTGGAGAGCCTAATCAACAAGAGGCCCATAATATGCTCAGTTTGCTCAGCGAATAATTATTAGGGGTGGGTCAATAGTTTAATAAATACAGAATGGCAAGTGCGCCACTGAGTTAAAAAAAAAATAATTGAATTACATAAAATATTGAAGTGTGAAAATTCAGAAACACAGCTATATAAAATAATCAGCAAACGGTAAATGATAATTCTGAAAAGGAAATAAATAAGGCATATAACTCAACCAAATCTTGACATAGGTAAACATGGAGGTTAACCCTCAATCAGATGCATCAAACTCCAAAAAAATAATATTACAATGTACATCAATACAGTTGCCATATAAGTTCATTAACAGTCGCTGGCTATATTAATAGGTAATATGGAAAAAAGAATGAAGGATTTAGGTTTCCAGAAAATTAATGAAAAAAGAAGAAATGAATGAAAATTATAATATTACATGGATAAATACGGTCAGCTGCTGCCAGAAAAAATAAATTCAATAAAATCAACTTACACCTTATGAAATCATAAGTTGGGTTGAATGGTCAGGAGATATAATAAAAATCCTCAAATGTATTAGTATAGGACCCAACTTGAAAATTGATCAATTTACGACGATGTAGGTACTAACTCAAAAATTTTAAAGTTAGAGCATATTGTCCAACCTTGACTTTGGTTCAGATTATTGATTATGAATAATAAAATTACCATTCCTAAAATATGGCGTTAATAAAAGTTAAGCAATGATAAATCTATAATGAATTCGATAAATCGAAAATTCATTAAAGCAATTAAAATCTTAGATATTGAATTGTCATATCAGTAAAGGTTAAATCAATTATCAATTATCAATCAACATAAACTATATATTGGTTTTTTATGTTATATTTAGGTTGACGTCATCGAACAAGGACAGACAATGTTGTCAATGCCTATTTTTTTTCTTATAATTTACCAGAATGTCATGTGTGAATAGTTCTGACGAGAGCTAAAAATAACGAAATGAAAATGTTTATACAAGTCATGCAATGTCGCACGCCGTTGCCAAACAAAAACATCTGAAATTCCCCTACTTTAAATGCGTTAAAAAGTACTTGGGGTTTTTTTAGGTTGGCAGCAGAAATTTACTAAATGTAACATCATCCTAAATATAGCGTAAAAATCCTATAATAAAGAGAAAAAAAAAATTAAACGTCATCAATGAAACTTTATACAAGCCTCCATTCCAACAAAAGGTGGATTACGATAGCCATCCATTTTCATTTGACGAGGGAAGTTGCACATGGAAGCTGCAGATTCTGGCTTTGAATCGAGGTAGATAGAGGCTAGAAGTTCTCAGTTGTCGTCGAATGTGGAGGTACAGGAGTCAATACATGAGGGACTTGATTCCTCTAGGAATCCCTTCAAAAGCTCTCTGCCACGCTCTACAAAAATAGTGCTCTTCAAAAATGTGGGCTTGTTGAGAATGGATTCGTTGAGAGAAACGGCTCCTCGGAAAAACAGGTCCTCGGAAAAACAGCTCCTAGGAAAACCCTTAGTAATAGAGGCATTCCATGAGCAACCATTACTTTAAAAATATTGAAAAAGGCTTACCACGAGGGGGTTTGAAATTTAAACCCAAACAAAACGGTAATCACAAGACTTTCGATTTAAATTTTTCCGGTATTAAATGGATTATTGCTCTACGCAACTTTATTTCGTTAAAACAGTGCCTGATGACCGATAAGGTATTTTTCTTCACGAAAACGGTAATCACAGTTGAGGAAAATGGCTGCCCCCCCGGCCAGAGTCGACCTTTCAGGGCAACGGCAAGATTAAAAAGCGACGAAGAAACGGACAATCTCTACAGGCAGAGCTTCCTTTCAAAAAATAGCCAACGGAAAGTGTTGGTACTAAACTGGTACTTCAAACTTAAACAAAAATCGTGCCCTCTAGTTTGATAATTGCTAATATCATTAGCAGCAGAAACCTTTTTTTTCAATGCCAGTCACCAGACTGTCAACATTAAAGGTAACAATCCAACTTATAAAATTATATTTGGAAGAAAAAAGAACAATTACTAACAGAAGCATTTCACATGCTACTTGCTTAGCTCAAATTAAATGAAATAATTGTTAAATTCGGAGATTCGGGCTGAGACTCTGCGGGTACCATTAGCTTTTGAGCAGAATATGCCAACCAGGTTATTCTGGTTTTCCAAAATTTTGATAAACAATACCAAATATTACAATGTTAATAGAATTCTGGTGGAATAAAGAGAACTATACTTATTTCCCAGGACTACAAAAGAGGGAGCTATTAGGGAACACAACGCCAAATAACATTTTACAGAAAATAAACTATTTCTCAAACACTTGGTGTAGATGAAGAAGACCACAACTTTCGGGGCTGATTAGATCATCCAAAAAGATTAAATCAAGAAGTATGTAAATTTTATAGGTTGATAAACTACTCTATTTTGTGCCATAGCGACTCGGCTTTGCAAAATATTGAAAATGCTGTTTTTCTTTTGTTTTTTTTTACAAAAATTTCTAATTTAAACTCGAATGGAAAAAAATTTAGGAACAAAAAAATTGAAATTATTAAATACAATTATTAGGTCATTGATACAAACATAGACCCCTGAGTCATTGTGGCAAAACACAAAACTGCCAAGTTGCGTGGTAATTAGGTAGGTAAGTTTGAATCAAAGTTTTGTCCCTCGCATTAAAATTTAGGACATAGCCATTACCGAGGATAAGATTGGCTTATACAAATAACAAGGGTGTGATGATCAAAATCCGGCAAACCTCAACTTAAAGGCAGCCATCAGATAGCTTAGGGTTGAGGCAACCTTAAATGAATAAACATCCAAATAGAAAAACTCAATAATTATCCATATTAAAAAACGAAATCAACAACTAATGATTTGTTTGTTAGCGTATAACGATTGTCAATTAAAAAAAAGAGAATATAATATTTTTCTTTAATAAATATTCGTTGATGCTTTATTGACACAAATTAATATTTTTAGGTAGATACACTTGAATTTATTATTTATCGATAATGACTTCCAGAAGCAAATTGGCTGATTAACTTCTTATGCAGGCTCTTTGCAAGTTCCATTATTGTTGCAACTTTAGTCATTAAATTCTTTGTATTAGGTATATAAAAATAATAAAAACTCGAGGGTGACTTGCTTTCTCGAAGCTTCATACTTTTACGCCCTAAGCCTGACTTTTTCTTCAAAACTTATTTAAGATTATTGACCAAAGGATAGCCCTACCTACTAAAACCAAGCTCCTTGTATAGCAAGTACTTTCTCTGGTTATAAATTTCCTCCCTGCTGTCGCAAGTGCCCTGTCTGGTGGCAGCATTCCGACTGATTAGGATTCTCTCAAGCCTGCGTAGTGTCCGAGTATACCTTGGGTGGGAGTGGTTCCTTTCAGTCACTTCCTTGTATAGCAAGTGCTTTGTCTGGTTATAAATTTCCTCCCTACTGTAGCAAGTGCCCTGTCTGGTTGCAGCATCCCGACTGCTTAGGATTCTTTCAAGCCTGCGCGGTGTCCAAGTTTACCTTAGTTGGGAGTGGTTCTTTTCAGTTATCCATTTAATTCTCTAATTTTCCCCAATACACTTTCAACCTCAACATTTTTACACCAATTCATAACAAACACACACTTTCGCGCCCTTCGGCACACTTAGACACCGGTCTAAGCACCCAAATCCCAAGAAACATTGGGAAAGGAAATTCAACGCCACCTAGCCAATTTTAAGAAAGACTCTACAAGCAGAAAAACCGAGCAATAGGTTTGTTCGGACTTAGTTCAGAATCAGTTCTGAATTGAACTACGCATGGGCATTTGTTTATTTATGTTCGATATGAATAAATGTGCAAGCGCAGTTCAATTCAGAACTGATTCAGAACTGATTCTGAACTGAGTCCGAACAAACCTATTATTATCAAGATAAAATAAATGTGCTTGAGGCAGTCTGGGAAGAGATCGAAAAAAATCGTGTGGAAATTGGTAAGCAAGAGTGTCATTCTCATTTATACTACATCGATAAGTACATGGAATAGCTCAACAAAATCTATCATGATGCCATAGCGTACATAATTGGTAAGAAGGAGCAACACAGCGTGATCCTCAAACCAAGCACTGCAAGCTCCACCAAACCGACTGAAGGAAGAAGAAGTTCGAATCAATCAACTTAGCCAGATTCTAGACAAGATCATCAATGATTTGCAGGTGGAGAAATCAATCAGTCGTTATCAACTATTATACAACAAAATTTCGAAGCATTGGGAGACCATCTCCGAGATATACATCGAGCTACAAGTTCAGGGCCGTTCTTTATGAAGAAATCAAGTTCTGGAAACATTGGAATCCAAAATCCGAGGCCAGGATATTCCAACTCAAGCACCAAAATTATGCATTATCAGTCTTCCTCGGATAAAGTTACCGTTATTCGATGGTCACTATGAAATATGGGTAACTTTCCGAGACATTTTCAGGAAGGTGGTCCATGAAAACAAAAATTTGACGCAGATTGAGAAGATGCAGTAACTCAAAACCCATATTCGAGGAGAGGCCAGCAGACCCATACAGCATCTTCAAATTTCAGAGATTAGCTATTAGACAGCATGGCAAATCTTAAGCAATCGTTACAGCAATGAAAGACTTATCATCTCAAAATTATCAGACGGAATCTTGGATATTCCTGCGATTCAGAAGGAATCAGCATTAAAAATAAAACAGCTGCATGATACCATGATCGAATGTTTGAAAGCTCTGAAAAATATCAAGATTGACAGCGTCATGGAGTCCAATAATAAGTCGCATAGTAGCTCGGAAATGGGATTCCGAAAACAAACTATACGAACAATCACTAAAAGAGCCCCATAACATTTTGTCGAAACTAAAAGATTTCTACAGGCAAGATTTCAATCACTAGAAGCCATCTCAGATTCTCCAAAGATTTTACCAGTTAAACCCAACCAAAATTATTAATGCTAGACGCAAATATTGTTCGCAGTCATTACATCCAATATATAATTGTACCAAGTTTCAAGCCTTATCTCCCTCTGCACGCTTGAGCACAGTTAACACATTGGTTGCCACGTCATACATATATGGGTGACAGTGATGTTTGCCGGTGGGCCACGTCATACATATAGGGCGACATGGCCTGCATGCATAACTCCGCGCCAGGCTGCGTCATACAAATATAGGCGACGATCAGTGTATTTTCAATAGAGATTCTGAAAGTTGGCCCCCTGAGAAACATTGTGATATACTTGGTTTTAGGAAATCTTTAAATTTACATATTCTACGGGCATTGAAAAAAAATGGAATGGAAAAGTGGGAAAAAAATAAATTTTTATTCAAAAACTGCCAAATACCATAATTCTAATAGCAAAACTTGAAGATCTTTCATGAACATCATCAAAAAAAATAATAATTGAAAGTGAAAAAAAAT
Source organism: Ceutorhynchus assimilis (assembly GCA_917834065.1). Classification (NCBI taxonomy): domain Eukaryota; kingdom Metazoa; phylum Arthropoda; class Insecta; order Coleoptera; family Curculionidae; genus Ceutorhynchus; species Ceutorhynchus assimilis. The sequence goes on along the minus strand of OU892281.1, from coordinate 30,168,549 downwards.
TCTCTACACTTTCTACTTACCTATAATTAAAAAAAATAAACGACTCACAAACTAGGCAAATCAAAATGTTTACGAATGTATTGCATTGAAACATGGGAGACCAAATAAATAATAATTGAAAGTGAAAAAAAAAAAAATTCTCTACATTTTCTGCTAATAATCTGAAAAAATGAACGACTTACAATCTAGCAGGTCACGTCACCCATATAAGGGTGACACGTCAAAAACCTCTTTTGACAGTTGAATCACTCAAAAGATATCAAAAAACGTCTAAAGCTAACGTATTTTGAAAGTCAAACTCAAAAAATCTCAAAAAAAGTGTGGCCCTCTGGGAAACATACCCAAAATGGCCGTGGCACTCAATGTGTTAAGGAGAAGAAACTGTGTATTAATTGTCTCAATCATGACGACAATATAACATGCGTCTCTACCCTCCACCGGTCGATACCGAATCTGCAATAAAGCTCACCATACCCAAACAAAAAGATCACCAGGAGATAATCATTCTTATCCTCGTGGAAGCCGAAACAAATGAAATTTTGATATGTGGTATATCTTGACTTCCTGATAAAAATTTCTCATAGGCCCAACCCGATTCGAGATACAGGTAGTTTAATGTCCAAGTGTACACATGTTATGCATTTATGTCAGCATATTTATGTACAGTTGCGATCAAAAAAATGTAGTACAAAAATTATTAACCCCAATTTGAGCTCCCGGTGTAACATACAAAATTTTTACAGGCAATGACATATTCTAGGTTAAAAACGGGTGGAAAAATGTCAAAATAATGTCATCTGAAGCTTTCTAGGTTAAAAACTTGTCGAAAAATGCCAAAAATATGTTATTTTTGGTTATGAATTAAATTTATGTATAATAGACCAGGAGATTTTGGAGAATTTTTTTGTACTACTTTTTTTTGATCGCAACTGTACATCTACCTGTCACCTGAGCATGAGGATACCTGTCCATCCTGGTATATTAGTAGCTGACAGGTTAATGAATATGCATATAAAATGTGTAAACATTTCTTGGACATTAAACTACCTGTATCTCGAAGAGAGAACTTTTTATCAAGATGTCAAGGTATACCACTTATCAAAATTTTATTGAATTTGGCAGAAAACCAAAAACTCATAAGAAGTATGAAGTATGCAGGGTCCTTTAGTAATATCAATGCTTTGCAGCATTATATAAAACACCCAAAGTAGGGAGGGTTTGCGATTCTTTGATTGAAAATCGCATACATTGGTAATTCCTCCACATTCGTGCATATTTTCCAGAATTTTGTATGTGATCATCTTTGGACTTTTCTGGCGAAAGCGATGTAACAACTAAGGGAGAATTCATACCAAAGCAATAGCGACTAGCAACTAGCAACGCGCGATACGCAACTCGTTATCGCTTTCAAAAAGTACACAATAAGAATAAATAATGTATCTATTCATACCCAATCGACGCCGATATCACTCGATGAAATATCTGCGGGTGAGGCGCGATTTTTATCGCCGGCAACCTGGTCTGTCGATCGCTAGAGATACATGTTGCTTGGTCGGGTTTATTTTTCTTCAAAATGGGAGACAGGGAAAATGTAATTTTTGTGCAAATCTTTGAAAAATATCCCTCTTTGTATGATTACACAATCCCAGATTATTCTAAATGCCAAGTTACCGAATAAGCTTGGAATTTAGTAGCTAGGGAAGCAAACATTTCAGGTAAACATTAATAAAAATAAATTTTGATTCTGTAGAAGTATTTCAGTGATTTGGGTGCAGTAAGTACACCGTTTTCGTTTTCCCGCTTCTGCAGGCAGATTTCTATTGCTGGTTGCTGTCACAGAGTCTTGTCGTGTTGGTGTGAATTCAGGACCAATACGATTTTTATGTTGCGTATCGCTCGTTGCTAGTTGCTAGTTGCTTATTATTGCTTTGGTGTGAATTCTTCCTAAGACAGGATATAAATATCGAATGGATGGAGTGTATATCTATATATCCCCTATAAATCTCTCCGGATTTACCGAAGAACCCTAAGAATTTCCTTGGTGAAGTAGAAAGAAGATCGGAACCAGGTAGAAGGAAAATCTCCTGGTTCACGAACCTACGGAAGTGGAAATGAAATCCATTGAACTGCTTCGCTCTGCAACCAACAAAGCGCGCACAGCCATGATGCTAGCCAATATCCGGAACGAATAAAGCCGACGAAGAAGAAGATAAATATCTCTTAGTATTTACCTGCAACAGGGTTTAAATTATCGCAAGCGATTGTCGGATTAACCACAGAGAGCACGAAGTATTACAAGAACCATCAAAAGGCAATAAGGTACGGGCTTCCTTTGTGTTAACCAGGAAAAATGCTCAATCGAGGGCTTGGATGCCCCTCATGGAGTGATGGAACTTACCAATCAAACGAAGAAAAATTCTAGGAATCAAAGGAAGTGATTCCTACTCCACGGATACTTAACTTGCCTTTGCTCTACCTTCTCTGATAACTCGGAGAGTCTTAAAAGACATATATCTGATCTAAGCGAGCTCGCCAACATCTGACAAAGACGCAAGTTTTCGGAGTGATGATTTTGAAATCATAAGTCTTGGGATCATCTTGGGATTCATTTTAGAATTAGCTGAAGAAAGGCAGCATTGACGTTTCACAGCTATGTTCAGTTTTATTTTGGATTTGCGAATCGTGATTCCCATTGTCAACTCGTATGATAAACCCCTGTTGACCAAAAAATAAACGTTTACATGAAACGTCTTGAGAAAAAAAATCATAAAATCACCTGCCCTGGGACTATGTAACGAATAGAGATATTTTCTCTATCTCTATTGCCGTCCCTTCTCTATTGATTTCGAAAATAGAGAAGACAGCAAATGCCATAGCAATAGAGATAACGATTTCTATCCGTTATATAGTCCCAGTGCAGTTTTCTTATCATATCCCTACTGGAACTTCAACTAAACACATTTAAATTTTCCAGTAACGCATCATTCCTCTCCATGTTCTTTTTTAAAACTATATCTGGAGAGTCAATTTTTGAAATAAGAACATATTTTGTCCGTTGAATGCGTTATCAATGGTAAAATATTTATCCCTGTATTAACATAGCATGAAACAGGTTCATACGGCTACCGCGCCACCAATAACAAATCCTCTACTAACTACACATTGGGGCCCCTATTCAAATGATAAATACAAATATGGTAATAATCCCAATGCGCCAAACCAAACATATTTACTCATTTAATAATATCAATATCACAACTTATTGAATCATTAATTATCTTGATATTCAGATTTTTTTTTAAGAAAAAAGCTGAAGGTAATATGGATATTTTCCCGTGATGACAGTTGCCAATGAACAGTGTGTCCAATTAATTCTCTACTGACTGAAGATTATTATTATGAAAAATCTGAACCATTTTATAAGTTTGTACAGGGTGCTCAATACGAGGGATTGATTTTTGGTGACTAAGAGTGTGGCTTAGTTTTAAAAGGCCCAGAGTTTGAGACAACAGTTCATAGCTCAGAACCCGCTTCTGCATTACGACGTATCCAATACACAGTTTTTATGGAAGTCAATGGAATGTTCAATAATTCGGTTATTTTTATTTACTGAATGGTTGAGTATTTTTCCTACAACTGCCTCTGAATATGACGTTTTTCACACGCAGCGTGCGAAATTTTTTTTCCCGGAGCATGATCCTGGACAACAAGTTTTTCCATATTATCGTTTCTATGGATGTGGCCAAAGAACGTCGTTGAAATAATGGAGCATAGTCGTTTAGAATTTCCGAGTTCTCTTAATATGAAAGCGTTAGTTCGGTGAGCTGTATAAGGAACTCTCAGCATTCACCTCCAAGTCCCACATTTCAAATGCATCTATGCGGTGGCGATCTGCCTTTCTAACAGTCCAAGTCTCAGAGTCATACAAAACTCTGGACTACCTGAAAACGGCCTACTCTTCCCTATCAACGATCAACGGTCATGCCCTTAGTGTTATTTTAGTTGATACTGAGACCACATGCTGCACTATGTTGTTCTAAGATGTAACAATTCACTCCGAGTAGAAGCAAAAAAGAGTAGTATCGTCGGCAAACATTAAATTAGATATCTTGTTTCCACCAAGAGTTACACCACTGTCCAGTACCTGTCTCTTCACAAATTCGGAATAGATGTTAAACAACATCGGCGATAACACACATCCGTAACGAACTCCTTTTCTTGTTGTAGTTTGATCAGACATGTTACTGTCAATTCTTACTCGAGCTGTGTTGGTCTCGTAGAGCTGTTGAAAGAGAAATATCAGGTAGTGAGGAACTCCCATGGAGAGAAGAATTGCCTATAGTTTAGCTGAGCTCACTTCACGTCAAATACCTTAGAGTAGTTGTTCGTTTGATGTTGAATTTCGATTTATCTTCGATAATAAGAGCCGCGGGACTGTAAACACGTTGATTCATCTAAATTTTTGCCGAAAAATAATGATAATGATATTTGAACCCAAGCCATACAACAACAAAAATGGAGGCACTTACTTGTGTTCTTCCAACGACGTTTTCTTTTCCTGCAGGTGCACCTGGATGGTCTACCAATTCTTCGACGAACACAAACACATAAAATAGGTTTAAAATATCTTCTAAAATTATGAGGTTGATTTTCTAACGGAATCTTTAACTGAGTTTGAAAGGATCGGTTTGAGGGTTCTGAAAACTCAACCGACAAGTTCGGATCTCTGTCTCAATCTGGTTGGTGCGCTGATTTCTGGGAAGCGCATCGAATCTTCTCGTGCCATATAAAACTTGAAATTATATAGCGCCAAAATTTAAAATCAAGCATACGAATAAAATTAGTTTGGAAATTAAGCTATGCGCAAACAGTAGTCCACCAATCAGATATGACTGGAAAGTAATGCTCTCTGGCTTTTTCAGTAATCTGCCTCAAGTTCAAGACCTGTTCACATGTACCACGTCCCTTTACGAAATCTACCTGCTCTGGACTTCTGGAGATATTTGCCAGTCCACAAAACCCTCCAGAAGAAACTGCAGAACATACAGCATAACCTTGCTTGAATGAGAAATCAATGAGAGTAGACGATAATTGTCTGGGTTTATCGGAGATCCCTTTTTATGAAGGGGAACAAAGATGCTCCGTTCATCCGACTAGACACCGGAGGAACAAATTTCTAAAAAATACGATGTGAAAAATGTAGGCCGTCATCATTCAAGCACTTCAGAGTTTCGGCAGAAAGGACATCAATGCCTGTCGCTTTACCGGCCTTAACAAAGGGGCTTGAATGTTAATATTGGAATAAAGGTTCTAACAATATTGTCACAGAATATGGCGCTTCCGCCATGATGTACAGAATTGGACGGCTGATTCTAGATTTTTCAGTGCTATCCGAGAAAAATGGGTATCACGTTTATTCTCGATTCCACAAGAAAAGATGAGGGATATACATATTTATATAAGGGCCGATATTAGTTTTTAAGTTTGAGATTGACTGTGATAAGTTTTAGATAGTGAATTTTGTATGAGTTGCAAAGAGTTAAGTTGTTTGAGTTAATTAGTGAAGTAATTAGTGTCAGAGTGTATAGTAACGTGGAATAAACTATTGTTGTGTTAATTGGACTTTGATTTTGGAATAAACGAACCCAAGATTTCTGTCACGCTCTTGAGCCGTGACATTGGTGTCGGAAGTGAGATATAATTCGAGGACTGCAAAGTGAAATCCGATTGAAGGATAGTACGCAGACACTAGTGTGGACACTATATTGAACACTGGGACAGTTATTCAGTGTACGCAGTGACAATCACCAAAAGAGACTTGACCAATTGTGTAAATTACCCCAGAAGTGGCTCTATACCCGCTTTTGACTGCGATAGTGAATTTTCAAGTAAGTTCTAGAAAATACTATTTGGAAACCAAGGGAGATATTGAATTTGTGGCTTCACCGACGTGTTTGCTATATCAATCGACATTCAAGAAAATTCTAGAATTTTTTATTCGAGAATAGAGCAAGTTATCCAATTTGTGACTTCGCCGGCATGTTTGGAACTTCAAGCAAAGACCTGGAAAAATATTTGAAGAAAGTTTGAGGGCAATTCCAGAACACTGTGCATATGCCTATTACGAGACAACAAGCAAAAATGGAAGAACAAAAAATTGAAGAACTTCTGCGCAAAATGTTGGAACTTCAAGAGACCAAACGACAACAAGAAAAAACAAGACGAAGAGGTTAGGCGGCAAAAAGAGAAACAAAAAGAAGAGGCCAGACGACAAAAAGAAAAACAAGAAGAAGAAGCTAGACGACAACAAGAAGAGGCTAAACGACAACAAGAAAAACAAGACGAAGAGGCCAGGCGACAAAAAGAAAAACAACAAGGAGAAGCTAAATGAGAACAAGAAAAACAAGACGAAGAGGCCAGGCGACAAAAAGAAAAACAAGAAGAAGAAGCTAAACGACAAAAAGAAAAACGAGAAGAAGAAGATAGGCGATAACAAGAACGGCAAAAAGACCTTGGAAAACTGCAGAAAATATTTCAAATCATACAAGGAACTGTCGCTGACCTAGAACAAATGATTGAGAAAGTTAAAGCCGAAGTTAAAGACGATATTCAGGAAGTAAGAGCTGAGATCAAGGCCGATGTCCAGCAATTAAAATAAGAAGTTGAGGACCAAGTTCAAGCACTCGAAGATAAGATGAATAAATTATAAATACAGTACATCAATCCAGGTAGTGTTGCAGTATCATTTTCTAGTATGAAGATAAAACCATCAACTTTTGACGGTTCTGCGTCCTGGACCATGTATATCCGACAATTTTAAGCCGCCGCAAACGCCAACGGATGGAATGATCAAGAAAAAGCTACAGCACTGATAGTGGCGCTACGAGGACCTGCCTTAGATCTTCTTGAGTCCATTCCTTCAATCTACCAACAGAACTATCAGCATCTAAGTCAGACGTTAGAATTGCGCTTCGGAGACCATTAGAGACAAGAAGTATTTAGAACTCAAGTGAAATCAAGAATTCAAAAACCCGGCGAGAGTTTACAAGAATTCGAATCGGAAGTTAAAAGGCTAGTGAGTTTGGCGTTTCCTGCAGCTAAGGAAGACATGCAGGAATGGATGGCAGTATCTGCGTTTATTGATGGTCTCAAAGATATCAAGATCCTGGAAAATTTGAGAATGTCCAAGTTCAGGAAAAGTAGCGAAGCCCTTGTCCGAGCATTGGAACTGGAAGCAATCTTTGGTGCTTCACGACCCAGAATATGAGCAGTATCCATTGAAGACCCAAAGGATAAACAATTTTCAAAAGAGGAGGGTAGTTTCGAGAACATTATGAGTAACCATGGAAGAAATGAAGATACTACTACTAGAAGGTAGAAAAATGGGAAACGACTTCAAACAAACCCCAACACCGAGAAGTCGTGTGAAATGTTACCGGTGCCATAAGCTTGGACATATGCAATGGGATTGTAGACTAAGGATGTCCTCTCCATCTAGGGATCGTTGCCAACGCTTTTGAAGATTTAGAGATGCCAGCCCTTAACATTGACCTGGAAACCTGCATGAAAATGCTGACGCTCTGTCTAGACGACTATGCAAAGAAGAACATAGATGTTTGCAAGCTCCGTCAAAGAATCGATATGCCTGAGAAAAACACTGTTCCAACTGTGAGAAGAACGGGTCTTATCGTTGATGATAAATGGACTACCAAACAAATGAAAGAAGAACAAGAAGCAGACCAGGACATCGGGCAAATTCTACATCTTAAAGAAATTGATAAATATAGGCCAGAATGGAGGGAAGTGTCGAACAAGAGTTTGATTTACAAAGCGTTGTGGGCTTAGTGGAACTCTTTGGCCGTAGAAAATGGTTTCCTAAAAAGAGTTTGGGAAAGTGCCGATGGGAAAACTACGAAGAGTCAACTAGTTATTCCAAAAGATCGAGTAGAAGATGTATTAAAAGAAATACACGTCGGAACTTCAGGGGCACATTTTGGAGTGAACAAGACTTTGGACAAAATTCGAGAACGTTTTTACTGGGTCCAGTATCTTGAAGACGTTAAAAACTGGTGCCGAAAATAGGACATCTGTGCTACCAGTAAAGGCCTTAACTAAGAGTTCGGGGGCCCATGACACAGTACAACGTCGGTCTTCCATTTTTTTTTTTTACGGATATGCGCACTCGCAAGGAAATGTCCTATCACGCTCGAGAAGCGGCAAGTGCGCGGAAATGTCGGTGTATGTTGGTCTTGAAACGGTTCAGGTTGTAACCTGCAGGGAAAACCGTCGCAGGGAGTTTATTCCACAGCGATGCTGTTCTCCAGAGATATGAATTCTGATATAATGAGGTTCTTGGTGCCTCTAGTTTGACAGTAAATTCATGGTTACCGTCTGTTTGACGGGTTCGCCTGGTAGGCGCTACTCTCGGTGGAATCATACGTGCCAACTCTTCAGAGCATTTTCCGCGATAGTACCTGTAGAAGAGAGATAAATCGCCCACAGATCTGCGATGTTCGAGACCATCCAAGTTACGAGTAAGTGCGGGGTCATTGATCAGCTTGATAGCTCGTTTTTGCACGGTGTTCAAAAGCATTAAGGTATATTTGGGTGCTGCACTCCATATATGTGAGCAGTACTCCATAGTTGGTCGAATCTGGGCTTTGTAGAGTGTCAGCAATTGGCTTGGTGTGTACAGATGTCTTGTACGAAAAAGCACCCCCAGCTTTTGGGACGCCCTTTTAGCAATATCTGCCACGTGACTGTGCCAAGACATGTTGGTCACTGCAGTAACCCCCAAGATGTTCAACTGACTCTGTAATGTGACAGCACTTCCAGATAGCATGATGTTTGGCTCACCGGTGCTGGTCGTTTTTGAAAACAGAGCTGCTTGGGTTTTCTGCGCGTTGAACTGTACAAGGTTTTTGTTACCCCAGTCCTCTATTATCTCCAGGTCGTTATTTATCTGCGATATTTGAGTTAGTCTAAGATGATGGAATTCACGTGCGGAAAGACCTGTGGGTGGTATGTGTGAGGAGACTACATTGCTATCGTCTGCAAAGCAATAAAGTGGATTTACTGTTTTATCTATGAGGTCATTTATGTAAATCAGAAAAAGAGTTGGCGAAAGGATTGCTCCCTGTGGCACACCAGCATTTATTTGGTAAGAGTTGAAGTTCTGGCCATCCAGTGCAACATAAATGGATCTGTCCTTTAGGTAACTTTCAAACCAAGTGCAAAGTTTCGGCGATAATCCCATTGCTTTGAGCTTGTTGAGCAGATTTTCATGCCAAACTTTGTCGAATGCTTTAGATATATCTAAGGCAATTGTTCTTGTTTCACCCCGCAACTCAATCGCTTTTTGCCATAAGTGAGTGACGTATGTAAGTAAATCGCCAGTTGACCTATATTTTCGAAATCCGTATTGCTTAACGTTGATAATTTTGTACTTTTCCAAGTACTTGGTTAGGTGATTGTTGTTCACAACTCTTTCCATTACTTTTGATATTACCGGAAGTAGAGCAATTGGTCTATAGTTTAAGGATCTGTCTTTTTTCCTTTCTTTGGAATGGGTTGTACTGCGGCAGACTTCCATGATGATGGATATACTCCTTGCCTGTAAGACAAATTGAATAATTTTGCGAAAGTTGGGGTGAGTTCGTTGGCGCAATTTTTGAGTACTATTGCGGGAATGCCATCCGGACCCATTGCTTTGTTTGTATCTAGCTTTTTAAGGGATTTTCGTATTTCTCTGTGACAAAAGGGTACCTCTGGCATACTATGGGAAACCCTTTCAATGAACGGTGAAGTTTTTCCGTTTGGCCCTGTTAGGTTGGAGTTGGAGGAAAACATTTGGGCCAGCATATTGGCTTTTTCCTCTGATGTTGTGGCTAAGTGATTATTTTTATCTGTAAGTGGTGGTATGGATGACTTGGTGAAGTTAGATCCAACAGCTTTTGCAAGAGACCAAAAGGACCTAGAACTACTTGGACAATTCAGCAACCTGTTTTTTATTCTTTGATTGTATGTTTCTTTAGCGGAGTCAATAGTAATTTTGCCACTATTTCTGGCTTCTATAAATTCTGTGTGGTTTTGAGCGGTTTGTTGTCGTTTCCAAAGGTTATATGCTCTGTGTTTTTTTGAAAGAATAGCGATAGATGTAACCGGACCGTTCCCAGAGTCAGAGCGTGGTACCAAATACATCTTGGTTATCATGGATTACTTCAATGAATGGCTAGAAGTGTTCGCTATTCCCAATCAAGAAGCCATCACTATTGCTCAGGTGCTAGTGGACGTGGAAGTTTCTAGTCGTCATGGTGTGCCACTAGAGTTACATTCAAATTAGGGACGAAACTTCGAATCTGCCATCTTTAAGAAAATTTGTGAGATCATGCGGATTCGTAAGACAAGGACAACACCTTTACATCCACAGTCTGATGGCATTGTAGAGCGATTTAATAAGACTATAGAGGAACACCTGACAAAAGCGGTCGCAAAGAACCAGCGAGATTCGGACAAACACTTGCCTCTATTTTTTATGGCTCACAGAGCAACTGTTTACGAGTCAACAGGTGAAAGTCCAGCTAGAATCGTTTTTGGAAGAGAACTCAGGTTACCTTGCGATTAGATGTTTGCAATACCTGAAGAAGAAGGAAAAGAAATTCGAGATTATGCCGACGAAGTAAGAGCACGACATCTGGGGATACATGATATTCAGCTAGCCAGTGACCGAATGAAGACCAGATACGACTTGAAAGCCAATTCAGACGGATTTCAAAAAGGTGATTTGGTGTGGCTGTATAATCCAACAAGAAAGAAAGGAGTATCGCCGAAATTGTCTTCAGCATGGGAAGGTCTTATAGAATAGTCAAGAGGATTGATGATTTGGTTTATCGAGTTGAGCGTGAAAAATGGCTATCGCGTTTATTCTGAATTTCACAGGAATAGATTACGGATATATAAGGGCCGATATTAGTTGGTAGTTTTTAAGTTTAATATTGACTGAGATACCTACGTTTTAGAATTTTGTAAGAGTTCTAAAGAATTAAGTTGTTTGAGTTAATTAGTGAAGTAATTAGTGTCAGAATGTATAGGTAAGGGGAAATAAATTATTGTTGTGGTATATGGACTTTGATATAAACGAACCCAAGATATCTGTCACGCACCCAAGACAATATTTACGCCACATCTCAATGACCTCGTCCAAGCTCGTGATGAGATTTCTATCGGCGTTCTCAACTGACCAAGTTTTAGGTTCGAAGTTTCGACAGAGACATTCTATCTTCAGGAACATCTCTCCTAGATGGCCCGTATTATCATGGGCCTACGTCTCCCTGCATAATTCCTGAAGAGAGGAGTTCTTATCTTGACGGCAGAGTCTTTGGATTTCACGTGTTACGAACAATGACCTAAATTACATCAAATTCCCTTCACGCGGACAATAGACTGAGCTTTGGCTTTCACATTGAGGAATTGTCATCAGGCGAATAAGAGTGAGAATAACCAGCAATATGGATGACGAATTAAGCGCTAAGTGAGACATGTCTGGGATAGTTTAACTGGGATTTGGTATCTCTTAGTTATAGTGATGGTGGTTTTCAGTCCGTGTTCTTATTGCAAAAAAGGGCAATTGGATTTATCTTTGGAGTTGGCAGAGAGTTAGGCTCGTAATTTTCAGGAAATAACTTGTCCTTGTGTTTTTTTTGAAGAACGATTGTACTTTGTAAGAATTCGGGGAGATGATATCAATTGGCTATTTGGGCTCCTTTCTGATTTGGTATGCTCGCCTGTATTGCAGCTACCAGCTAGGGAAGTAAATAATTAATGAAGGCTCGATTTTCTCTTCATTGCCTGACAATGCGTAAACAGACGTATTTCATATTCTAGCTAGCTATGTCCAGGGGCGATACAACCTTATATTAAATGAGGTAAATTCAGTAAATTCTTTATACATACCCGAGTAAAAACTCTTGTATAAATGAATTTTCCATATGGAAAATATATCGATTAGAAGTATAGTATATATTGATCGCAAGGGCTGGTATTCTCGTTCTCAAAAACGCTCACCACTTTTCAGTCGCTCGGCACTTTTAATGTAAATTTAAATTAGAAGTGCCGAGCGACTGAAAAGCGGTGAGCGTTTTCGAGAACGAGAATACCGGCCCGATCGGAGAGTGGAAATTCATTTATTAATTAGGAAGATATTTGACAAACTATGGATATTTCTACGTTTAACATAAAATTTACCTACCCATTTGCATCACTACCCTTCCCTCCAATATTACGACAGAACATCCATGTTATGATTTTTTTGTGCCATTTTGATTTTGAAACGATGTAGTTATATAAAAAATTGTAAATGTTTTCTTTTTTAGACAAAAGCACACTTAGACGTATTGGCCGATGCACTATTGCGATGGGCGCGGGGACGCTAAACACTACGATGGCTGTCTTCCCGCTAATCATTTTGTGGTGCCCGACAGTCAGGTCCGGACTCCTGCAAAATGGTCCCAAAATCAGCCCAACTTCGTCTAGTATACTTTCAGAGAGCAAAAAGACTTCGCTAGCTTCAGCTACGGAGAACAAACCAATTATTATAAAGCACTCTTTATTGTTCATTATTCTTATGACTGTTTGTGATGCGCTAGTTGAATTAGGATTTAAAATGTGAAATTAAATTATAGGCCACAGTTTTGTGATATTTTTCAAATAAGTATATTTTAATGTCTCATCCGCATCTCTCTGTGATTACAGCACCTATATTGCGTGGTTGCTATTAATGCAATCCTGTTTAATTAATGTTAAGAATCAAGAAGCTTCAAAGGGTGGATAGGTTTGAGGATTTAAATTCTCATTTTATTCTACATTTACCATAAAACGAGATGTGGATTTTATGTAATCAAATATTTTTGGTTGGTATTAAAAGTGAGTAACAGTCGGCTATAGGTATAGCATTTGTATCCTAAACAATCTAGCGCACATTTCAAGCTATGTATTTCTATAATTAGTCTCTCCGTAGTGCTGTCGCTAGTCTCGTAGTTCATTTTCCAAGTTTAGTATACCTACTTCATATTTCACCAACAGTAAACTAACCCCTATTGTAACAAAAAAAAAATTAAATACGAAGGCCTTAAACAAAAATATTTTTATTTTTCGTTTTTTCTGTGTACAATTAGGTACATACTTATTTTTGTACTCAGGGGTTTTTTTACAGAAGTGCTCTGTAGTGTGGCGTATTATAAAACCTGGTATTTTGTTTCAGTTTATTTAACTACCACAAAAATTGTTAAAGGTTATGTCTGTTATATATTTATTATTGTTACAGTTGTTGTTGATATTTTACACTAAGATTCTATAATTTGTCCTGACTTTTGCTTCAATTTATTAATATTGACAGTTATATTTTTCTACTAAATAATCATTTCATAACTTCAACTTACAAACGATTATTATATTGCACTTAGATGTTAGTTAAAATTATATTGATGTTCATATAAATATATTAGGGCTTGCTATTAAGTGTTATTGTCTATTCTCTTGAAAAAATATATTAATATAAATACATTATGCTTTTAATAGGTAATTATTAAGCATTATGATTATGCACCATAAATTTTAATGTTGAAGTTATCGAATATGGAATCAGTTATTTTGGGTAATAGAATAATTTCCGTGAGGCTGGATTGCTGTTTTGAATTAAATATTTTAAAATAATACCTAATAAATTATTCTTTTTTTGATCCATTTTAATGCAAAAATAAACAATGTTTTAAAATATATTGCTGGAAAATAATTCAAAATAGCAACTTTAAAAATTACCTAAAATATACAAATCTACGCACATAAAACAGAAAAATCATAAACTAATGGATTGTGTAAAAGTCAAGGCAAATCATCAAATTTAGATTTAAATAAAATTTAGACTTTTATTTTTGTCTATTTATACAGATTGTGCTATGAAAGTCTGATTATTTATGTTCCTTAAGAGCTGGCACTGAAAGTAGTAAATTCGAATAGTTGATTTTTTATTTTTTAAATTTAAGCAGTTATTTAATAAATAAATACTTATGAAACTTGGACTCACGGCCTATATTATATGAAGTAGCTGAGAAATTTTCAGGTTTAGATTGAGCTAAGACTAAAAAAAAAAAATTTTTTTTTTTTTCGCACATCAGCTTAAATAATAAAATATGTGTAGATACTTAATAAATTGTGAATAGGCTTATGCGTAATTTCCAATATAAATGCTCGTCAACCTAAAACCCGTTTTCCAATTTCAAGACCTAGTGAAAATGTAGATACAAATATTACTGGAAAGTTTCTCTATTGTAATTGTGTTGCCCTTTCAAGACTTTATATAAACATTGTGTCTAAAATAACTATGCAACTTACGTTATCCCAGATTATAGGTACCTTAAAGTTATTGAGATTTTTTTTTAATTCAAATTTTAAATTTACTTAATATACTTTGTAATCTTACGATTCATATTTTGAGATTCCGGTACGTGAATAATACCTATTTTAGCTAGAGCCAGACGTTGACAAAAAGAGAATTTGTATTTAAAAAAATGTATTCAACAGCTACATATTTTTAACTAAAGTACAATTTGCTTATAACCTACCTCATTCTAAGGCAGAAATTTTTTCCTTATAAATGTTTAAAAACCTAAGTGTTATGACCAAGTTTATAGCTCAGTCTAAACCAATTTCGAAACACAAATCAGCAACAAGAAATCAAATGTCGGTAAAGAAAAAACACAAAACATTCCCTGAAAATAAATTGGTATATAAATGTAATCTGAAAAAAAAAAAGAGTATTGTTCCTGAAATAGTTTTTAGAAACATTACTGCACTACAGCACTATCTGCACATTTTTTTTTTTTTTTTATTAATCAATTTAGAAATAGAGGGTTCTTTCATTTGCAAATTTTCGAATTACCAGAAATGAGGTTAATTAACTATTTTGCTAAAAAGAAGTAAACTTTCAACTAAACAAAAATGAGAGAACCATCTCGCAGTTGTGAAAAAAGAAATAATAGCTTAGATTAAATCCATGATATTATAAATATTCTTCGATGTGATAAAACAAAGTATATATTGATATTATTGTAAAATTATGATAGTAACTGATCTTTTTCAGACTTGATTATTATTACCTATGTGTTGCCAGTGAATAATCCAAAAGCAGTAATTAATAACAAAGTTGAGCAGAGGGGTCTCCTTAATGGGGAGTAGTCTCTATAATATAAAATAATTGAGAAGCAACAATAAATAGGAAATCATTTGATTTGTGTCTAAATTAGTTTACAAAGCGTTGTAGCTTATTGATAATGAATACAAGGGCTTTGAAAATAACTTCAGGACACTTTGTCAGATAAATAACAAAGTGCTTCATTTAAATTATTTAACGCATTTTTGATTAAACGTTATCAAGCTTCTTGGGCAGTATTTACATTTTTAATGGTGCGTTAAATACTTTGATAAGATTAAAAAGGTTGTATTTTAAATGAGATGTTGAACTTCAAAGGAATTTAATTATACATATTTTATATTTTTAAAGGTAGAAATACGAAACCTTTCAACATGCATATGTACTTAATAATAAAATGGGCTCAACCCAAACAAGATCCTGAAATTTTCTATTTGTTTGATGGGTTTCTAATAAATGTCAAAATAAAATTAGAAAATAAAATTACAATGCAATTTAGGAAATTAATGAAATTGGAATTTTTTGTCATATTTGATGGGGACCTTTATTGAGCATGTCGAAATGAGCCTTTACATCTCTCATGATAGGTTATTTCGTTAATTTATTTATTAAGGCCTGGCTGTACCAAATACCTAGTGATTTAGCTGAACTCTACTGATGCTTGAAGTTCCTCATTTAAAATGCATTGATTTCAGAAATATACGCATATAAAATTAAAAAGATCAAGTATCAGTAAAGTTCAACTGAACCTATATTTAGTTCAACCAGGAGTTGATTTTTTTAGGATAATTTTTTCATTAAGTGCTCTCCTCAGGAGCATCTTGGTTAGTAGTAAACAACTTAAAGCGAAATTCCTTAAAGTTAACATCCCACACTGTGAGGTTATACGATACAGATTGTCCGAAAATTCTCTTTACGAGCTTAATATCTCAAATATGGAAACAGTCGGAAAAAAATTAAATTCGGTAGTTAATGAAGAAAACTTTCCAACTGCTTCAGTGACTTCAAGGCTCATTTTCTTATGTCAACCTTCTGAAGTCATCCCTGGAAATATGAAAAAAAATACAAAAAAAAAACTTCTCGTGGCATCTGCAAGGCTAGAGTTTGAAGTCACAATCTTTCGAGTAATTTACTTGACCGAATAAAGTTTCATAAAAATGATCGTGAGAAAATTCATTTCAGCTCGGTCATAATCAAAACTTATTGGTTAACTTTTCGTTTAAGTCAAGTCACTAGCTTAAGGAAACCCATTTGTAACGTGTTATGATCGTTCATTGATCTCATCCATTCCTGAATGTGGGACATTTTGAAATATTTCCATGCTTCTTTATTTGTATCAGTTCGAATTCAACTTCTGCAATATTTTGAATATCATTACTTTTATTGTCTATGGGCACTGCTTGATCTGCTATCTATATGGCTGGTCCATTGCTTAAATTGCAATATATTCTCTTCTGTTCTCTTCTTCTTCTTTTTCCTCAGCCACTTCTCGTTCACTCCTGAACATAGGCCTATCCTTATTCTTTCCACTGATCCCTTTGGGTACCAATTTCTACCTGCCATGTCATCCGCCTACCGTAGTGGGGGTCTGCATATGCTACGTTTTATCTGTCTCGGTCTCCATTTAACGATCCTTGATGACCATCTCTCATCCTTCAGCCTTTTTACATGGCCCGCCCACTGCCATTGCAGTTCTGCAATCCTCTCAGGCTCTCAATTATGTCTTTGACCTTGGTTCCTCTCCGAATCTCATCATTACATGCTCGGGTAATGACAACTGTTTCCATTCCGTATGTTGCAACAGGTAGAACACAGGCGTGGAAAACTTTACGTCTTAGATTAATGGGGATATTGCTATTTCTAAATGTAAGTCTGCAATTTTACCAAATGCTGCCCAGGAAAGTTTTATTCGCCTTGATGTTCCCTTTGATTGGTTCTCCTTTCCTAGTGATAAAATATGACCCAGGTAATTGTATTATTTACATTTTCGATGACAGAGTTATCTATATAGATCTGTGAATTTATTCAACTCATTATTTTTGTATTTGCATTGTTCATTTTTAGCCCCATCCTTTTTATTCTTCGTTTAGCTCTTGAAACATTGACTCGATCTCTCTTATATCTTATATTAGCACAATATCATCTGCAAATCTGATGTTGTTTAGATATGTTCCATCGATCGTGATTCCCTTGTTTTCCCACCTGAGATTCTTGAAAACGTCCTCAACAGCTAATGTAAATAACTTCGGCGGAATAGTGTCTCCCTGTCGTACTCCGCGTTTGACCTAAATGCTTTTGGTCTTAGTTTCGTCGTCGATTTTTACATGAAGGGATGCATCTTCGTAGATGTTTTCAATTTTTTAGAAGTTTTCATCGTCTGTTATATAATTTATAGTGTGTTTATTTTAGTGGCATGCAGACGTAATAATTAAAAGTTGATGAAAAATTTTCTTGTCTCGACTGAGATTTGAACCCAGGACCCCTACATTTCCAGTGTAACGCTCTACCAACTGAGCTACCAAGACCTGTTTCATTTCTACCTTGTCGATGCATCTTTGTAGATTTTTTCAATTATTGTAGTATATCTGGAATCGATACGTGCGTTGTCCATGGATTTTAATATATAGCAGATTTCAATCGAGTCTGCCTCATGAAAGTCAATAAAAGCCGTATGAATTGGCACATTATATTCCACAGATTTTTTAATTAGTGTTCTAACCGCCTGTTAATGATCAATGGTGGAGAAACCTTTTCGAAATCCAGCCTCCTGTTCCACAGGCTGGTAGGAGTCGAACTTTGATGTTAACCTGTTGGTTATGTTTTGTGAAGAGCTTGTAAAGCTGCGACAGTAAACTAATAGGTCTATATAGTTCTCTATTTGTCTCCTTTTTTATATAACAGTGAAACTTCTGCTTCGAGCCAGCATTCTCTGCCCTCGTCGAGACATTTGTTAAAAAGTTTAACAATACATCCTTCCAATACAGGTCTACCAAACTTCAGCATTTCAGTCGATATCCTATCTTCACCAGGACACATACCGTTTTTCGTTTGTTTTAGTGCTTTTTTATTTCTGGGTTTATGATATCTGATAAATCTTCGGAGCCGAAATTTAATATTTTTTGGGTAAAATGAATAAAAGGTGGTGTAAAATTTTCCGATAGATTTTGCTATTTCCTTTTTCCTTGTCATAATTATGTTGTTTCCATTTTTTATTTGCATTAATTGTGTTTTACCTTTAGATAGTTTTGTCTTTACAACTTTCATACTTCCCTTCTGTTCAATAGTATTCTGTATCAGTTTGGTGTTTTTAGTTCTTATGTCATCCGTATGCGTTTCTTGATATTTTTATTTAACTCTTTGTATTGCTCCGTATCTCTTTGCAACTTTTTTCTGTTGTTTATCAGATTTGAAGTGTTGGCTGAGAGTGAATTGTTTGCTAGGGTTTGCACAGCTTTTTTACGCTGGTACGAATACATGTTTCTATTTTTTGGGTTATTTAGTCTATGCTTAGGTTGTTATCAGAGCTAACGGGTTTTAGCCTGGTTTCTAATTCTTTTTGGTATTGCTCTTTGTTAGTTTCAAGTTTCTGTGCAATAGCAAACAATTAGAGTCTTTGCACAATTTTATTTCTTTCTTTTAGCAGATCAAAGGTGAAATGGGTGCGAACGAGTCTATGATCACTACCAGTGTGTATCTTATTTAGTATCGAGACGTCTCTATATACTGTTCTTTTATTCGATAATATAAAATCAATTTCGTTCTTTGTAACACCGTCTGGGCTTCTCCAGATCCATTTTCTTTGTAGGTATTGGTTTACGATAGAAGGTATTGAGGCAGTACAGGTTTTCCTTTGCTAGAAAGTTTAGTAACATTTCGCCTTGGTCATTTCTGTTTCCCATGCCAAAGTTGCCTACGTTTTCTGGGTCCTTTTGTGTTTTTGCCCAATTTCGCATCAAAGTCGCCAATGGTGATTAGAAATTGTGATTAGAAATTGTGATTAGAAATTGTGATTTTTCCATCTTTATCGCTTGGGATATATCTTCATATACCTGTTCGGCCTCTTCGTCCTCTGACGAGCTAGATGTAAATTATTCGTAGATTGTATCTTTTAGTAAGTTCTAAAGTAATGTAGATAACACGGTCAGAAACTGCTGGATAACTTGTTACTAGGAAGTTGTTTATTGTTCTTATTGATTAAAAATGCGACCTCTACCAGGTGGTGATTTGTACCTCTTCTGATATAATTAGCTAAATGACATAACTAGATCTATAGCAGCATGGTTTGGTAGCTATGGAGAAGTTTTTCCTTAAGCAAGATATTTGGTTCTTTCATATCTGTTCAGTTTGTCCATGAGCTGACACTTCACTAGTCCACAGAATGGCCTTGAACCTCGAAAAAGGATTGCAGTCCCTGGTTTTGCGAGAAGATCTGCTTCCTCGTTTTCATCTATATCTTGCTATCCTGGCTTCCACATCTTTTCAGGTCCTAGAGTTTTTAGAGCCACTTTAAATGAATTAGTAAGTGAGGCAGCATTTGAGGACCTCTGGGCAAATATTGCTGGAAATTTTCCCATTGCCACGAAGATTTTGAAGTTTGGTCCATTTATTCCAAAGCCGTCTCCCTGTGTTAGCTTCTAACCCTCTGTGTACCACAGTGACACGTTGTCCGCTTTACTACCAACTATGACTCATAGTTTTGAGGATTAAATAATCAAACATTTTTCTATGGTCTTTTCCACTGATAAACTATTATTTTCTAGCATTTTTTTCTGGATTGTGAGTAGAATTGCAGTCAGTAAACCTAAGCGCTATAAGAGCAAGTGGGCGGTCCGAACAACAAAGTTTTATGGCTTTGCGTTCTGAGGTCAGTTCTACTTGGAAAATAGATGCGTTATTCGCTTCCCATGGGGGGCATAGATCCTTCCTCTCTCCTCATTGCTAACTTTTGATTGATTCGTTAATAGACATGTCGGCTTGAAGTAGGAAGGTTTCATTCTATAACCACACTTCTTGACCTATCTTGTAAACAGAGCATCTATTGGGTGTATTTATGGTATAAGGTCTGCAGGCATTCCTAGCCAGGTGTGTGTTGTTTCAGTAATCTGATAGTTTCTACGTCTGCCCAGCCGTCCAATTGACTCTTGTTGGCAGAACATACTCTATGAGTTGTTTCTAGACTCTTCCTATATACATATATACCTGCTGTTGGCGTAGTATAGTAGGTATTCTAAATTTCGTTCATTTGGGATGTTTGCTGCTGTCCCTCGCATGCTATAAATGGATCTGCTATAACCCTGACTGCAGTCAACCGATGTTTTATTATCTTAGTTTTTTAGAGCAGTTTATATAGGTTTGATAACACTGAAGGAACAATATTTCTTCATGGTTTTACTGAATATTTTTTTCTATAGAGTAGCATAACCTCAACAATCTGCCGTTCGAATAGAGTTCATTATTGATTAAGGTGGTATGGTTCGCACCTTGGCAGAATTTTCTCAAAAATAACTTTTGGAAATCGCATTAAACTTTTATTGATAGACTTTATCGGTCAAGTAGAATCACCTTGGAAGAAAGCGCCTTGAGAACGAATAATCCAGGATTGTTGTAGAGTATATAAGTAGGTAGCAACATTCATTGATCAACTTTCAACTAAAACCGCCACTAAAGGATTCCGTTTTAGCCTTGTTCAAATTTAAGATTTTACCTCGTACTGACACTTTCCGGACACTGTATTTCACCGATGAGATTGAAAGAAATAATTGTAAAAATATCATTTGAAACGATCGCAATAAAAATACATATTAAAATGAGACATAAGGCAATTTAATTTATTGTTTAACTTTTTCAATAAATATTGTGTGTACTTATATTTAATTATTCAATATAATAATCTTTTTTAGTTCAATTGAAAAGCAAGGTTTTGTTGCCTAAAATTATAACTTTAAGTCTGCTAAGTAAAATTTTTAGTTTGCTGTTGAGGCACAATCACTTGCAAAAATTATGTACAGATTGACATTAGATAATATCTGTGTAACTTCAGTTGATAATATTTTTAAAATAATACAGTGTCCCCCATAATGTTCGCTACATATGGGAAAAATTTTTATTTGTAAGATATGGAATTTTTTCTTATGCGCGATCGATCCTGCATGTCCGATAACCTAACAGTAGTACATTTTGACATTGGTCACGTGATCACTGTTGTGGCGGCAAATTCGAAAATTTAGATATGAAAACGCAAAAAGTGGGTTTAGGCTAAATTTCTAAAAAAGTTATTTGGAAAAAGTGATTAGAACGATGTTTTAGGGTTGTTTGCGAAATTTGGAGGCAAAATAACAAAAAACAGGAAATTACTTGTTTTTAGCGATGGATCTCTTATCAAATATTATTATACAATTTTTATTATTGAAATAGTCCAAGTACCTCAATAGTTAATTTGTAAAACAAACTTAAATTCTTCATTGAAATGATTCCTAGAGGATTAAATAAAAATATTCGACTAGCACAGAAAAGATTTGTTATTGAGATTTTTATCAAATATTTCAATGCAGTCCTGAAACACCTTACTTAACTGTCCAGATACAGGGTATTGCTACACAAAAGTTTCATGTGCTAAACAATAATTTTCATTTAATTCTCTGGGTATGATTCCAATGAATAATTTAAGTTTGTTCTACCAATTACACATTAAATATTGAGGTACTTGGCCTATTTCAATAATAAAAACTGTATATTATTAGTTGATTAGAGATTCATGGCGAAAAACAAGTAATTTTCTGTTTTTTGTTGTTTTTCCTCCAAATTTCGCAGACAGCCCCAAAACATCGTTCTAATCACTTTTTTCAAATAACTTTTCCCGATATTTTGCCATCCATTTCCATATCTAAATTTTCGAATTTGCCGCCACAACAGTGATCACGTGACCAATGTCAAAATGTACTTTGGACATGCAGGATCGATCGCACATAAGAGAAAATTCCATATCCTACAAATAAAAAAATTCCCCATATGTAGCGGACATTAGGTATGGGGGAAACTGTATAAATAAAATTTTAAACGCCTAATAATATCCAAAACCCTGTTCAAGGAGTCGAAATTGTTGGATGATACAGATGCAACTAGAATATATTGTATTTTTATAACGCTGTGTCGAAATTAAATATCTATAAAATTGCTTAAAAAATAAAATATTTAAAGTAAGAATAAAATCCATCATTCTAATAAAAGTGTAATGTCCATTGACACAGCAATATATTTTTGGTTAGTTAAACGCCCTAATATAAAAAAACTTATTTTTCTTAAAAACTAAACGTATTATTCGTATAAATGTCAAAAAAAAAAATCTACATTATAGAAAATGCACTGATTTATCTAAATTTTAGAGTCGTTTTGATTAAGGTCACAAATGCACTGTTACGCACAACTTAACAAGAAGTATATTTACGTCTAAAAATATTTTTTAAAAAATATTAAAATATTTTTAGTGGTTATTAAACTTCGCACTTTACCAAGCACATTGTAGAATAGTCTATAAAATCACACACCCTCACACCTCTCCCCCAATTCCCTTGATGACCGAAATGTATTATGACTTTTTACACCAAATTATTCACCAATATTTTGGTGTAAATTGGTTTCTAAAATTTCTCTCAATTTCCCGATAAGGTTTACGAAAAGAATTAGTTTTAGGCATAGTAAAATTTGGCGGCCTAAATATTTTTGTAATATATTTGTTGACTGAATAAAACTCTGCTGTTGACAGTTTTCTCCTAAATGCAAATTAATGGCACGTCAGCTTAGGATTCTTCATTTGTATAAATATGATGATAAACCTTCTCGGGCAGATTGACGAGTGTAAAACGCGCAACTCTTATATGAGTATATTATAGCATAATAGCATAGTATAGTCATAAACATAGATACATTACATATAGCACACCGACATAATGTACAATACAAGACTTAATCAGAGACGTGCAGAGATGATATTGTGAAAGAGTTGCATCTCATAGGAAATTTGAGTGAATACTATCTATCCTGATACCTATAATTAAAATAAATGTGTAAAAGTAATTAAATATAAATGTAACATAAATGCCTCAGCCAATAAAATGGTCTAAAAGTTGTAATTAAGAGTTTTATTTTTTTTTAAAACCACCAGTAGCTTAGCTTTGTTCCAACGCATCATGATATCGGAATTCATCTGCTCAGTGTCAGGTAGTTACCAGTAATATGTGGTATGACAGAGCAGGGGTGCCAGATATAGTGACGGAAGGAGTTCAGTTCAGCTTGAAATAAATCTTTGAAACTATATTTCGTTTATTCCAAATGTCCGAACCTTACATGGCGCTGCGGACAGGATAAGTTGTGAAGAAGAATTTTTTACAAAATACGTGAGTATTTCGTCGTAAAGAAAATTAAGTCAAATTCGTTCTTAGCCCCACGTTTCCTAATTAAAATAAGATGGAAACTTTACGACAACCCAAAGAAATGTCTCTTGAGGGTGATATCCCGACAAATTTTAAAAAATGGGAACAGCAATTCACCATTTATATGGATGCTTCTGGTTTGAAAGATAATATAAAGGTAACAGCTGAATGGAAAGCTGCTATTTTGCTACATACAATTGGAGCTGAAGTACTAGAAATCTATGATACACTAGAGGTATCTGATGATGATAATAAAGACTAGCAAAAATTATTACATCATTTTAACGTACATTTCAAACCAAAAGAAAATGAGACTGTTAATCGACACCTATTTCATAGGTACTAGAAAACAGTTACAAGGTGATATGTTTGTGACTGACTTAAGAAAACTAAGTCAGAATTGTAATTTCGGAGATCTGCGAGATAGTTTGGCTAGAGATAGGATTGTATGTGGAATAGAGGACACTAAAGTAAGAGATAGAATGCTAAGAGAGCCTCAATTAAATTTGACAAAATGTGTGAATATCTGTAGAGCGTCGGAGTTAGCTGAACTTCAATCAAAAAAGTTAGAAATTGAGACAAATGTTAATTTTGTGAAGAAAGCACAAAAATCAGGACAATACAGAGAGTTTGCTTCACAAAAAGATCAATATGAAGCCCGAAATCAAAGTGAAAATATCTTTAGAACAAACTCAGAAAATAGAGTTGATGAAAAACATTGTGGCAATTGTGGATATTTTCATGGTTCAAGATGTCCCGCATATAGAAGACAATGTAAAGCATGTAACAAGTTTGGTTATTTTCAAAAGTACTGTCGTGAAAAAAAGAAACATGACTCAAAATCTATATTCAGTAGAAGCTGATGATGAAGAGCAGGAAATGTTTATAGGCACAGTTCAGAAAGTAAGACAAGTAGGTGTAGTTGGTTGGATGCAAAAAGTAATGGTCAATAATAAGGAAATTTGTTTCAAAATGGACACTGCTGCTGATGTTAATGTTTTGAACTTGAGAACTGCTAAAGAACTTAATGCTGAAGTTGAGTCATCCAATACAAAGCTATTCAACTATGAAGGCTCTTTAATGGGTGTTTATGGACAAACTACACTCATCTGTGAAACTAATAATAAAAAACACAATGTAGTGTTCATTGTAGTCAACTTTAATGCTCCATGCATAATTGGTCTTCCATTTATTGAGATGTTCATTCTGCTAAAGAGAGTAGGATCGGTAGAACAGGAAGACAAATATGTGATTGATAGTCTAGTAAAAAAATAGTAAAAAAAATACCATATTTTTCAAGGCATTGGTGAATTGACAAATTCATATAAAATTCAGTTGAAGAAAAAGGTAGAGCCAGTTGTAGAACCTCCAAAAAAAATTGCAATCAGCCTTCAGCAGTCAAAGCTAGATAAAATGGAGAAAATGGGCGTTTTGAGAAAAGTGACTGAACCAACTGAGTGGTGCAGTTCTATGGTCATTGTAAAAAAGCCAGACAATAGTCTTCGAATTTGTTTTGACCCACAAAATGTGAATAAAGCCATAGTACGTGAGTGGTATCAGCTTCCAACTTTTGAGGAAATTGCATCCAATATTTTTTCAATACTGGACGGCAATAAGGGCTTTTATCAAATCAAGTTGCATGAAGAAAGTGAAATACTTACAACATTTAATGCTGGGTGTTATGGGCGATATTGTTATAGGAGAATGCCTTATGGACTGTGCTCTGCACCGGAAGTTTTTCATCGTACATGCAAGAATGTGTTTGTTGAGATTTTGGATTATGGGAAAGGAGACAAAGACCAACTATTCTCTGGCGACGTTTCGTATATTCAATTTATACTTTATCAAGCCAATAAATTAAATATACGAAACGTCGCCAGAGAATAGTTGGTCTTTGTCTCCTTTCCCATAACCCAAAATCTCAACAAACATATCGAACCAGGGAAATGAAATGTCTGTAATCATTCAAGAATATTTTTGCTGGACTTCCAGGAGTGAAAATTTACATAGATGATGTTATAGTCTGGGCAGCGAATAAAGAAGAACACGCCAAAAGACTGGAAGCAGTGTTAGACAGAGCTAAACGTGCCAATGTTCGTTTCAATCGACTCAAGTGTAAATTCGGGTTAAGTGAAGTACGTTATATACCTATATGCTTTTCACTTATTATTGGCGTAGTATTATCCATGGAAATTTGACAGGTCGACCCTCGTATAATAATGACATTTGATGGCAACATATTTTTCAAATTTCAGGGTTATGAAACAGAAAGCCGAGTTGCCAGAATGTGTAAAATATCTGAGAAAATTCAAATAGTAAAATTATTCAATTTATTAATTAAACGTAACCATAACAGTAAGCTCAATAGCATAAATATGTTTTTGCAGTAACTTTTTTTTTGGGTTTGGTCCAACGGCATTTCTTCTATTTTAATTTTTTTTAGTTCTTCTTCTTCTGGACGTGCCTATCCCTTATGAATGTCGGCGATCATCGATTATTATGGCGATGTCCACTTACTTCGCAGCAATATGGAAGAGTTGTGGCGAGCTTTTATCAAACAATGTTCTGAGATTTTTCCGTCACGATATTCTTCTTCTTCCTGGTCCTCTCTTTCCAAATATCTTCCCTTGCAGGATCGATTGTAACAAAACCTTATCTTTTTGAAAGGGTTATAAGGCATGGGAGGGTGGGTAAGATCTCTACAATTTTTACATAAGGCCATTTTTTGAGAAAGTGTTAATATACTTCAGCCTACATTTTCAGTTAGATAACCTCAACTATAGGTTACTAAAATGATGTATTAGAGAACCAATTCTGTAAAGCATTTTCTTTAAAAATATTCTTGTATGTTGCCTTGCTTGAGTCCAATACCTCTCCATCAGAAGGGAGACATTGGAGCAAAATAGGGGAGATTTTGGACATGAGCAAAAACATGGTGCTGTTTATGTTCAACTTGATACTGGTTCAATTGATTTTGTTCTGGATGGATTGGAAGAGAAATAATGATAGGACGACTTGAATGGACTTAAATTGAGGAAGAGAATTTTTTAAATTGTGACAAATTTTTATTACTTTCTGACAAATCTATAATTGATTGATATATGCCACCAACCTGCGGGTAGTGGCCAAAGCATTCTATAAATACAATATTAAACATTACTCCCCCTTTTGGAGGGTACCTTCAAACATGTGAAAATTAATAATGAGAACAAAAAATAAAACAGTATAAATAGTCTTTATATCCTACTGAACTATTAAAACCATATAATACCTTGGTTACGATAATCATAAACAGGGTCTTAACTCCCAAGGGAGTTAAGGATTTTCATAACTCCCAAGGGAGTTAAGGAAGGGAGTTAAGGATATCATAACTCCCAAGGGAGTTAAGGATTTCCATAACTCCCGCTTTTACCTTGAATAGGTAACACTTTGACAAAAAATAGAAATTTTTATTTATGGCTTATTCCTTTATAAAAATAGACAGAATACAGTAAATTCAGTAGGATATAAAATTATCTATGTACCACGGGAATTATCAGGAGTTAATACCTGCATAATTCCCTTGATACATAAATAACTATTAAAACATATTTTCAATGTTTCGTTTCATCCTGAAGAGGAAGTGGACATAAATGACGAATTGATCTTGTAACATTTCCATTTTGTGTAAGGACCTCAGCTACTCTAGTTACACCATCTTTGCCTGGAAATTGACGTACTATACGACCAAGTGGCCATTTCAGTGGAGGTTGTTTATCATTTTTCAGCAATACTAAAGTTCCGTCATGGATTTCGGTAGGCGCGTCTTTCCATTTATATTGTGTGTGAAACTGGGAAATGTAGTGTTTTGAGAATTGAGACCAAAATTGTTGAAATAATTTTTGAACATGTTGCAGCCGTGATAATCGATTAAATTGTAGGTATTTCTTTCAAATTGCATTCTGAAGGATGGTTTAGTTGGCGACCGATAAGAAAATGTGAAGGGGTTATAGGCACTAAATCATTAGGATCGGTTGACATGGCGAATAATGGTCTTGAATTTAAAATTCCTTCTACTTGAATCACTAACGTATTGAATTCTTCAAATGTTAAATTATTTTTGATAACTCGTTTCAAATGATGCTTAGCACTTTTGACAGCCGCTTCCCAAAGGCCACCAAAATTAGGGGCATAAGGTGGTATGAAAACCCAACGAATTTTATCGATACTAGTTCGATCCACAATAGAGATTTGATTTTTATATAGAAAATTTCCAAAATCTTTTAACTCACTATTTGCTCCAACGAATGTACTGCCGTTCTCAGAGTAAATAGTTGAAGGCAAACCTCTTCTCGAAGTGAATCTTTTTAAACACGCTAAGAAACATTCTGTCGTTAAATTAGAAACCACTTCTAAATGAATTGATTTTGTACAAAAACATACAAAGACTGCTAAATAACATTTAATGGACCAGCATAATCCAGGCCAGTTATTTCAAAAGGCAATGAAGGCTTTATTCGAATATCTGGCAAACTAGACATAGGCGAAGTTAATGAAGTAGGCTTGAATCTAAAGCAGGTCATGCAATTTTTTACAGTTTTTCTTGCCAAATTGCGACCTCCAATAGTCCAATAAAATTGTCTGATAGAGGCTAGTAATAATTGAGGACCTGGATGTAACAAATATAAATGCTTATTTCGAAAAATTAACTTCGTAAATGAATGTTTCGAAGAAAGTAAAATTGGGTGCTTAGTATCATAAGGTAAATAAGTATTTTTCAGACGACCACCCACACGTATAATACCTTGACTATCAATAAATGGAGTAAGCGATGAAAGCTTATGATTTTTTTCTAGAGTTTTATTTTTTGATAATAATTTTAGTTCTGTTACAAATGATTCAGCTTGAGCTAAACGTATTAAAACTTGGTTTGCTGATTCTAATTCATTAACAGTAATTGGACCAGTTTGTAATAGATTTTTAAAATTGCTTCTCTTATTTTTTAAGTTTTTATAAAATCGAATACAAAGAGCTGTAATGCGTCTTAATTTATGTAAATCAGAGAATCTGTCGAATAATTCACAACATGAAACAGTAATACTTTGTAAAATAGTTTTAGTTTTTTTCAAATCTGACAATTGATTTTGAGGAAGATAGTAATCGTGAATCGGCCAATGGGAAATGGGACTTTTAAGAAATGAAGGACCTGTCCACCAGAGAGTTGAATGGATTAATTTCTCTGAATATACCACGGGAAGCTAGATCAGCAGGATTGTGTTTGTTATTCACATATTTCCAGTAATTTATATTTGTCAATGATTGGATTTTAGCAACTCTATTTGAAACAAATACTTGCAAAACACTCGGTTCTGAATTGATCCAACTTAATGATATTTGCGAATCTGACCACATAAAAATAGGAATAGAATTTGGAATATTTAAAGAATTTTTAACTACTTCCGTTAATTGAGCTCCAAGCAAACTAGCACATAATTCAAGTTTGGGAATGGTGAGACTTTTCAAAGGTGCAACCTTACTTTTTGCACATAATAGATGAACTTCAAAATTCCCATAATTTTCTGCACTTCTCAAATAGACAGCAGCTGCATATGCATCTTGTGATGCATCACAAAAACAGTGAATGTCAATCAAACTAAAATTTCTTGGAATAGTATTTCGTGTGATATTGATGGAATTGAAAATCTTTAAATTATTTTGAAATTGATGAAAAGACCTTTCTAGATCTGAAGGAATAGGGCTGTCCCAGGAAATTTTCAATGACCATAAACGCTGAATAATAATTTTTGAAATAACAATAGTAGGACTTAGAAGACCTAATGGGTCATAGATTTGTGCAATGGTAGATAATATAATTCGCTTAGTTATTGGGATTTTGATGGAAGAAACTTCTTTAATTTCATAGGATAAATTATCCGAAATTGGAATCCACTGAATACCCAATGTTTTGAAGCCCTCCTTTGGCCCAAAATTTAAAATTGAATTAGGAATATTATGATCATTTAAATTTGAAATGACCCTATTATCATTGGAGACCCATTTTCTCAAAATAAATTGCGCTGATTTTAGAATAGAAAATATTTGATGGCATTTTAAATTCAATTCCGAAAGAGAATTGGACCCTGACAAAAGATCATCTACGTAGAAGTCCTCTAAAATAGTTTTACATGCCTCTGGAAATTGCTCATAATTTAAAATTGCTAGTTGCTTCAAACATTTTATAGCTAAATAAGGTGCGGAACTGGTGCCGTAAGTAACAGTGTTCAATTGGTAAATGGAGAAATTTTCATTAGAGTCTTCACGCCAAAGAATTTGTTGAAGTGGTCTGTGATCAGGGTGCATTAGAATACAGCGATACATTTTCGCTATATCAGCTGACACAACGTAAACATAAGTCCTGAAACGCAATAAAATACTAACAATGTCATTCTGTACCTTTGGCCCTATATGCTGAAGATCATTGAGGGACCATCCTGTAGAAGAAGAACAACTACCGTCAAAAACAACTCTCAATTTGGTAGTCAGACTATCGTCTTTTGAAACTCCATGGTGAGGCAAAAAATAAGAAATAGAATTTGGAATAATTGAATCTTCAGATACCTTGGACATGTGTCCTAGAGACTCATATTCATGAATAAAATCAAAATATGATTTTTTAAACTCAGAATTTAGAAATCTCTTTTCCAATGACAAAAATCTTTTAATAGCAATTTCTTTAGAGTTACCTAACACAAAAAGAGATTGTTTAAGAGGAAATTTCACAACAAATTGACCTTCTCCATTTCTAGAAGTAGTTTCCTGAAAATGATTTTCACAATCAATGTTATCTCTGGATAATATTGAAGGGACTTGGACTTCTTCAATTTCCCAAAACTTTTTTAATTGATCGTCCTCGGCGATATGAATTTTAGAAAAATTGCAAATAGAATTTTCCCAAGAATCAATTGGAGTAATACCTGTTACAATATAGCCGAAACAAGTATTTTGTAAGGTAGGTAAATTTTTACCTAAATGAATTTTACCATCTAAAATTAAATTCCAGAAGATACTAGCTCCTATCAATAAATCAACCTTATTTGCTTTGAAGAAATCAGGATCTGCTAATTGAATTTTTTGAGGAATATTCCAGCTACCAATGTTAAATTGGCATGAAGGAATATTACCTGTTATAATGGGAACAACAAAACAATCAATAAAACAATTGAAACTAGAAGTATTTGAGAATAAAGAAACATTGCATTTTTTCTCAAGTTTAGAAACCACTTGATTAACCCCAATAATAGATAAATTGCTTTTTTCACAGTTTAATTGTAATTTATTACAAAAGTTCTCTGAAATCAAATTGGACTGAGCACCACAATCTAGCAAAGCTCTGCATCGATGAAATCTACCCTGTATATCTTGAACTTGACAAATAATGGTGGATAACAATACTTGTGATTGTAAATTAATGGATGAATGAATATGCGATTTTTCTTCAGGTTCAACAGACACATTTTTTTGTTGATTATCTTCATTATTATTGGAATTTCTATTATTATAATGCAATAAAGAATTGTGTTTAAGAATTCTATTTTTAGACTTGCAAAATCTACATGAAAATAGAACACATTTTTCTTTATTGTGACCTGTACGAAGGCAATTTTCACAAAGATTAAGTCGTTTTACACTGTCTATTCGATCTTTAATTGTTAAGGCTAAAAATTCATCACATTTATAAATGGTATAATTTTTTGTACAAAAATTGCATTTTACAACAGAACGACCTGCCTTTTCTGATGAATTTCCAACAGACAAGTGTATCTGAGATTGGTGTTGATACTGATTTCTTGGATTTTTATTATTATTTCCATTATTCTGAGTGCTGTATTTACTAGCAAATGACTCTTCAAGGGATTGCAAAAGGTCTACCTTGTTTTTAATAAACTCCAAAAATTCATCGAGACTAGGCAACTCATTATTATATTCTAACTCTTTCCATTCCCTCAAGCTAGTCTTATCCAGTTTATTAGAAAGCAAATATATCACCAATGAATCATATAAAATATCAGGCCCTAAATTCATACCCGATATGGCTGTTAAATGGTTTGTTATTTGATCCAAAATATAATTAAATTGACTGAAATTCTCTCTATTTACATGAGGGATTTTTAAAAGTAATTGAAAATGTGTGTCTAATAAAAATTGTTTTTTATCGAATTTGTCGCATAAAATTTTCCAAGCACTTTGGAAGGGTTTATCCGTACCTTCAAGGCCTTCAATAATCCTAGAAGCATAGTTTTCTAACGATGCTTTCAAGAACTGAAACTTTTGTGATTCATTTAGAGATTTGTTATCACATATAATTGATATAAAATCATGTTTAAAATTAAGCCATTGTTCAAAATTGCCTGAAAAAGATGGTAGCTTTAATTTAGGCAACAGGATATTCTGTAAAGGATCAAAGCTAGAACTTTGAGCTATTTGTGTTACCGGGGCAGTGGATTCATTCGTAGGAGCTGATTGATAATTTAGCTGAATAAATTGAGTTAAAAAATTCACGGAAATGTAATATTTATCTTGAAAACACTCTCGTTCTTTATAATGAACTTCTAAATCTTTTTCTTCACAAATTGACTCTATCGTAAATTGAACTTTGTCAAAATCTTGTAATAACATAGAACCGTCTTTAAATCGAAGCTCTACATCATTAAAAGCGGACTTTCTCTCAGGTGAGGATGTTTTAATAGTATTAATATATTTTTCAAAAATAGTTAACTTTTGTTTAATTGATGCTCGATTACGTATTAAACGTTTTAA
Organism: Ceutorhynchus assimilis; assembly: GCA_917834065.1. Lineage (NCBI taxonomy): Eukaryota > Metazoa > Arthropoda > Insecta > Coleoptera > Curculionidae > Ceutorhynchus > Ceutorhynchus assimilis. The sequence goes on along the minus strand of OU892281.1, from coordinate 30,136,119 downwards.
CTCTTTCCTATTTTCTTCCGACTGGAAGTCATCCTCATTATCACCGTCCATTATTAATTAATTAATTGAATGGCTTTAATAATTGCTCTCACAAAAGCCTGCAAAAAAAAAGGTAATATTGAAAAATAGGTAATGTAAAAATAGGTTAAATAGGTAATGTAATAATAGGTAAAAAAATAAATAAAATTGCACCAGCTTTAAAAATACAATTATAACAAATTTACCTCATCAAAATTGGCCAACTCTCAAACTAACAACTTACCAGCCAGGTACACAAATGAATTCTGCGCACCACCTTACATCCAATAAAATTCAAACTCAAAAAATTGCTTCTTCTTGCGGTTCACCAATCAAAACTTGATGGACAAAACAGCTTCTTGTTTTGTCGATTCGAGCAAATACAGGATTCTCTAATGACTGTGTCTTCTTCGACTTCCGCCTTTTTTCGAGGAATCGAACCAAAATAATCGCCTAAATCCGTTTTCGAAGGACCAAATGTTTATGTTCAACTTGATACTGGTTCAATTGATTTTGTTCTGGATGGATTGGAAGAGAAATAATGATAGGACGACTTGAATGGACTTAAATTGAGGAATAGAATTTTTTAAATTGTGACAAATTTTTATTACTTTCTGACAAATCTATAATTGATTGATATATGCCACCAACCTGCGGGTAGTGGCCAAAGCATTCTATAAATACAATATTAAACAGGTGCATTTAATAAAAATAGTTTATTTCAAGGTAAAGGTAATAGTTATTTATACACCAAGTGAGTTAAATGAATGTTTATTCATGAGAAGAAAGTTTAACCCACGAGCCCTAGCGAGTAGGTTAATTTTCTTCGAATGAATAAACATTTTAACTCACGTGATGTATACAAAATTTTATCCCATTTTGATGGACATTTAAAAAATTAAGTACTCAATAAGAATCAAATTATAAAAAAAATTCATTCAGCGAGCGCTATTGTCTAATACCTACTGAAACTGATAGTTGCTAGGGTATAGCTAGTTGTTTGTTTGTATTTGTAGCAGATTTTTGTACTGGCAGAGTGACTTAAAAGACCGAGAGTGAGTTAAAAATATTTTAAGTCACTCAGGTGATAAACGTCTACTTACCTCTGTTATTATGCGTTCAATAATGTCATTTTTAAACGTCAAAATGGGATAAAATATTATATTTTGCCAAGTAATTATTTTGAAAAATAACTAGAACAGATAAAAGATATAAATTCCTACATTCTAATTAAATTGGATGGAATTCTTGAAAATTTTAAAAATAGAAAAAAATAAAAACACAAATAAAAAAATCATCACTGCAAACCAAATTACGTCAAAACTAAATTGAAATAAATCATGTCTTTAATTCTCTTTCTTGTATCATTAATGGGAGATGGAAGTAAAGAAGTAATGTCGTAAAAAGGAACCAAAGCTTAATCATCTTCAAGAACTGTGAATCTATTTGATGAAACGTGACGTTCTAAGAAGTTCACTTCATATCAATCAACTCTTCTGATAATTTTCGCTGCCTAATTTCTGACACTACTTTTACCGTAAACTTTGTTATTATAGAACATTTTTCTGGAAGTTCTTTGTAATCAAAATTTTTCTCGTCGTTGATGAAAATTATAATTATTCTTTACATTCAATTCGATCCTCCTCCATATCCCGAATCGCTGTCTTCGAGAGTGTAAGTGGCAATCATGCATCTACCCTATGGCGCAAGATAGTTTTTTGATGTTGATGGTTGTGGCTCTAGGTTGCCTTTTTGATGTGGATAGTTAGTTGCGGCTCTGGATATTAATATTAATAATTATTATAGATGGTGGGAGCCGGTTGATCCATTACGTGAGAGGAGGAAAAGTCTTCTTCTTTGAAGATGTGTCGATAAAATGGCATTATTTCAGTGTATCTGAAACCTAATTTTTTGTTTGTTGGTGGAACGGTTCTAACCCAAGCTTGTTAATATATCACAAGCAAATCCCAGAGCACCACATCCCGAAACACCTTGCGTCATTCTCTTGGCGTCATAGCGTATGCGGGGAAACGGAAATACTCAAATTGGCGGCAAAACTGTTCCGCTGGAAGAGATTATTCCTACTTGCGTTGCGTAATCAATTCACCTCTTTCACGAGAAGTGACTTCTTTCCAAAAATTTCAGGAACTCGTTGTACCGTCGTTACACCAGTCTACAAAAAATACTTTAAAATAACACGAGTGGTTCAAAAAAGATTAAATTTTACCTCTCTAAATTATAAATTTGCATGAGTTCTAGAGTTCGTTTGGGCATATTCATAAACTAATCGCCTTGTTGCGTTTGGCTTCAGAACGTAAAATATAGAGGAACGCTTCAGTGGACATTTCTCTTAAGCGTTTTTCATCTGCATAGAAAATACTTATGACGTTATAAAATTTGGTGTAACATAACATTTTCGAGACCTTTTTCTTGGATTTGTCTGACATAGTTCAACCCGGTTACCAACACTGGATTTCTTTACTCCATTTTTTCCTATCTGGATAGGACATCTTATTGTCAATCACATCAACTAGCTTGTTTCATGGAATCAAGTCAGAACTACGTGTCAGTCTTTTTCTATATTCTTATTGTTATGTTCTTGCTGAACTGAAATGGAATATAATAATATGTTTCAACCATCATGTTGCCACAAGTTTTTGTTGCAGTTTTTCTTTTTGAAGGGAAGCTATATGGACAACAAGGGGAGATCCTGCGCAGCCTCTCCCCTTGTGCTCTTTATCGGATTAGTCTAAAAATATCAAAACCTCCCATTGGAATTTTCGTTCTTTGAGAACATAACCTTATCGGTTAACCTTGCTTTCTACTCTGACACAAAAAGTTAAACAAATAACATTAAAATAAACAATAAAATACTTACCTCGCGTCTTTGAAATATTAGATTATTAGATCAACAATACCAAAAATACAAAATTCCCATGAAAAGCTTTTTCAAAAAAAAAATATTTCACAAAAACAATCTGATCTGTGCCGGTTGACCATTGCCCCTTAAATTCCAAATTTTCTTTTGCGTATGTCAGTAATGTTTGTAATGTAAAATATTCATTTTTAGAATTGTATTTCCAAATTTGTCGTTGTAGATCTTCTTTGAACATTCGGTCCATAATAGTCTCTGTCTTTTTCGGTCGGCCTAAAGGTTTTTTGATTGTATATTGTCTAGTCAAAATTCTTTGAATAGTCCTGGTTCCCACCTAAAATTTAAGGAAAATGATGGTTGGGTAAGAAATGCATTCATATCTACATTTAAGTTATACCTGCCTCAAATATATCTGCAAGTTGGGCTTCGATTGTTCCCTGGAGAGCCTCTGGTTTATTATTTTTTTTAATACCCATGACATTTTAATATTTCCCTTTTTTTTCTTCTGAGAATATTTTCGGCATCTTCAATACGAAAGAAATTTGACAATGCCGAATTTTAAAAAATGTCATTAGATTTTGCAGGTAAGCAAAATAGTTAGGTACCGTTTATAATATAGCATTATTGAAAAATGCATTGAAAAATGTGTCAAATTTGATTTGCCAGATAGGCCAGAAAATTTTAATACCGCGGCACTTACGAAATTATGTAAACCACACTTAAAACTGTCTGGAATTTGACATATACTGTCATTATTATACGAGGGTCAACCTGCCAAATTTCCATGGATAATGCTACGCCAATAATAAGTGAAAAGCATATATGCTTTTCACTGCCGGACGACGCGCAGCGGAGTTCGGCAAGCAATCAAGTGCGGAAAAGAGACTTTCTAAAAGAGTTAGGAACTATATTTTTTCTACGGGCATATTACAGATGTTAAATAAAATGCGATTGCGTAGAAGGTAAAATTAAAAATGTATTAAACAGTATTTATAAAAAAAAAGGTAAAGGTAAAGGTGTATTAACAATACGATCAAATCGATGTCACAATGATTATTGCAAACTCTTCCTGCACTGGTGCGGGAATAGTATTCTGCAACTTGTATTTTAACAAGTTGCAGAAGGCCAAATATTCCCGCACGAATTCGAAATTTGGACACGAACGACGAAGGAGCGAGTGGACGAACGAATGAGTGCGAGAATAGCCTTCTGCAACGTGAGTTTTATATCTACTATTTTCTAGATTTTGGATTTTATTTTTCATTTTATTAAATTTTTTTGTGGTCGCTGTTAGTTCGGGATTTTTTTTTCTTCAAAATATGTAAGTTGGTGACACTTACTTACCAACCAACTGACAGGTGGATTTGATTATTTTGAAAGGTTTGACAATTTTGAAGGTACCAATAGGTATATTTTGAGAACTAAATGTCACTGAAAATCGTTGAAGAATGAGCTTCATTCTTCAATAATTTTGCGTGCGGGAATAATGACATTCTCACATCAAAATCGAAAAAAAAGTCTTCCCGCACAGCAAATAGTGCGGGAAGAGCCATTTCCTAGTGCGGAAAAGTAATACTTTCATGACCTCAAATGCGTGCGGAAAGGTGCACTTTTCCGCACGCTCGTAGAAAAAAGTACATATTATCATTCAATGAAAGATGAATTAATTGTATGTAATTGATAATCGTCTTTTTAAAAATAATCTACTTGTAGTTACAAACAGTTTACGTTCAAAAATGCTGGAATTAATTTCATCATTTTGAACTAGAAAAGTGTAAAGCTCGTGCTAAAAAGATTTTGTTTTGGCCACATATGCTTAAAGAAATAGAAGACCTGGTTAAGAATTATGAAACATGCTAAAGATTTCAAAGAACTCATACTCATGAAGAATTGCAACTGAGAGCAGTTCCTGATGGCCCCTGGTAAGTATTGGGTGTTGAATTATTTTATTTTCGTACAAAAAATTTTGTTTTGGTTGTTGATTATCTCAGCAAATTTTTAGAGATCATGGAATTGAAAAATGAGTCTGCAGAGGCTGTTATAACTGTTCTTAAATCCAATTTTGCCAGATACGGTATCCCGTTGGCATTTTTGTATCGAGCGTCCAGCAACCCGCATTCGGGGTACCCGACCTCGACGCGTATCAAGCGCACAGTAGTACGAAAATCACTCGGACTACCGTATGCTCGATACTCGCGACTCGCGCCTACAGTCTCGAATATCTTTTTGAGTTTTCCTGGCTCCTCACCATCAAGCTACTTGATAATATGTATTAGTTTAATTTTGGTTCTGGTAGTCAAATCGTAAAGCAATTTTAATTCTAGTAGTTCACTAAGTGGAATGGAAAGTAGCAAAAAACTTAAAGATTAATAAGATTTTGCTATTTGCCTAGTTATTTGATGCTGTCTCTAACAAACTATCCCAAACTAACCCTAAGGCTGTCCTTACCTTAACCTTTTGCTCAGCTCCAATTTGGGTTAGTTTTGGTTAGTTTTGTTACTTAGAGACAGCATCATAAATAATTATTTACATCTGCCTGAATCTAATCTCCGCATTTGTCAAATAACGATTGCAGGTATACAAATCCCTAAGTAAATAGCAAAAATCTTGTTAATTTTTACCTGCTTTAAAAATTCGATTTTTAAATCGTTCTAACATATTTCAAAAAATAGGCGTTTTTTTTTTTGGAGAAAAAAGTATACAGATGATAATGTCATTGGAAGAATGGCTAACACAATAATTCAAAAATGTTTTCGAAAAAACGTGAAAGTGGCCTATTCTATCTCGCCATGGTATTCTATTCATGGTAAGGTTATGTAGATAAAACATAATTTTGCTCTTACTTATTCCCTTACCTCGACTTCCTGCTTAGTCTTGAAATTAGTTCGTATTTCGCTGGAATCGACAATGTGGTACATATAATTTTCTGGCCAGTGCATAATAAATGATAAACAATGGGCTCTTTCACTAATTTTTGAAATTGGCATATTTGGATAAAGCAACTAAAAACAGAATTTTCTGTATTTTTACTTTTGAAAAATTCATAGTCCTTCTTGAGAAAACAGAAAAAAAAGAAATACCTCCAAATAAAAACCCAGAATTTATTTCTATGACGTCGCAGCTCGCTATTTGACCGTGTTGCCACTAATTGTCAACATTGAAAATTTGTAATAGATTTAATTCTGAAATGTTCCCAAAATATCATGAAAAGTAGTTAAATTAATTAGTTATGGATTCAAGATTTTATAACATTTTTATTGAAATTATGCTTAAACACAATTTAATATAATTTTCTATGTTTAGTTTTATTTATTTATTTTACGTTGCACTACATTTAGTCACCACCGACAACAGCGCATTCGAACCTTTACCTGCATTTACTACAGGATAAATACAGCAGAGGCGGACAGCTCTTTCCAACAACAAGCGAAATGAAAAATATTTATGCGACGTCAGCAAATCGGCGCGTTTTTAAATAATTCAAATTTTGGTAGTTTAAAATGCCTGTAAAAAACTTATTTAACCTTGTAGAACATTTTTTTTTGGTATATGTGCCTAAAATAGTCCCTCCTTTGGGATTTTATACCTAAATTACGTATTTAAATTTTAGTGAAAGAGCCCATTAAAAAAAAAAAAAACTGAATTGTTGGACGCCGATCCATAATTTTGCAGAAGACTAGTATCAAGCGTACGGTAGCTTGACAATCGATCGGGAAATCAGACGCTCGTTATGAGACAGGCCTCGGTTAATACGACGTTACCCGAATGCGGTATACTGGGCGCTCGATACAAAAATGCATCCCGTTGTTAGTTTATTCTGATGGGGGACCTCAGTTTGCGAATTTCAAATTTCAAAATTTTTCAAAAACTTGGAATTTTAAGCATATAATATCAAGTCCGTGCTATCCTCGTTCTAATGTTATGGCAGAAAGGCACCTGGATAATTTTAAAACAATGCTCAAAAAGGCGGAACATTGTGGACAAGATCCGTTTATGGTTTTGCTAGAATATAGGAATGCCCCTATATATTCTGATATAAATAAATGTCCTTGCTGAAATTATGTTTGGACGTAATGTGAATGCCTTTCTTCCAGTACCAGAAAATGTGTCACAAAATTTAAGTAATGGCGAGGAAATTGTTAATAACAGAAAGGTTATTCAAAAACATTTAGAACTCAAGCAGGTTTTGAATAAGCAGTACCATGACATAAGAAATTATGCTAAACCCATTTTTTTCAATAAAGTTGAGGTAGTACATATTAAAGATAATGTTCATGATATGACTGAAGCAAAAATAGTCAAGGAGGGGAATGCACCACGTTCCTATCAGGTTCAACTACCGACAGGCAATGTAATGACGATAAATAGATATAACCAGTGGCGTAGCTAGGTGTCGGCGACGTCGGCGACCGCCGACGGCCTCGCGCCCTAAGGAGCCTCGCAAAGAATAGGTTACCGAACCTGAAAATTGGCACTTTTCAATTTCCTAAAATGAAACGTAGAATAAACTTAATCCTATACGAAACTTCTTTTAATAAAAATATCATAGAATGTGTGCAGTATTTCGCTGTATTGTACATTCTACAGCAAACCTGCTAACATACAGAGATTCAGAAATTATTTAGGTTTCCTAAAAAATTGCCTGATTTCTACCAAAAATTGTCGGTCCATGTTTGTGTAATACTGTTATGAATGAGAAATTTAATTATAGAGACTAAATATTGTATCGAATACCGTTGATAGGCCCGAAAAAGGGGCGTAACTCTCAAAAAATTCTCGCCTTAGGCGGACTTGCCGGCGACTACCCGTCCCTGACGTTATATCAAGCTTTTTCACAAGAAATATGGCCACCCTGCAGTGGCGGATCAATAGCACCATTCTGGGGGGGGGGTAGGGGGGTAGAGCTTCTCAACCAGTGGCAGCTCGTCGTCTATACCTGAAGAGGTTCACACCCAAAGTAAGATAGGACCTAAGGATCTCAAAAATAAATGGATAAACAAAGAACGCTTCTAATGCTGCTAATTTACGAGATCATAATGTAAACAAAAACAACTGACTGAGACAGCTGTGAGCGTGCGCAGTAGATACATGTACTGTGCGTGCACAAAATCTGGCCAATGAAAACGAAGGAATTTCAAAATTTAGAACAGTTGCTCGGAAGATAAGACACTGCGCAGGCGTTAGGCTGTTCTGTTGCACAACTGTTCATAGAATATTGACCCCAAATTTTCGCACAAGTTTAGCCATTCGAGCCATACGATTGTTTATCCATTTATTTTTCAGATCAGTTGGCGATGCCTACCGGCCGGAAGCAGAAATTTTTTTCAGGTGCCACGCTCAAAACGTATTTTAAGCCTCCAAAAAAATAATTTGTGTGTTTTTCAATAATAAAAATTTTCTTGGGCCTCTCTGGGGGGGACATTTACCCCCATTACCCCCCCCCTCGTTGATCTGCCACTGCCAGCCTACATATAAAAGGGGCCTCGCAATCCGGATGTCGCTGACGGCCACGTTTGGTTTGGCTACGCCACTGGATATAACATTTATAAAGCGTCGCCTAGACAGAAGTTTGAGGTGGTTGGATCTGCTTCAGATTCGGAAAGGACAGATGAGAAAGAGCAGAACTTGAACTTGACAACCAATAATACTGGTCAATCTATAAAATTGAAAGAAATTATAAATAAGAATCTTGACCGCTCAAGTATAGGTTCTGGAGTTCTGCCAAAGGCTGGTATTTCTAGGTCTAGTAGAATTATTAAAAAACCAGAGTTTTTTAGAGATTATGTTTCTTAAGAACTTATTGTTTTTTAGATGCTTTTGTTATTTTTATAATAAACTGCTGGACAATTGCTTTCGAACAGGGTAAATATCGCCTAACTTCCAAGCTCGATATTTTTGGAACCAGACTAGATATCGACCTGCGGTTTTCACGGGCTGACAGATTGACTTTTTGTGAAAAAAACTGCTATTTTGAATTTTTTTTAAATGTCTACTTTTTTTTATACAGGGTGTTAAAGGAGTCCATGATTTTCATCCCAACTTTGAATGTGTGTAATTTTCTCAGATAATTTTTTAAATTTTATTTCTATGCGGCGTTTTAATCAATGATCTTCTGCAAAAAAAAGTAATTTCTCAAATTTTTTATACCTGCCTTAGTTTTAAAAATACCGACTTTTTTTCATAACCTCCACTTTTTTCAACTTTTAAGCACCTAAACCATCCTGTACAATAAATCTTGCATCTTATGCTGCTGTTTGATATACCCCACGGTATCGTGGTTTATTTTTAATGAAAAAAAAAATACTAAAATAATGTGGTGTCCAGTAGCATACTAATAATCGACCATTTTCGGAATTATTTATTAGTGGCTCATCGAATTTTACATTCAAAGGTGCATAATTTTAAAAATAATCATTTGAAGTTTCATTTGTTTAGTTCACTTTAATCATTGACATATTATTAACCCTGCAGTGGTGGCGCCCAGTCTCTCGTGCCCGAGCTTCATAATCCAATTTATAAAAAGTATGAGGATTAATTTGCGGTCTTCGCCGTTCCAGTACTTTCCTATAATGTAGTTTACTAGCGAACGTCATAAGTGTTATGTGCTAAATATTTTATTGAGCGGCTTGGTAATAGTTTCGGGTCTGGAGGACTTGGCGCCGCTACTGGCGATTTGCCGATGGTGGTGTTTCAGAATATTTCCACATCCGGTAAGTCTGTTGTAAGTTCAGTTTATATGTACAATTATTGTAATTCTTATGAATTTGTACAATAATGAGTTATGAAAAAGATTAACCTCGAGTGCTTATGTTATTGAAGGAAGTAGAGACTGATACCGAGGGAAATTTTGATGTTGAGGTGTCTGAAGCTGAGGAAGACAATATTGAGGAACGATCGTGGGAGCAAGATGGTGAAGATAAAGCAGAAGCAGAACCAAGTGCATAAATTCTAAACCATCCTGAATCGTTCTTACCGTCATACCTTTCAGCCAGCGTATTTACTGTGATTAAAAATTTCGAATACCTCAATGATATGCTGTACAGTGGCGTGCTAATAATTATTTATACCACTGATAAAATTTAAATATTCGGAACCGATTTCGTTGTGGTGAGAGGAAACCCGAACTTTTATTACCTGCTGATTTTCTTTGTAGCTTCATGTTTAAAGGTATTTCAATTAAAAATTCTTCCACTAATCGTAGCAATATCAAAAAATAAAGTTAAGGATGGTAAATTATAATATTATCTGCCAAACAAAAAATTATATGAACAAGGTTAACGCTTCTTTAAGTTGATTTAAAACAAAACACAAAAAGTGTTCCTATAGGTTTTTTACGTTATATTTAGGATAACGTCGTAGAACAAGGACTGACAATGTTGTCAATGCCTTTTTTCCCTTATAATTTACCAGAATGTAATAAAAAATTATCAAGACCACTCACAGCTAGAAATAACAAAATGAATCGACACGTGTTATTTATTTGAAAATGTTTATTCAAATCATACAACGTCGCGCGCCGTTGTCAACCGGTAAGATCTGAAATTTTCCTACTTTAAATACGTTAAGAAGTAGTTTCAGTTTAGTTAGGTAGATACGTAGGTAAAACGAATCAAAATAAGTGAACTAAAAAACTAATCAAAGTAAGATTCAATCAGTGTTGCCAGAGTTTTTTGACGACATTCCTTCATCTTAGTGGCTGAAACCCTTCATATCCTTCAAAACAGTGGTGGGTGGCCGGCACAACTAAATATTTTACCAAAAAAAAAAATACACTATACCATGAACGAAATTCTTATAATATTAATAATTAAAAAAAAAAACAAAACAAACAAAATACTCATAGCCTTATTTAGGTCAATTAAAGATTAAAGGCGATCAACCAGCCGGTTATTTTGACAGATGAACTATGCATTTAACGTCATTTAACACCAATGGGTTGACATATGACGTCTGTTTTAAGCTTACTTTTCATGCATCCGTTTTTACGTCGATCCGATGATGCGAAAGTATTCCTATTGGTCCAATATTTTGGCGCCAAAATATTGGACCAATAGGAATACTTCCGGATCAACGGATTGACGGAAAAATGGATGCATGAAAAGTAAGCCTTATGGGTTATCTGTCAACTGTGATCGACCGGTAAATCACCTTTAATCGATGTGTCGATGTTAATCATAAATTCTGACGCAGTGGCGTAGCGGAAATTGGCGTTTCGTATTTTTTCTCATGCAACTAATTAATTTATTTTAATAAAAATTAAATTTGTTGGTGAAATGATTGGAATATTTGCTAAATATACAATTTGCTTCAAAATCCTTCAAATTTAGATAAGATCCTTCAATCCTTCAGTAGTCAAAATTTTAGATCAAAACCCTTCATATTGAAGGAAATCCTTCAATTCTGGCAACACTGGATTCAATAACAACAACAAAGTGACCTAAAAATTAAGTAATAAATAACGTAAACTAAAAAAATTAATAAAGAACGGCCGTTAATCAAAGTTATTTAATTAATAGCTAGTAAGCCCTCCCCTCACATTCACAACCTCTTGGCATCGCCGTGGCATATTGTCAACCAAGAGAATAATGAATGCCTGAGGGATATTTTGCCACTCTTCTTCTATGGCAAGTGCGAACTCATCCAGCGTTTGGGAGCATTTTCGCGCGATCGTACCAGTAACTTAAGCTGAGACCACACAAGATCAGGAGATTTTGGAGGCAGGTGTAACTGTTGCATGTTATGCTCCCCCAAAAGCTCCTAAACAATTCTTGCTTTGTGTGGTCTGGTATTATCGTCAACCATGATGAAATGGTCCCCAATATTTTCTGCATATGGAATAACAATGTCATTTATTATGTGATTCCGATAAATTACGGCGTTAACAGTACCCCGTGAAATGTATAAGTCGGATCTATCGTTGTACCATCGTCACCAAAAGTATCTGATGGGACACAAATAATGCATAATAATCTCCTGGACTAATTCTACTGTCATTCATTTCAATGCATTTGATTCATAGTTTGACAAATATTTGACAATAAAATTCATGTAATAGGACAAGAGCTAATGTGATGCTGTCCCAGTTACTTTTGGTGATGATGGTACATCACTCCTGCCCAAACATTAAACCCTCCTCCTCCAAAGGTTTCCTGAGAAGCCATGTTGTTTTCTTCAAATCGCTCCCCAGGTTGCCTCCATACTAACACCCTACCATCGGAGTGTATCAGGTTGAACCGCGTTTCGTCACAAAAAAACCTGAAAGTTAGGCGATATTTACCTTGTTCGAAACCAATTGTCCAGCAGTTTAGTTTATTGCTTTTTATTTTTGTCAATATTATCTATAATTTCTAGAGAAAGAAGGATGTCAGGTAGTTACCTGTAATATGTGGTATGAAAGAGCAGGGGTGACAGATATAGTGACGGAAGAAGTTCAGTTTAGCTTGAAATAAATCTTTGAAACTATATTTCGTTTATTCCAAATGTCCGAACCTTACACTCAGTGCGATCCCTGATCAAGTTCAATCGGGTGACTCACTCAGGTTTTGCATAAGGCGCAATCGCATGTTATAAGTTGCCTGATTGTGGCTTCTCAGTCTGTAATAGAAGTTTTGTGAGTAGATAAGATACTAGTGCGCAGAGTGCTAGTGTATATAAATTAACAAAAATTGTAAAGAGAAAAGCACGGATCTTAAAAACCTAAGCATTTTTCCACGAATTAACAAAAGAAAAATGAGTATGTTATGGTAGACTCAACTTTATTGCAAGAATTACCGACGGATTAGTGGCTTTAAAATAGGCTTCGTCTCCAGCAAAGCAACACAGATCAACATAGTTCAACTTTGTTGCACAAGGACATACAAAAATAAATTGGACAACTTTGACTTACAGAGTGTATTCAATAGTAGGTACAACATTGTTGCCTGGTGTTGATATTGCTCTTTTTTTAGAAACGGATTCAACCAAAAAGGCAGCGTAAATACTAACAAGAAAGAATTGTTCAAAGATTTGCAGGAAAACGATCTTCTTTGAAGAGAACTTCAAACAGATGACTACCTATGACATTTTTAAAAACTTTCCGCCTTTGTCTATTTATTTTCTAGTTCGGATATGGCACTTTTACTGAAAAAAATATATATCGGATTTTTATCGCTCCAAAGCTAAACACACAACAAACGTCTCTAAACATGTTGTTACACTATCTAAGTATGTAGAGTAAGTATTGTTAAAGGTATTGCGACTATTTGCGACATCTATCAACGAATCCTGCAACTGTAGCAGGATCTAGCGTATTGACAAAATTGTATGCTACCGCTACTCCTACAGTTATTTCCCTAGCCTTTTGGATATCTGCAACATACCTAACTAGATGGAAATAGCCATAGGATTCTATCGGTTATTTGTGTATTTTTTTCAGAATAAAGCATGGATAGTGATGATAACTGCTGTTTAACATCCCATTCGTGGAAGGGAGGCAACATAAAAGAGTCCATTCAAAGGTGCATGATTTTGTCTCGTATCCGCAAATTCGACACGATGGCCAAATTTGAATGCTATTTTGCATTGACTTCCTCTTGAGGAAAAAGGGACTAATAATATTACATTTTTAAGGGGAATAAACCGCGATGGGAATGGTTATGGTTCAAAAATATGTACAGGGTCCTGCATCTCACCTCCCGGTTTATGTATCTCAATTATTAATTGATCTAGAATTTTTATATTTTGCAAACGTAACCTGTACAATAGGGAGCATTTTAGGAAAATAGTTTTGATTATCCTACAGGGTATCCCAAAGAAGTGTGACGCCATGATGATTACGGCGGGTCCTCGAAAAAAAACTAAATCGAACAGATACTTTTCAGGCAAACCTAAATATAAATTAACCGGTAGTCGGTAGTCTGGACTATCAAAGTTTTCTTGAATGATTTTTTCATCTAGACGGTTTCTGTATTGTATTTTGTCAGGCTGAAATAATGATGGATTTCAGACTTCTTGAATGTTGTACATAGGAATAATAAGGAAGGTATTTCACAAAGTTTGAAGAAACCGTTTGACTTTCGGAGATTGTTTCGAGTTTTGGTCACGAATATTAATTAATGTATTGTATTGTCGTTGTTCCGAATCTCTCCTCCGAATTCGCCAACTATTTTATCTCGATTTTTTAAAAATTTCCATCTCTTAGGTCTTCTAGTATCAGTTCATCTTGAAGTTACTATTTTTGAAATTTGTTCGTGAAACTCTTCTTGATCTCTCACTAGAGTATCATCATATGGAGCGTATACTCCTATAATAGTGATCTCGCCTCCAAGCAAGTATAGATTTAGTTTTATGGTGCGTTAATTCACTGATCCCCAGGATGTATTGCACCTTCTTAGACTTTTGCGAATAAGTATAGACACTTCTTGTTCAGCTCTGGTATGTTTTGGCATTCCCAAGAAACAGTGGTCACATTGCTCTAAATTTTCTTACCAATTTCTTCTTAGTATCAGTGAGTAGTTTTAATGTTTCAGCTATTCCTGGAGGGACTGAGCTCTGATTTCAGCGTGTCTTTCTCCTAGACCTATTGCCTTCTCTACTACTTCAAATGACCTTTCAACTTCCCCTACCGACCAGATTGTCACCTACTCCACCATTGGATTACAGGTTAAAATCAAGTTTCTGGTTTTATAACGAAGTTGTTATTCTTCCCTTTTCTCCTTCCTCTCCTTATCTTGTCAGTGATAAGGCCCTAGGTTTGAAACAGAGGAAGAGACAATTCCTCCGTTCACTTGATCGTTCCTGTGGTCCCTCTTTTCGGTCTTGTTTCTGCGTCGTTGTTCTTCAAAACTTTGTGGTCCGTCGTGGATTAGTCGACGCCATGAGGGCCTATCATTTGCCGTCGTCTCCCAGTTGCTGGTATCGATGCGACACTCTACCACATTCTCCCTAAGAACATCCTTGTAGTGTTTTTATTGATCTTCCTGATTCCGTTTTCCCTCTTTCAGTTGACTCTAGAGAATCTGTCGTGGAAGACGTGTTTCGGGCATGCGGACGAGGTGACCTGTCCAGTGAAGTTAGTGCTTAATGAAGAGGGCTTCCACGCTAGTTATTTTGGCCTTCTCTAAAACACTAATGCTCGTTCGTCGGTTCAGTAATTTAATCCGAAGGATCGTTCTTAGGCAGCGCTGGTGGTATTTTTCAGGATTTTTATGTGTTTTCTGTAGGTGGTTCATCATGTTTCGCAGCTTTATGAATGTATTGGTATTACATCTGCATTGTAGACGCGATGTTTGGTCTCAGCGCTGATGTCGTGATTGTTGAAGACTCTCTCTAGAAGTCGCCCGAAGGCCGCACTAGCACACTTCAAGCGATAGTACAATTCAGCGTCAATGTTTGCATTCGCTGACAGATATGGGTAGTAGTGTTCTACATTCTGCAACAAAGAATGGTCATTTATAGTTATATTTGTGGTTTGGGGATTAGAGCCCGGTGCATGTTGGTGCCAAATCTGCGTGTTATTAAAGTTGACCTCTATACCGATTCGCCTGTATGCCTGGTTGAATGTATTGATAATTGCCTGAAGATCTTCCTCTGTATTTGCCATCACGGCGTTATCATCCGCATATTGAAGTTCAATTATCGATGTCGTGAATAGTTTTGTCATCAAGTCAGTACAGGATTTGCACTTCTGACGGCAGGTGACCCTTAACAAGGTTAAGTATGGATGGTATAAATAGAGAAAATAAAGTAAGTGCGATAAAACAGCCCTCTTCAAAGCCTGTAGATATTTGAAAACATCCTCCTTGTCCATCGTTGCATTCATATCACCATGCAGCAGGCGGAATATCATCCAAAGTGCTTCTCTGTTGACCGAATCCAAGGCTTCCATTTAATCTATGAAGGCCATGTAAAGAAGGTGATTTTATTCTCTGTATTTCTCTGGCATTTGCTGTACGGTTGGGTCTAAAGCCACATTGGGTCTCTAGGAGGTTCTGTTCGGCAGTTTGGATTAGACGATTTGATAATATCCTGGCAAGTATCTCTCCCGCAAAAGAAAGAAAAGATATATTCCTCTGTAGTTTCCACATAGCCTAGTTTTCCTTTTTAAAAATGGCAGCCATGGAGGCATCTCTAAGTTCGGACTCCGGCAGGTTTGGTCTCAGTAATCCATTGTAAACGAACGTAGAAAATAAATATTGCTTGCAGAAATAAAACTCGGAAGATACAACCAGAAGAAACGTTTATTGAAGACTGCCGTATAAATCTGCCTTCTGTTCTATCGCTGGTTCCCAGGTACCCTTCTTTACCCGTGAGAAAGAAAAGGGGAGCTTGATATGTTAGATTGTGAAAAATTACCCGGCAGGTTCTTAAACCGGAGAGGCATCGTTCGGTCACGTAGGCTGCGGTTTACAGGGCGTAGTTTCTTGCGGTCCTGGGTCCTTATTCTTTAAACAGGGGAGCAGCGTTCCCAGGAGAACGTTTGTTGCGTCTTTCTCCATGATATGCAAGATAATATAACTAACAAAGATGGAACAATCGTTCTCCTGGGAACGCTGCTCCCCTGTTTCCAGAATAAGGACCCTGGTGTCTTCGTAATTTATACCATGGGTGGGTTCCGTTTCCAAACCTGGTCAACCGGTCGGTACAACGTCGCTTGATAGCGGTTGACAGTGGTTGCTGAAAATTTTCGTTTCATACGGAACGCTCTTCCAATATATCAGAATCGCCGCCGGTTGCCTCGGTGACAGGTTTGACATAACCATTTTCAGGAACCGCGTTCCGTCTAGACCGGTTTTTCAGGCACCAGACATTACGGAACGTGTAACCGTAAGTTAGGTTGGAAACGGAACCCAGACCATATTTTACTTATTAGGATGTGGGTTTGGATACTTATTGTGGGGCCTCCTTGTTCAAAGAATTGAGTAGGAATTCCGTCAGTCAGTACCAGCTAGCCTATTTTTCTTTAGTTGTCTGAATTAAGTTCTGAATTACCTTGTATAAGAAAGAACAGCCGACATCAACTACCCACGCACAGCTTATACCAGTTGACCTACAAACATGAAAATTGGAGGATAGTTTGGGTTAGTTCACTAAGATTGGATTGGATTGGAAAAAATATGAGCAAGGGTGTAAAAATAGATATTAGAATTTTGAAAGGATTTTCTGTATCTTCAAAACGGAAATTATATAAGGTCTAAAAATTGGCATGTAGACCCTACTAATAAAATAAGCAAAAACGTAGTGTTTCAGCGTTTTTTAAAAGAAATAGGCGTGTTTCTGTTTCGGGGTCACAAATAACTTACAAGTACTTAATTCGAGTTCCACATAAATGTAGAGATTGGGAATTTCTATTCAGGTTCTTTTTTTGAAAATTAGTCGATGTGTTTTTGGAAAACTTGAATAAGTAGTAGGGGTTGAATATACAGGGTGTCCCAGGGAAAACAGTCCACCCCGATTTATTGGATTTGGGATGAGAATCTGGAAAAACGCTCGGACACGTCATTTTTTGATTTGAGGGGGAACTATTTTTTAGTTTTTTTCATCCCCGTAACTTCAACCCCCTAGCGCCGTAGCTAGAGTCAAATTTGTGATAGGGCATGACAAATTTGACATAGGGCATACATTACTTGCTCCCCACCTTAAATTTTTTATAGGTAAACAAAATGGGGGTAATGAGGGTAAGGCAAATTTTTCAATAAATAACATCTCTGGCAAGTAAACAAACTGGCGCAGATTCTCGCGCCGCGCGCTGCCTTTGACCATTCCCACCAAGGATAATACACACTAAGAAGTACTACTACAGGATAGCTTATACTAATAAGGCCTATGTAGATCAAATCTCAAGCCCCCCCACTATGCCAAACCACCAGTGATGACGTAGGCAGCGTGTCGTTCCTTGCCTTGACGTAGGGTGTTTGCACCACAGGTTATGATTCCGCGGGCTTTTGCTTTATGCGTACTTGGTTTTAGTACATTAATTAATATTCTAAAACAACGCTTTCTTACATCTCCATCTTCCTCTTTGCCATTTATGCTAATCAAAATTAAATAACATTTTTCATCATAAATGTATATTCTCAACCACGACCGCTGGCGCAAACAGCTGACGACGTAGATAGGTAATGATGTCGTCAATGGTGCTACACCATATGGCCGCGATTTCCACAAACGAGGCCGATAAGCAATCTTGTGTAATACCTAGTGTTTATTATCCTTGCATTCGCACTCCTTCAAAACGGAAAACTTCCTCTGTGTAAATGTCAAACGTCAAACATTGTTGCATACATGTATAGGCTCGGAAACACTTATCCTCGCACTTACTCGATTTCAATTTATTCCAATTCATTTCTTGTCTACTCTTTTAAATTTCCTAGAGAAACCTTAACGCATGTTGTGTTTTAAAGGTAGGGCATGATCATTTGAAAGATAGGGCATTGCCCCCCAATGCCCCCCCCCCCTGGCTACGGCCCTGCCCTCCAAATTTGAAAAGGGAATAGGGGTCCATATCTCTTTTTACAGTTCTTATGGAGTTCTTAAAGGCCCTAGAATTTAATCTCATTATTTCCATCCGTAACGAAATGACAGCTTGTCAAAATCTTGGATATAAACTATTGTTTTAGTGGGAGTAAAAGCGATACTTTCCTTCCTTAGGAGGGGCGTCAGATAAGAGCCAGCGCGCCATCTTTTGGGCTTTATGACATACATTAAATATTTTTTAATCACAGGTGTGCAAACTCTCTGTAAGTGATCGACTTATTTATAAGTAGATGGCGACATCTTCAATATCAATTTGTTTACACAGTAATATACAGTGAACTAAATAATTTTATAGAGATGCAAATGAAATAATAGTATTTCACATTATTAGCTAAGTAAAACAGTTTTTACTGCCGTTTGAAAGAAATGACTAACGTCTGTTTTTTTTTTTTTAAAGATAATTCCCCAAGTCAAAAATTTAGTAACTATGTTGGCAACACACTTTTAAAAAAAAAACAGACTTTACCCCGGAACTCGGCGACATCTTCAAGAGAAGCGCTGAACACACGTTTGGTTTGGAGTCTCTGCTGACAGCAATCACCTCGTTGTTTGGCAGATTTTGATTAATTTTGTGATAAAAATATTTTAATTTTCGAAAATTCTGTCCTATTTATTTTTTCCAGCATTTCACTATCTAAAATTTTGGAAATATATTGTTGGTGTACTACTCTAAGTATTCGTCCCTTTTTCATTTAAATCCATGACCGAAATTTGCATATTGTTGTCAACAAAATTGTTAATAATTTCAATATTTAGACTGTGTATTTTGCAACCAAAAATGCGTCGACTCTTACTCCAATCTATTATTGTTATGAACATAACTTCATTTTACTGGAAAGTGGTGTAAATTTGGAATAGAGCAGACATTTGTGAAGGTCTGTAAATGACATTTTATTTAAACGCTTCTCTCAATGAAAATACTTGCAATTGAAGTTTTTTATTATAATTATTAATGAGGTGTACACGAAAATTGTAAATCGTAGGTATTTTTACTCGTATTTTTATTAAGGGAGGTAAGTACCGCTTTTATTCATACTAAAACCACAGCATATACAAAAACAATCAGCAGGCTAACTCTCACGCGCATATTTTCTGCGCACGCCGCCATTAGGGGATACCATCCTGACATTAAACGGCAGGGACGCCGACATTTAAATTTTTTTGTTTATTTCTGACGGAGGTCATAGGCGTGCGGTGTAGAGCGGAATTTTAGTTATGATTTTCAAAGTCATTTTAGTATATTCGTGTTGTCATTTATGGTGTAATCAGTTATCATTCTTGTATATTGAAAAATATTAATAAATTAGTAAGGATAAATGTTATTATATGTAAGTAATATTAAATTCGTTTATTTAAAGCCAATACGACTCTGTGACCCGAAAGAAAAAATCTAAATTATTGTTAATCAGGTCCTGTCTCGTATCCCAAAATGGCCGCTAGTGACATCCCGACAATGAATTCCTTTATTACACGGGATGTCACTCAAGTTAGCCTGCTGATTGTTTTTGTATATGCTGTGCTAAAACAATAGTCTATTTCCAAGATTTTGACAAGCTGTCATTTCGTTACGAATGAAAATAATAAGACGAAATTCTAGGGCCATAAAGAACTCGCTGAGACATTCAAAAACAGGTATGATACGGCCCCTATCCCCTATTCAAATTTGGGGGGTTGTTCTCCCCCTAGCTAGGGAAAGAAACTACGGGGATGAAACAAGCTGGAAAATAGTTCCTCGTCAAATCAAACATCGACGTGTCTGAGCGTTTTCCCAGATTCTCATGCCAAATCCAATAAATCGGGGTGGACTGTTTTCCCAGAATATGTAGGCAATCTCTCGGATTCAGATAGAATACAAAAAAATAACATGACAACTTCCTATAAAAAAAAATCCCTACCAAGTTACGTGCCCCTAAATGACACCTCTGAAAATAGGTTTTTTGTTGATAACTTCCAAAATACTTCGTGTAATTTTTTTTTTCTTTTGATAAGATGGATACTAGATAAGACCCTTTAAAATTGATCCTCTCAAACACACTTGGCCAATCTAGTTTGCCAGGGACAGACTAGCTTAAACACAATAATGCTCCTTTTTTTTACACCCTGTATGATAAAGACATAGCAATAAAAAATTTAAATAGTTTCAACCTGAACTATAAAAAAAGTACTGAGATTCGATGTCGAAAAAATGAGCTGGTTTAGAGAAAAATCTGTTTTCCTTTATTAATGGTTTTTTATTAAATAATTTTGTATGTCGACTCAACATGAGCTCCTTCTAATTTTATGCATTCCATATCTATTTTATTGAAATATTGTTCGACCCACGACAATGCTTCAATATCAGCCCTTATCTCGCGACAGTGAAAATTAATCCTTTCTACTAATATTTCCTCAGTGTCATTATTGTGTTGAAGCTAGTCCGTCCCTGGCAAACTAGATTGGTCAAGTGTGTTTGAAAGGGTCCATTTTAAGTGGTCTTATCTAGTATCCATCATATTGAAAGAAAAAAAAAATTACACGAAGTATTTTGAAAGTTATCAACAAAAAATCTATTTTCAGAGGTGTCCTTTAGGGGCACGTAACTTCGTAGGGGGGCCGTAGGAATTTTTTTTTTATAGGAAGTTGTCATGTTATTTTTTTGTGTTCTATCTGAATCCGAGAGATTGCCCACATATTCTGGGACACCCTGTACCCAACCGGCAATTTTAGTCGCCGCTACGTATCCTCGACTACAAAGAGAACTTTAAAGTTGGTGTTACTAGTATCGGGAACCGTTTAGGCACTGTTTCTTCACCACTTTGTTACCAGAATGAGGAATGATTTTGCAGTAACGTTTACGTGCCTGCATCGTCCTCGGAATTGTAAATTTACGTCCCGAGACCGTTTCAGGAACGTTGCGAAACCGTAAATGTGTGGTAATACCAACCAAAATGGGACTTTTTACTATGCGCCTCCAACATTGAAGATATTTATTTGATCTCTCACTCTCTTCGAACTAAAATTATGTATATTGTGTTTCCTTCCATCCAGCCAGTACTTTAACTTCACAATATGTCAGCCTATATTTTGTTTATTTTATCATTATTACGTACCTATTAGCCTATCCAAAACACGTGACTTTGACAAGCAAACCAAGGGTTTGTGTGCCTCTTGGCGGACAAGTTTGACAGCATCTTGGATAGTCTAATATGAATGTTGAAAGGCTTTGATTTTCATACCCAAGCAGCTAAAACCCAAACGCGTGAAATTTTTCTGCGAAAATTAAGTATGCTAGATCTGAAAATAACAACGCGCCCTCAAACTAAAGCATTTTGATGATAAAAATATTTAAAATAGAAGAAATACTAAAATACAAAATTATTTATTCGAAGGAGTTAGCACTTTTAATAGGTCCATTATAATTAGAAATCATAAAAGTCAAGGTTATTATCAGTAAACAGATAATATGAGGCGTAAATTTACCACTTTTACACAAAATTAAGTTTTTCCAAAAAATGGCGTCTTAAATTTTCTATAAAACTTGGCGTAAATTATTCAACGCTACGTTGAAGTTACCTCTAAATTCGTTAAAGTAGAATTTACCTATGCATAAGTGGCGCTCACAAATCGGTTACCTTACAATGTTACTTGGAAGTGGCTAACTCTAAAGTGTTTTTTATGTCCCTCTATGGTAGGCATCTAAACATTCCGGTATAGGATTCGGCATCTAGGCATATTTCATTGGTCCGTTTGAATTCGGACCGCCAATAAATGCGGAGTGCCGAAATCCGTACTTGAATGTTGAACGGTGCTGAGCCATGTGGAGTGCCGAGTCTAACGTCAAAATGTTGAACAGTGCTGAGCATCAGGTCAGAATGTTGCAATGCGCTTGGCGCAATTTTTATATTAAATAAGCTGTACACCCCCTTCGTGTTCCTCTTAGATACAATTTTGCGGCGAATGCGGTCTATTTGGCCGTTGCTTCATGACATGAAGCCTCCAAAAGAAAACATTGTAAGTGACAAATTCACGATTTTCGTTTTTTCGCATTTTTTTAACCTACTGCTACTACTCTTCCTAAAAATAAATGCCAAATCATCAATTTTTTGCGGGAAAACCCGGCTTTTATTATTTTTTTTAATTGTAACTAACAATTTAAAAAAAAAAATCCGGGTAAGAAAGCAGTAAGGGTGCATACAATTTCATTTATAATGCCCCTTTGGATTGTAAAGTGCTTTACAATTTTAAAAATTCTCATTCTTGGTGCAAAAAAATGGCAACAGCCATTACAATCATTTTGCACGGATATTTTAATGGATGGTAAAATTGTAAAGTACTTTACAATTGTTTTGCACGGAGAATAAAATCTTAACATGTAGATACAATGTTTTTTCTTGGAAACTATGCAAACCGCGTGTCATTTACAATGCATTTTCTAACCTAGAAAGATGTTCGCGATAATGATTCTGACTAATATAACACATTTTTATGTTCATGTTTTACTACATAATTTAGAATAGGTTTTCTGTTTTTTGAATAAAGCTCCATTTTTTTTTTGATTATTTTTCTTTTTTCTCTAAGAAATTATACATTGTAAAGTCTCTTACAATGTTTTTGGTTGGAAATGTCTTAAGGTTTCAAAATTGTAAAAAGCATTACAATTCACGTTCTTAAAAAAATTTCCGGACAAAAACAATGTAAGAGCCAATACAATTTTTTTTCTGCTGAAATTGTGTTTTAGCGTAATTGTAAGTCACACAAAAAAGCCTCAAACTAAGTTTAATAAACAAATCGCACCCACAAACTATTTTGTGACCTTCCGAAAAAAGTAATCAAAAAGTCGCAGAAAAGTTTTAGTCATTTCTGAAAGACTAGGAGCGATTTAAAAGTCGTCAAATTTCAAATCGCTCTCCTGTAAAATTTGAAATTGTCACTTACAATGTTTTCTTTTGGAGGCGTCGATGTGTTCTTGTTTGTGCTTAAACACGCAAGATGAGTTTGCCTGGATCATTTAAACACTTCCAATGTGGTGAACAAATTTACCATTTTGGAGGAAAACGATATGAAGCAATGGATAAAAGACTATAGTGATATAACATATACGAATTGGAATGTGAAGTCAGCGAAGAATAATTATACCAGATTCAAATGCAGGTTTGTGTTCAATGTCAGTTCAATGACAGGCTTTAGAAAATAAATTTTTTAGATATGTTTTTGTATGCCTAGTGCTTACAAAAAAGTGGAAGGAAATAGTGAGAAAGGAAAATCCAAAAACTGTTGTCGTCTGGCTTCAATTGGCATTTTAATTAAACTAAGCAGCACAGATACCAAAATAAAAGATTGTATAATCTAATTTAAATTATAATTTAATAAATAATATGGTAAATATTGAATATAGCCCCACCCCCACCAGACAATCATATTATAATTTTTAAGAGAAATTTTAAATAAATTAATAATAATATCGCAATAATGGACCATATTAACGAAAATAAAGGTGACGGCAAGATATTATTTAAGAATTTTATATATTTTTTTTTGCTAAAAATTGTTTTATCTTCTGGTGGGGCAATCCATACTTATAAAAGAACAGTAGTCATCAACTATCAACGCACAGGCCAAACTATTTGACCTACAGTTATGAAACTTGGAGGACGTATTGGGTTTATGACGTAAGCTGTCGCTAAGAAAGGATTTTTGAAATTTTTCCAAGGGGGTGGAAATAGGGGTTGAAATATTTAAGAGGGTTCCTGTATCTCGGAAACGAGAAGCCGCAAATATCTGAAAATGGTCATATAGATTCTACCAACAAAATAAGTGAACACGTATTTCAGAGTTTTTTTTCAAATTTGAACTGGGGGCGGAGAAATAGGGGGCTTTTTGATTTCGAAAGGGAGTGAAGAGATTTTCTTTATCTTGGAAACGGAAAGTCACAGACTCGGTCACAGATGTTTAAAAATTGATATGTAGACTCTACTAATAAAATAATAGGACCCGTCTTTCGGCGTTTTTCTATTACCTTCCCTATTACCCCCCTATGTCCTCCATCACCATAAAAAAAATTGAGCTCCAAAAATATGTGTTGGGGGGTAGCAAATTGAATGAAATAAAGCACGGAATCTAGAAAAGTGTTTCGTTTTTGTTTTTCTATTATCTCCGTTATCACCCCCCCCCCCCCCTCCCCTATATCCCCCCATCTTCATGAAAAAATTATTCCTTCGAAAATATAACGGAGTAACATTCCAACCTGCAGCTGGACACTGTTTAACATTTTGACCTTAGATTCGGCACTCCACATAGTATATACCATTCCGACCTGAGGCTCAGCACCGTTCAATATTCAAGATTCAAGTACGGATTCCGGCAGTCCGCATTTATTGGCGGTCCGAATTCAAACAGACCAATGAAATATGCCTAGGTGCCGAATCCTATACTGCAATGTTTAGATGCCTGCGGTAGTGGTTACCTTTAAAAACGCTTAGTAGTCACGCCTGCTCAAAAGTTAAATTTTACAGGTTACGGTGACAATGGGCTCTTTCACTAATTTTTGAAATTGGCATATTTGGATAAAGCAACTAAAAACAGAATTTTCTGTATTTTTACTTTTGAAAAATTCATAGTCCTTCTTGAGAAAACAGAAAAAAAAAGAAATACCTGCAAATAAAAACCCAGAATTTATTTCTATGACGTCGCAGCTCGCAATTTGACCGTGTTGCCACTAATTGTCAACATTGAAAATTTGTAATAGATTTAATTCTGAAATGTTCACAAAATATCATGAAAAGTAGTTAAATTAATTAGTTGTGGATTCAAGATTTTATAACTTTTTTATTGAAAGTATGCTTAAACACAATTTAATATCATTTTTTAGGTTTAGTTTTATTTATTTATTTTACGTTGCACTACATTTAGTCACCACCGACAACAGCGCATTCGAACCTTTACCTGAATTTACTACAGGGTAAATACAGCCGAGGCGATCAGCTCCTTGCCAGAACAAGCGAAATAGAAAATATTTATGTGACGTCAGCAAATCGGCGCGTTTTCAATCAATTTGAATTTCGCTAGTTTAAAATGCCTGTAAAAAACTTATTTAACCTTGTAGAACATTTTTTTTGATATATATGCCTAAAATAGTCCCTCCTTTGGGATTTTATACTTAAATTACGTATTTAAATTTTAGTGAAAGAGCCCATTATTTGTTACTTTAAAGTTTTGTTATCGAATAAGTAGCTAAACCTTGCCGCCCCACGATTGCAGCAAGAATGAAACTTACCACAATGTAATGACACCATATAGTCACCAAATTGGGTAAGTGTTACGGAAATTCCACTTATTCTTCTGACTTCCTAGAGGTTTAAACTTCATAGTAAGTTATTTGGTACCAATTACTATTTTTTTACCTAATGGTAGCAGGTCGATCAGTGAGGGTTTCTATAACTTTGATGCTAGTTGGGATATACGGAATATTTCAAATTATTGTTTAAATATGGATCGAGGTACATCAAATTGAAGGAAATTGAGTCTGTAGTCTGAAACAGTGCGTTATACTAACTTTTGAAAAAGTTATAATTCAGTGACGGGGGGCGTGGTGGGAAAAAATGGAGTTAACATTATGTTTCGTGGAGTTTTCAATAATTAAACGAAATAAAGTCTAGAGTCTGGAATCTAATTTGAGAAAATAACCCCTCATCTTCCACTCCTCATCACTCCTCCTCAACAGCCTCTCCATCATAAAAATTATATTTTTTCCTCAATCTAGGTTTAGCATAGGCGCAACTGGGGGGGTGATTGGGGATGCTAAGCACCTCCAAAACAGAAATTAGCACCCCCATTTGGCATTCCACCATAACACTACCTAAAACTAATATAAAATAGTTATTTTCCTAACAAGTGCGCAAAGTGATACTTTCCCGCACGAAAAAGCAGTTAGACGAACGACGCGAAGCGGAGTTCGGATAAGCTTTGAGTGCGGGAAAGACACTTTGCGCAAGTGTTAGGAACAATATTTTTTCTACAAGTATCTTAAAAAAGTAGACTTTGAATTGTTAAAATATTAGAAAAATCAATCAAATCAAAATCTTCAAAAATCGTTTAAAATCTATTGGAATTCCTCAGAATGTCTTTTAAATTAAATCCCCAAAAATCTTTTAACATCTTCTGGAATTTCGAGAATACCAGCTAGAATATTTTCATGAGAGTCTCTTAGATATCAAAAATTGTACAAATTCCTAGCAGTACAGGCTGGTCCAATTTGGATATCTTTGATAGGAAACATCACGTTAACTAAGCGCTAATTTCAACTTAAACCCTTCATTTTGAGTATTAGTTTATTCAGAAACCATGAAAACATTGGAAAATCAAGTAGGTATAACTATGGTAATTATGCGTAACAAAAATGAGTGCGCAAAGAGTCTTCAACTTTGCGTACGCAAATGGGTGCGCAAAGTGATTACTTTGCGCACGTAAGTAGAAAATAGTTATTTTCCTAACAAGTGCGCAAAGTGTCACTTTTCCGCACGCAAACACAGTTATACGAACGACGCGAAGCGGAGTTCGGATACGTGTTTGCGTGCGGAAAAGACACTTTGCGCACGTGTTAGGAACAACATTTTTCCTACGAGCTTCATATCAGGTAGGTAACAAGATTTTTTTTTTTTTTTTAAACCCATAATTTGTTCAATTATTTTTAATTAACTTGAAGCGAACCTATACATTTATCAAAAAATTACCTAATAAAAAAAATAACAGAAAATCCTCGTCAGAGCTGTTCATCTTAAAGCATTTAAATTTGATGATAAAGTTTGTAGATTCTTGCATATAAATAGAGAACAAATCTGACAATGTGTCAAGGTTAATTTATATTTGGTGTTTGTATTGATGTTGGCTGATATAGAAACCGAGAAAAAATTTGTCATCATGTGTCAAAGTCGACAGGTGCACTTATTGTTGCTTGACAAGTATTTTTACTTTTCGGCACTCAGTGCGGATAAGGCCTGTATCCGCACTGAGTGCGGAAAAGTGTAACTTTGAGCCCTGGAATGCGTGCGGAAAAGTACTTCTTTGCGCACGCTCGTAGGAAATAGTTATTTTCCTAACAAGTGCGCAAAGTGTTACTTTTCCGCACGCAAACACAGTTATACGAACGACGCGAAGCGGAGTTCGGATACGTGTTTGCGTGCGGAAAAGACACTTTGCGCACGTGTTAGGAACAAAATTTTTCCTACGAGCTTCATATCAGGTAGGTAACAACAAAAATTTAAAAAAAAAAACCATAATTTGTTTAATTATTTTTAATTAACTTGAAGGGAACCTATGCATTTATCAAAAAATTACATAACAAAAAAAAAATATAACAGAAAATCATCGTCAGAGCTCTTCATCTTAAAGCGTTTAATGGCGATTTCCATTTGTCATCAGTGCCGCACTGAGTGCATCCGCATCTTTTTCTAAAAGCATGTAACATGTAAGGATAAGGATACATTTTTTTGCCCTGTTTCGACAAATGGAAAATGCTATGAATTTGATGAGATAGTTTGTAGATGCATATATATAGAAAACAAATCTGACAATGTGTTGAAGTTAATTAAATTTGGTGTTTGTAGGTATAGATGTTAGCTGGAACAGGAACAGAGGAAAAATTTGTCATCATGTGTCAAAGTCGACAGGTGTACTTATTGTTGCTTGACAATTATTTTTACTTTTCGGCACTCAGTGCGGATAAGGCCTGTATCCGCACTGAGTGCGGAAAAGTGCAACTTTGAGAACCGAAATGCGTGCGGAAAAGTACTACTTTGCGCACGCTCGTAGGAAAAATTATTTACAAGTTTATCGTCTGTTATTTTAATTTTAGTGTGTTGGATTTTCGTGGCATGCAGATGTTTCAATTAATTATTAATTTTTTTGCACTTTTTGTACGTACTTACGTCATCGATGACGTCATGACTTGGAAAAAAGGGTTTGTTTGTTGATTAATTTATAGAGCAGGTTCGGAATTATTGTTTTGTTATGAAAATTTCAACTTAGAGTCATCCGAAAATATCTAAATTTATTAACTGCATATTATACAGGGTGTTCCATCATGTACAAACGGAAAGAGTGATTTTTTGTTTTTTTGTTTTATGAATGAAATTTCAAATAAACAGAAATTTCAATATTTTTTTAGTTTCTCCTTTATAGCCCCTACAATTTTTGAGGGATTCAGCTCAAATTGATTGCACATTTAAACGTTTGCCAGAAACAAAAGATAGTCCAAATAAAGCCATAGCCTACTAGAACATTTCAAAGAAATTAGTTTCATCTATCTAATTAGGTAGGTACAGAGAATTGTTCGTCGGTGATACGAAAAAACTACAAGAGAACCAAAAGTTTATAAATAAGGTGGAAATAGGTATCACCTTGTAGATTCTGACAAACGTTTGCTATGTGTAATGATTGCTCCTATTGCACTCAACCAAATAGTAGCCTAAATAAAAAGAAGTTGTTCTTTGATTTAATGAACAATTCATTAAAATCGGTCCAAAGAACTGCTTCTTTGATCACATGAACTCTACGTTATTAAAGGAAGAACAATTTCTTAATTCCTAGTTCGATTCATCTTGTGTATGAACAACGAACATTGAAGTATGTGGCAAGATTTTTGTATCAATGAAACTTTCCATATTAACAATGAACATCGTTCTTAGTTTATATGTACTTTTTCATTGGCCTGATGAACAGACGGCATAATATTTATGAAGCCCAGATATAATTCGATGAAACCCTTTCATTGTATTTATGAATCAAAGTCTTGAATACTAGGAATTTCATTCATTGTATTTATTAATGCCGTTTTCAATAATATGTACCCTATTCTTTATTTTTATTGAATTATGCCTTAAATATACTTATGATTTTAAATGGGGTACAGGGTCATTTTTTATATTTGCGTGACCCCTGTAGTGGTGAATATGAGCAATAGGAAAAAAGCTTCTAATGCAGAAGTTGTATGATTTCTTCGTATCATCTTCCAGAATTATCAAACAAACCAATATGGGCATCCCAAAATCTGAAAATTCAAAAATCTAAGTACTTATGTATTTTTATTTCAAATGACACTTACTGTATATTGTACTATCTTTGAAATCCTCCTTAAATCCTGTTTCCATAAATATAATACTATGTCTATGTTTGTTCCAGCTGTTTTTGAACTATCAACATCCAAAGTTTCAAAAACAAGCCACGTCAGGAAATTAGATTTGATGTCTTGGCTGGTTTCCTTGCCTCAGCTATGAAACACTAGCTACGGCATTGAATCTTGTGCTTTTCCACCTAGTGAAACAAAACCATTTAACAAAAATATATCGATGAAAAAAATTACAACTTGATTTGAAATTGGGTATACTTACTTTTAGAGACTTCAGTATTCCTTAAAAATTCTGAGGAGCTCTTGACGCTCTTGTCTTTCACGTTCTCCCCGGATGACATTAAAATCTGTAGATCATTTCTCTCGCATTTCCATTTTGAGCATCAAAGTCCTATCTACATAATAAGTATACATATTATGGAGGTAATAAAGGTATACAACTTACCTTTTAGAAAAAACGGCGACAGGTATAACCATAGACAATAATAGTAGATTATACCACGAGTCAAGAATAATAGCCATTATTGCGAGTAGTATACTCTACTTTATTTACGACAAATTAATTTATTTGAGATTTTCAATGAACAAATTTCATCCGTCTCATAATTTTCAATACAAATCCACAAGCACTACACGTTTGTCACTGTCACTTTTGTGGAATAATGACCATTAATCCCGCTACTCGTCATTAATCCCTGGAGGAATAACATATGTCATTATACTGCCAAAATCACAAATATAATACGCACATTATACATTAGTCGTAAATAAAAAATAAAAAGACCTTTAAAAGTATAGCCGAAATAGGTTATACTATTACTGCGCATCCGGTTGCGCATAGCGCATTGCGGAATTTTTGGAAAGCTAGAGATTTACGAAAGATCAGTCCGATCATTCGATTCTGTTTCATCTTTCTCTGTCATACCAATTCACAAGACAAGAACACCGTATGAGTTACAGAGCTTTCCTAGCTGTTTTGTAGAAACCTATCAAACATCCAGAACTATAGAAACTGTGACCGAGAAAGCAAATAAATAACCTTAAAATAACGACATTTCCGTGTTGAAATTTGTCATTTTTAACCGATTGGGCGGTCGTCTAAGAAGACTCGAACTCACAAAATCTAAAGAACAAGAAGAAGAAATTGTTATTTTTATTAATGCACTCGGTATCGCGTACCTATAATATTATGTACAACTAGGATAAACTGAACCAGTAAGTATACATGTTAGTTTTGTGATATATGGCATATTATTTTACTGTTTTAGGAGACCTCAGTCAGAAGAGATAAAATGTAGATGTTAGGCCTTGGCCATCAGCTTAGCTTGTACATACATTAAAGCATGTATAAGGGATGTAATAACTTTGTTTGTAAACTCTTTAGGTATTTGACCTATATAGCTATAATATATATTTTCTCTAGTACAATGTTAGTGTTTATTTTGCCTTTTTTCCAATCTACATCAAAAAATGGCACAAAACTTTATAGAGTACCACATCATTTTTCTCATTCGGATTTGAGAAAAAAAGATGTGGAACAACATAAGTAAGTTTTTTGTGCAATCAACTCAAGTCAAATTTCAAAATTCCCGCCATTTCAGTATTTGTTCCGGCTGCCACTATTGACGCCACCGTCGCTGTGACGTCAGCGCTATACAAACTTTCATGTTATCAATCAGGTACTCTTACCTTGATTTATTATATTTCTCTATGGGTATAACCGACTTTCTATTTAACACCTCGAACAACACAAGACCGAAAAAACTGACTAGAACGAAGTACGTAGCAATGCATCCAGAAAATAGAAATGTAATCATTCTTAATATTTTAACATATTTTTCTATATCGTTGCCCGACTGCAGCTACCTTAGCGCATGTGCTTAGGAACTGTGTACATTAATGCCATGAACTGTTCATTGTATTTATGATTTATCTTGATCTAATGGTTACAGCTTTGTTTCTAGGAATATTAGCTTGTTTTAAATGAACCGTACATTGTATCAATGAATTTCTTTCTTAAAAGGATAAGTTTCTAGTAAGGCTATATGAACCATATTCATATTATTCATATTAATATTCATTCATATTATGAAAATTCCGTGGAAGCTCCATCAAAGAAATTTTCTTTAATATCAGGGTTTGATTTCATAATATCAATGAGCTTAGTTCATGTAACCGATGCACTATTCAACATAGATTCATGTATCTGACTATTCATAACTTACTGAAGCATCATTCTTTATTCCAATGATAGCTGTTCATGAAATCATGATACTTACAGTTTTCTGTACTTAGGATTAATGAAAATTTCACTGAATCAATGAAAATGTAATTGATGAAAGCAGTTCATTGATATTATGATGAAGATTTTTTTGAGTGTGCGTAGGTAATCTAGGTATATACCAAATTTGAGCTAAATCCCTCAAAAATTGCAGAAGCTATAAAGAAGAAACTAAAAACATATTGAAATTTAAACACTCTATAGATCGATAACGAAGCATTTGCGGACCAAAAGTTTGTTTCACGAGGGTTTGTACTTACGTCATTATTTGCCTTCTTTTTAAACAAATAATAAATTACTGAAATAAATTAATGACGTCGTGAACATTCGTCGGTTCTCAAAACCAGAGCTTGTATTCTCGTAGCCGGGGAACGGGATTGCTCTGTCTTTGTCAGTATTATGGAAATAACAATATGGGCGACTGAGACAGAAAAATCGTTCTTTTGAGAACGCTGTTCCCCGGTTACGAAAATACGGGCCCAGAAGCCATTCATTAAATTTGTCAAAAAAACTAGGCACTAGCTGACGTCACACACATAGCCTCATTCGCATTGGGGGATAAACAAAGCGTCACATGACATAACGTCATTTTCAGTGTGTGAGACGTCAACTAGTACCTAATTAATCTACGACAAACTTAACCCTTTTTTCCAAGTTATGACAAGGAACTATATGTTTATTTGAGATTTCATACCTAAAAAACTTATTTGTAAAAAAAGAGGCAAATGATGACGTAAGTACAAACCCTCGGGAAACAAAGTTTTTTTCACGCGCATCATTTACTTTCCATCAAACCCCACCAAAAAAAAAAAAAGTGCTATAGCACCCCTCAAATTTGAAGCCTAGTTGTGCCTATGAGGTTTAGTTTCAAAAGTCTCAATCAATCGAATTTTTAGAGAATTGGAATCGGTACTTCTACTTTTGGACCAGCACGTGCCCAGGGCAGGCACAATCAAGCATTTCATTTACCCCGATCATGCCAAAGATCATGCATATATTATTATAAACTTTTCTATAGTGATCGATTTTTCATTAATTTCGCTGCTAGCAACGCAGGATGTAAACTGCTGGTCCAGTGTCTAGTAAAATTTAACTTACAGTGATTTGAGCAAAAAAAAAATAATTTAATTTGCGAATTACATTTTGCCAGTCCAATCCATTTTCTAGCTATGAGCACTATTATAACGTTTAACTTGCGCGATGTGTATATTTAAAGCTCCTGGCGGGAAGCCTTCGCGTTTAACGGCGGGAGTGTAGACGAAAATAATCACTCGCAACGGTCCTACCTACATTCAGTTCACTTGCTCAGGCAGACGAAATCCAAAAAAAAAAATTTCAATTTTCTTTTGCGTATTAGTTTGTCATGAAAATTTTTAAATTATTGAATAAGTTTCTGGTAGTTTAGTGAGAAAATTTGTAACCAACAATTTGTTCGAAAATAATAAGTGTTTTTTTTTTTTATATTATATTAAATGGAAAAAAATAAGAACAACGAAGTGTCCATCACAAAAGTATCAGTGAAAAAATCTGACGAACTGAAGGTAATTGATTAATTGAATTATTTTATTTATACAAGTTGCATCTTTAGTGTTTATGTTTTGTCAATATTAACAACGCCAATAATTATTGTTATTAACAATATAATATTGGTTTACCTACAAAGTAAGTTGGGCAAATTGATAAATTATTAAGGGTTTGTTTATTTATGGGCGATATTAAAGTAACCTGACATCGCAATAGCATATAAGCAAGCAAAAAGCACAAGCGGAGCTCTCGGTATCCTAACTTGGATGTGTAATATAATCAGGTAAAATGATCCGGCAGATCGGGTAACAGATGGCGTGCAAGCGATATCTATCAGCAGACCTCGTAAATAGTACGCCGCGCCGGGTTATTTTATACCCTTCATCTCGCTATTTTCGCTGTTTAACTATTCCCCTTAAAATACATTTTGGTATTGTATTATGTGTTGTGTAATCAGAGCAATGATAGATTCAGTTTATTACGGTTTTCCTGGAATTTCATACCTATAGGTGAAAAGTTTTTCTCGCATTTCAAAATATTCGTAAATATCATAAACTTGTTTACCAACAAAATGACATCACGTTCAGGAAATTGGTTATTTTTCTCACTTGATGTTGAGATAAGTACTGTTTTTTAGGTCGTGCTTTTCGTAGATTTTGGGTAATGCTTATACAAATGATCCGATTTGAACATATTTTTATCTCCAAGCGGTCTATAATTTGAATTTAATTGTCGTCAACACTTGACAGAAGTGATCCATTATGTATCTACCTAGGAATGGAATAGTATATTAGGTAGAGAAGATAGTCCTTATACCGAGCGCTTCCACAACCCGAGGCGCGAAGGGCCGAGGTTTATAATGCGCAATATGCGTATGATACCAATACAATGACTTTCTCTACCGAGGAATGTAGGAATTTTTTTTTACTACTATTAGTAGAAAAGAAAAGGTAAAATATTTAAAAATCATTGTGTTCAAATCATTTTTTCTGGATGGCTTCCCAAAAGTACCGCCCTCTATGAAAGATGCCGTCAACAGAATTGTTATTGCCCTTTTTGTTTTTCAAACACAAGGTGTTTTTGGAAATGTTGCATTCTGAGATACACCTTGTATCTTGGCTCTCTCATAAGTGATCGAATAACTGAAATTAAACCACTAGAAACCTGATACGTCATTCTATTACTGACCTAGGTTTTTTCATAAGGTATCATTATTAACCTAGAGAAACTATATTTTTTCTCAAAAAAATAGGATTGAAAAATGACTATTTTTCAGGTTAGTGGCCTCCCATTACTATTGTTTTCATTTTTTACGCAGCGTTTTCAACTTGTATTGTATTCTTCAATCGTTTTCAAGCGAATAACAGCACCCCCATAACTACGAACCTATTTTTTTTAAAATAATATGGCAGGTAACAGGTTGGTAATTAGTTCGAGGAAAAAATGGTGGACCGCGACTTATTTGGAATTAGAATATGGATAATCTCTTTTCAAAATTTTTTAAGACTTTAAAGTTTAAGGTGCTCTCTAAGATTGCTTTCCGAATTCTTTTTATTTCAAGGTATCGGGTCTTCAAAAAAAAAACCAATCAAAGATTGCTATGGTTTTTCAAACGTATGTCTTAGCAAAATTTTTCTTTCATTTTGTCAATGAACTTAATGTCAAAATATCATGTCAAAAATCCTGACCAATAAAGAAACAGTAATGCGACGTACGTTTTCGTCATCAAAGCAATCTTCGATTGGTTTTTTTTTGAAGACCCGATATGGTTTGGAACTGTTTTCGTTTTCGCAAATTTAGCTTCACTAAATTTTACTTCAAAGAATGTTTTTTTTTTTGGAATCTGTACATTTTATTTTGTGTTGGTTATTGTTTTGTGCAATGTTTTATTTTATTTTAATTTCTATGGTGAGGGTAGCTCCTGTTAAAATAGATTGACATCGGTAGTTGGAACTGAAGTTCAGGGGCTCCGTCAAGTTAGCCCCGCCTATTAATTTTTTACAAATTTTTTTGTGCTAATTAACTGTGCTCCCAGTGTGCTTTACTGTGCTGCTAATATTAGGAACTGTGCTGATTTGCACTTAATGCTATTCACAAAAATTTGAGGGGGGGCCAACTTGACGCTTAGCCCCCCCGTTTTTTCGATTATTTTATTGAACAAAAGCAAAAATCAATGCAACTTCCAGTGTGCTGAACTGTGCTGCTAATATTTTTAGCTCAGTTTTTCGTTCAACCCTCGTTTTCTCAAAAAACCCTATGGCGGGGCTAACTTTACGCGCAGTCCCCCCCCCCCCCCCCCCGTTTTTTCGATTATTATATTGAACAAAAGCAAAAATCAATGCAACTTTCAGTGTGCTGAACTGTTTTTTTTTTTTTTTTTATTTGTCAAACACATTAGGCCTTTTCGGAAATGCTGATCCG
Source organism: Ceutorhynchus assimilis (assembly GCA_917834065.1). Taxonomy (NCBI): domain Eukaryota; kingdom Metazoa; phylum Arthropoda; class Insecta; order Coleoptera; family Curculionidae; genus Ceutorhynchus; species Ceutorhynchus assimilis. Next base: position 30,100,386 of record OU892281.1, on the reverse strand, counting down.
ATTAACCGGATCACCAGCTGATATCCTTTGTCTTTTTTCAATCGTATTCATTGAAGGAAGATAAAATATAAACAGCTGGTCATCGGGTTAATCGGATCAGTGTTTCCGAAAAGGCCTATTGTGTTTATTACATTACAATCTAGTCAGTAAGACTAATTAGCAATTTTGTTTTAACCTAATTTACTATAAAGTTTACAATTCTTGAGGTTCACTCAACAGTTTTCCCCACTTTGCTTAAACTGTAAATCACAATTTTGATGTGTTTATAGCACTATTTTGTTGTATTTTCAATTTCAGTTCACTAGCTCGAACGGCTTCTCAGTCTTCTAACTAGCTTAGTGTTGTCTAGGAGCTCAATCACTTCCACATTCACATGCCGATGTAGTCTATCTTCATGGCTTTTTGCGTACTTTCTTATAGTCTCTGTTACAGTATCAATTCCTAGTTCCCGATGTAGATCACTATTTCGAACGTACCAAGGTGCATTAACAATGTTTCTTAGTAGGTACTTTATTTTGGAATCTTTGAATAACTTGTATGTTACTATCTTTAGTACAACCCCAAAGTTGAATGCCATATGCCCATACTGGTTTCAGTATTTGCCTATAAAGCAGTAACTTGTTATGTATGGTTAAATTGGACGTCCTTCCAATTAACCAGTACATTTTTCTATACTTAAATTCAAGCTCTTGCCTTTTTTTCTTAACATGTGCTTTCCAGCGCAATTTCGCATCAAGCGTCATACCAAGATATTTAGCTTGATTTGAATATGGTATAGGGGTGTCATTAATTGTGATTTGTATGTGATTTACGTTTTTGTTTGTAAAATCAACGTGAATTGATTTGGTTTCATTCAATTTTATTCGCCATTTTTTGGTCCAATTTTGAACTTCACTGACAGCGTTCTGCAGTTTTTCTGTTGATTGTTCAATACTTTTTTCCACTGTAATTAAACTAGTATCGTCGGCGAATAAAAAAAAAAAAATTAAAAGGTCAATAATTAAGAGAATTTCATACATCTGTCAAAACTGGTATTCCAACAATAAATTGACACGTTTTAATTGTTGATTTGAACCAATCAGATTGTAATTATGCGATAATTTGCACTAGTGCAAATTATCAGATAATTGCATACTAACTGGTGTTTTGACATTTTTTGACAAAAAATTTAAATTTTTGATTTATGAAATTCTCTCATTAAATACAACTCGTGCAATGGAAATATATTTATAATTTTCCACAAATTTGCACTCATGCGTTTTTAACTGAAAAAGGCACTCGTGCACTTCGTGCAAATTTCCCAAAAATTATCAATAATTTCCATTGCACTAGTTATATTACTATTGAAAATTTAAAAATTCAAAATTAAAAAGTTTTATTTTAAAATTAAAATTAGAATTAATTAGTCAATCACTTAACCGCATAAGACTGATTGCTTTTTCTTAAAATTATTTGTTGTCGTGGGCTCGTAAATTCTTAGTTACTTTTTATTTTTAATTTCAGTCTTTTCAGCAAACCTTTTTTGGAATTGCAAAAGAACAAAAATCTAAATTTAAGTCTTCTTAGTAAATCAAAAAAATTAGAAATTACAAATGATCAAAAATCCAAAATTCTTAACTATGGAACACCAATTACAAAATGTATAAAGAGAAAGGATGTACTTACTAGGCACAATGCTAATAACAGTAGTCTTTCTTCACACGTTGTTTCTTGTTATTCCTTTTACTCATTTAACCAATTCGAAGTGGACAGTATCTGGAACGTTTAACAGCAGCACTGATAATCCAAATTTCACTTTTCCGAAGAATTCACTTTTTCGAACTTCCTTCAGTCTTTTGAAATTTTCGCGACGGATTACGACTGTATCAACTCTCCCACAACTTAAGCACTCTGAGCATCCGAACGACTGCGCCAATTATATTTTCGATTCCGAAACTTGTATTTTAAAAAACATTTATTTTATTGTTTAAAATACAGAGCTGAAAAAAGAAAATATGTGGATCAAATTGCTACAGCAAAAGCCTGAAAACAAATGAACGTTTCTTATATAGCAATTTGATGTTTACTTTACAATAATGTATTCAAAAAGTCATAGAGAAAAGGGGTAAGCACATTAAAGCATATAAAAAATGGATACTTGTTTAAAAATCAGCGTGGCAATTGGTTAATATAACTACCTTATGCAAGTGTACAAACATTTATAGTAAAATCAAACTCAAATAATACAGGGTGTTCCCAAGAAACGATAGGGCTTTAAATTTTCTGTTTACCAAAAATTAGCTAGTCTCTTGATTGCGAATTATTGGGGTTTCTCATCAAAAGTATGCATACCTGGATTTTGTTTCTTAATATGTGTTCCATCGACAACTCCAAGAACTCTTGGAAATCGAGCAATATCATGAAACCTAATTTGCTCATCTCTAATATTCTTCTTCTGACACTCAGACAATTATTCTCGATACTGTAGAAGTATCCATACCTCCAAAATCAGCTGAAAAGTTTAGATGGCCCCCAGTTGCTTAATATCTCAATGTAATCAACAACTGGTTGATAGGAGATACACTATTGTTCCTAGGATATCAAATATATCAGCATACCTGATTAAAATAGATATTTCATTACTCTTGCAAAAATGCTGAAGTGGTAAGATCCTAGCTTTAGCTTTAGCAAAGTATACACGTATATTCTCGAGTATTTTGTTTAGCTTCTATATACATATTATTGGGATATCCAAGTTCCGGCTGTATTTGGTCCAAAACACGCAATGAAGTGTCTTTATAAAGACGAAATTTCCCGAAGAATGTATAGGGGCTCATTTCATCGAAATGATTCTTCCTCTGGATGACCCTTCTTGGAATCCCATTTTGGATTATTTCAAGGATTTCTAAGTCGTCGTCAAAAATGTCTTCGTAATCGATGTTCATTTTAATAATAATTATTAGCAGAAATTTGTTTTAATTATTTTATTTAGCACAGAGTTCGATCAAGATTGATATTGATTTAACCTCACAACATGAACATAACCGTAAACAACGACAGTCGGCATGTCATTACACTTTGCAAATTTCCCTTCTGTGCGTTCAATAGATTAAACTTCTCCTTAAACTATCAAAAATGACCGTTTAAGTTAAACCAAGTTCAAATCAAATTAAACTTTCTTTAAAAAACGGTGCAATGGATTTAAACGAAGATCAGAAAGTGTTGGTGCAACTACCCATTAGAGATCGAGAAATCTGCCTTTTCTTCTACCCATTAGAGGTTCGATGTTTGTTAATAGGTTATCTGCCATGGTGAGTTCGCTTTTTTTTGTCTATTGTTAGAAAAAAAATCAGACTCGTCGTCAAATGTGATGATTAGTTGTTGGGACTGCTGGTGTTGTGAATTGATAATTGAAGCATTGTTTAAACAAAATCAAGGAGCATTTATTAAGTTAACTTACTTCGTCAAGGGTTGGTGAGAGAGAAAGCGAGCAATGACAAACATGAGATCACAAGCTCTTTGACAATAGTATTAAGTTAGCAATAGCAACATGACAAATGCGAAAACAAAGAATAAAAGAAGAGCAAATACAAATCAAAGTAGAAGCAACATTGCAAACTTAACCTAAAAAACTAAATGTAAATAAACATTATAAACAAATTAAAATTATTTAAACCTTACAGTAAACATCTCGTCTAGACCCTCAAACTTAACGAAGAATAGGCAATTATCCCACCAGCTAATGAAGGGAACGCAAGCAATGGACGTTAAAATACGTAACTCAAAACTCAAAAGAAAAAAAAAAAAATTCTACCCCTAAGGGCCAAAGGTGCGGTCAACCCAATGACATCGGTCAACCGGACATTAGGTACCGGCCCTTAGTCTGATAAACAACAACTAAAAAACGAAAAATATATATTATTCTAAGAAAATACAAGAGCTGCAACAAACAATCAATGAAATTGCGAGAGTGAGGAATATTATAGTAGCTGAACTTCAATTTGAACCACTGTCAAGCTACTACACATAGGACAATCATCCTATTATTAGTCAAGGCAGAATATCTATGCACAAATAACAAAACCAAACAAAACATAATCGGGGAAAGGCAAAAGACAAAACAAATAACAACAAGTACAACAGGGACCAACCCCGCAACATTCCAATATGGGTAAGTTGAGACAATACAATATAAAAACTGAAAACTGTATTTGTAACTCAGGCACAACCATAAGAAAATAACTAATCCAATACACAGCCAAATTATATATTTCATGACATTATAAGAAAACAGATGTCGTAATAATTAGTACAGAACAACATTGGTTCCAAAGAAAATTCTCAGAAGCTGCACATATTCAAAATAATGGAAACACTCTCAGCGAACGATCAGATGACAAACGAATAGATAAGGGAGCCTATAAATAATGTTCATCGCCATCGCCTGATGAAGTGTAAACTCCTAACACAGTTTGAGCGAATGCAAAACGGTTAATACCAAATAATAAGATGGGTGGATAGAGAAGCGTTAAATATAAGTCCCAAAAAATCCACCCGAATGCGCAAAATACAAGACTGGACTGCTCAAGAATAACGGGAGCATTGCGATACACACCAACAGCAGCCATGGAGACCCTTCTAGACCTCCCACCTCTGCACATTATGATACAGCGGGAGGCAAGAATGGGAGCGTACATACCGCAGCCGACAAGCGCCAACATTAAAAGGACGTACCACATGCCATGGCGACACTGCCTCAACAGACGATTTTGAGCCAGACAGTGTCATCAAGACTAGTATGGAAATGCCACGAAGAACTCAGGGTCCGGGCGGACCAGAATAAGGTAAAACTTATCTGGGTGCCAGGAGACAGAGGAATCGAAGGCAATAAAAAAGCCGGCGCACTCGCAAAGAGAGGATCAGAGACAAAACTTATCGGGCCAGAGCCGGCTATAGGGATACCAAAAAGTATCTGAAGCTAAGTACATCAAAGACTGGGTTCGTAGATAACATTGATACTACTAGACCAGTGGTTCCCAAAGTGGGCGATAACGACCCCAGTGGGCGCTACAACCATCTCGGGGGGCGGTAAAGAGCTCAGCTGTTTTGGGGGTGGTAAGCTCAAATTAGTGGGCGGTGGAAAATTAACGAACAGATCAGAAAACAAATTAAAATTAAATAGTAAATGGCTTTTTACGGAAATTACTTTTCAATACTATCAAGATAAGGCTCATAGTCAGTCTATGTCTATCCCTTTCAGAGTCAATTTTGGCAAGCTTCAAGTTATGAACGCAACCCGAGAGTTCCGACGCAGATCCCGAAACCCGCACGCACCTCAACTAAGTCTGCTATGACTTGTTTGAAATGCGATACCGCTAATACACGCATTGACCAGCAGCAGCTGCATTAGAGTTATTGTATTTTACCTATAAATAACTTCAAAAAGCTCAAAAATAAGCTCCGTCAAGTAAGCCCCCCACATTCGAATTTTCAAATTTTCTAACAAAATTGCAACCACTTTGAACTGTGCCGTTCTGATACCAAAGTTATAGGAAAAAAAAGATGAGTAGCAAACTTGACCCCAAAATTTTGGAAATCCAATCAAACAAAAATTAATTCTTATGCAATCGGAAGTGTGCTGAACTGTGCTGTATCAGGTTTTTCTCAACATTTTCATATTCGGTCTCAGCCCACCAAAATTTTGGAAATTAGATGAAGCAACAATGGATTCTTATGGAATCTGAAGTGTGCTGGACTGTACTGTATCAGGTTTTTCTCGAAATTTCCATATTCGGTAATTTTCAGGCAAACTACCTCGCAAAATCCTATTGAAGGGGCTAACTTAACGCTCAGCCCCCAAAATTTTGGAAAGAAGATGAAACAAAAATGGTCTCTTATGCAATCTGAAGTGTGCTGAACTGTGCTGTATCAGGTTTTTCAAAATTCCCATATTCGGTCCTTTCCTGACAAAATTCTACTGGGAGAGCTAACTTGACGCTCAGCCCCCCCAAAAATTTTGGAAATCAGATCAAACAAAAATGGATTCTTATGCAATCTGAAGTGTGCTGGACTGCGTTGTATCAGGTTTTTTCAAAATCCTACTGGGAAGGCTAACTTGACGCTTAGGCTCCCGAAATTTTAGAAATAAGATGAAACAAAAATGGATTCTTATGCAAACTGAATTGTGCTGTATCAGGTTTTTCTCAAAATTTCCATATTCGGTCTAATGAAAATTTTCAAAAAAAAGGCGCCGCTTCAATATCTTGGATCCCTGCCAAGGGGGGCGCAGGATAATTCCCATTTTCTGAAAGTGGGCGGTAGGTTAAAAAAATTTGGGAACCACTGTACTAGACGAATTCCAGGCAGAATCGTGGTAGGGGGTTCATCGACCAATTATGCAGAAAAGGGGCCGCAGAGCTGCTACAAATGAGAAGGAGCCGACTAAGGACTATAACGGCCCTTATGAGACACCACACACCAAGTAAATGTCTACCTGAACAACAGGGAGAACTTGTCTGAAAACCTCAACTGCAGACTCTGCAATTAGGGACCAATGACAGCCAGGCACATCCTGGTGAACTGCGAGGCACTGGATCGCAGAAGACACAGCATTTTTTGACAACCAAACGTAGTCCCGGAAAAAGTAATGAACCATCATCCAGTAAAGGGCATAAAATACTACAGTTGTTGGAATAAAGCAAACAGGCTAAGTACAAAGCCTTCTCAGGCTACAGTGATACCTGGGTCCTTATTCTTGAAACGGGGGAGCCGCGTTCCCAGGAGAACGACAATTCCGTCTTTATTATCTACTTATATTATCAGTTGCATATCATTGAGAAAGACGGGACACTCGTTCTCCTGGAAACGCTGGTTCCCTGTTTCAAGAATAAGGACCCTGGGGACAATAAGTCGGACATGCCTAAGAAAGAGAATAAAGAAAAGTCATAAGAAAATTATCATTCGCCTGAATATGATCAAAAATACACCATCAAAAAAACATCATCCTCTACCTTCAAACAAATAAATATTGAAATTTTAAAAGAATATTTTTACAGAGTGTTAATTTTAGTGGCAAACACTTTTTAAAAGAATGTCATCTGCAGCGAGCGAGGGATGCACCTATAGGGGTTGAAAATTTGTTTTTTCAAATATCTGAAAATTGGTACGTTCGATTATCTGAGCTAAAAATAATCATTTACTCAGTTTCTGAGCTAAATATAAACTTTCGGTTACTGGTGTTCTATTAGCAGTAGTTTCAAATTTTGCAAACGTAATGTGCAAAGCTCAAAAGTTTTGTGAGCTCGAGCCTTTTTTTTCATTTTGATCAGATTGGGACAAGTATTTCTACACCTGCTTCTTTAAGTGTTACGCAAAAAAACGCCCGCGCCCATCGATTTTTGATTTCAGGGGAAAACTTATTTCACTTTTTTCACCCTCTCAATTTCAACTCCTAGTAACTTTTTGATATTCATTTTCCGATCGTGGCACGTGGGTTATTTTTTAATTAAAAAATTATTTATAATAATTCGATTAGTTTCGATAAATATTTTTGGTTGTGTCGTACTTAGTTATCTAGTTTATAGTTTGTTTGATAAAAAAAATATAATAAAATGTAGGTAATTAAAATTAAAAGTGAGTTGAATACTGTTTAACGTCACACGAACGGGAGAGTTTTTTGGAGCTCTCTCTTGGTTTTACCTGCAAATCACTACTTTCTTATCTGGGTACGTAAATCACTATTTACAAAGTCTTATTAATTTTTTCAAAGGTCATATGAGATTTTGTAATCTGGCAAGGACGTAAAACGTTTAATCAGGCTATTACGGCCATTGTTTTACTTTGGTTGAGTATTTTTGTAGAAAAAAATTAAGGTTTCTTGATAGATTAATAAAGCTTTATTAAAAAAGCAATTAAATAAGCGATTAGCAATTCAAATACTTATCACTGTAATGACTCCGGTTATGACTTATTGTTTGAAATGAGAATTTTATCGTAGAAATAGCGGTTGTACCAACTGAAGCATCACACATATTATGGTTTTATGGGTAATTAGAGATAAGAAATATTTTTTGAATTAGTCAAAATTTATGACTAAAGTATTTTTTCCTTTATGTTGAGGAGTTTTCATTTTAATAATTCTAAAATTTTACTATTAAAGTTTTGCTTTGATACTGCATCACTCAGATTTTTTGCTATTTTTCTCTTTAGGCTCTTCGTTATCCTAGAACATTATTTATAACGAAACACTGAAATCGATTCCTCAAAGAGCCTGCCTTATATTATGGAAGATTGAACAGGCAGAGGCGTGTTGTATAGCACAGTACGCAGCAGTGCTTAATTAGTAGTAAAAACATTTTGTAAACCAACACTCGATAAAAGATAAAGACTCCATTTTCAGCACTAATGTTTCAGTTCGTATCCTCTCCTATACACATTTCCCTTTAACATTAACGAAATATCTCGTTTCCTATTTCATCTATAATATCTGATTTCGAATCGCATACCTATTATATTTTATCTACATGTCTACAGGGCCGGATCTAGGGGGGGCGCAAACAGGGGCGCGTGCCCCCCTTTGCATCTTAGGGGGGCGGCAAAAAGAGAGGACACTGTCTTACTTTTTTTTATAAAACATAAATATCCAAGGTGGATTTTGACATTGAAAACTTTGAAACATAAACAATACCGCTTGGCCCTGATTGGTCGCAAAATGAGGTGTTCTTGCAGGTTAACGTCAGTCTTACAATGCATGTCGTACAAATGGCATCTTGTGACCAATAAGCAGGATTGTTTATGTTCCAAAGTTAACAATGTCGAAATCTATCTTGGGAAAAATAGAGTATATGACGTGCACGCAGACAAATACATACAAATAAATTGAAAAATATCAAGAATCAATCGCCTTCAGTCATGGGCGTCGTTACGAGGTTTCTCAGGGGGGGCAGCACTATAAGGGTAAGCACATAGTGGAGCGAAGAGCAAAGTAGTGAGTAGTGAGAAGAGCAAAGCAGCGAAAACTAACACACGAGAATAAATTGTTTGACACATAGTGAAGAGCAGTGCGGAGATTTAGCAGCGCTCAGGGCCCCCGCCAGACTTGAAGCCGCCCGCGTGCGATTTCATATTTTGGCGCCCCTTAATTAGGGTTGGCGAATAAAAAAGCGCAAAGTTTTTTGGAGTGGCATGTAGTCAATTGCGTGGGTAACCATGTTTTTTAATAACCACATAAATAATAATAGTCCAGAATAATTCTGGTACGGATGCTGCGGGTCCGGGATTAGAATCCCGGCTTGGGCATGGTTGTTTGTTCAACCGGCTCGTTTGGCTTGGCCTTGGCAAGAGGATATGGAAGAACTTTCCTAGGCTTGCGTGAAATCTGTGGAGTCTGAATGGCCGACCATGGATTGCGAATGGGACCATTTATTAAGGGGCCCACACACTACGTTCTGTCTCGTCGTGATTAACAACGTCGTGTTTCATCATCAGCCTGTTTCCACCACACACTACGCGTTTTTTTGGCAGTTGGACCCACATACAACCTGAGCATACAACGGTTTTGGAACGAAATGTTGAACGGTCGTGCCAAAAATCAAGCTCGGACTGATTTTTAAGCCGAGGATGAGACACGACGGTTTTCTACCACACACTTCGGTTTTAGATTAGATTTAGTGTGTGGGGCTCTTTTAAACTCTAGTATGAATGGGAAGAAGTAGAGTCGATGCAAATGATGTACCATCGTCACTAAAAGTATCTGGGACACAAATAATGCCTAATAATCTCCTGGACTAATTCTACTGTCATTCATTTCAATGCATTATATTCATAGTTTGACAAATATTTGACAATAAAATTCATATAATAGGACAAGAGCTAATGTGATGCTGTCCCAGTTACTTTTGGTGACGATGGTACATTGTACAATAAGCCACAATGAGCTTCAGTGCAGAGCATGGGTTCGAAAGGGTGAAAAAAAAAAAAAAAAAATTTTGGTACGGAGCTAAGAGGCGACCTGCAGTCTGATTCTCGCTTGATACGCAAGAGGATGCAGAGCAGGGTTCTATTAATTATTTTCAGTCTTTGTCGGACTCGCATGAGATTTTACATGGAACTTAGTAGGACAGGGCACCTTGTTCCCAGACGAGCGCTGGGCGTTTCGAGAATCAGGTACCTGGCCTTTGAATAAAAGGGGAAAAAATTGAAACACTTCAGGAAAAAAAAATTATCTATTAAATATTCCTTTAATAAATTAAATTACAATTTTTTGTACTTTTTTTTTCTCGTGCGATTTGCCGCCTCTTGGCTATGCCGCCCGCGTGCGCCGCACGCCTTTGCGCTTATGGTAGCGGGGGCTGGCAGCGCTGTTAAAATCGAGCAAAGCGACGCGTTCAAGCAAGTTTGATTTTTCTAGTTTGCTCGTTTGTCTCTGTGTTGTAAAAATGGACGTTGAACAATTAATAAGTAGTATTTTTGTTAAAAATCCATTGTGGGACTAAAAAGATCCCCAACATCATAACCGATACATATTAGATAAGTTGTGGGATGATGTAGCAGGAGAAATAAAGTCAACAAATAAGTGAAGCATGTATTATATTAATTGATTGCTGCTGGACGAATTGGGTTTATGTTAAAGTTAGTCCATTTTTTTACCAATCTTTGTTCTATTTTCTCCAAAATGTAATCAAAAGTTTTAATATTCATTCGAAGATAAGAGTGAAATTTTCCTAGATGTTGCCGTAATTCCTCATATAAATGGTGATATTCGCCTAATCGAAGCCTGCTTCTGTTTATATGGTGTGCGCACTACACCTTTTGTCCTTTCTGTGTCTTCTCATTAAATACCAAAAGACGACGTTTCATTTAAATTTTTAAATCCAAATTATTCATTTTTATCTTTTTCACTCGAGTATTAACTCGCCACTATGTGCATACAATTCTTTCATCCACTCTCTGCTCAATTGACGCTCTGCTCTTCGCGCTGCCCGCTGCTCTGCTCTTCGCGCTGCCCGCTGCTCTGCTCACCGCTCCACTATGTGCTTAGCCTAATAATAACATTCCCAATAGCACCGCTGGTAACCGCCGGAGGCGAAATTTTTTTTGGTGCCACGTCCCTTTTTTGAACATTTTAACATATATATTTGATATCGATATATAGTTAAAAATGATGGTATTTTTTTCCGCAACAAATTCACTGTCCCCATCATTTGTTTAAGCTACGTTTACACTTGGAAAGTTTACTAAGGGCCAAATTCTGGACTGACTGGTAAACGTCTGGTTGTTACCTAGCAGGTACTTTCTATGCACTAGAGAATAGAAAGTACCTGCTAGGTAACAACCAGACACTTAACAGTTGGTCCATAATTTGGCTCTAAAGGAAAGTACTTGCCGCCACTAAACTTGTCATGTGTAAACCACAGGAAAGTGCACTTACTACTTGACGGCAAGCGCTTTCCAAAAGTTGATGGACCGGCTAGTTTACTTGCCGCTACGCCAAATTTCTGTTTGTAGTTTTCGTGTGTAAACGGGTCACAAAAACAGGCGTCCACGTTTCTGTATGAATACCTACTACGGAAGCAAGGAAGGAAGCAAAACTATCACTAGTGGGAAGATATCGTAATGTGACTTCCAATTTGATTTTAGGAGAAATGAGACTTCTCATCTACGTTGCTGACTTTGTCAGTTTAGGCTCGGTTCAACTAATCTTGACGGTTCTTGAAATTTTTGGTATGATAATCTCATAAAATTCCTATAAGAATCAGGATCTTCAATTGATATCTCCTTCAAGAGTCGTTTCGACGCACCCAGAAGAGTGGGTAGGTACTTCTACGTCTGATCCAATCTCTAACCCAAACTCGTTTTTTCCTATTTTTCTTGCGTTCTAGCACGCACTACCCTACTTGGAGCCATTTTATTTTCTACTGTTTGGCAAATAAACTTGAAAATATGTAAACACAAAACAATGAATAAGTTTAGTGACGGCAAGTACTTTCCAAGTGTAAACGTAGCATTAGGTAATTGTCTATACGCCAGACTATAGAAAAGGTCTTTTGAAAAAATGGAAAAAAGCAATACGAATACAAACTTTCTTTTACTTCTTTCTTGTTCGAAAGACTATTTCTAGGCGGGGCTAGGGGGGGGCAAATGCACCCCCTGCCCCCCCCCCCCAAACGACGCCCATGCCTTCAGTTGTACAACAATACAACATTCAATCTGGCACAGCTGTATTGAGCGCTACCAGCGCACCCAGATTGAATTACTCGTCCAATATTGAGCGATTGGAGAAATTAAGTTTTTTAATTCAATCTTTGATATACCATTAAATTATTTTTTCTACTGACATTTCATAATACGCTATTAAACGATTAAAATCTGTATCATAATGAACTTCATTACGATACAGATTTTCATTATAATACTCATTTTTAATATTATACAATGTTGATAGATGGCAGCACTAGTTGAGGTATTAAACATTTTAAACGGTAATTTTGCATAAAACAATTAAGTATTTTGATAACTATAAGAAAGACTCCGAATTGTTTAAAAGTTACCAAAGTTTAGAACAAAGAATAATTATTATGGAAATAATGAATGATAAGGAAGAATTTTTACTTCTTTAATTATTATACATTGTCAATAGATGGCGCCATCAGTTAAAGAAAATTGAATTTTCTTTTTGAATGTTGGCAGCACTCTGTTTATAGCTTTTCCATGGTAATTTAGCGAAAAACAATAATTTTATAAACAAAAATACCTCAAATTGTTATTAAAAGTTAATACCTTAAGTTTGGGAGAAGGCATTATTATGGAAATATTGAGCGATAACGAAGAATTTTCACTAACACCTCCAGAAATTACAGAAAGGGCGACAAATGCAGGTAATAATATACTACCGGACAAATCCAAGAAAATTTACAAAGAATTATATGGATAATTTATGGATTGGAAACACCAAAAACACATCATCCTTCTCAGAAAATGTTTTGATAGTATATTTTGAAGAATTACAACAAAAAATGAAACCTTCAACTGTATGGATTACCCAATTATGAAATCTCTATTCAAAGTTAAGCATAATGTTGACATATCTAAATATCATAAGTTTTATCAATGGCAGTAGAAAAAATAGTGTAGATCATTGCATAATATACTATTATGTACAACCTACACTGTAAGAGCTTATTACGTAACTCATTTTAGCCTGTTTGAGTTACGTAATAAGTTGCATTATCGTGCTTAGTGATGAATTGAGCTTATTACATCACTCAGTGATGTAATGAGAGCTCATTACGTAACTCATTTTTATTGAAAAACGGCACTTTTTAAAATTCATTCAAAATCTGGGTCGTACATAAAATGTTGTATATCACACGTACGGTAACGCTTATTACACCACTCGTGTGATTATCACGACTCGGTCTACGACCTCGTCTTGGCAATATTCCCCACTCGTTAATGTAATAAAGCTCATACCGTACTAGTTGTATAAATAACTATTACCAAGCGCGTTTGGTTATGACGTTTTTACATAACCATTTTTCTAGTATTTGAGTTATGTCATGAGACTCATAACACAACTAGTGGTGTTATGGACTAGGTTATGAATCTATAACACAACTAGTTTTTGTGATTTGACAAATTGAAAAAACATTTTCTTATTTTTCGCTTTGTAGATAATACGTTGTACATCCCATGTGCGTTTAAACATGAGTACAAAACACTTGTAATGTGTAAATAACTATTTTTGGAGCTAAAAATTCGTTTTAGAGCGTGGCACCCGAAAAAAAAACCTCCAAACCACCTGCAGTGAGCTTCAACTACTAGGTCCTACTTTATGTGTGAACCCCTTCCAGTATAGACCACGAGCCGCCACTAGACATGGATAGATTGTGAAATCTTCACACCTGATTTTTGAATAGATACATAATAGTATATTACATATAGAGTGTAGAAAGTGACAAATTTCACACGTGTTTTTTCGCCCGAGGCGGTAGCCGAGTGCGAAAATCACACGAGTGTATGAAAGACGCTTTCTTACAACTATCTTACAACATTTTTCCTACAACCAGAATCCGATTTACACCAATTTTCTCTTATTTTATTTCTTTTCATTTTCAACACACGTGCTGAAAGTAAGCTTTCAATCCACGTATTGAAAGTAAATTGTGATGTCAATCACAAATAATGTGAACAGTATTTTCCACACGTGTGCTAAAAGTACTTTTAGCAAGCGTATTGAAAGTACTTTCAGCACGTGTGTGATATTTCACGCTTTCCAAAGAACCAGCTAGTGCGGATTTTGTCATTTTCGTATATGGTTGAAGGAAAAAAATAATATTAAACAGGGGGCGGCAATTTACATCTTTGCCCCCCTGGAAAAAATCGTAGATCCGGCCCTGCATCTCTACATTATTTTTTAAATTTTTTTTCCTACATGACTATGTCTTTTCACTCATGGTTAAAATCAAAACCAATGGGCCTGAGTACAAAAACTAGTTAGGTATAATGAATACAAAAATGAACAATTTACATAAGAGGTATACCTATTTCATCAGAAATAAAACAACAGTTGTGTATTTCGGTGTAAATTTAATAAAATTGGCTGAGCGCTTTCGGTCTTATTAGACCATCTTCAGAGCCGCCCTATAACAAGCAAAGTACATATTTAATAGGTCTTTCTAATAAAATTGGTTTTTAATTACTTACTCGTCATAGAAATCGTGACTCAACATAAGACATTGAAAAACAAAACACTAAATAATAATACATGACAACGGAGACTTGATGAACAATATTAAAACACACTTTAAAATTCTTGTATATAAAACAAAAAGACAGTAGACAAAAGATGAACAAATAGTATTTTTTAAAAATGAACTGTAACTCTTAATGGAAGTACGTTGTCTTTTGGAATGCAACAAATATTATTTATCAATGTAAAAAACCCAGAACCATCATCGCATATATTAATTCGTAAATAGTTATTTTTGTCACAAGTACCTAAAATGAAGTTTTTCAGGACGAATCATTGCTGTTTCCGGACGAGGCGTTAGCCAAGTCCGGAATAGCAGATGAGTCCTGAAAAACTTGGTTAGGTAGGTACGTGTAACAAACACTATTTTTTGTCATAGGCTTTTTAGAATTCTTCAGAACGCTAAAATTTGCAAAATTTCCTTAATTTTTGAAATCATAAAGGTGCATCCAGAAAGAAAAAGAAATTCTAAAAAGAAGCATTTTACGGACTTGAATGAGTCCGTAAAATAGCTGTTTTTCGGAGCGTATGACAATAGTAGGTATATTGTTTTATTAGGAGTAAAAGTGATACTTTTTGTGGCGAGACTAAATGTTTGACGGCCGAACGTAGTGAGGCCGACAATTTTAGACGAGCCACAAAAAGTGCTTTTCTCCGAATAAAACATACGATTTTTTCCACAAACGGTGTGCAAAGCGATGAAATCTCGGAAATTTCTGTGACGTCACTTTTTTGTCCGGCCGTGAGCGTACAAAATAGCTATTTATACAATAAGTTACGAAATGAGCGTCTTTTAGGCACGCGACGTGAAAATTGTCCAACGAGGCAAAGCCGAGTTGGACAACACGTCGAGTGACTAAAAGACATCGTTTCGTAACGTATTGTATACAAGATTTTTTCTATTGGCATTTTATAATAAAAAAACACAATTTTATTTCATGTGAATAAGTCGATTACACCCAAAATCTTTGTTACCTGCTTTTACTTGACACCTGACACTTTTCATGCGATTTTCTTTTCAAAATTCGACATCAATAATTAAAATCCTAGAAAGTAGGTAATAACACAAAGTTCTGTTTTGAGTAACCCAAACGTTCAATTCAGTAATTCCATTTTCAATGTTCATAATAAATACAAAACAAAATTCAAATATGTGTTTAGTGTGTTTATTATTTCTGAATAATGAATGACACTTTTAGGCACTAGTGCTTAAAAATTACTTTTACGCACTCATAAGTCACTTTTACGCATTCAAAAGTCACTTTTACGCACTGAGTGCCTAAAAGTAACTTTCACGCACTCAGTGCCTAAAAGAATGTCGTTTCAAAACTGAAATGACAATCGAAAAGTTGCTATTATGAAACGTCAGTAGAAAAAAGTACTTTTTTGTACGCTCACGGAACGCGCGGACAAAAAAGTAACCAAAATAATGACGTCTGTGAAGTCGAACTTCAACATTAGGAATTGAGGTTAAAAAAGTCGTCATTTTTTGACGTTTGCGGAATTTATTTTTTTTTTATAATATTTTCAAATATTATAATTGATAATTGACTGGGTTTGTCTAAAAAATGTTTAAATTGAAATTGACTAGGTTTGTGTAGAAGTGGATGGTAAGTTATTATAAGTATCAGCAAAGAATTTGAAGGTAGGACTTCTGAGGTTGGTTTCATTGGTCCTTATATTAAGGCAATGGGTGGGGTTGTTTTTAACTTCTCTGGCAATTTCAAGGTCCTCTCTATAATCTAGGGATTTAGGGTTGTTTGACCTCTGGGGAAAAATTATTTTGCTGTCTTCATAAGGGGAGAAATTTTGTTTCGTGAAGGTGAGGTGGTGGCCAAACGCAGAGTGTCGTGGTCTATTGATGTGCTCACAAGCGTCTGCGGATCACACGGAGGCAACGCCACGAATATGGTTGGAAGTGTACGAACGAAAATTTAAAATTTGGCACGAAGCGACAAACGGCGGTTCACTAGCATTTTTGTTTACCTTCTCTTTATTTATTTGACACAAAATTATTATTTATAATTCGATAGTTTGTCTTATTATCAATGACATATGAGAGGGAGTTTCGAGAAAGTCTCACCTCCCCAAGAATTTAACATTTAATAATAAGGAAGACTTTAATGAGTAGAAAAGAAAATTAGAGCAAGATACCATCAGAGCACAGTTTATAAAATATGGAACTGTTAAGAGGAAAAATGGTACAATAATTATTTATTTTATTTATCGTCGAGATGGAAATTTACATAAACGCATTAAAACATTACGTAGGTATCACCGTATCACGCTCACATAAACAGGCTTTATTGAATATTGACTTATTATTTAATAGCCTCGCTCGCAAGCTCGCTCGGTCATAAAATTATTCGTACAATAAAGCCTTTCTTTATTGTACTTGATATTTAATGCTATTTATATAAATAGCTATTATTCAACAATCTAGATTAAATACTGTCTTTCAAAATCTTACAAAAACAGCTTGGTTGTGATACAGCCTACAAATCAACTGTGAAGGGCGAAGGCGAAGGGCCATGTATACTTATCAATTATTTTTTTGTACCCGGGTCCCGCTTCCCTGATAACACAGGATTTTCCTGGGATATCCTGCCAATGTACTATGAAAGTATGAATGTCCCGTACCTTGATAATACATTCCCAGAATGTTTCAGATAGAATATAACTGGAATATTTAGATGTAATATTCAAGGAACATCCCTCAAATATTCCTGTTTCTTTGTTTTGTGATTTCTTATTTATAATTCTCAGCTTAGCAGCATATAAAGAGAAAAAACTTTTAAAAAAATCCCATTGCCAGATTCAGACCAACAAGACCAACGACCCAACTGCGCTTCGTCAGTTCGTCTATCAACCAGCAGTGTTGATTATGATGATACCCATTTTCGACGTTGTCAGATTTCTTTGGATGATTTTATTCCATATAAATATGATGAAATATACCTAGTAGTTTCATAAGTTTTCGAATTTTATATGTAATGTTTGTATATAAAAATACAATTAATAGGTTGTATATTTTTTTATATTGGCGATATTTTACTCGTTACACAAAAATAATATACGTGACAACTGGCAACGTCGAACAAAAGCCGCACGTCACAAGCCACGGCACCTCACTTCATATTCATCACAGACAACCTAACCTCACTCCGAAAAAACAAGTCAGCCAATTTTATTGTTTGTTATTAATTTAGTTTTGTTTTAATTACAAAATAATCGTTTTATCGGTGGTCGGTTTTGAACAATAAAACGTTCGGTGCTTGGTTTGCTCGTGTTTTTATATGGTTTTTCGTAGATTTTTCCACGAATTTCCCACATAATTTTTCACTGGCTCTTCCAATTTTCGAGGTTTCGTTACCTTTTGCATTTTTGTGTTAGGTAAGTACTACATGTAGCCTGTTCAGTAATTTATTTAAGAGGTTTTTAGAGTGCTTACAGTGCTGAAGATGGATCCTATAGGAAAAAAGTATTGTTGAGCAACTAATTATTGTCAAAGGAACAAACAATCAAGTCATTCAGAACCTGATCTACAAGATGAGCATCAGAACCCGAGGTAGCATCCTTTCTCTAGTTCTACGCTCGTTTCTATGACTGAGAGGACATTTTACTTGGCTACTTAAGATTCTATGAAGATTTTAATCAGATACCTTCTACCGTTCTACCTGAACAAAGTATCAGCACGCATTATTACTCTTCAGAAAATGGAACTTTCTAGGAAACTGTTGATGCAAGTGTTGGATGTCAATTTACAATTTATAATTTGAATAATATCTATAATTAATAAACCTAAACAAAAGTGTGTCCCACTAGTTTATTTGTGGGATGTTCTGTGCATGTTCCTCCTATATCCCACAAAAATCCCGAATATACTATGTGGGATGATTGAAGATATTCCAGGAATGATTCAATAGAACATTCCTAGAACATCCATTTTGATGACAAAAGCGTCTCCTGGAATGTTCCAGGAATGTTTCAGGATCTAAACAGAATCTTCCAGGAATATTCTGATTGTCCCAACTAAATATTCTTTGAACATTCCTGGGATGTCTTTGTGTTATTAGGGTTGATACCCCATCCCGAAAAAATTAATTCTCATTAGTCTTTCTAAAATTTTTAGTTAAATATCGATATTTCACGAAATGGAAATTGCAAAATAATCGTAGAATATAACAATAATATTCATCAGGAATCAGGATTCAGGACAAGGAGGCGGAGGCTCAAAAAACAAGCAGCAAAAACGTTATGGGCGCTGTATTCGTGGCGTTGCCTCCGTGTGATCCGCAGACGCTTGTGATGTGCTCTTTAATGCGGGTTGAAAGAGGTCTAATGGTTTTTCCAATGTATGTGGCAGGACAATCTGCGCATTTAAGTTTGTAAACTCCACTTTTTTGGGTATGGGCTATGGTTTCCTTGTTATTGATTAAAATGGACCCTAATGAATTTGTGCTCTTACCCTCATAGTTCCCTTGATACATAAATAACTATTATTAATAATATTGAAATATGACGTACTAAGATTTTCTACATCAGTTCGTTAACGCAACTTTTATTTTTCTGAATCTCATTTATTTCTGCAATCTTTTGTTATAATTAGACTGTGTCTGCAGGATGGTTATACAGTGTGCGCCATAAAGTTGGGTACATATGGGAAAATTCTTAATTATTCCTTTTTTCAAAAAACTTTTTCTGGGGATCGTTAGGGCATGTTCAATAACGGGAATATATATAGCCCTAGTGCGTTTAAGAATTCATAAAAACACTCAAATTATGAAATGAAAAATATACAAAAAAAAAGTTAGTTACCAGAAGAGCCTTTTCATTGATGCTGTCTCGATATACGAAGAGACACTTTTGAACTCAGAATCACCAATGGTCGCGTTCCTAAGCACTCAACATGTTGAGCGATTAGTGAGCGGCTTTGTTCCAGCTAGTGAAATGCACAAGGTAGAAATGTTTTCATTGGCTTAGAGCTGATTATCATCTGTTTTCAACATAGCCGCTGACTAATCACTCAACATGTTGAGTGCTTAGGAACGCGACCATTGGTGATTCTGAGTTCGAAAGTGTCTCTTCGTATATCGAGACAGCATCAATGAAAAGGCTCTTCTGGTAACTAACTTTTTTTTTTGTATATTTATCATTTCATAATTTGAGTGTTTTTATGAATTCTTAAACGCACTAGGGCTATTATGAAGAACCTAATGTCATTCAAATGACAATGCTAAATGTGTCATAATGACACCAAGATTAAGATTATTAATGATATTTATCATATGCTTGAGTGGGTGTTGAGATGAATAATTATGAATTCTTTCTGAAAAGGTTGGTTTATGGTACCAGTCAGTTTCAATAATTTGTTTCTGTCTTATTAGAAGCACATCAAGAAATGCTATCTTGTTGTCCCTCTCTTTCTCTATTGTTAACTGCATTCTGGGATGGTAACTATTAAATATGTCTATTACAGCTTGTTCTTGATTTTTGGGAATTGCAGTTATAATATCATCCACGTATCTTTTGTAAAACGCTAATTGAAAAGGAAGATTTTTAATAGATTGGTCCTGCAGTTCTTGCATTAATAAATCTGAACAAACTGGTGACAAACAATTCCCATTCCCAGACCATATATTTGTTTATAAAAGTTGTTGTGATACTGAAAATAATTATTATCAAAAACATAAATTAACAGTTCAACAAATCTATCCAAAGGAATCTTTACCCTATTCTCTACAAGATGTCATTTCTTCTTGACTATGTTTACCACTATATCTTTCGGAACATTGGTGAACAACGCAACCACGTCCAAAGAGATGATTTCATAGTCATTTAGAAGTATAACATCTCTGATACTTGAAACAAACTCAAAAGAGTTACGAACATAGCTTTCATTCTTGACAAACATACCATTTAAGGCAGAGGCCAGAAAATCAGTTAGAGAATACAAAGGTGACCCTATAAACGATACAATAGGTCTTAAAGGTAGGTATATTATTTTTGTGTATTTTAGGTTGAAAATAGATCTTTGGAGTATTTGGATCACCTGTTTTTAGTTTTTTTCCCTGTTCGTCACCAATAAAACCATCCTTTATCCAATCATCTTTTTATTTTTGTTCTGAATTGTAACTGTTGGATCTTTTTTTAGTTTTTTATATGTAGTTTCATCCATCAACATATTCAAAGATTTTTCCATATATTCAGATTTATTCATGATAACTGTTATGTTACTTTTTTCAGCGTTTAATACCAATATATTAGCTGGTAGATACTTACAACAAAGAATGAAAGAGCACAGAAATGACCAAAAGAACTATATTTCAAAATCTAATCCAACAGCCTTAGTAGAACATAAGTTAGAAACTGAGCATGATATTGATTTTGACAATATAACCATCCTGCAGACACAGTCTAATTATAAAAAAAAATTGATTGCAGAAATAATCGAGATTCAGAAAAATGAAAGTTGCGTTAACAAACGAACTGTT
This sequence comes from Ceutorhynchus assimilis, assembly GCA_917834065.1. Lineage (NCBI taxonomy): Eukaryota > Metazoa > Arthropoda > Insecta > Coleoptera > Curculionidae > Ceutorhynchus > Ceutorhynchus assimilis. The sequence goes on along the minus strand of OU892281.1, from coordinate 30,079,164 downwards.
GTAGAAAATCTTAGCACGTCATATTTCAATATCTATATATATAAAAATCAAAGTTCACGGGGTATCCGGATATGCGCTCCAAAACCACTAATCCGATTACGATGAAACTTTGGTAGGTTGTTATGGCCATCCCAAGGAAGGTTTGTGGACAGACTACGCATCTCGGAAAAAGAAATTAATTTTGAATTAATTATTAATTTAATTGTAAACAAACTCATTCACATTACATAACAACATAACCCAACTTTTTTTGACAGCATGAAACAACGTTCATTTATTTGGGCTTGCATTCAACTGACGTAACTTTATTATTTTTTGAATTCGAGAACGGCTGGGCCGATCTTGAATTAATACCACGTATCTCTATACCGGGTGGTCCTCCGGGAATGACATCGATTGCTTATGGGAAAACTGTGAAAGGTAAAAATTTGAAAATTTGGCAACATAGCAATGTCGATGGGGGACATCCAGGTAAAATATTTTCAAGATGGCGGCATTTCCGGTCATACCGGAAGTTGATACCAACTCGGTTATTTTAAATAGAACACCCCATATATTAATGTATTTTTGGATTCTACATAAAATTCTGAGCAGATTTCATGTAATATACCCTATACCTAAGTTCAACTGTTTTGGAAATATTGACAGTTGAAAATTGACTTTTTGCAACTTTGACAAGCTGTAAAACCTAATTGGTTAATTTTAGAGGAAAACCGATTTCACATTCCTATCTTAGATTTTGATAAACTATCATTTGACACCAACTTTGAACTTAAACGGAGATTAAATTTAACTGAAATTTTTAATCATGGATTTAATTCAAAGTTGATGTCAAATGATAGTTTATAAAAATCTAAGATAGGAATGTCAAATCGGGTTTCCTCTAAAATTAATTGTTCAGGTTTTACAGCCTGTCAAAGTTGCAAAAAGTCAATTTTCAACTGTCAATATTTCCAAAACAGTTGAACTTAGGTATAGGGTATATTACATGAAATCTGCTCAGAATTTTATGTAGAATCCAAAAATACATTAATATATGGGGTGTTCTATTTAAAATAACCGAGTTGGTATCAACTTCCGGTATGGCCGGAAATGCCGCCATCTTGAAAATATTTTACCTGGATGTCCCCCATCGACATTGCTATGTTGCCAAATTTTCAAATTTTTACCTTTCACAGTTTTCCCATAAGCAATCGATGTCATTCCCGGAGGACCACCCGGTATAAGCTGAATTCGATTGACCCAGATTAGATCGATTTGGGTTCAATTTAAGTGAACTTCTTCTGATCTTGATCATTTTTTTGTTGATGAGGGTGCACTGATCCAGCTTCAATCGAACACAGTGTCGTTCACTTAAATTGAACCAGATCGATCTAATCCGGTCAATCGAATCGGCTATAGAGGAGAGTGATATAGGCTATTTTTTATCCCGAAGAAAAAAAGTTCGGTTGCGCAAAACTCTGATACACTGGAACGCCTATAAACAGCCCGGGGCGCTCTAGAGCAGCTCTGGAGTGCTTAAAATGCGTCACTGAACTCACTGGCAAGCGACTCTGATATCGGATTAAAAAAAAAAATTAAATAGAAAATCAACAACAAAATTTGAAAAGAAGTGTACCTATTTTTTCAAAATGTATTTACACGCTGGCAACGCAGCGGGTCATTAGCTAGTTATTAATAAAATAAAATAACGTCACTGGAATTTTGGTTGTTTTTTGTTTTCGTCTCTTTCTTTCTTGAATTCCTGTTGTGTTTTTTTTTCTGGTTTATAGCGGCACCATTTCAGTGTATTTTAGTACCAGAATGCATTGATCATTGATGGTTGTTTAAATCAATAGGCTCTGCCTGAATTTAATTTAAAAAAAAAAGGATAAAAAAGTAACAACAATAACTTTAGAGTTACCAGTTTTAATATTTTTTCTGTTTCTTGTTTTTAATAATTTTAAATGTTATGTATACAGGGTGGCCCATTTTCGATGTTTTAATGGGCTGTATCAAAAACCAGCAGAGATATCAAAAATCTGGGAGCACATTCTCGAGCTCTTTTTTTGGGAAAATAATAATGGCGAAGACAAATCACGCGCAATCAAAACGCAACTTGATGCGTTTAGGAAATACAGGACACTTTTCAAATTTGGTCCAATGTTAAAAGACTCTCTAATTTCCTTATTATTCAAGACATCCAAAAACGAAAAATACTTTCTATAGGCAGTTTTTCAAGTAGAATCCAGTGGCATGACCAATTTTTTTACCTTTACCTTCAATAGTTTTGGAGAAAAAAAAACCGTTTTTTCCATAAGAAACAATGAGTTAGAAAGAGATAGTTGAACTATGAATGGGCTACAAATTTCTTAATTCCTAATTTTGTTTTTGAGTTTAGCTAATTTTTTTTTTACTTGAACTATGAATCGAAGGTGATAAATAGGCAACTCATAATTTATTTAATGACTTATCTCTCTCTAGCTCATTGTTTCTTATGGAAAAACGGAATAAATTTTTTGTCTCTAAAACTCTAGAAGGTAAAGGTATAAAACCTGATATCATTGAAATCAGCTCACAAAGAGCTATTTAATATAAATATAATATACGGGGTGTCCCATTTAAAAAAACACAACTTTGGTCAATATTCCAAAATCGGAGGCATCTGGAGAATAATTGGTCATGTCACTGGATTCTCCTTGAAAAACTGCCTATAGAAAGTATGTTTCGTTTTTGGATATCTTGATTAATAAAGAAATTAGAAGGTCTTCTAAAATTGTGGCAAATTTGAAAAGTGCCCTGTATTTCCTAAATGCATCAAGCTAGTCGTGATTTGTCTTCGCCATTGTTATTTTCTCAAAAAAAGAGCTCGAGAATGTGCTCCCAGATTTTTGATATCTCTGCTGGTTTTCGATATAGCCTATTAAAACATCGAAAATGGGCCACCCTGTACAGTGTTTTTTTTAAATTTTATGTTAACTTGTTACGGCTTGTGTGTTTTTAAATTCCCAAAATTGCATATTATGGTGGTGTTCCAAACACAAAAAAACTTTTGTAATACATACGTACAATAAGATCTGTGATACAATTATTTCAATGACAAGGAAAGTTATTTTTTTCTAAATTTAAGTAGTAGTCATTACGTTCTTAATGTCCACCCTTTTTATTATTAATTTATTTACTCTATTTTTGACGTCTATTGTAGTGTCCTGAGGATGCAAATAAATTTTGCGAAACCTCAATAATTTTAAAGAAAACAAACTTCCGTTGGTGTTTTTTTTTCCGATCCTACCCCAATTAAAACAAAGGAAAATATTAACTTTTGGGTCGACAACGCTCTAATTGGATTATTCTAAAATTTTAAGTAAATACGTGGTCCTGACTAAATATCTATTTTTTTCCAGAGCTTAGCGGAATCAACAATGAATGAATTATTGGGCTGGTATGGTTACGAATGTCCAAAACAAGAAGCCAAAGATTCCAAAGCGCGAAGAAGTAGTCGATCCTTTTCTGGAAGTAATGATTCTGAAGGAGAGTCAGTCAAATTCACTGGTAAGAAATATTATAGAAAGTTTAAGAATAACTTTCTACAATCAAAGGTACTGTGGCAAAATCGTGGGAGGAGACATTGAAGACCTTTTTATTTATTCAGCAATGTTTCACACATTTTATAGCAGCTTTTCCAAATAATCCAGGTCTTGAATTCAACATTTCATGTTCTAGCAACCATAATCAAATTTTAAGAAGAGGAATGGACCTTTTATTTACGAAGGATGTGCATTCCTGGCGCTAACAGACACGACGCACTCAATTCAATTTTCTTTTTTTTTTTGGTAACGCTGTAATCCTCCTTGCAACCGGCACTTCCGTTTTCATAATCTTGTAAATCGTCTTCAGTTTCCTCTTCGTCATTCTAAAACAACTTCTTGTGCCTCTTCAGAGTCGGTGTCGGTGTCAGAAAAAGACAACCGTTTGCTTTTTCCTTTCAGCTTGTATGTATGTATGTATGTTTGTGTTGGAGGTGTCAGTTGCACCAAGGTTGATCTATTGCTGCTAAGTACGGGTTTCCCACTCAAAGCATCCCCTCCAGTCCTAGGTCCCTTAGGAATTTTAGGATGTCTAGCGGTTCCAGGACTGGAATGTCTTCCAACTGTATAAGGACACTTTCCAGGTTCTTCATCCTTGAGCGACTAACGGCATCGCAGTTCAGGTAGAAGATGGTGAGCTGTCTCTTCTCCGTCTTCACAGAATCTGCAGGTGTCACCTTCTTCTAATCCCAACTTCTGTAGGTGTTTCTTAGGTCTGCAATGTCCCATGAGAAACATGGTTAGAGTCTTGAGACTTTTCTTGCTAAGGTTGACCAGCAGTTCTGATCTTTTTTGGTTGAAGTTGCCAATAGATCTTTGGCCTGTCGTAGTCCTGGCTGTTCTAGCCATTGTTTGTTCTTTAGCCGGTGCTCTTTTTTGGGGATTTCTTGGAGGTGCGCATTTCCGACGCCGCGAAATGGTTCTGGCCCAGTGAAGGGAGTAGATGCTTCCGTTCTTGCGAGTCTGTCTGCGCATTCGTTGCCCTCGACACCTATGTGTCCGGGTACTCAGAGGAGGGTTACTTTGTTTTGTTTTCCTAGCTCATTTAGTTTATGTAGACATTCTCATACTGTCTTAGAATTGATGACCGGGGATCTCAATGCTTTGATAGCTGCTTGGCTGTCAGACATTATTACAATTTCTCGTTTCCGATAACTTCTGTTCAGGTTGAACTGTACGCATCTTCCGCTCGCATGAAGTTCCGCTTGAAATATGCTTGGTGATTTTCCCATTGGCTCCGATTATTTGGACCGTGGCCCGAATACTTCGGCTCCAGTTCTCTCAGCAGTTTTGGAACCGTCTGTGTACCATTTGATGGTCTTTGCTTCAAGGGATTAGATAGATTTCATGTTTCATCTGTTTTTTGTACTTAGTTCAATGGAAAAGTTTTTCTCGAAACTGAATTTATCAACAATCATGTCTTTTGCTAGATCGATAAGGTGGGAGAGGAAAAGTTCTGCCAAGGTGCATTTTCCTTTTTAGACCTATCTTCTCCAGTCTGAGACATGATCCACTGGCAACCCGCTTCACTATTATGTGGAGTGGTGTGAGGTCTAGAATGACTTCTAGTGCCACGGTTGGGCATAATCTTATTGCTCCTGTTATACAGAGACACGCGAGTTTTTGCACTTTTTCTATGGTTTTCCTAGCTGTTACTAACTGGGTTCGGCTATACCAGGCTACCGCTCCGTACGTGATGATAGGTCTCACTATCATGGTATACATCCATTTTAGGATTGATGGGTTACAACCCTATGTTTTACCCGCAATATTTTTGCAGACCATGAGTGTCGAGATTGCTTTGTTTTTAGTGTTCTCTACATGTCGGTTCCAGAAAGGTTTGGAATCTAGTCTGCTTCCATCGAGGCGAATGTTTCTCAGGCTTGGGAGTTTCGTTCTTTTTGCAAATGTTACCAGTGTGGTTTTTGCTGAGTTTAGATTCAGCCCCACTGTCTGACATCGTTCTTTCGTGGTTTGAAGTGCTTTTTCTATAAGGTCGCAGAGTATTCCTTCGTATTTGCCTCTGGTTATGATGACAATATCATCGGCGTATCCAAAGCAGGTGGAGCCCTGATCGGTCAATTTATTTAAGAGGTCGTCAACCACTAGACTTCACATCAAAAGTGAGAGTACCCCTCCCTGCGGACATCCTCTAATGGTGGTGACCTGTATGGTTTCTTCACCCACGTCAGTTTCTGCAGTTCTGGTGGCTAGCGTTTCGCACATCCAGGTCCACTCCTTTTTTGACGAGCGCATTCTTTATTGACTCATGAGAGGTGCTATCCCTTCTATATCCAAGAAGGCGCAGACGGCTACTTCTTTTTTATGCAATGTGCTTTGGATGCTGTCGGTGAGTTCAAGTAAAGCGGTTTCTGTTGATCTGCCCGCTCTCTAAGCATGCTGCCTAAGATGTAGTGGCGTATTTTCTAAAACACTTGTTCTGATGTAGTTATTTAGAACTTTCTCAGATGTTTTAAGCAGAAACGACGTGAGGCGTATAAGGTCTGAACGACTTCGGAAGAGTGGCGTCTCTTTTCCTCATTGAAAGCCCAAATATATAGACTGAGTTGTGAGTGACAAAGATGGAACCCGTGAATCGGTACTAAGAGAGAAATAGAGAGTAGGCTAGATGAAAATTATAGCTCAGTTTTGAGTGACAAATGAGACTCGGAAATCGGTACTAAGAGTAACCGAAAACTCAACTCCAAGACTTGACACAGAATCACAATGGTCAAGTGTGCTTTGTCTGATTGGTCCTCATGTGTGATGTGAAAGCACCGACCAATAAAATTGAAACTTTTGTATAGGTAGGTACGCGGAGAATGGAAATAATATGGTTTCCAGCGCCTCATTTCGCAGGGAAAATCGAAGGAGGATAGTGATGACTAGGAAGAGACTATCCTGGCTTTGAAAAATCTTCCAATTGAATCTATGGTTTCGTCATTCTAGCAGGCTGCAATGAATGTGATGAGAGAACGGAGGAATACACAGGAATCTGCACGAAAATTTGAGAAAACAAAAATAAATGTTTGAAAATCTAGGCCCCCAACTTAAAACAAAGAAGCTTATGATGCTGGTTTCAAGAGAACGAAATTTCAAATTTAAAATTCAATATCCCTCTGTTTTTAATTCTCAGAACCGTCAGAAAAGTTGTACCAGGACCACTATGTTTGGTACGCAGGGGTTTTATGATATGAAGAATTGGCTGCTGCTGCGGTTTTAGACGGAGGACCCCTTCAAGACACTTTTTCGTGGCCCCCACTGTTTGGACACTCGAAACTTTGGTTTAAAAAAATATTTTCTTCTGTTAAAAGGCCCATTCAATTTTGAAACCTTCATTTCTTGGAATTTTTTCGTTTAACACACTGTGTTCGAAAAAAATGCCAAAATATAGTCGAACGCATATCGAGATTTGTGTGGAATTGTACTTGCTAATCTTAGGTGGCGGCATTCGCAATAATCATATATTATATCACAAGAGCTTTAAATTTAATCGATTAAACTATCCAACATATTTTGAGCATGATTTTGCTTGGAAAATAGTTGAATGCACAATAACTTAATAATTTAATTTAAAAGTTATTGTGCATGAAACTATTTGCCAAAAAGCAAAATTATGCAAAAAATATTTGGATAGTTTAATCCATTTAAATTTATAGGTCGAATTGACTGAATAATTAGGATTGAATTGTTAGCGTCAATCCTATCCAAAGAGTTCTATTTATTATAAAATGTCAGAATATTTCTATCAAAATTCTGTCAAAAAAGGTAAACAAAAATTTAATCGCTGATAAACAAGGTCTTGTGAAATAATCACTTATTTAAACAAAATTCATTCAAAAAATGACGTTGTCTATTTTATAATGAATGAAATAATCAATAGTAATATAACTAGTGCAATGGAAATTATTGATAATTTTTGGGAAATTTGCCCGAATGCATTTTTACGTGCACTCGTGCTTTTTTTCAGTTAAAAACGCATGAGTGCAAATTTGTCGAAAATTATAAATATATTTCCATTGCACGAGTTGTATTTAATGAGAGAATTTCATAAATCAAAAATTTAAATTTTTTGTCAAAAAATGTCAAAACACCAGTTTTCCCACCAGTTAGTATGCAATTAATTATCTGATAATTTGCACTAGTGCAAATTATCGCGTTATTACAATCTGATTGGTTCAAATCAACAATCAAAACATGTCAATTTATTGTTGGAATACCAGTTTTGACAGATGTATGAAATTCTCAGAAATAGTTAAAGTTAATTTAATATTTACTTGACTAAAACCACTCGAATGGCATTTGGTCTTCTATAAAAAAGCCAGACGGAGAGTACTGTGATAACAACAAAGAAAGTCTAGAGGTCTTACTCAAGACTCACTTTCCCGGATCAATCGTGGAAAACTCTCAGACCCAGCCAGGCTCTCAAAACAACTAATCGTCCTAACGAAATAAGTGGGAGGCTACCCAAATCCACAAGTGCACTCCATTGTCTAGTAACAGACATAGAAAAGTCACTCGAAGCAAAAGAAATCGCTCTTGCAGCTTTTATAGATATAGAGGGTGCCTTTGATAACACTTCATAACAATCTAGCAAAAAACTGTCGAAGATAGAGGGCAGAAGCTCCCATTATAGGATGGACATGCTAAAACATCGCTCAGTATCGGCGAACTCGAACGGCGAAACAGTTACTGTCACCTCAGCTAAAGGCTGCCCACAAGGAGGTGTCTTTTCGCCTCTTCTGCTGACACTGGTGGTAGACAGCATCCTTACCAGACTAAGCAACAAAGGAATCACTGTCCTAGGCTACGCAGAGGATCTGCCGGTAATAATTAGAGGCAAGCATGAAAGCATAATAACAGGTCGAATGCAAAGTGCCTTGAATATAATCAAAAACTGGAGTGAGGAAGAAGGACTTTCCATGAGTCCCAGCAAAACGACCTTAGTTCCGTTTACGAAAAGAAGAAAGCTGAATCTGCGAGCCCCCATTCTAAATGGAACATAATTACTTCTCTCGGATGAAGTTAAGTATTTAGGGGTCACCCTGGACCGGAAACTTACTTGTAACAATCATCTGAACACAACAATATCACGGCGGCCATTTGGAAATGCCGCAAACTCGTGGGGAAAAACATGGGGGATAAGACCAAAAATGGTTATCAGACCCATTGTAACCTACGCCTCGTTGGTATGGTGGCCAGAGACTGATCAAGTTACTGCACAGAACAGTCTACGTAAAGTACAAAGGCTAATCTGTATAGGAATAACAACGGCTATGTCAACCCGCCCCACTGCAGCCTTGGAGGCACTGCTGAACATGCCTCCTCTTCACCTATGTGTGGCTATCTATCTATCTATCTATTCAGCCGTCTTCAGTCCATCTTTGGACATAGGCCTCCCCCAGTCTTCTCCATTCTTCTCTGTCTGTTGCCATGTTCATCCACCTGGTTCCAGCGTGCTTCTTCAGGTCATCAGCATACCTCATCTGGGGTCTCCCTCCACTTCTTTTATTCTGGCTATTCCAGACAAAAAGATTTAAACCTAGTGATCTAAATGGCTATTTACGCATTCTTCAGGCTTTAACTGCTATAAGGCTAGAGTGTTGAAGTAAACCAACAGATCATATGATAACATCACTGGACTTTGACATTCCATATGAGGTGGTAACAAAAGAACGCCAATCATGGATGGATGCAAAGCTATCGCAAGCGGACAACGCATCATTTTGGTACACAGATGGTTCAAAGCTAAAGGAAGGAGTTGGACTGGGAATAACTGGACCAAACTTTAAAGTCTCATTAGCAATGGGAAATACGCTCACAATATTCCAAGCCTAGGTACTAGCTATAAACATATGTGCCCAAGAGTGCCTTAAAAGGGGCCTGTTAAGAGAACACATCTACATACAGTCAACCGGCTCTCAAGGCTCTAGGAGCCATCAAGTGCACCTCGTAGCTAGTTTGGGAGGGTGAAAATATCTTCAAGCAGCTATACTAGCTGGTAGGAACAAAATAATCCTGATGCGGGTATAGTCTATCGTTTCTCAAATGAGACAAAGCAAAAATTGCGGCCTTCACAAATTATCGTATTGCACCTTAAAATTATTATACTATCATTAGGCAAAATATATTGAGCGTGCCCATATACATTGGATGCGAATCCATGTGTAAACAATGCATCTTATTGGTTGTTTAATACAGTCAACGTTCACTACAGGAATATCTTATTGGTTAGATTTTTTAGCGGCGTCTTTGGCGGCATATTTCTTTGAAGCGGCTGCCGCACAGGAATCAGTTTCGTCTGGAAAGACATTGCAGTAGATATTTTTTTATAAATTTGATTCCTATTTGAGTTGTATTGTGCCTTATGTTTTATTTTATATAAAACTGTTTTCATAAATTTCTCTTACTCCGCCCGTGCTTCATAAAGAAAACGCCGACGGCCAAAGGAATTTAATTTTTTTTTACTGTCTTATTTGATTATCGATAGACTATACCAGGACACGAGGGCATAGAGGGCAATGAGGAGGCAGACCGTCTCGCAAAGGAAGGCGCTATAACACCTTTTCGAGGTTCAGAGCCTTTCTGCGGACTAATGAATTGCCACGCCTCCGAAGAACTGCACAAATGGGAAGGGGGCCGAATGCTGGCTCATTGGAGATCCGTTCCGGGTCTGAGACAGGCAAAACGGTTTATATCCATCACAGCAAAGAGATCTGAACAGCTTCTCAACATGAACAGAAGATACATTAGAACAGTCGGTCTGCTTACTGGGCACTGCCTGGTGAAATAAAACCTAAAAACATTAGGCAAAGCAGACAACGACCACTGTAGTGTAGATTTTGCGAACAAGCAGCAGAAACCACAGAACATTTAATCTGTGATTGCCCTACAAGAGGCTGAAATATCTTTAAGGGGTACGGCTAACACCCCAAGAGGTGGGCACCTGACCACCCAGGAAGCTTTGGGAGAAGCCTACAAATCTTGGACACCAACTAGAAGCAGAGTCACGCACAAAATATCTGGAAAAGTAGCATTGCTTGAGCGGCTGGAACTAGCCTCCATATGCAATCTACAATCTACAATCTGCAAATCTAGTCGAACGCATATCGAGATTTGTGTGGAATTGTACTTGCTAATCTCAGGTGGCGGCATTCGCAATAAACAAAAAGATTTGAACTTATTTTATTAATTACCTACTTGACTAAATTTCAAGAAAAACAGGAAAGATAGTACCCTCATAGTACCTAATTTGACAACTGATAAAAAAATTCAAGAAAGAAAAAGATTGCTAATGATTAATGAGCCTTCTAAGAGAATAATATGTTCTTTCCACCAATAAGCTTCCTATGATTTAAAAAATGAATAGCAAATAAAAAAAGAAACTTTAATCTACTGAATTGACGATGCCCGTGAATATCATGTTTTTAAAAGCCGGAACAAAATAATGCAAGACTAACTGGGGAAAAATAATAGCTGCATCAGATAAAATTTTCGCCGATGCTTTGTTAAAATAAAATTGCAATTATTTGATGGAAAAAAAGAATAATAGATATTAAGTTGCTTATTAAAACACAACACAAAAACCTATCGGGTTTCTTTACTTTCCAATTAGTAAATTTCCGATATATTTTCGGCGTTTATGTTTCATTATCATCATGTTACCCATTTTTGCGTTTTAAAGTAAATCATTTTATTCAAAAAGTTTTAACATTGCAACTCACTGCATAAAACATACGGACGCAATTGAAATGCGCTCACATTTTAAGCTCTGGTATCCAGTTCGTAAAATGGTAAAACAGATAATTTTATCACTAAGGCCGGAGTTACGCAATTCCTTAATTCCGGATATTTGTCCTTAATTCTGAATTCTTAAAAAGTTTAATTTATTTAACATGGTGTTTTTAAAGATTGAATTAAAAACAAAAATTAAGAATTACGGAATAGGGTAACCTGGGCCTTACTCAATTGTGCTCATAGTCATAACCCTCAGGTAACAGAAATGGGTTACGACCTCAACGTGTCGAGTCTGGCAAAGATGCAAAGCATATTGCTGATGAAAGGAAAACTGTTTTAAATTTTGGATAACCACAAATTTCGAAAATACCGGCGATGAGTGAAATCAACAGAAGTATGAAGATGCATTAATAAAGCATTGTAGAGCAATTAAATAATCTATACATAAAATAGAGTTTCTTCACTAAAAACTGTTACGCACGTCCAACAACGTATCAGTTACAAAAATAAATAATGCTCTCATGTATTATGAGAAAAGGACAAAAGATAGTCATGCATGAAGCCTCTTGAAATTGCCAAAACTAACAAGATCAACCAATGACGTGCGAGATTTTTTGAATTCCACTAATGTGACAGCAACTACTGCAAATCAACCTTTTGTAATGTGAAAGGATTTCACGGAACAACTTCATTTTACCCTGAGAAGTTCATTTTGAGTGACAACAGAATATGTTATAGGTATTTTAATGGGGGAAAATTCGCTATTGCTGACCATTTGGTCGGGAGATTACCTTGACAGTAAATGTCATGCCATCCAATATTGATTTGATTTTAAAAAAAAATGTTAGAAATACATAATAATAAGATACATAATTTTCAAATACATTCCATTTTTTATTAAAGCAACTATTGATACAACGAGAAATTGTAGTTAGACACCAAACAACGAACAACGCGTTCCATGAAAATTTTGCTAAGTTGTATGATGTGAATAGAGATGAATTTCATTAAAATTAAGTGTGTTTCAATGATGTAATAACTCTCACAAACTGCCTGTCACCGTATCTGTCCATCCAGCATCCAGGGTGCAATATGTATCTATATATTTTCTATTTTTCAGAAGGATGCGGATGGTGTGGTAAAACTGTGGACGAAAACACAAGTGTGATTTCTGCAACAGCAATTTTCTGCTCAGAGCTATGCTTCTCGCAGTCTAGAAGAGCAAGCTTTAAAAAGAATAAGACGTGTGATTGGTGCCGGCATTCACGACCTGGCATATCTTATGTCGATATTCAGGTAGAAATAATCATTTAAGCTAGCGCAAAACTTTCATTGCTCTTATTTTTTTTCAGGACAACGCTACTCAGCTTCAATTTTGTTCGGACAAATGCCTGAACCAATACAAAATGCACATTTTCTGTCGAGAAACTCAAGCTCATCTAGACCTGCATCCGCATCTACATGGCTCAGAAACAGCTACTGGCAATTTAATTACACCCGATCTTTGGTTAAAGAGTTGCACATCTCCCATTCCCAATAGGGAATCTCCATCTTTATCTCTTAATCCAATTGAAACATTGAATCAAAATTCCAAAAAATCGCCATTGCCAATGCCAGAGCCTTTACCAATAATATCTGTGGCTCCAAGCACGAAACTTTTGGCAACTGATACAAAAAGAAATCGCACAAAAACCAATAAGAGATTTAAAAAGCTCAGTTCATGCCCTTCTACGATAACTTCACCAATTAATTATATGCCATCTTTCAGTGACATTCCTGAAGATTTAAGAGTTAGGCAAACTCCTCCAGCAGAAGAACTTCTAGAAAGTTTTGATATTAAAACAAATCTCAAAAAAGAAAGCAGTATTAGGACTTCACTGGATGAGCCTAGAGCGGATCTACAGCATCAAGATCCTAAACTTACTTCTGATAATATCCGAGCGATTTTAGGAAATTTTTTACCACCACCAACTACTTTTGTGCCATATCCTGTTATTTTGCCATTGCCTATACCAATACCCATTCCAATACCAATACCAAAAATGTTTAGAGTCAACAAAGAAAAAGAAATTATTGAACTGAAAGATAATAATACCCAGACTGATGATATAAATATTCTAAATATTATTAACAACAATAATAATATTATTCTAGAGAAAAGATTTGATACAGAAAAAGACAACATAAGTGAACAAGTAACAACGAGTGCTAGTAAGAGGCTGCTGAGAAAAAGAAAGCAGGTTGATAAGAAGTCGAAAATATATTTAAAACCTAAAAAGGCATTATCTTCTTTGCCATGAGTAGAAATTTTATGTCAACATTATTTATTTATGCTATATAGTTACCCTAATTTTGACTCCCCGTACTTTTTTATTTATTTGTAATGTATAGGCCTAATAAACTTCTGTTTTTATATTATTATTTTGTATTTTATTGATAAACAATAGTACATGATGAATTCGTGAAAAAGCTAACAAATGTATTCATGGAGACGACTATTATTGAGAGTCAAACAGGGGAAGATAGCAACCTCCAGCGAGTATTGGTTTCTGAAAAATAGCTATTAGGGAGAAGAAAGGAGGTTGATTCAGAATAAAAAAATATATTTGAAGCCCAATATCATTAATATAATTATCCAATTCATATTTGCGGAGAGACAGAGATTGGAGAAGATTTTTTATTTGTGAAAACAGGCATGTTCTACCTTTTTATTACTGTAACGATTACATCGCTTCCACTTGGGGCTTTATTGTCTTTGATTTTCTTCAAGCTCGATTCCATTCTGTGGAACGTGCTACGTAGAGTCATGATCATCATAGGCGATCAATACTGAATATGTTTTGCTTCTATTCTATTCTCATTGTGGTCGAAGGTCGAACGCCAAGCCTCTGGCAGCATTGTCTCTTCCTCTGTTCTCTCGCTTGTCCTTGCGGTCCCTTTGCCATGTTTGCCTTAAAAACATATTTTTAGTGTTTTTGTTGACCTTCTTGATTTCATTTTCCCTCTTTCAGTTGACTGTAGAGAATCTGTCGTGGAAGACGTGTTTCGAAGATTGGGACGAGGTGACCTGTCCAGCGAAGTCGGTGTTTCATGATGTGGGCTTCCATGCTAGTTGTTTAGGCCTCCTCTAAAACACTTATGTTTGTTCTTCTGTAGGTGGTCCATGCTTCGCAGCCATGCAAGTGTTGGCATTACCACTGCATTGTAGACGCGAAGTTTGGTCTCAGTGCTGATGTCGTGATTATTGAAGACTCTTTCTACAAGTTGTCCGAACAGTGCGCTAGCACACTTCAAGCGATGTTGGATGTCAGCGTCAATGGTTGCATTCGCTGACATATAGCTCCCAAGGTATGGGAAGTGTTTAACGTTCTACAAATAATGGTCATTTATATATTTATATTTGGGACTTGGGAGTTAGTGCCTGGTGCGTGTTGGGGAAGAATCTGCGTCTTGTTAAAGTTGACCGCTAGAACGGTTCTTCTGTATGCCTGGTATGCATTGATAATTGCCTGAAGGTCTTCATCTGTATTGGCCATCACACGACGTTATCATCCGCATATTGAAGTTCAATTATCGATTTCGTCGATAGTTTCGTCTTGGCTCGTACCAAATCTGTTTAGGTTGAATAATCCGCCATCACTATTGAAGGCAGGTGACTCTTGGCAAGTGAAGTATGGATCCTATAAATGGAGAAAATAAAGTTGGTACAATAACACAGCCCTTTTTAACGCCTGTAGATGTTTGGAAGGACTCTCCTTGATCATCGTTGTTCAGGACGGTTGCATTCATATTATCATGCAGCAGGCGGAGTATCTGGAATGTAGTTTCGCGGACACCCAAGCTTTGCCTAAATCTTCCAGAGAGCTACTGTGTTGACCAAATAAAATGCTTCCACTATATCTGATGGCCGTGACTAGAGGGCGATTTTGTTATCCGGATTTCTCTTGCATTTTGTCTTGCAATGAAAATCATGTCAGCTGTAGGTACCTCGATTGGGTCTAAAACCATACTGTGTCTCTGGGAGGTTCTCTTCGGCAGTTGGGATTAGACGATTTGAGAATATCCTGACAAGTATCTTTCCCGCAACAGAAAGTAAAGATATTCCTCTGTAGTTTTCACATTAAAGCCTTGTCTCCCTTTTTAAAAATGGCAACTATGGAGGTATCTCTAAGTTCGGCAGGTAAGGTTTCGGTAATCCGTATTTTACTTATCAGGATTTGCGTTTGGGAACTTAGTGTAGAGGCAGGAATGCCGGCATTACGACTTATGGTTCTCTAGTTGTCTGATGGCCTTTTCAACCGCTAAACTGGGAATCTCGCTCAGTTCTTGTTGTATTGGTTTCTGTGGAATTTCGTTGAAGATGTCATCATTAATTTGTGATTCTCTGTTAAGTAGTTCCTTCCAACGAGAATTATTGGAAAAACTGTCTTTAAGCAGTTTAGTGCCATCTTTGAATCGTAAAGGATTGAGTCCTTGAGTGGTTGGTCCATATACCATCTCAGTAGCCCGAAGAAGGCCCTGGTGCTGTTGGATTCAGGTAGTTGCTCCAGCTCGTTTGATTTTCTTATCCAACATTAGTTCTTTAAATTGAAAAAATACATTTTCTTACAGTAGAGCTTTGTGAATTACAAAAAGAAAAATTCAGTCTTTGTGAAACCCCAATTCAGAAACTTATATGATGTTGATTTGCGGAGCGGCGGCTTTTGTTTCTGAGTGGAGACACAGATTAATATGGGTCCTATTTGCGGGTGCGAGAGTAAAACACAACTGTGGACTATTATTTTAATATGATTTTATCTAAAATAAATTTATCGGGCGTCGGCCAGAAAGGTTTGAAATATAATAACCAAAATTTTTACTCTGACTTATTTAAAATTTCTCCCTTTTCTCACAAATACCTTAATTCTATTATAAAAATTCCAATAGGTAAGTTCGTACCAAAAGTTTGCCTTACCAAAAATAATGTTAAATTAGAAAGTTCAATTTTTTTTCAATTATTAATCACGAAAATCCCAATTCAAAATGTTATAAATAATTATGAATAACGAAATATATTTCAATAACAAAAGTTCTTTCACAAAATTTAGCTTCAAATTTTCTTATTTTACCAACTATCTATCATGAAATATCATGTTAAAAATGTTTTAATTCCTTTTGGGATAATTATTTAACTTTCGTAAATTTATCAATTCATTAACTTTTTGTCCTATTTTATAGAGAGTACAAATTTCCTTTTTTACAGTGTAAATGTACTTACAAGATGTATTTATTACTTTAAAATTCTACTGGCAAACACGTAATTACTGAAACGTTATTTTTACGACTTGACTTTATGAACCCGAAATTTTCGCAATGACTCCTTAAAACTTTTCGTACTATCTTCGACTTTGGACTCTGCTTGCTGCGTCTGACACTTGACTGACCGTTCTGAACTGACTGTTCTCGACTGACACTTTTGACCGTTCTTGACTGATACTTCTTCTGAACCGACACTGCTATTTTTATCGCAATTCAGGCTTTTTATATAAAAATTGTCTCTTCCTTCCTTTGTTCTTTCGGCCTAATTTCTCCTCCAATTTTATTAGTGCTTTGACATCAAGATTTCGTCATTTCGGCCCTCTTTTTAGTGGAATGCGGTACCGTTTCTTTGTCGGCATACAGCACACGCCTGATTTATGGTGCTTTCCCGGAATTTGGGTTTAGTGACAGATGGCGTCATGTTAGTAAAGTGCCGCATTTCAGGGACACATTCCAATTGAATCATCTATTTTTGAGTGGCCCCACTTATTCGGATTTTTGAGAAGGGATTTCAGTTTCTGTTGTTTCTTTTTTCGATGGTCAGATCATTTGTACCAGAAGTTCCGGCTGTAACTGGTCGAGTGTTGATGTCCCTGGGGTGTTTGATTTTCGGTAAGTTGTAGTTTTTGTTTTCATTTTTCCAGTTTGATTTATGTTTTGTTTGTTGTTTGTTTCATTTTTCAACAAAATAACCAGATCTATTAACAATTATTTTATTCTTGGTGGTTTTTCTTGGTGGTTTATTTCTGCGTCACTACATCTTCTTCACTAATTTTTGTTTGTTTCTTTGTTGGAGAACTACTAGGGGTCGGTTTCTCAATAGCGAGTCACCTTCGGGTTGGTTTTAGCTCCAGGGTTGTCCAGTTGCTATATTTACCCTGGAGTTATGCTTACCCCGGGGGTGACTTGCTATTGAGAAACCGGCCATAGGACGTGTTTCGGGATTATAAGAATCCCATCATCAGCTGAATCCATTACAGAGGAGAGCTTAGAGTTTGCGACTTAAAATATAGAAAAAATTTCACTAAATATTGTTTTATAGATTACTTACAAACTTACTCAGAAATTATTCCGAAACACACTGTACACCCCTCATATAACCCCATTTATATAAGGAGAAAATCGGAAGATATGGAGTGGAGTGGAACACCAATTTCAACAAAACTCGTGGCAACTAGAATGGAACAGTTCGAACTCTAAACTACACGAAGTGATGCCCTCAATAAAACCTAACACGAGAATATCCATATGCCGGTCATCCCAAATAATAATAATCGCCTCAAAATCGGACACACTAGACTCACACATGGACATTCACACCAAATTATAAAATTATTGTACCATGCGCTAATAACCCTAGTGGTTGATGCACTAGTTTGTGAGTTTGAATTTATGTAGCTACACTATTTAGTGAAATTTTTTCTATATTTTCAGTCACAAACTCTAAGTTCTCCTCTTTAATTGTTTCAGCTGATGATGGGATTCTTATAATCCCGTTACATGCCCTAGTAATTTTCCAACAAGGAAACAAATAAAAATTAGTGGAGAGTACTGAAGTTTTCTTTTTGTAATTAGTTCTTTAATTACTCGCCTTTGCCTTTCAGTGTCATTCTCCAAAACAGACTTTCAAATAGAAAGTCCTGAAGGTCCTACCAAATGGAACTTTTAGTATGTTATACTCCTAGTCATTATGTGTCGATTATGTGGGAAAGCCGGCTGCTAGAACGGCGTACTTCTCTCTTATGGAGTCTCATATCGTCGCCCTAGTTGTGAATGGTCGTAATCCACTCAAGGTAAGTTGTGAGTAAACTGCATTTAAAATTTTTGTTTTTGGTGAAAACATTCTTTTTAATTAGCAAATATACTATAACAAGGTCAAATATTGATCAGTGGCTTAGATCTATTCACCAACATGAAATTTAAACATTTTTAAGTATGTTAACAGAGAGGTTAACAGTTACAACTCAAGAATGAACATTTTGTGGATTACGACCATTCACAACTAGGGCGACGATATGCGATATGGAATTGCTTCTTGGGGATATTCCACCCAGAAATCAGTCCACTCAATCTTTGTTCTCCAGAAGCGGGCAGTGCGCCGTTTCTGCAAGAAAAGTTGTAGAGAATCGTGTAGACAACTCTTTGTGCAGGAGGAAATACTAACAGTACCATCCTTATTCATCTTAGAATAAGTGTGCCTAATCTTTAGAAAATATTCTGGGACCACTCAAGAAAGAAATTATGACCTTAGATACAATAATCTGCCGCTTCCAATCCCAAAGTCTTCCTTAACAAAAAGTTCGGTGATTTATGAAAGCATTAAATTATACAATAATTTACCAGGAGAGTTAAAAAAATATTCAAAATTATAGAATGTTTCGAAATTCTGTGAAAAGCCTTCTAATGCCTAGAGCCCTCTACAGTATCGCTGAGTATTACAACACTGGATTTCAAATTTAAATCTAAACTTACGAATGTTGCTATTGTTATTGTTATTTGCATTTTCTATTTTATGTTTTATGTTTTATATTTTATATATTGTATTTTATGTTTTATAATTTATATTATTTTATATTTTATACTTTTCATTTTATGCGGTTGTGTTTTTCATACATTACATGTTAATGGCTACATGTCCGCACGATCCATACTGGTGATTGGATAAAGATTTTGTGAATTTAGTTTATTTTTGTAATTTTATTTTTGTTTTTTTATTCTTTAATAATATCATGACATGGAGTGTAATTCTAAAATTAGGAAATTACTTTGTCAGTGAGATAACATATTTCTGGACAATAAAGCTATTTTGATTTGATTTGATTTTAGCCAAAACTAGCTTGTCTCTAATTTGTTCTAGGTCGGCCTATCATAAGCTGCTACGTTTCCTGTACTAAAATGACCATTCCACAAATTAATTTGTAGGAAAGTCCTCATTGCATGAAGTCTGGCAGCTTCTTCAGTTGGAGGAAGAGTAGCAAAGTTGAAATTATTCGTACTAAGAATTTTTTGAACAGTTAAAAGCGTGTTTCATTCAAAGATGAAGATTGAAGAAGCGATTACTTTAGTCGCGTCGAGGTTTTTGAATATCTCGACAGTCCGCTTCATATCATACCTGATTCATAAATTTGCAGTGTGCCTATTCTCGAAACCGGGGAACAGAGTTCTCACAAGAACGATTGTTCTGTCTTTGTCAGTGTTATGAAAATGTAAATATGGGCGACTAAGACAGAACCTTCATTCCCATGAGAACGCTATTCCCCGGTTTCGAGAATAGACACCCAAGGGTGAAAACATCACCATCAAAGAAGCTGCAAAGGATGCTGACACAACCATCAACCAGCGTTCGAAGGGCTACAGAAAATGCTACGCACTCCGCATGTGTGATTCTAATAGGAGAAGATAGATGTTTTGGTAATTATTACTGTGTAGCTCCTAATAGCGATTGGTTGTTTTTGATGAAGCCTGGAAAATGAAGGTCAGTGACTATCTTCTGTTTCCCGAGACATTTCAAAATGTTAAATAAAGAAATAAAGTGAAAGAAAATAATTACCTATGTATATTAATCCTTCGCGCATTCAGCAAATGCAAATCAAAGTCGGCCATTTTCAGGTAGAGGAAGATGAAGTTTGTGAAGCTGCTTGACAAAAATGCGGAGGTACAACCAATGTCTTACAACGGACTGTCGAGATATTGAAAAACCTTGACGCGACTGTAGATGAAATTGGGACTACCGGTGAAAAAGTAATTGTGGCTTTTTATCCAACTCCAACTGAAGAAGCTGCTAGACTGTATGCAATGAGGGCTTTCCAACAAGATAATGTAGTGACTACAGAAATTTTAATCAAGAATAACCAGGACTTACCAAACATAACCATCCCAGGAGAGACCATCACTAAGACAGCACAATCAGAAACTTCAATTAAAATTTACCTAAACATCGATATCCAGAAATTATTGAAAGCCGATACTTCCTCTCAAGAATGAGCAGCCAGTAGGAATTAAAGAAAATAATTGACCTACATTGGGTTGTGTATAAAGCAAAAGTTCATGGACCTTTTTATAAGTGCTTTCAACAATTAACATTCCAAAGGAACCGAATTCCTACAAGGATCAATAAATCACGCACGAGCCTATATGATGATACCCGCTTAACAAACCACTTAGCGATGCCCTTGATAATTAATTAAAAGGAGACCAAATATGAGAAATGATCAGATGATTCAACCACGAAAAATCGAGGTCAGAAAAAACAAAGAAAAGCAACTTTGGCAGAAGAAAATCAGTGTTCGAGAAAAGAGTGTTCGAGAAAGAGCGAGGGTAGAGCTACGTCTGTAAACCAGTGTTCGGTTGAGTAATCAAGAAACAAGTAGTAATCGAGAATCAAGAGACCTGTGTCCAGGAAGTCAGAACTACGGCGTGAAAGAGTTGTCGAATTAACCAAGAGAAGAAGCACGACGTGAAATAACAGCGCGAAAATATTCGAGTTTTTTATTAATTGTTCATAAGTAAAGTAAATTCCTTCGACCAATAAGAATTCCATGTGCTTAGGTGTGGCCAGCAGGAAATATATTATTATTAAGTAGAGTTTTTTTTATGTTCAGCCAGGAATTGTGAAGGCAAGAGTGTGAGTCGAGTCTAACTGCAAATAAAAATTTTACTTAGAATCATATAAATTTTCCTTAACATTTAATTGATGCTTATAAGAGATTGAATAATTTTATTGTAAGATTATTTATGACCGACGCCTGTTATTTAATAACAAGCATTATTAGTTTTGATAAAATAAACTTTATTTTAATTGACCACAATATTCCTGCGTTTTACTCTCCACCCGCAAATAGGACCCATTTTAAACAGTGTCTCCAAAAACTAAAGTCACCGCTCGCCAATTTAACATCTTGCCAAGTTTCTGAAAGTGGGCTCTCACAATAACATTGCGAAAATAAGTAAAAAATACATTTTTTTTTTTTAAATGGAAAATATCGTCGCTGTTTGATTTTGCATATTTTCCTAACCCCTTGAGACAAAGAGTTATGATACTCATTGGATGCAGAATTTTGTGTAGGTAGGTACTTTAATTTATAGAAGAGTGAAAATTTCCTAAATGCATCCCTTTAGGAATTATTTGGGAAAAACTGAGAATTGTGAAAAGTCATGAAATGTCCAGGTTTTTGGTACCCCACCCCGTATAGAGCACAAGCAGAAAATTTGTGCAAACTTTAAAAAACTCTTTTTACACGTAAATGAAAAGAATAAAACCATTTCCAGCTTTCCGACAATTAATTCCGCTACACTCCCTTATTTGGCCTATGTTGCCTGGCCTAGTTCTATGAATGGTCAAGTTTTGGCACCGTAGAAAAAAATAGGGGTATCCACGTTGTTGTAAGATGTAATGTGCCATTTAAATAAAGAGTGGAAGTGATGATGATGATGCAGTTGACATTAAATACTATAACTTTCAGAAGTTATATAAAGTGTAAATCCTGAAATCAATTTAACTTTCATGTTGAGCTGAGCTTGCTTGTTATTTGCAGGTTTACTTTTAAGTTAAGCTAAAATTTAAAGTAATCGAAATTTAAATACGGCCAGACTGCTAAAAGATTTTGCGGAAAAATATTCTATAAAATTGTTATTTAGGTATTATGATAAGTATTAACTTCTTCGAAGTTCAACAATTTAAAATAGGCTGGGACTGATGTTCGATAATTCTCTTGAGATAATGTCTAATGCCTTACCCTAAGCATTATTAACTACCTACAAAAAAAGTTCTGGAGAGTACCTTGTCACCAATTTTATCAAATTACACAAGAGAGAATGAGGAAATAACAAGAAAAATAAAAATAATACTTCTGGTGAGTTATCTAGTACCTTGTCCAGTTGATTAATTTATTTATTTTTGAAGATTTTGGATAACCTAAGTGGCTATTTGTTTATGTGAACTTTTATTATTAGCTATTTTTTTAGGACATCTAAATTACATCGTCAACTAATACGGAAAAACCTCGAAAAGGTCATTTGCCACATAAGTTTTATAAATTTATCCTATTCTTGTACTACACCTATGGTATTTACTTTTGCTGATACTGCAATAGGCCTTCTCCTTAATGCATCTCCGTTTCATAACTAATCGCATCGCGGAATGTAAATTCAATAATGCATGAATTACCCACTCTTGCTTAACAAATATTTTTTTTTTTTTTCGCAATTTTACATCGTGATGCATCTTCGTATTTAAGTGTCGTTAGATGCTGCGTTTTGTCCTTTGGATAACGAACTGTCGTTGGTGAAAGTTTATTTTTTAACTGTGTAACTTTAGAAAAAAAGTTAGGAACTATGATTTGGTGGTGTTTAATTTTTTTGATAACCGGAGTGCAATTGGTGAGATGTGTAAGTATTATATTAGAAGGAATTATTATTTAATATAAGAACATTAAAAAATTGACGGTTTTCAAGCATATCTAATTTACTTATTATTTTGGTTGAATGATGGGGTCGAAGAAAAGTAGAAGCTTGTGTGGATTCCGATTTGAGCTGATAGAGTTAATTTGCATCCACTTTCTCTAAATGGACATAATATCAAAATCTGGATAGGGTTGCTTCATTGGCATTGATTTTTGAATATAAACTATCCATTCCTTGATTGACGATAATTTTGCTCGTATCCGAATTGAATAGTTTCCAAAGTGTTTCTTCTCAAATCTTGATTACTGCATTGCAGATTGCAGGTGGACGATTTATTCCTTAGGGAGAATCATTAATTAATTTTCTTGAATTGCTTTGTTATTGGTTTAATAGGTTTTCATTTGCATGTAGGCGTTAGTGTTTGGTATTAATTAAGTTGTGCAATTTTGGGTTCTCTCGTAAAATTTCTATAAATCCGTAAACCCATAGCTTACGATGTTCTGCAACTTTAGTGTTTATAGAATCGTAGAAATGGCAATTTTGAGATAATTTCTAATCGTCTAATTTACAGTGACGCAATTGACTGTAAGCCGCATCGACTGCCAAACACCCGATCGGAAATATTTACGAATCTATACGATTTTCTCTAAGCTACAGAAAGCGCAGAAATTCACAATGTCTATAGACTTATCAAAAGTTATCAATTTGCTTACAGAGTTGCTCAGAATTGACCATCCAGAAAATTACGGTGGTGGTGACAGATGTTCGGCCGTGATTTTAGCGTTGAATTTTAGTCAGTATGACTTTCTGTTAGGTATGACAATGCGTATATTTTGGTAGTAAGCCGGAATATCTTAGACAATCATCCTAGGTCCTTTACCAATATAAAAAAATAGACTTGTATGTAATGGCGATCTATGTGTTCTAGCACTATTTAAGTCAGGATGCCGAATATTTTAAATCAAACTATTAGGTAATTCAGAAGTCAGAGGCATACCTACCGACACAGCCAAGAAAAATACCACGCGTCCAACTAGATCCTAATTTTAACTTTCCATTTTTCTTATAAAAACTGACTTAACTTACCTATGCACGCTACCTTGATAATTATTGTTAACTTATTTAGGATATAGACTTGGACGTTGAATCTGAAAATGGAGAGGACGCAGAAGAATTCTTACCAGGCATATATCCAACTTTTCGTCAAATACCTAAAACCGCATTTTCATGTCTTGGAAAGCTCAATTGGAACTATTATGCTGACTTGGAGACGGATTGCCAGGTACAAACTTCTATTAAAATCAAGATTAGTCGACACATAAGTATTTTAAGTT
Organism: Ceutorhynchus assimilis; assembly: GCA_917834065.1. Lineage (NCBI taxonomy): Eukaryota > Metazoa > Arthropoda > Insecta > Coleoptera > Curculionidae > Ceutorhynchus > Ceutorhynchus assimilis. The sequence continues at coordinate 30,054,827 of OU892281.1, read as the reverse complement.
AAGCAAGCTTCCAAAAGCTGTGAATATAAATATTTCAGGTATTTCACATCTGCGAAACACAATACTCAAAGCTTTCATTTCTCTGTCCTATTGGTAGTGTATTTAATCAACGCCATCTTGTGTGTGATTGGTGGTATAATGTTGAATGTCAAAATTCGGTGGGCTTGTATCCTGAAAATAATAACCTTGTGGATGGAGAACCGTTATTTTTTGAAGGTTTGTCTTTTTATGTCTTTATACTCGTTTTTATCTTGTCAATTTTAGAGGCTGATTTGAGCTTAGCTTCATCCGGAGGTAACGTGGATCCAAACGAGTCTGAGGAAAAGCAACCAGAATCAAAGAAAAAAGAAAAATCCACAAAGAATCGAAATTGATATCTAATCTGGTATCTACGCATAATTTCTGAATGATGTAAATAAATCAGGATTTGACAGAAATAAACTGCATAAGTACCTACTGTATAAAAAATATTTAATAACTAAAATACTTTTTCTTGTAGCAAACTATTCTACTTTTAAAAATTACGATAAATAAATCTTACTTTATAGGTATTAACAAAAATGGGAAATGGCAAGTTCAGAATTTTTAAATCTATAATCCTTATAAACCTAAAAACAGTACACATTAAAACTATTAAACTACGATGTTTTGTACAAGATATGGATGAAAATATCTGATATGAAATCAAGTGATATTAATCATAAATAAGTTTTCTTCAATTTTCAAACTTGAAAGTTAGCACCATGAAAATGAAATTGTTTTTAATTGTAGCTTAGCAGCTATAAAAATAAATGACTTATACATAAAAATCTTAACGACCAAATGCATGCACATTTTCTAAAACAATGTACCTAGGTAAATAGGTAGGTACCTATCTGCAACACTTAAAAGTATGGGAGCACCTTAAAAACCATGTATGGCATATTAAATATTTAAAGATGGTTTTAGTTCCATAAACTGAAAAGGCACATGTAAGGTATGGTTTTTATGTTCAACTATCAAATGTCCCCTTCTTTGAGAAGCACCTACAACTAGTACTGTTTCACCTTTTAGGAATATAGGCCCTTCTCCAGAAGTGTCTTCGGGATATGACATTTTCATCACACGCGTTTGAGGATAACCCAATTTCGTATTTCCAGTTACAGTATACGATCTACTAGGTGGTACTGGAGGAGGTCGTTCCAAATTCAATCCAAAGAGGTTACAAGTTTGCTGTATAATTTTTGCATCACATTTTTCCGTCATATCTGGAGGTGGTGTTCCAGCTATAGGTTGAGGTCTAGGTCTAGTACCTGGTGGTACTCCGGTTCGGGCCGGTACTGCTTTAGTTGATGCCATTGAAGTTATTTTTTCTGGAGTTTTGTCTCGTCTGAGAGTAGTCCAGCGGTAACTAAAATGTGATTCAATATTTATTTTGCTTTAATATTTCAAAAAAGTCTTACCGGTATCTCCAGCCTCTCCATGTGGATTGAATTAAAGTGGCAGCTTTCTTTCTAGTTTCATTGCGAAGCTTTTCTAGTAGCTGTCTTATGCCCTCACTTAAAAATATGTGTCGTTTACCCAAGGCCCAACTTGTAGAAACGCCACTGACGACCTAGAAATTAAATTTATTGATCCATTAGTTTCAGATAAATATATATAGGTAGATTTATTTTCACACCTCTCTTTTGGCTAACAAATCATTAGCGTATTGTAAAATGGTTTTACAATCATCAGTCACTTTCTCTTCAGTACGGTTTAATTCAGCAAATGGTGCTAGAAGACGGTATCGAGAATTGAATGCCTTATAACGCATGCGATGAGGAAAACCTAAAATTATAACAAAAATTTAATTTAAAAAAAAAAGGAACTAGGATCGCCTACTTACCTCCAGCCATCAAATTAACAGTCTCCAATACTTGAAGAGACCGGATTTGTCTAACAACAATTCCCCTGTCAAAAGAGTTTGTAACTTCTTGGTTATTACTACAAATACACCGGACAAAATGAGGTCTGGCATGTACCAGAGTACGCAATAAATTATCCAAACGCGTATGGAAATCTTGAGTTAGCGTTGACACTGGTTCATCCCCATTCAGGAGATCCGTGTGAGAAGTTGGAGATATTCTACAAAAATCGGAATAAATAAATTAGTGTGAATAAAATATCAAAGACAAGGAAAAAGAGAAGCAAATTTCGGCGCCGTCTAGTGGGGCTGTTAGTGCACGATATCTAGGCAAACCTTTAATTTCAACCTGACGGGTTGTGCTTTTGTACACGTTTAGTACATGTCCTAAGGTAACTTTTAAGAAGTGTTGCCACGGTGGCACCACTGCCTGGCGCCTGGGAGGGGCGGTTGCCTACTTTCCAGGCGCAAACTCCAGAATCCATCGTAAATCGGCCCATTGCGTGAGAACCAAGTGTCGGACGATGACGTGGGTGGTCTCGTTGGATTCAGCACACTCGAAAACATGGAGAGTCGTCATTGGTTCACCCCCCATTCCCCCCCTTGCGACCTGTGATACGAAATACGCGCGAAGTAGGGGCGGGCGATGCACGTTTTAACGGGTAGGTGTATCATACATCTTGTGCGTTGTTTTTATATTTACTTGTGGTGTTATGACCTATCACTACTGCGCGGACATTCTACGCGACCGTGCTTTACCCTGCATTTGCTCCGAATTAAGTTGCATCGCCCGCCCCTACTTCGCGCGTATTTCGTATCCCAGGTCGCAAGCGGGGGGAGTGGGGGGTGAACCAATGACGACTCTTCATGTTTTCGAGTGTGCTGAATCCAACGAGACTACCCCCGTCATCGTCCGACACTTGGTTCTCACGCAATGGGCCGATTTACGATGGATTCTGGAGTTTGCGCCTGAGAGGTAGGCAACCGCCCCTCCCACGTGGCACCACTGCCTGGCGCCACCGTGGCAACACTTCTTAAAAGTTACGTTAGGACATGTACTATGCAAAAGCGCAACCCGTCAGGTTGAAATTAAAGGTTGGATACACTAACAGCCCCACTATCACAGAAAAGTTATGCAGATGTTATTGAGATCGACACACGGCTCCATAAAAATATAGATAGTTGCCAGATAACAAAGAAGCATTTCATCGTAGGTTGCAATAACAATTTTTTTCTACGAGCGTGCGGGAAATGGCTCTTCCCGCACGATTTGCTATGCGGGAAGACTTTCTTCCCGCACCGGTGCGGGAAGAGATTTCTTCCCGCACTCAGTGCGGGAAGAGTTTGAAATAATCATTGTGACATGGAATTGTTTGTATTGTTGATACACCTATACCTGTACCTTTACCTTTTTATAAATACCTTTTAATACATTTTTAATTCTACCTTCTGCATGATCGCATTTTATTTAAATTAAACTCTTCGTAACATCAGCTTCAGTATGCTCGTAGAAAAAATATAGTTCCTAACTCTTGCGGGAAGAAATTTCCGGCACGAGGGTGCGAAGCGCCCTCGTGCCGGAAATTTCTCTTCCCGCACTCGTTAGGAAAATAGCTATTTTATAATTCTATTCTGTTTTTTTTTTTTTTCTTCTCAAAAATTAGTGTTGTGTGTACCTAAATATCTGTATCAATTTCCTAGAAAAAAATCATTACCTGAAACTAACGCCCCTAGGTACATTCTCAACAGAATACAATGCTTTTAGTTCACTACCAAAGAGATGAGTCGCAAATCCAAAGTTGCAAGTCTGTTTGTAAAATACAGCTACTAAATCGTCAGGAACTACATCTTTGTTGGTATCCAAAAAGTCTGCTGCATCATAGATGACTCTACCGGCAAAATGTTGGATACCGAAGAGCCGAGGGTCGATAGTCTTTTGGTCAAATAGGCGTTTGTTGCTTTTATGCTGAACCTAAAAAGAATATTATTAATGCATGACAGATTATGCTTTGTTAATTAGAATACCTTAATTTTTGCAATATAGGATTCAGCAGTTCCTCTTATTGAGCACTCAACATCCAGCATACTCAGCAATCCAGTCCTAAGCGAAGAAACTAAATCTATGCAAGGAACATTATCCACATAATCGACTTCAACTTCACAGCTTACACCTTCATCTCTACAAGATTCTATACTTGACTTGAAAATATGGGTATTATAAAAATGTTGCATAGTTTCAGCGCAAAGATTTATGCACAAATGTTCTAACTGTGCAGGTTTTGGATCTTCGAATCCAAACATATCCAAAATACCAATAAAGCCATCAGTGGTAGCATGTCTGACGGCATTGTTTAGAGCTACCATTGATTTGTTACCGGCCGAATTACTGCCGTTACCTACCGTGGAAGCATGTTGACTGGTAACCTAAAATTAATCATTAATAATTTAGTATGATCAATACAAAAACAATTACTTCTGCTTGATTATGAACAGACTCATTTGAATCCGAACTTAGGGTGCCCAATGTTGATCCAAGCCGCTTAAGGCTATTAGCTCTTCGTACAATAGTAGCCACTGTTCTACAATACAAAGCTTTTGCCAAACAATCTCTGGTCATGTTTGACATGTTGGCATCACATACCTGAAATGAAATTTGTGAAATTTTTCCTTTTCTGAATTGGGTTACACTGATTTTACCGATTTTACAAGTTGTCCTCTAGCATTGTGAGTTCTAGATGTTAAACCCCTAAACAGGGCAGCACCAGATACTCCTAATAAAGCTGCAACAGCGTTTAGTTCAGTTTCACCTCTAACATCGACTTCAATGGCTGAAATAATTTTTCAAAAAATTAGTAAAGTGAAGGTGAAGTTAGAAGGTTGGAAATTAGTAACACATTAGATTCCTGACCGTTATTCATCATCCAGGTAAAAAAGCCTGGATTTATTCAATATGGAACAAAGACATGGAGCCAGAATATTGAACTACATAGGTACTTTAGTTCAAAGGAGGAGGATAGGGGAAGGGCTATCATAAAATATGCTCTAAAAATTAGTTACAGGAATAAGTAGACACAAAGTAAAATAAATTGGTACCTACTCAAACGATTGAATTTGCATAAGAGTAAAGGATGTAGGAACACTTTATGTTCACATCTATAAAGTCAAGTCTCTACATAGACAATATGCTCAAATAATGGTCCGCACAATTAAACTTGGCCTCAACTAACCAAGTTAATATCAATAGGATAGTTCGTAGATATAGACCACATGTGCACGATCGGTTTGTGCAGATGTCAGTAAGTTCTTGAACTTGCAGGTGTTGCGTTTTCGGCATTCCGTGCCGCCAGCGCGCCTGGTCATGTAAGTAGAATTTAAGGGGGAATAGTACAAATATTATGAATATTATTTTTGTATTTTTGCGAAATTAGTATAAAAGATTTCATTTAGTTGCCTAGAATTACAACCTATTCTATTTTTTTACTCTATTTAAAAATAAATTTTGATGTTTTAAATTATTTCGTACATTTTTCTGCTGGCGGCACGCAGTGCCGCAGCGCGCCCGCTAATGGGATTTTCAAATGCGCGCCTGCCCAAGGGTTAAGTATGTCTGAATGGATTTCATCTGGGCCTTTTGTTATTTTTTGAATTACGTATGGCACTTTCAATCTCGTCCTTAGTGATCGATGGACTGGTTAGAGTTATTGATACCAGCTGCGGGTCTGTCGTCATCCAAAAGTTCTTCAATATATATTTCCCAAACATTGTTCTTCTTTTTGCTTTCGAGGACTATCTGATTATTATTATTTACTGTTATAGTTGGTCTCATTTATTTATATATGCCGGCAGTTTCCTTCAGTTTTTTGTACAGATTAAAGAAATCGTGCTGATTTTGCAGATGCTCTATCTCTGAGCATCATTCGTTCTTTGCTATTCCAATCTTTGATCTTATGAGTCTTTGAATATCCTTGTACACGTTGCTGTCTGTTTTGTTCTTGTTCTTTCGACGTTCATCCATAAACAAAAAAATCTCATCCGTCATCCATTTTTGTTTTTTGTTTTTTGCCTTATATCATAATCTGTTTTGCAATGAGTTTGTTGCAATGTCCATTATCTTTGTCCAGGCTTGTGTTGGCTCTTCTCCAATATTCGATGTTATTGTTTGTATTTGTGTGTTTATCTTATTACACATTTCAGATTTTATTGTTGGGTACCTCAATTTTTCTGACGCCACTCGTCGCTGTGTGGTTGGCTTTCTTTGAGTTGATAGAGACATTTTCAAGACGGCCACGGTACATGGTCAGAAGATGTGGCGTAAAGATAGTGATCGAACGGGTCCCTGAACTATGTCATGATGGATGCCTGTTTAACATCCTGGTACCTGTCATAGAAACGTAACGTAGGCGGGGTTCTGGGAGGCAAGGTAACGTCAACAGGAAAAACAGCAGAACTCATGACGGGCACGCAGGGTTCGCTTGGAACTCGGGCCAAAGCTCCAGCACAGCACAAGGCAGAAGGTGAGAACTATTCAACATCATCGCTACATAGTGGCAGCGGTGGGATTAAGTATGAAAAGTAAAAAAAGCTCCGGTCGAAGATCATCCTTGTGGAACTATTTCAGAAGCAACTGCTAAATAAGTGCGTTCAAGGAAGTTTAGCAAAATGAATAATGACAAAGAGGACCAAAATGAAGGATCAGAACCTTCCGATAATATTCTGCATCAGGTATTTCTATAAACTATAAATGACAAAGCCGACTGATATCAGTGATGTGAGGAAAATATTGGGATCTCTTCAGATGCACGCAAAATTTATTCCCAATCTGTCAGACCTTGCTAATCCTTTAAATCAACTTTTAGCTAAAAATTCTGAGTTTTGCTGGAATGAAGTCCACGAACAGGCTTTTCTAAAAATTAAAAAATAGCACTTACGACGGCGCCAATGTTGGCACATTTTGCACCTAGGCGTCCAACCAGAGTAGCAGCTGACGCATCCTCTTATGGTTTAGGTGCAATTTTAGAACAACGGAATGGCGATCAACCTTGGCGTTCAGAGAACGCTATCAGACACTGAAAAGCGATATGCGCAGGTGGAAAAAGAAGCGCTGGCTTCAACGTGGGCCTGTGAAAAATTTAGACAGTATTTGATAGGCCCAAATTTTGTGATCTTGACCTATCATAAACAGTTGGTGGAGCTTTTTGGTACTAAACCTTTAATTGACCTTCCAGCCAGAATACAGTGTTTCCGTATGAGGTTAATGCAGTTCAGCTATGCAGTTGAATATATACCTGGCAAGTTAATGATAGTTCCGGATATGCTATCTAGAGCCCCAATAGAGTCCACAAACAATGAAATAGATGATGTTTTTGTGGATTATATTTACCAAAATTTACCTATTTTAGAGGAAAAGTTGAAAAAGATTTTAGATGCTCATGGCAAAGACAAACAAAGTATTAGATTGGTAATTTTCATTTTAAATGGATGGCCCAATAAAGTAACAGACCTCATCAATGAAGACATAATATTTTACCAATATCGAGGAGAAATGACGATTCAAAATGGTATCATCACAAAGTCAAATAGCATTTACATAACCGCAGGAATGAGAGCAGAAATACTTGAAAAACTTTCACGAGGGACATTTTGGTATAGCCAAATGCAGAAACAGAGCCAAAGAATCTGTTTGGTGGCCTGGATTGAGTAGTCAGATTTGTGACCAGGTGGCGAAATGTGATGTGTGTATAAACTATCGAAGTATGCCTACCGACCGCCTCATACCTAGTTCCGTTCCAGAATATCCGTATCAAAAAATTGGGGCTGATTTATATGAGGTTCATGGACGTAACTTTCTAGTAGTAATTGACTATTTTTCTAAATACATCGAAGCTGCTCACCTTCAAACGCAAACGGCAAAAGAAGTTATATCCAAAATGAAAAATTTCATGGCTCGGTAAGGAATTCCAGAAATAGTTAGATCGGACAATGGGCCGTGTTTTAAGGCTTACGAATTCATAGAATATGCTAAGGAATATGTTTTTTGTCATTGCACCAGCAGCCCAACTTTTGCTCAGTCAAATGGGCAAGCAGAATCTGGAGTCAAAATTGCTAAGAAAATTCTACTCAAAAACAAAGACCCAAATTTGGGATTATTACAATACAGAACTACAAAACTTGAGTGTGGATATAGTCCTGCTGAATTAATCATGGGCAGAACGCCTAGGTCATCAGTTCCTTAGCTGAAAAGAAAACTATATCAAAGGTTTTAAAAACAAAAGAGAGATGGAGATAGATAAACTAGCTGAAAATTACAACCGATACTACAAAGTGTTAAATGTCAACCCTTTAAAAATTAATGACAGAGTATGGATCACCAACCAAAAATGTTTCGGAAAAATTGTTAATATTGGGCCAGAACCTAGATCATATGTGGTTGTGGCAGATAATAATCAGGCATATCGAAGAAACAGACATCACCTAGTTCTTGCAGAGGGAAAAACGCTCCAGTTGACATAAAAATTGTGGTCGATTTGCCTGCAGATATCTTTCATTCAAACCCTTGTCCAAGCCAGACTTTTCCTTTAAGTGAAGACAGAGGAAAATAACGGAGAAGGAAGCGCAGAATACGAGGAGACAGAGGAAGGCAACGAAGAAGAAAGCGAAGAAGGGAGTGAAGAAGATAACGAAGACAACGCAGAGAACAAGGTACTGAGACCTCAGCAGTCTATAACACTAAGAGGCAGGCCTAGGGGCAAAAGCTCTAATGCATGTATGACACGATCTAGAGAGACTACTAGGCGTTTTGGTCGTGTTAGTAGACCTCCGCGTTGTGGTTGTGTAGATGACCCTGTTGGTTGTCAACACTGAAAGATAGAGAGAATTGCTCAAGCAAAATTATCTGTAAACGAGTTAATAGTAGTTTTAGTGAAGTTGAACATTAACAGTTAGACATTGAACTTGAACTATCAGTAAATTTGCATTAACATTTAATAGTTGCATTGATAGTTGTTTTAGTGCGTTTTTTAAAAATAACAGTTAGACAATGAAACAGTGTGTTCCCAGTGTGCTCCCAAAAGGGGGATGTGGCGTAAAGATAGTGATCGAACGCGTCCCCGAACTATGTCATGATGGATGCCTGTTTAACATCCTGGTACCTGTCATAGAAACGTAACGTAGGCGGGTTCACCAGAACTTATAACGGGGACGCAGGGTTCGCTTGGAACTCGGGCCAAAGCGCCAGCACAGCACAAGGCACAAGGTGAGAACTATTCAACATCATCGCTTACAGAAGGCACATCTACCCCAGGTTATGTGCCGGCTCTCTTTATGGTTGAGCTGAATCTTTGGTTGATCAGGATGAAATCTAGTTGGTTTCACACTACATTGTATGAACGGTATAGGGGACTTCCAGGTATAGAGTCGGCGAGGGTGAAGTTGATACCAGAAATTTGTCACTTTCATGCTTTCCTCCTGGCAGAATTGTAAGAGTCGATCACCCTTCTCGTTCCTTGACGTCATATTTTTTAGTCGATTTTAGCAATTCCTTGACTCCATCATTATATTTCTTATCATAGTCCGACGAGTCCGCAATTGGTGCGTATTATGTATTATATTAAGATCGCTTTCAATAAAGCAGTGCGGTCCAAGTATGGAACAAAGTCCATGACAGATTCCACAAGTTCTTTTGTTATAACAATTCACACACCTTTTCTATGTTTTGGATCGTCATTACCAGAGTAGAAGAATACTCCGTTATCCACATTGCCCTTCCTACACTAGGCCACCAGGTTTCAGCGACACCTAGGATATCCAGTTTGAGTTTGCTCATTTCTCATAGCCTCAACTGTACTAATGTATATCAATTATACTAAACTATTTTGTGACACCTGCTCTCATAAAATAACAAACCTCTTAACCTTTTTTTTCTTCTGTTCCTTAAACGTATGTTGATTTTCAACATTAGGTATAATCTATTAATTGGTCGCAGAGTGCTACTATTATGTTTACATTTCATTTAGACTTTATTAAAAAAACATGATTGTACCTTTTCCGTCTGAAAATTGCACGTTTCCTAACAACAAGACAGCTGCTAATACTCTTACTACGTCTAAAAAAGGAATACCAAGCACTCCCAGGCAAGTTTTCCATGCTTGAAACCTAAAAAAATATCAAAAAAATAAATAAATCATCAACATTTCTTAGAAATCACACATGCCTTGTTGCATCTTCCGCAACATCCTGTTTAACATCTCCATATTGCATATACTTTAAAGTAGAAGGTTTATGTCCGTCCAAGTTCAATTTGGTCCTTTCCTCAGCTGAAAGTCCGGCAAGCATTTGGTAAAAAATATGGTAATTTTTTTCACCTGGTAACGGCTTTATGACTCTAGTCTGGTCGAGGAAGTAGCAATGGATTTTTGTCCGATATAGTGCTCCATCTGTCACTTGGACTTCGATGAACTGACCCTAGGGACAAATTAAAGTAGAAAATAAAATATGATGGGTAGCAAGACTCATGGCTTACTATTCTACTTGACTCTGAATTTGTTAATGTTTTGGCAGATCCTAAAGACCTCAGTACGGTAAATGCAGCAGCCAAATGTTTAAAGGCGTCAGTTTCAGGACCTCCTCCAGCTATTTCAAATAACTGTCTTAATAGAAGCATTGATGTGTGGCTTTTTCCTGAGCCACTTGTTCCTTGAAAAAGATAAATTATAATAATGAACAAAATGACAAAAATGCATGTGTACTTAGACTGGAGCTGCTGATATTACCCCATTTTTTTCTTGCGCCTATAAGTACCTTTCAACATACAAACTGGGTTGAATAAATTCAACAAAGATGTTTCTATACTTGATTTAAAAATTCTTAGCATTTTTCTATATTATGTTAAATTTATGATAGGTGAAATAATTGGTGATATCGCCCAAGTAATAATCCGACTCCGTTTAACAGAATATTACGTTAAAATAGTAAGAAGTACGAAGTACCCGATATCGGCAGGCGACGTGGTAGGTCTCGATCTGCCGTAGGCATACGACGTCGGTATAGGTGTTCCTGACAATCGACCTTCGACTAAAATGAGAAATTAAATTTCGGTCGATTTGAGGTCGGAATTGAACTTTTAGTCCCTTACCGGTACCCTATTATACCTAAAATTTCACGTTCGGAAAGCTATACTTTTTGAAAAATAAATTTAAAAAAAACTACGTTGCCAAATTTACGTTTCCACTAAGTTGGGGAAATTGGGCACCATCTGGCAACAATGCGGTCCCCAGCGATGACGCTGATCTCGAAAATCACAGAAGGATCGGAGTGGAATAAAAGTACAAAAAGTCCGCCTTTTCATCAGCTTAGTTATTTGTGAATCGAACGAGTTGATTTTTGGATACTTAGTTGGGTGTTTTGAGTGATTCCAAGTGTTGTAAGAGTGCTAATATTGTCGTGATTTTTGCGTTGTTGTTTCAAATAAACGCAATGGCGAAATTCTAGTCGGCGCTATTTGAATTATCGCAACCCAAAGCACCTTGGTCGCCAAGTAGGCAAGACGAAAAATCTAGTTTAGTAGTCAACCGGTGACGTTGCAGCGATGTCCGAGGATTGTTCCATTATTTTATTCGAAAATGAAAATCATGTCAAAGATGGCAAATTACCAGTTTATTACTTCAATCTTTAAAGTAAAATTACTTTAACAGGCCAAATCAACTTTTCGCGCCCACGATGTACGCGATCTTTAACTATGATTCTATCGCCGGCATATGTGAAAATAACGTTAAAAGATTGAAATGGAAAAATGTTACTAGAAACTTGATTATTTTAGCAAAATTTCTATTGTCTATCTTCACTTACCCGACAGTATGATTGCTTGCGGATATCCAGTTTCTGATTGCTGTCTGACAGCCTCTTGTACAACTTTAGTTAGTTGAGGACTTAAAGCTAGAGTTCTGGTACTATTTAGGGTGAGTGGATTTCCTACATCCCTGTAGGGGTTTACGCAGAGAATTATTGGTCCTACGTTGGTCTAGAAAAAAAGATTTTATTCTAGAATTGGTGGGACATAATTATTCCTTCACCAACATCCTAATTCTTTGTTATCATAAGGAAGCATAGATGTTAAAGATAAAAGATACATATTGTGACCAAGGGATTTTGGAACCACAAGGGAACATCAATTCAAATAATTTATAAAGTAGGTACCCGTAATATGTCGGTAGGTAGATATAATACCCATCTCTTGATAATAATCAATAAGGAGGCTGCAAAAGGCATTCCTGAATAATTCATAGTCTGATGATAATATTAATTATGAGGTCATTGCCAGAAATGATAATTACTACTTACTATGTGCAGTATGTAGGTACCTAACTGGAACGTATATTTTTATATTATAACAAACTAGCTGACCCGGCGAACTTCGTACCGCCTCTGAATTATTAAATATCTCTGAGTTAAGTACCTATTAAATGTTGTGTTAACGTATGTGATAAATGAAGAACCGCTCGACCGATTTTGTGCAAACTTCACATAAACCATCTAATAAATAGTCCGAACAAAGCCTAAACATTTGGTTTGGCTAGGTGAGCCCGTTCTTGAGTTATAAAATTACAACGAAAAGTGGCATTAATTTTTATATAGATGTGTTGTGGTAAACGAATTTTCTTAGATCCTTCAAATCAAAATTATTTCAAATCATACAAGATATGTTTTTCAGAATCTACAAGTCAGTTCTTGCTGTTGCACATGCCAACAAAATCGTGCTAGCCAGTAAAAATAAATATAAAATACTGAAGTCGTGATTGTGATGCAGTTGGTGGTATTTTGAAACGTTTTCTATAAGAGATACTTTAGAAAATTGGTAGCACTGACACTGCCCTTTGAAAATAGGCGAGTTAGAATTGTCCAATTACCGGACATTGAGCTATTGACTTGTTTCGCCTTTCTTGGTAAGCTTTCTATCTAAATGACTTTATATCGATCTCAAATGGCTCAACCATAAGGCAAAAAGTTACTGTCGTTTTATTATTAGATATCGATCCATTAAGCTATATTAGATAAGAATATATAAAAGAGTTTTAGCGAATAATAGCTATTTATATAACAAGTACATAAAGTAAGGCTTTATTGTACGAATAATTTTATGGCCGAGCGAGCTTGCGAGCGAGGCTATTAAATAATGAGTCAATAAAGCCTGTTTATGTAAGCGTTATATACATGATTTTATGTACAGGGTATTTGATTATATTTTGCACCATACCTACAGCCTTTACTATTTAAGATAGAAAAAAATTTAAAATACAAAACTTGACAGTTTTTTTCTATATTTTCTGATAACATTATCAGAAAAAATAAAATCGCATCGGAAAATGGAGAAACGTAGACAGCTTCGACTTTTTTAAATTGAACACCCTGTATATTTTACGATAAAATGAAAGACCTTTTCTTCCTGATTACAAATATATATATGTTGACCACATTTGCGTCCGCCATTTTTGACATATCTTAGCTTAAATTATAACTAAATTACAAAGAAATTTCATGAAGATAGAGATCCTTATGGAACTTCTCTGCAAATTCTTTATAATTTAACCTGAGATATGTCAAAAATTGTTCACACAAATGTTATCAATATATATATATTTGAAATCAGAAAGAATAGATCTTCCATTTTATCGCATAATATACAGGGTGTTCCATTAAAAAAGTCTAAGTTGCTTACGTTTCTCCATTTTCCGATGCGATTATGTTTTTTCTGATAACGTTATCAGAAAATATAGAAAAAAACTGTCAAGTTTTGTATTTAAAATTTTTTTCTATCTTAAATAGTAAAGGCTGTAGGTATGGTGCAAAATATAATCAAATACCCTGTACGATTACGACTGGTTTTTGTTAAAAATTAAAAAAATTTAATGAAAAAAGTAAAATTCGCGTAGGTATACCTGTTTCACCTTGGCAGGTTGTCAGGACCTGTTTCACCTTGGCAGGTTGTCAGGACCTGTTTCACCTTGTCAGGTAGTCCAGATAGGCAATAAAGTAGCACTTTATTTTACTAGTAAAATAAAGTAGCACTTTATTTTACTAGTACAATAAAGTGCTACTTTATTGACGCAAAGCTGTTCTATAAATAGTACTTTATTGATCAATCGGACATAAAGAAACTTACGTAAAACTGATTAGCTGCAAATCGAGCCTGAAGACATTTCATAACAGCATCCTCTGTAAGTGGACCTGGAAGGTGTATGAGGTCCTCGATAGCAACAGTTGCATTGTTCTTAGGAGGTTGAATAATTGTGGTAGGGCTTGATTTAGGCCCCGATAATGCCTGAATAAAAATAATACATTATACATTATTTGCTGGTTAGATAGAATCTCAAAACTCACCACCACTGGCGCAGGTGCATTAATTTGTCCTCTTCTAGGAGGTATATGGGGTTGTCGTGCATTATTTGTGCTGGCTATTTTCGAATTTTGTGTTGATGTACCGCTCGTTGCAACACCACCACTACTGGCACTACCTCCTTTAATGGTAGTTTGTTGACCGCCCTGTACGTGTAACCTGTTCCTTAGGGTAACTAGTTCTGTGCTTAAGCTGCGCAGGCGCTGTTGAAGATGAACAGCTTCGTTGGAGGAAGAAGCATCTAGAATTAGTTATTAATTTTTTTCAAGCTGTGTGCAATAAAAATATAAATTAAGAAATATTGTGACGATAAAAATCCAGAAAATACTGCCATGTTCAAGAAAAGAGGCTATCGCGTTTATTCTGGATTTTACAAGAATGGATTACGGATATATAAAGGCCGATATTAGTAGTAATAGTTTTGAGATTGGCTGTGATATGATTTAGATAGTGAATATTATAAAGTTGTAAACAGTTAAGTTGTTTGAGTTAATTAGTGAAGTAATTAGTCTCAGAGTGTATAGTAACGTGGAATAAATTATTTTTTATTACGCATGCATCATAATCAACGATTATCGCACGCTGCAGCGTGCAGAAAATGATGTTTATGATGCGCCTACCTTTCCAAAGGTTTGCTTTAGAAACGTTATATCTACCTTCATTACCTAGATATTTACCTGCCCTTTAAATTACTATTTATCAAAATGAATGAACACATTTAAAACATTTTTAACATTATGATGCATTTGTAATAAAAAATAGCGTATGATATGTGTGTATAAGAGGGCCTTTAAAGCCCTTGCGACTTACAACACACTCCGCTGCGCGTCGTGTTTTGAAATATGTCACGCGTGCTTCAAAGGCCCTCTTATACACTTATATCATAATATACTAGTTGTGTTAATTGGACATTGATTTTGATTGATTGATTCTGAAATAAACGGACCCAAGATTTCTGTCACCCCAGAGCCGTGACATTGGTGTCAGAAGTGAAATATGATTCGAGGACTGCAACATGAAATCCGATTGCAGAAAAGTGCGGACTACTTCGAACACTAGTGTGACACTAGTAAACACTGGGACAGTCAGTCAGTGTAAGCAGTGACAATCACTAGAAGAGACTTGACCGATTGCGTGAATTACCCCGGAAATGAATGTACACCCGATTTTGACTGTGATAGTGAATTTTCAAGTTCTAGAAAATTATATCTGGAAACCAAGGGAGATATCGAATTTGTGACTTCACCGACGTGTTTGCTATATCAATTGATGTTCAGAAAAGACATTTCAAGAAAATTCTAGAATATTCTATTCGAGAATAAAGCAAGTTATCCAATTTGTGACACCGAAGTGTTTGGAACTTCAATCAAAAACCAGGAAATATATTTGAAAAGATTTTGAGGGAAATTCCAGAACATTCTGTATATGCCTATTACGAGACAACAAGCAAAAATGGAAGAACAAAAAAAATTGAAGAATGTCTGCACAAAATGTTGGAACTTCAAGAGACCAAACGATAACAAGAAAAGCAAGACGAAGAGGCCAGGGCTGGAACTCTGTAACGGATAGAGATAGAGATCGTTATCCCTATCGCCATGGCACTTGCTGTCTTCTTCTCTCTTGTCGAAATCAATAGAGAGAAGACGTCAGTAGAGATAGAGAAAATATCTCCATTCGTTACAGAGTCCCAGCCCAGGTGACAAAAAGAAAAACAAGAAGAGGAAGATAGGCGACAACAAGAAGAGGCTAGGCAACAACAAGAAGACCTTGGAAAACTACAGAAAAATTGCTCTTTGGAAAGACTCTAGTAAGAACAAATGGGAGACATTATGATAAGAATTGGCAATGTTTCTTGAAACAGTGAAAATAAAGGACGGATATATTATTGGAACTCTCGAACCCCTTAAGCAAATATCAAACTGTGACCTACCAGATAAGCGACATTTTGTAAAACCG
This sequence comes from Ceutorhynchus assimilis, assembly GCA_917834065.1. NCBI lineage: Eukaryota > Metazoa > Arthropoda > Insecta > Coleoptera > Curculionidae > Ceutorhynchus > Ceutorhynchus assimilis. The sequence continues at coordinate 30,038,598 of OU892281.1, read as the reverse complement.
AAATTGGATACAGACACCTTGATGCAGACTTTGGAGAAATCATGAAAACACCTCGATCCAGATAAACTTCAAGAGACCACGGATTTCATCTTGAAAGGAGCGGACGTATTTGTGATGGATAATCAAACCGGACATACCAGTTTAACTTAACACAAAATTGATACTGGATTGGCACACCCAATTAGACAACAACCTCGACGTATGCCAATAGCTAAATAACGGGAAGTGGAAAACCACATTGATAAAATGCTTCAAGAGGGAATTATTGAAGAGTCGAATAGTCCGTGGTCTGCGCCAGTAGTATTGGTTACGAGGAAAGATGGAACTCCCAGATTTTGTGTGGACTACCGTAAGCTTAATGACGTCACCAAGAAGGACATCTTCCCTCTCCCGAGGATAGACGATACATTAACAACTCTATCGGGCTCCAAATGGTTTTCCACCTTGGATATAAGAGTGGATACTGGCAAGTGGCAATATACAAAGATGACGAAGAGAAAACTGCCTTTAGTACCGGAAGCGGGTTAAACCAGTTTAACGTAATGCCTTTCGGATTGTTTAATGCTCCCGCTACGTTTGAGCGACTGATGCATCTAGTTTTGCGAGGTCTGACAGGGAGAACTTGTCTGGTATATTGTATATTTAGATAATGTCATGATCTTGGGCAATTAATTCCAAGATCATCTCAATAACCTGAAAGAAGTTTTTGACCGCTTCCGGAATGCCTACTTAAAACTAAATCCAAATAGGTGTTTTCTATTTCAAAAGAAAGTGGAATTCTTAGGTCACGTGGTATCTGAAGATGGCTCGGAAGATGGCATACAAGTTATGGAAGGAAAAAAGGATGCTATCAGGGATTGTCCAAAACCACGCGACAAACATGGACTAAGGAGGTTTCTAGGATTATATTCTTATTATCGAAGACTTGTGGAAGAATTCGCCAATATAGCTGCTCCGCTTCATCGATTAACGGAAGAAAAATCATTATTAAGAATTAAGGACTTAAGAATGCGATTCTGCATTTAGAAAATTAAAAGGACTATTTGTATAGAAGCCGAGTGTTGTCCCATCCCGATCAAAAGGGCATGTTGATTTTGGACACAGATGTAGGCAACACCAGCAGTACTTTCACAAATTCAAAATTCACAAGAGCATGTCGTAGAGTACTACAGTAGAACCTTATCAAAGCCAGAACGAAATTATTATGTCACTGAAAGAGAGTTGCTTGCCATAGTAAAAATAGTCGACCATTTCCATAAGTATCTCTACGGACGTGAGTTTCTGATTCGCACGAATCACGCATCTTCAAAATGGCTTTTAGAAATTAAAACTCTCGAAGGACAGCTTGCCAGATGGATTGAGAAATTGAAGCAATACGATTTCCAAATTGAACATCGACCTGGAAACCTGCATAAAAATGCTGACGCTCTGTCTAAACGACCATGTAAATAAGACTGCAAGCATTGTCAAAGAATCGATATGCATGAGATAAACACTGGTCGAGCTGTGAGAAGAACGGGTCTTATCGTTGATGATAAATGGACTACCAAACAAAGGAGAGCAGATCAAGAAGCAGACCAGGGCATCCGGCAATTTCTACATCTTAGAGAAAATAATGAATGAAGGCCAGAATGGAGGGAAGGGTCGAATAAGAGTTTGATTTACAAGGCGTTGTGGGCTCGGTGGAACTCTCTGGCCGTAGAAAATCGTTTACTGAAATGAATTTGGGAAAGTGCCGATTGAAAATCTACTAAGAGCCAACCGGTTATTCCAAAAGATCGAGTAAATGATGCATTAAAAGAAATACATGACGGAATTTCAGGGGCACATTTTGGAGTTAACAAGACTTTGGATAAGATTCGAGAATTTTTTCACTAGGTTCACTATCATGAAGACGTTAAAAACTGTTTTCGAAAATGTGACATCTGTGCTACCAGTAAAGGCCCTAAACTAAGATCTCGGGGGCCCATGAAACAGTATAACGTCGGACTCCCATTTGAAAGAATAGCGATATAGATGTTGCCGGACCGTTCGCGTTCCCTGAGTCAGAGCGTGGTAGCAAATACATCTTGGTTATCATGGATTGCTTCGGTAAATGGCCAGAAGTTTTCGCTATTCCCAATCAAGAAGCCATCACTATTGCCCAGGCACGGACATTCGTAAAAAAAGGACAACACCTTAACATCCACAGTCTGATGGCATGGTAGAACGATTTAATAAGACCATAGAGGAACACCTGACAAAAGTGCGGTCGCAAAGAACCAGCGAGACTGGGACAAACACTTGCCTCTATTTTTAATTACTTACAGAGCAGCTGTTCACGAGTCAACTGGTCAACCGGATTTCAAGAATGTGATTTGGTGTGGCTGTATATTCCAACAAGAAAGAAAGGAGTGTGCCGACATTTTCTTCAGCATGGGAAGGACCCTACAGAATAATCACGAGGATTAATGATTTGGTTTATCGAGTTCAGCGCAACACCAGGAGTAGGATCAAAGTTGACGAAATATCATGGGCTTGATTGGGACAATCAACCCTAAAAGGAGGGCAGTGTGACGGTGCGCTTTCGCCAGGGTATACAGAATCCATGGCTAAAATTCCAGAAAATACTGCCTTGTTGAAGAAAGGAGGCTATCGCGTTTATTCCGGATTTCACGAGAATGGATTACGGATATATAAAGGCCGGTATTAGTTGGTAGTTTTAGTTTCAAGATTGGCTATGATATGATATAGATAGTAAATGTTGTAAAGTAAATAGTTAAGTTGTTTGAGTTAATTAGTGAGGTAATTAGTGTCAGAGTGTACATATAGTAAGGTGGAATAAATTATTGTTGTGTTAATTGGACTTTGATTTTGAAATATACGGACTCAAGATTTCTGGCATGCACCCCAGAGCCGTGACAATATGTATATTATGTTTGATGTGCGTCCGTTGGTTCTCAATCGAACGTTAAGAAAAACACGGTTCATGATGACGTTTCGCCAAAATGGTCTGTATTCCAGACACCGCCGAAGAAGATTTGAAAATACCAAATGCGATTTTGGCGAAATGTCAAGATCTGCAGGTTTTACAAAACTCATCGGAGAAACAACGGGATAAAAGCAACCAAACATAAATCAAAATGCGTGAAACAATGCAAACTAATTAAATAAAATGTATACAAACAATAAATTGATAATAAATAATGAATTATGTAAAATTTGAGTAGGTATATAGGTACCTAACGGGAATAGTCTTGCAATCAATGGGTTCCAAGGAGGATTTCCTCGGCAGGATAACTTGTTATCATAAATGTACATGATTTAAAGTTAACCATAATTATTGCCGAAAAAACTGCTGGGGCAGGATTCTGGTCAACTTTTTAACAGGAATAAATTAGGCATTAAATGCCTCAATCCATCAACATCGCAACATTGTATCACGTAAGTTTTGCGCATAGTGGCAAACAATTACAATAATATTATACAATTAAATTTACATGTTCACTCAGCCTTCAGTTGTGCTACAGGACCAGCCAAGGAAGATTATGCTTCCTTCTAATACCTTTTTAATGATGCTATACCTATAATTTTCTTTCCTCATGACAAGTGGTTCAGATTAGAGACCCAAAAGTGGTCAGTACCTACCTGGAACTTTCTTCAAAAAAATGCAAATCCTTCAGACCACCTGTCAAATTTGTGTACTAGCTGGGTTGCAAATTCTTTGCTGCAAATAATAAGCAATGCGGGAGTTTGAAGTTGTGAAAGTGTGATAAAAAAATAATCTTGATACAAGAATTTGTAATAATTGTTGTTTCAAGCTGCTCATAATTCATATCTATATTTCAAAAATATGTCTGAATTATTCGTGCTTTATTAACGGGAACAGCTTGCTTAACTTCTTAAGAACACATCGTCGGTTTTAATTCTCTTGCTAGCCGTGGGAAACGCCTTTTATTTACAAGTAGGTATAGTACGTACCGATAAACCCAACGAGTACTACAATGATTTTTAGTTTGGCATTAGTTATTTGTGAAAGTTGTTATCTTATTGGGTATATTACAGCGGGGCAAACAATAATGATATTTTATCAGATGACTGGTTTGCGGGTTACTGGAAAAAAGGACATTAAGAAGTTTTTTGATGTTAAATAGAGGTTGATTTCTTCACAAAATAATTTTAGAAATAAAAAAACACCAGATCATCAGATCATGGGTGAAAATTGTTTGCTGATCGTTTGTCTACATTATAAAAGGATAAAAGTCTATTTCATTTACAACTGGAAAGCAAAAATATATGACAGCTGATGTTTTCGAAAAATATTTTTTCTACAAACGCCACTAAAAGTGTCATTTTTAACGGATGCTGTCAATGTCTAAAATGCCATTTTGACACTGGTGTTAAAAGTGATTACTTTTAGCACTAGTACTAAAAGTAATCACTTTTAGTGCGTTTGTAGAAAAAATAGTGTATGATATTCGTGCTAAAAGTGATTTTATTGTGTTCAAAGGGATGGAACACTCCGCCTTCGGCGTCGTTTCCCAAACTTCCCTTTTCACAAAATAAAATGTCACTTTTAGCACTTATATCATAAATAACTATTTAGGAAATGATCAAATACATTCCCGGTAATTCAGTAATATTGATGGGTAACGGCAGCTATTATATTTTGTAATATCAGAATGAAAGATCGCCCAGTTTTTAGAGGGCAACCCTGATCATTAAGAATATGGACTCTCTCCCTCATTTTTAAAATTGACGCAATTGGATAAAGCAACTGAAAATAGAATTTTCTGCACCCTTATTTTTGAAAAACTTTGAGTCCTTTTTAAGAAAATAAGTAAAAAAGAAAAATCTCTAAATAAAAACAATTTTATCCTCACTATGTCACAACTTGAGTTTTGAGTGTAGTTTTAATATTTTTTTCTCACGGCGAACTACATAGTCACAACTGGCAATAGTGCAATCAAACGTTTTACCCTTAAACCACAGCTTGTTGTGCTTTGTCTTCTAAAATTTGATTGGTCGATTGAATTGATTGCGTGAATTAAATAAAGAAGTTCAGTCCTTCAATACCCATTAATAAATTTCTAAATTGAGTCTATGTCAAGTCAAGCTAAATTCTAGTTGTAAGGGATCCAGGTACTTTGGACCCATGCAATTGGACCTTTTGCTGCTTACATGTTTTCCTGTAAATCCATAGGCTTTTTGTTGGTGGTTCAAAAATAAAAGAGAACTGTGTGGTGTGTGTGTTTATTGTTTAATCCTTGTTGACAAACTGCTCTTAAGGACTAATCTAAACTTAAAACTTGCTTCTGAGCACACGTTCCACTTCACATAACAAAATGGCGGTGGATATGATAAAGGCTGAATAAATAATTCACAAATCAAACTCTTACTTCCTATTGAACAGTATTTGAGATACTTGAGGTACTTGAGGGAGTCTGTAGCACTGTATTTGTATATTAAATGTATTTTTGTTTTATTGTTTTAAAAAATATTTCTCGGACTATTGCGCCGGTAGCAGCGTGACACATCAACTCTGCACGGAGTATATCTGGGCACTGAGACCGCCAGCTTAAAATCTTTTTGTTGCGGTCAAAGGGATTTTTTGCAGACCCAGTCATGCCGTGTCAGGCCGTACTAGGCTAGTCTATTTATAGCCCCTGTTTATTTTTCGGGTTATTTTTCAAGATAAGCATGAATGGAATAAAATCCGTATTTGGGGACTATTTTGATTATCAAGTTGAATTTATTTTAAAATTATTTCTGTTTTTCCAACATTCTCCCCCTCTTTGAAGTATTCCCAATACTTCAAACCAAAAAAAAAGTAACTTCACATACGATTTCAGTTTTCCCGAATCATAAACAAGTAAGAAAAGATAAAAAATAAAAAAATAAAATTTAAATCATAGTTGATACTCTTTCAGTAACTAGCATTAATTCAATTCTTGTTACAATTCATTATTTTTGTCTACAACGTCCACATTAAATTCGTCATAGACAAGAGGAGACACCTTAGCTATTGCTCTAGTATATACACCTGTAGAAGTTTTCAATTTCAAGACCCTAACTTTGCCATCTTTGCCAGGGTAAACTTCTAAGACTCGAGCCAATGGCCAATGTAAGGGTGGAACGTCATCTTCTCTTAAAAGAACAATATCATTCACTTTAATATTTTTCTGAGAATGCAACCATTTAGGACAATTTTGTAGACGATTTAAATAATCTGTCGACCATCTTTTCCAAAAAGTTTGTTGAACCTTGATACACTGTTGCCAAAACTTTAATTTATTTTCAGCTATCTGACTTAAATCTTTTTCAGGGTAAGCGGTTAAACTTCTTCCAATTAGGAAATGTCCTGGTGTTAAATAATTGAAATCAGAGGGGTCATTTGTCATAGGACACAAGGGACGCGAATTTAAAATTGCTTCAACCTGTGTCAAAATCGTGTAGAATTCTTCGAATGTCAGTTTTAAGCTACCCATCAAACGATATAAATGATATTTTGTGCTTTTTATTGCAGCCTCCCAGATTCCGCCCCAATGTGGAGATCTGGGGGGTATAAATTTCCATTCAATTTCATTTTGAGTTAGATAACTCAAAAATGCATCATAATACTGTGAATTTCTAAAAAATTTGTAAATGTCATGCAGTTGGTTGTTTGTTCCTTGAAAATTTTTCGCATTGTCACTGTAAATTATTGTTGGATTTCCCCTTCGGGAAATAAAACGTTTCAAAGTCATTTTAAAAGATTCTGCTGTTAAACTCGTTACTAGCTCAATATGTATGGCTTTTGTTACCATACAAACAAAAACAACTATGTATGATTTGATTAGAGGAGCCTTTCTAAGATGTGAAGACTTAATCAAAAAGGGACCTCCAAAATCGACTCCTACTTTTTGAAAAGGATATGAAATCTGGACCCTATCTTTTGGCAAGTCTGCCATTATTTGTTGAGCTGGAAGGGCACGAAATCTTTGGCATGTCACACAATTTCTAATTACTTTTTTGATTTCTCTCAGACCATTCAAAGGCCAAAATCTTGATCTAAAATTTGAGAGAACTGTTTGGGAACCAGCATGTCCCAAACGCATGTGTTCGTGTTGTAACATTAATGAAACGACTTTATTATGTGATGGCAATAGTAATGGATGTTTCGTATCAAAAGGTACATCTGCGTTTTCCAGCCTTCCTCCGACTCTGATCAAATGATCCTGATCTAAAAAGAGCTTGAGCTGTTTTAAGCATTTACTTGAAATTATTTTATTGTGTTTTAATTCAGATATTTCTGTTCTGAAATAGCGATTTTGTAAAATTTTGACCAAGAATTTTGTTGATTTTTGGAGTTCGTCCACAGATATAATTGTATAATTTATTTTCTCATTATTAATTTGAATATTATTTATAAAACGAAATACATAAGATAAAGAATGTATCAAACGGGTAAACTTGGAAAATCTTAAGAAAAAGTTTGTCCAAAAATCACTAGTTTCAAAACCCTTGAATATTACTAAAGCCGTTTTTCGCTGTTCAGGTACATTTTGAATGTTTATCGGAGTATTTAAAGATTCTAAATTCAAGTCTTTTGTATATAAGACACCGGGTCCGTTAAACCACATATTTATGCTATTTATTTCGAAAGTAAAATTTCCTCGAGATAAAATATCTGCGGGATTTTCTGAAGATTTTATATATCTCAGTTTATTTTTTCCAGACATTGATTGGATCAGAGAAACCCTATGTGACACAAAGGTTGACCATCTACTTGGATGGTCTCTACACCAAGTAATAGCAGTCTTTGAATCTGACCAAAGATTGATCGACTCAAACGTTATCAGATTTTCAAAAATGCTTAAAATTTTACAAGTCAATTTGACTAGAATTACTATAGCGCAAAGTTCAAGTTTTGCAATAGTTTCTGTTTTAACTGGAGCAACTCTGGATTTTGAGGAAACTAATCTGCAAAATATTGGTTCGTTTTCATTGAATATTCTAAAGTAAATACACGCCCCGTAGGCAGCAGTACTAGCATCTGCAAATCCATGCAATTCTATCTTTGAATATTTTTTGTTAGGGAATATTTGTCTAGGTATTTCTAAAGTTTCAAGTTGGGACATTGTTTTCAAGAAACTCCTCCAATCGTGAAGAAGGTTCTGATCGTCTATTTCTGTATCCCAATCCAGTTTCTGAATCCACAATTTTTGCATTAGGATTTTTCCTTTAACTATGACTGGATTCACTAGACCTAAAGGGTCAAAACATTGAGCTAGAGTTGATAATATAATTCGTTTTGTTACAATTCCCTGAACTGAAATAGTTGGAATAGAAATTTTCAATAAATCCTCAAATGGTAGCCATTTTATTCCTAATACTTTGTTTGGAACATTGTCAAAATTTAAATCATATTCTTGAGCTTGATTTTCTGATATAGAAGTTAGGAACTCTTTAGAATTTGAGCACCATTTGTGCAATTTAAAACCATAATTATTCAGAACTTGATTCAATTGTAAATATAACTCATGTACCTCCTCAAAGTTATCGCATCCTGCCAAAATATCATCCACATAGCACTGAGACAAAAGTGCCTGACTCGCCAAAGGAAATCTTTCATTATTCAATAAACCTATTTGTTTCACAACCCTAGTGGCAACAAATGGTGCAAAATTAGTCCCATAGGTGACTGTTTGCAATTCTATACATTTTAGTTCTTTAGTTGGGTCTTCTCTCCAAAGTATATTTTGTAAAAAGTTATCTTTAGGATTTATTCTGATCTGTCGGTACATTTTTTGGATGTCCGAAGTTAAGACAAAATTATATAATCTGAATCTACACAAAATGTCGTATAATTCAGGTTGAACCTGATATCCTTTTAGAGTAATATCATTCAACGAGACACCTGACGAAGACTTTGAGGAGGCATCAAAAACTACCCGCAATTTAGTTGTGCTACTGGACTCATTAATTACACATAAGTGGGGGATAAAATATTTGTGTAAATTATTTGCATTAAATAACTTTAAAGGCACATATTTTGCATGTCCAAGATCGAGATACTCGTCAATAAATTTTTTGTATTCTGAGAATAATTTTTTGTTAGATTGTAACCGTTTTTCAAGCGACAAAAATCGTTTTTCTGCAATTTTATAAGAATCTCCTAATTTTTCAAATTCGTCTGGTTTTTTAAAGGGCATATCGACTTGGAAAGAACCATTTCTTAAGATTTTTGTAGTCTTCAAAAAAATATCTTCAGCCAAAACATCTTCAGCTGACATTATAACTTTTTTAGGCATTTCCTCGATATCCCAAAATCTTGTCAATAAATTGTCGATTTCTTGTGTTGGTGTAAATAATGATATATTAGTTTTGAAATTATATAATTGGTTATTATTCTCAGTAAGGAATGTACATCTAGAAGGTACATTTCCAGCTATTATCCATCCCAAAGTTGTTTGTACAAGAGTAGGAAAACCATTACCGAGGCTACAATAACCTTCGGTTAATAAAGAGTAATAAATATCAGCTCCAATGAGCATATCAATTTGTGATGGACTATAGAATGATGGATCTGCTAAATTAGTTTTGATTTTAAAAGGAATACTTAATTTTTCTACATTAATCTTTACTTGTGGAAGATTATAGGTTATATTATCCAAGATTACACAAGAAATTCTATATTGTTCGCTTCGTAATCTTGAGAAAATAGTGACATCAGTCATCTTATTTGATGAGATACTATTCTGAGAAATGCTGGTTATATTTATATTTCTATCATAAACATCACACTGTAATTTATTAACAAGTGAACTAGTAATAAAAGAGCTTTGGCTACCATTGTCCAAAAGAACTTTGGCTGAAACCATGTTTCCATTTTTATTAAGAATATTGACTTGAGCTGTAGCTAAAAGTACATGTGATTCCTCTAAAGACAAAGCTGACAAAGTTAGGGAATCTTTGGAGTTTTGTGTCGACTCAATTTGTTTATTTTCATTTTTCAGTGATGTATTTTGTTGTTGTGAAATAGGCTCAGAAGATCCTGGAATTGCATCTTGATTGGTTTCTACATCAGGAACATTTTCAAAATAATTTATTGTTGATGTTGCAAAATTTTTCCTTTCAATTTTAGATTCGCTTTCCTGATGGGATGCACTTCCAGACTTCTCTGAGGCATTTGTATTACGATTATAGCTATGCAATAATGTATTATGTGGTCGATTACAAACACTGCACTTTGTATTATAGGTGCAAGGACCTGTATGTTTATTTAAACAATTAAAACATAAAACTTTTGATTTAACTAAATTCTGTTTATCTTGAAATGACATTTGTATAAATTTTCTACAGTGAAAAATTTTGTGATTGCCATAACCACAAATATAACAAAATTTGTTATTTTGTTTATTGTCATCCTCTTGTTGACTCGAAAAGAATGAGCCTTTTTCGTACCTTCTTTTGTCATTAGTATTTGTATTCTCATTTTTACGTTTATAAAAACTGTCACCGCTATTTAAATTTTCATATATCACACTCCTTTTTTCTAAAAATTCAAAAAATTCATCTAAAGTTGGTAAATTATTTATATCTCTTCCATTTTCAAAGTCTCGCTTTGTCGAAAAGTCCAATTTCTTTTCTAATATAAATATTATAAAATATTCCAACACTTGTTTGTCGTTCAAATTTAGTTTGTTGAGAGATTCTAATGTTTTCCTTTGATTTGCTACAAAATCCCTCAAGTTTACAGCATTAGATTTAATCAAATTTGGTGATTCCAAAATATTATTTAAATAAGTATTAATTACACATGTTAAATTTTCATAACGTTTTTTCAACAAATTAAATGCAATATCAAAATTACTTCCAATAACCTCTAGAGAATCAACCAGCTTCAAAGCCTCCCCTTTGAGGGCTGATTTTAGATAAATAAGTCGTTGTATGTCATTTAAAGATCTGTTATTAATAATCAAAGCTGTGAAAACTTCACAAAAAGATCTCCACTCTGAAATCTGCCCTTCAAAGAAAGGAACTTTTAAATCTGGCAATTTAACATTTGAATGTGTTTGTGTTTGCGGCTGATTAATAACAGATTGTTGAGTATTCTGGCTAATGTTTTGACATAACTCATCAATTTTGTCTCCTAATTCTGCACAAAGAGCATAATATTTGTCTTCAGTTTCATCTATCTTTTCAGGATCATTAGGATCAATGGATTCAATTTCGATTTGACACTCACTAAAATTTAAGAAAGCTTTTTGAAGATTTTCTTGTCTATAAATAAATTCTTTACTTCTATTGCAACTGTCTTTATTATTTCTAAACCAACTCTCTATCCTTGTTATTGAACCTTTATGATAAGCTCTTTGTTTTTTTAATTTATCTATATCCATTTTTAAAAGCCTAAGTATTCAACTAAAAATCAAAAACACCAGCCAGAAACAAATCTTTAAATTGAATGCAATCAAAAATCAAACTATAATAAAAGGTATATTTCAAAAAAAACTACAACTAACCTTGATAAGGTCAAAAACCTTTTTTCTCTTTTGAATTCCAGAACTTTCACTGAACACTATGTTTTCACTTTTCACTTATCGGCATCAGGAACTAGCCTTGTAGATCGCCTGCCTTTCATCGAAGGACTTTTTTGAATTGTTTTTCGAAGGACCAATTGTTTTTTATTTTTAATTATTACCTGTCACGTTCAGGACTTTTGTACACACGCTCACACAGACTCTTTATCCGGCTCTGAGGGACCAAATGTAAGGGATCCAGGTACTTTGGACCCATGCAATTGGACCTTTTGCTGCTTACATGTTTTCCTGTAAATCCATAGGCTTTTTGTTGGTGGTTCAAAAATAAAAGAGAACTGTGTGGTGTGTGTGTTTATTGTTTAATCCTTGTTGACAAACTGCTCTTAAGGACTAATCTAAACTTAAAACTTGCTTCTGAGCACACGTTCCACTTCACATAACAAAATGGCGGTGGATATGATAAAGGCTGAATAAATAATTCACAAATCAAACTCTTACTTCCTATTGAACAGTATTTGAGATACTTGAGGTACTTGAGGGAGTCTGTAGCACTGTATTTGTATATTAAATGTATTTTTGTTTTATTGTTTTAAAAAATATTTCTCGGACTATTGCGCCGGTAGCAGCGTGACACATCAACTCTGCACGGAGTATATCTGGGCACTGAGACCGCCAGCTTAAAATCTTTTTGTTGCGGTCAAAGGGATTTTTTGCAGACCCAGTCATGCCGTGTCAGGCCGTACTAGGCTAGTCTATTTATAGCCCCTGTTTATTTTTCGGGTTATTTTTCAAGATAAGCATGAATGGAATAAAATCCGTATTTGGGGACTATTTTGATTATCAAGTTGAATTTATTTTAAAATTATTTCTGTTTTTCCAACACTAGTGTCACGAATGCCTGAACAAATATGTCAGTTGGATCCCTAGAGAGGTTAAGACTCAAATTATTAAAACATGTGATAAAAAAAAGAATACTTAATGATAAATTTTTGCACGTAACCGAGTAGGTACTTATCTGAGAATTATAGCAAGAGAATGAGATATGAGAAAGATAATGACAGAGGAGGATGTAGTGCATTCAGTAGAAAAGGTATACTTGAGAATTAGTCCACAAATGCGGAATTTGAAAAGCATACTATTGTGGAAGACGTTTCGAAACTGGTAATCTATTATTCTACGCATGGATGGGCTAACAAGTTGGCGTTTGACGAAAAAAGTCAATGATAGACGCCAGTGTATCAATAATCAGTTGAGTGTGAATCGTGAATTGAACGCGAATGAGTTGATAAACGGGTACTTACTGGAACGCGTGTCGATAGTACGATAGGGAGTTATGATTAGGGTTTGGTACTAGTTAGGCTTGATTTTAGTTGAACAAAGTTTTGTTATAGTGCCAGTTTCATCGTGAAACATAGCAGCAATATCCATTATTCTACCTATGGATGTAAACAATTTGCAAAAGACTTCAATGGCCTTGGTTGGAAACATTTGTTCACACAACCAAGAATGCGTGTGATATAGAAATTGGTCTCATGGATCATTGATATACCTTCTCTCCTTAGTGGCCTTGGTAATATCCTAGCAGAGCTACTTAACTGTTTTCACGAAATTACATATTTCTGGATAATAATATGACATGGGGATTTTAGGAAAAAAGGTAGTCCTTCGAATTATTTAATAAAGAATGGCGTGTTCAAGCATGAGTTTCCTCGATCCCACTTCATCGATGCGGGTGTGTTAGAAAGAAATAGTTATTATTTAGGAAAATCGCCAAGTTGATATCCTCAGACCTAAACCATGATTCACAACAAAGTATAATAATAGGCCTAGCACTTCCATGGGAAGTGGTCAAAGTAATGGCCAGGTCCAGTACGTACACCACCCTTGAATGGAAGTGCCCGACCCACTGAAATAGTGATATTACCCCCAAAGGTTAATTACTGTTTTGCTTATTAAATGCTAAGTAAAAATGCCTTATTCACTTACTTGTTTTATGTTTTCATTTTAGTTTAACATCTAGGTTCTAGGTGTAGGCATTTGAAAGATTTATTCTTGAAAGGCCAGGCGTTATAAGGTAGAGAACTTTATAAACAGGCAATCAGATTGAACGATTGAAGGGCAGCCCCTGTGAGACATATACTTAGGTCGAACAAATCGAATTTTGACTCACCGGCTCTTGATGTGCGGTACAATTTTCTAGAGGCAATCCAGACTCAGTAGTAGTCCAATTTTCGATTATTACCGGCTCGTTTCCAGAGAAATTGTCTAATAATGATGACCCGGCTATATATAAAATTTGGACAATTATCGGCTGCCTGGAGAATTTTTTTTAACAAAACGGTAATCTAAATGTGGACTATTTTAGTCTGAAAAATACTCCAACGAACCAAGAGCCGATATCTACTGATCAATAACTTGAAATTGGTTTACTAAACCAATGAAATAAACTTGTATAACATAAAGTTGTTCAATAAGTCCTGGAGCATCAAGGACTCTACTTGCTCTACCGTTCCGTACAGCGATCAAGACCCCTCCCCCCCACCGTTCTTTAGTATTAGCATTGTATATTAGTTTCAGAACATTGGTGTTCACGGTATACATTATAATTGAAGAGATTCAGTTCATTTAAAATAAAAATCATTGTTAAGCTAGGTCTCAGTACCTAAATACCAAAATATCATCAGAACAAGCCTGTACATTATCCAGAAGATAGGTAAGTTAGATAGTTTAGTACGCAAACCTCTGACATTCTGATTCTGATAATACATTGAGTATTCAATTATTGATTCTCGAGATTTTGTATGGACTGCAACTAGTTTTTTTGAGACTATTGCAGGGATTCCCCGAATGTTTTCAACATAGATGGTTGTTTCTCCATCAACTGGTTCTTTTCCGATACTCCTCATCCCTGACTTTGGATTTGAAACTTTTCCGGATTACACTCTAATCAGAACCAGCAGAAACACTACTACCTTTCAGCTTTGCGCACTAACGAATAATAGATTAGGTTTCTGCTTGGTAGTGGAGAATACTTTTCAACGCTCGATAAGCATTTTTGTTAGGTTTACCAATCCTAGGACCCTTGATTTGAACAGAAACATTTGTGACAGTGCTTTTCAGCTCCCTAAGGTTGTTCTGGAAAATTAACCAAGACCACATTGAGGGCATGATTTTGACGTTCTTGAAATTCGTTGAGCATGCTTTTAACGGTGGAAATATGTAAGTTTGTACTGGCTCCAGTGGCGTTGGTATTAGAAGTTGTACTTTCTCTTAAGACAGGCATCTCGGCCCTCAATTTCTCGAGAGATTTCAATATAATGAGAATCCTCAAACAAGAATTTTGGTAATGACGTCCTCCAAGATGAATAACTTTGATTTCCGAAATATACAAGCCTGAACAGACCAGTTTGTGAATTGATCTACTATAGTTGGGCCACCGAACAGCGATAGTAATAAAACCAAGCCTTCAACCTCTGAGGGGCCTGACAGGCAATAGACGAGAGGATTTATATCCAATTTATACCTTCTTATAATAAACAAAATTTATTAAATGCATTAATTCATATATTGAGGCAATATGCATAAAGGGTTTCATTTAACATTCACATTCCAATTACTAAATTATTTTGAGTTAAAATAAATAAATGAAAGACAAACAAAATCAGTTTCAAAT
The DNA here is from genome assembly GCA_917834065.1 of Ceutorhynchus assimilis. Taxonomy (NCBI): domain Eukaryota; kingdom Metazoa; phylum Arthropoda; class Insecta; order Coleoptera; family Curculionidae; genus Ceutorhynchus; species Ceutorhynchus assimilis. The sequence goes on along the minus strand of OU892281.1, from coordinate 30,023,421 downwards.
GCGCTCCACTATGAAAATGTCTGCTTTTAAGAGGGTGTTGGGACGATTTATGGGGGCCAGTTACCAGGTAATCGTTTTATTACTATCTCTGTTCGGTGGCCCGACTATACAACCAAAGTTCTACAACTATCACAAGATTTTAGCAGTTCGGGATCTTATTCCACTTTAAATTCCAGGCAAGAGAGGTCATATTTAGGTTAAAACACTACGAATAGTTAAAAGAGTGAAGAAATTGCTATTATAACAATTTTATTATTATAAACATTTCACATGTTCATGTAAACAACAACATAACCACAGTCAAATTGGAAGTTTCAACGTAAAGAAATAAAATCATGTCAAGTTTCAATATAAGTAAGTCACTTCATAGATATCAGAAAAGATCAAAAATCGTTAAAGCAATAATTTATTGACAAGATTATATATACATTATACAGTAATATAACAAAATTGGTGATAAAATCTAACGCGTGCGCCGATATACGAAAACCCCGCTTGTTCTTTGGTTCACTACCGTTACATTAGCATCCTTGTGGCCATCTTTTTGAGCAGGTTCTTCAGTCCAATCGTAACTCAGATAGCGTTCTTCGCTTTAGGGCAGAAGTGTGCGCTTCGCCACAACAACTTGCCATGAATATCTTACACATCATTTTAACATATTATAATGTACGCGGGCAACCTTATTTGTACAACATACCTGAACTGAAGTGGTCAGGTAATCCGGGTGAACTGCTACATAATACTTATAATATATTTTTTACTTTGTACGACTATTTTAAATCAACCAACGCTTTTTTAAATTAGTTGTTATGCACACATTATTAGTCGTTTATAATAGTTTCAATATCAAGTTGATTTAATGCAAATATTTGTCATATGATTTCCGCAATTACTGTAGTAGATACCTAACTGATGAGCCACACTGAATGCAGCAAGAGCAATAATTCTCGCAATGACATCGTGGCTTAGCAAAAACTGGTTAAGACAAATTGGACAACTCATCAAAATCAGACGTTGTCTAGAAGATATACGATTATGGTCAAAGGATTCTTAAAGAATGTACGTATTTGCTAACAATCAATACCTTTATGAAAAGAGCCTAACAGGTTACAAGCTTAGTTATTTGGTTCGTTCTTTTTTTGTGTGCTATTCAGCCCAGTAAATTAATTTCAATAATTACGTCTAAATAGGATCGAAAAATTCAAGAGAAGATAATAGATACCTGTCCGTTTTATTTGCTACCATCATCCTTTAATAGCTACAATGATGGGATATAATAAGAACGGAACATGTGTGATCAATTATTAGATATACCATACCGTTAACATACACCCAATGAGAAGATTGCAAACACCTGTGAGGTGTAATGGCAATTTTGGACGAATGAATTAAATAAATACAAGGATAGAACAATAAAAAAATATACATTTTTAGCAAGTTTTTATTTTCCATACCTACATAGATGTCAGGTATCTTATTTGTGCAATGTTAAAAGACTTATCAAAATGATATCGTTGGCACTTTTAATAATAAATTGCAGATCATTTGCAATAATTATTATACCTATTAAGTCATACAAATTGTATATTTACCTAACTCGGCAAAGTATATGCTCGCCAATTTTTTCTTTGCATGCTTGACAGACCAGCGGCCGACGTTTTACTGCCAGATTATGTGGCTGATCTTAAGGACGAGCTCAGAGTAATTCAAGATTTCGTCAGGAATAGACTACGTCTGAGTAGTGATAAGATAAATATGAGACTGATGTTCAATGACCCGCTTAAACACGATCAATGGAGACGACGCCGACTGGATGTATTAGCAAAGGATAAGAGACTAAAACCGAAACTACAAGGTCCGTTTGAAGGATCGTACAAAATCCTTAAGAAGATCAACCGCTGGGTGCTGACAAATTTTGTTGATTCAACTTTTGCTGCAAGCCAAACCAAAAGGCGTTTACGTAGAACGACTGACCCCATACAGAGGCAAGAATAATAATATATCGACTTGGATAAGACTAGGAGAAGCTGTAAGAAACGGATCGACCCTTGGATACCCAGTACAGTACATAGAATATTCGGAGAATTTGGCCTTGAGGAAATTATCATGACGAGTGAATTAGCGATCGACGTTACCAGAGTTTCCGAGTAGAGATTAGGAGAAATAGGCTCACTATCTGCCATTCCACAAACGTAACCAAAGTGGGATAAGTGAATGAAGAAATTATTGTTTATGGTGAATACGAGAAAATAGATGACCGATATGGAAAGAAAACTGTCGTATATAAATGTATAGGTACTTCCCGTCCTCACGTACGACTATCAAGCATGAACCTTTTGCAACAAAAAAATATCGAAAAAAGATAATATACAACACAAAGAGTCATGTTCGGATAAATGCTATACATCAAACAAGCAGATTAGAAAGGAAAAAATGGATCCTTGATGAAACACAAGTATATCGCTGCACAAGCAGCTAGAAATAGAATTTAGCTGGACATACCTTATGCAAAAAGACAAAAGGTGAAATAAAATACTTTACAATTATTGAGATTTTTGGCACCGATGGAACCTGGGAGGAAAGTCAACGTTTCGCCAAAATGATTCATTAACGATCGATTCATATGGTTATTTTGTACTGCTTAATAATATGTGTTTTTATGAAATCGAATTTTTTTTTTGCATACTCTGCAATTTTCCAAAATAATCCTAACGTCTGAACCAAACGAGAATTGGGAAAGGACACATCCCATTGATTTTTGGTTTTCTGTCAAACTCAATTAAATTTTGATATGTGGTATATCTTGACTTCCTGATAAAAAGTTCTCATAGGCCCAGCCTGATACTAAGAATAGTTTTCGAGATACAGGTAGTTTAAAGTCCACGAAATGTATACATTTTATATGCATTTACATCTACCTGTAACCTAATAATATACCAGGATTGACAGGTTGGTTGCTGGTTGGTGTACCACAGGGGTCAATCTTGGGACCCCTTTTGTTTCTTATTTATATAAATGATCTACCTCGAGCAGATCACATCGCCCGGTACACCCTCTTCGCGGATGACACTACCATAGCTTGCACCAGCCATGATTACGAGGGAGCTAGGACTGCGGCGCGTGAGGCGCAGGAAAGGGCAGAGCTCTGGTTCAAGGCCAACAATTTGTTCTTGAACATGGCCAAAACTCAAAACATGGTATTTTCCATGAGATGGCTTCCGGAAGATGATGTCACTGCTAAATTCTTAGGCATAACTTTAGATTCTAGACTAAGATGGAATCATCACACATCTTCCTTGGTTTCCAAATTAAGCTCAAACACCTTTCTACTTCGTAGGCTGTCAGACAGTGTATCCCAGTCAGTCCTGAGACAGGCATACTTTGCCCTTTTGCACTCCCATATATCTTATGCAATTTTAATTTGGGGCCATTGTACTGGCACAACAGATGTCTTCCGTGTCCAGAGACGTGCAGTTAGGGTTATCGCAAACTTATCATACTGTGATGACTATCGACACGCGTTTGTGTCCCTAGGGATCTTGACCGTCCCTGCTCAATTCATTCTTGAATGTGTACTGCATGTGAGGAATAACCTGCATAATCTTGACAGACATGAGAATGTGCATTCCTATGAAACCCGCAACCGTGGGCAACTAGTGCCTCCGCACAGACGACTTAAAAGAGGTCAAGATGGCCCTGGCTTCCTTGGGATCAGGCCGGGGATTCTAAAATCACGATTCGACATACGACTCGACATCGAGACGATTTTTCCGACGATTCTAGGTTAGAAATCTCATTGGAATTATACCTTTCGAGACGACAAGGCCGGTATCGTTGTCGAGTCGTGTGTCGAATCGTGATTTTAGAATCTCGGCCCAGGCTTTTTAATAAGCTGCCCCCTCACGTTTGGGAGATGCCCCCCAATACTTTTAGAAGGGCTTTCAAAGATTTTCTTCTGAGTAAGGGATTTTATAGTGTTAGTGAATTTTTTAATTGTAATGTTATCCTTTGAAAGTGTGATGTATTCTATAGTACCTGACTTGTTTTTTAAATTCTTGTTTTTTAAATTGTGGTAAATTAGGATTAAGTTTTACAATTTTTTTTAGAATTTTTATATAATGAATAGTGCTTTACTCTATTTTTTTTTATTACATTTTTGACGTGTGTAAGTACTCTGCTCTGTATAATAACATGAATAAAGAATTTGAATTTGAATTTGAATTTGAGGTATCCATACGCTCAGTTGAAAGGTAGATGTAAATGCGTATAAGATGTGCATATTTCTTGGATATTAAACTACCTACAAGTCTTCCACATTTAAAACGATATTTTGTACAGGATGTTTTTTTATATATTGACACCTCATCTACAACCTTTACCTTTACAGGTAGAAGAAAGGTGTAAATACAAAAGTTGTACAGTTTTGGCTGAATTTCTAGAAACCACGGTCAGAAACAAAATTTAAATATCATAAATGTGAAATTCTGCATGCTTCCAGCTTTTTCCAAATCGGATGCCCTATATTTTATTCTATATTCTTGAAGAGCACAATGCCCCGATTCCAAAAATATATAGTTTGTCTATATTTGATTGAACAGTCTCTCATATATTCGGCTCCAAAAATTGTAAAAATACTATCCTACTACCTACTGATTTTGTGAACCATTCTACCTATACAGGTGAAAGCTGCAGGTAAAATTTGAGGTACTTGGTTTCTCTGATAGTATTTTTGAAATTTTTAGAACGAACTATGTTGGAGACAGCTCAACCAAATATAGACAAACTATATAGTTTTGGAATTGGGAAATTGTGCTCTTCAAGAATATAGAACGAGAAATGGGGTTTGGAAGTAAATCTAACTAAAACAGAATATATGACTATAGGAGGCGAACAGCAATCTCTCAAATTGAATAACGGACAAGAAATAAAACAATGTATGTGTGGAAACATTTTAGGGGGCATTCAAACCTTTCTTACAATCCAATCATGCAGTGATATTTTTATTAATTATATATAAATGTGATACCAGAATAATTGAAAAGAAGCACTGTTTTTATAAAGAAAGTACTTGCAGTTGGTCCCAAAACAAAATCAAGAAATTGCTGAATAATATTTTCGAAATAAAATCAGACCACACTTATCCATCCCATTCTCAAAAAGTATCTATTTGTGGCCTTTGTGGGTTTTCTCAGTATCCTTCATCAGCAGGTGTCAGTACCCTGGTAATACCTACATAGAAAGCACTTCATATTTCAGAAATAAATCACCAAGACTTTGATCGCAGGTAGATTTTAGACAATGGTCAACACTTGAATGATTTCAAGAGGCATAGAAGCAGATACAGTTTTTTATAAAAGGCGACCTATCGATGGTAATTGACATGATTATAAGGTAAATAAAAAAGTGTAATAATTAGGAAAAAGTGGAAGCGACATTACTTAAATAAATTGAAGAAAAAGTAGAAATAAACAATAGGTCGAAAGATCACTTTTTATTCCTTCCAGTAGCATTACGGTTTTGTTCTAATCGAATTGTATTTTACCTTTAAAATGAAAATAATATCGGTATTGTTTAGTTGCAAATCGTGAGAAACCCACTACAAATGCCAAACTTGGGCCGTACCTACGCTAATTGTATTATTTACTGATATGGTATATTCAAGTTTGATTTATTCGAAACCACAAATTTCTAGTACTAACATTGTGTAAGAGATTGAAGGCGATTTGGAAGCCTACACGATCTTGCATGAGAAACATTTTATGTGGCACTTTATGGTCGGAATGGACTAAGTAGATCATGATGGTTGAAAATAAAAACTAATTTGTTATACGGAATTCTCAACTACATGTTTTTAGTTCTCGAAATAAGGAGTTTTTCACTGCCCACAGATCCATGAGGACAGAACTATGAACGATGTAAGTATAACGGGATTTGATATTCGTAAACTTCTTTATTTTCATCGTTAGAGCTTATGGTTGCTTTTACCAGATTGTTTCTTTACCTGACAGTTATCTAATTTAGATATATTTTTGAGTGAGCTTCAATATAATCCTTATCAAACCAGATCGATACAATAGGGTACCAGTATGGTGTGCTATTAATTTAATTATTAGTGTGTACCTACCTATACTAGTACATTTTTGGGATATTCAATAAACACAAAGGCGAAAATATTGAAGAAAACAAAAGGAGCAAAGGTATATTATATAAAATATTGTACTTCCGTACATAATAAAGCTATAGGGGACTCGTCTTATAAAACCTTATATTAGATACCTTCTTCAATAACATAAAAATAGCCATATAATATAACATAACATGCTGGGAACTTTTGAAGAAGAAATGGATGATTTACAGCAGAAGCGAACGGAATTTTTAAACAGACTTGTAAAATGGGGGTTTTTCCAGAAACCCAAATTTAGAAGACCACAACAAAATGACGTGCATTTTAAAGAGTTATTAAACTCAGCCAGATGTAGTTCACCATTGTAGTAGAGGAAAAAATTTGTCCTGCCAAAGACCATTCGTCAAATTTTAACTAGTCGATTGTAAATAATTTATGTGCTTTGAATAATATTCAATTTCCGAAAAAATAGAATGATTACGTCGTGGGAAAATTCACATTCCCGGATTCCGTATTGCCAATCTCAGCTTATCGAAACAGGCAATATCACTATCATCAGTATATCAATAAACAGTCGTCCGAGAAGGTTCAACTTTTCCGCCTAGATAAACAATATACTGTTTCTGAACTTTTTATAAGTGTGGTAAGGAAATTGCTAAACAGATAGGTTGGCTATTATATTTGCACAATTTACCGGATTATCGAGTGGCAGTGAATAATGTAGATTTAGATGTAAGCTACTTTAATATGCCATTTGAAACATTAATAACAAATTCATTAAATTATTTATTTGAACGGTTCAAAAAACCTTTGCGCCTGAACTAAATATTGGCGGTATATAAGTACCAGTTTTTATAGGAATATGAAGAATTATGAACTGTAGGTACTATGACTTGAGCAGAAACCGATAAAAAGCTTGACAAAGTAGGAATAATATCATCGTGCAAGTTATAATGCCTGTACCATCAAATCGAGTTAAAATACGATGTTGAACAATGTAAATGAGCAACAACCTCAGAAGCAAATGCCATAACTAAGATGTGACTCGATTAAAGAAAAATACACACGTTTAGCAACCGATTCACCCAGCTCAGCCTTGACAGTTCTAACAGCAAAGCTCGCTGATGATATTTTTTTACATAAATGCTCAGTGTGTTTGTCAAACCTGAGCTGATCATCAACAATCAGGCCAAGATATTTGGTCTCCATGCTTCTGCCTATAATACTATTATCTAGAAAAACATTACCAAGATTGCACCTAAAATTCATGATGGATGTTTGAATATTGAATGACAGCCGATTGGAGCCACACCACATTTTGATTCATTTTTCACCATAGCATTAAGCATGACAGTGTCTTTATGATGCCAAACTATTGTTGTATTATCAGCAAAGGGAGTGCACAGATCACTCTTTACAACTGCAGGAAGATCATTAACATACAGTAAAAACAACAATGGCCCCAAAACAGACCCTTGCGGAATGCCGGCGCTAACACTCAAGCTACCGGAAACGCAGACAACACTCTGACTTCTCTGCGACAAATAAGAACCGAACCACTTCAGGAAAACACCCCTAAAACCATAGAGTTCAAGCTTGCGCAGCAGTATCTTGTGACTGACGCAGTCAAAAGCCTTTGTCAAGCACAAAATACTGCTGCAGCCCTCTCACCATCATTTTAAGTCTAAGGTCTATCTGTTCCAGGATTGATATCCCCGAAGAGAGAAAATTGGTCAGCAAAATATATCATTGGCTGACGGTCTATTAACGTAGGCAGCAATAATATTGGTCGGTAGTTGGGTAACTCTTTCTCTCCTCCCTTAAAAATTGGAATCACCCTGGCTTTTTTTTAAAGGTTGAGAAATAACCTGCTTCCACTGAAATATTTATGGAATTTGCCAAAAGATTTAAGATAGGGTCCGGAAGGGCAAGAAAGATCTTAATAGAAATATTATCCTAACCGGATGAGGTTATATTTTTGATATCCAAATTTTTTTTTTTTTTAAATTCTTCTGCCGTAACTGGGTTGAAAAAGACAGAGGTGGGAACCAAGAAACTGCTCAAGGAGGACAATGATAATGGATCAGGGACTGTTTGTTCAGGGATGTTGCCCCACAGACGTCATGCAATATTGCAGTAATATGAGTTGAAGGTGTTCACATCAATTTCAGCCGAATCATCCTGATACTTGGATTCTTTTCCCCTCGAGTCATTTACTATACTCGATCTCCCCCTGACTATTATTTGCAGATGATATTCTACTGTTGTAGTAAGTGGTTTTTGCTAGTTTAATTGTATTTTTGTATATCGATCTATATTTATTAAAATATGTTACAAAAACTTCGTTAGTCACTGCAAATTTTTTGATGGTGTGCAGACACCTCAAGTTATTGGAAGAAATTCTTAAGCCCTTGATAATCCATGGTTTTCTTTTTTTGGGGTTTATATTTACAATGGGGAACTGGCTGTAATTGCGCCTAGAAAACAGACGTTCTGTCACTTTCTCTACACATGCACACTCTTCCGGCATGGTATCGAAAACTCACAGAAAACGGCTTCATGATCTGATAAGCTCGAATTCTGGACAGAACAATTATGAGAACCATCACAAAAATTAGAACATACATAATCCAAAATTGATGCTGTCTGCTCTGTGACTCTTGTATGACTATCAACATGCATGGTCAGACCGAACGAGTCAAGCAAGTAATTGACTGCTTAGACATTTACATTTTCGGAACATTCATAATCTATATTAAAATCACCAACAAGAATTACAAATGCATGCCCCGAAGACATCAACTGAGACAATATAACATCCAATCTATACAAAAAAACTTCACAGTTAGAACTAGAAGATCTATAAATAAAAACAACATATAAATTTAAAATCTCTGAATAAACGGTCGACATTTCAAATAGTTTTTCGCAGCACAAAAGATGTGATTCATAAGAATGAGGAAGTTGCATAAAATTTTATTGTGATGCAAAATGTATTTAAAGTGAAGCAAAATACTCTAGAAGTATATTTCCATATTCAAATCCTCTTTATACTGAACCACTAATAAATAATTAATTATTCAAATATTGAATATAACAAAGGGCGCGAAAACGCTCTCAAATTGGTTATGACGTCATGGAACGGTAAACAAACAAAAGTGTGGTTATGATAACGTGAAACGTGAATCGTCAGACGTTTGTGCTTATATCGAATTCTACCGATGGATTCAGCATTCTATGTCGGTCATTGTCATTTTCCATTAAATAAACATAGATACCCCTCGTTTTTATTCTAATCGGCGACTTCACCGATTATTATTTAGTCATATATATTTGTTACTATCATTACTATACTATATCTTTCTCTCTCTATGTATAGGGTGTGAGTTCACTGGAAGAGAATTTATTTCCGAAATCAACGTAACACTATCTTTGTTTAGTGAATGGAAAATGACAATGATCGACATAGTCGCATAAACCAATGACAAAAGACAAAACACAATGGATAAAAGAGAGAGGGAGTATAGAGACTCGTTTTGACGCATACCGTCTTGTGACGTCATTCATTTATAAGTGCGTTTTGGCGCGAAGAGAGTTATTTTGAATTTCTATATTTTTTTACAGAAAAACTATTAGTTGAAAATTTAAAATTTATGTGGCAAGTGACTTTTTACAATGTGAAAAATTGATTAAGAGAATAAAAAAAAAATCTGCAAATTCCTCATTATTGAGCCGCCGCATCCATAATAAGAAACATTTTGCCAAAAAAGAGTTCAAAAAGCAACAAAGCCACTATTGTACCTACTCCATCCAATGATAACTTAGAAGCCAGTAGGTATCGGAAAGATAATGTTACCTTTTGGATCTTTGAGCATCGAAAGAAAAACAATGGAGCTTAAACAAAATCAACTGGTTCATTTCCAACAAAAGGAAATTATTCAACAGAAAAGAAAATTAAAAAAGGTAAACAAGCCATCTAGAGTTCTTTGTACTTAAATTCAGCTTCTGAACTAAAATAAGTATAAGGTCAAGATTAAGGCAATGTTAGAAAAAAAAAGCTTTGAAGAGAATGGCTAATTTGTTTTTTCTGGGAACCTCCATTTCTTGAAGTTTTGAGAGGCGAAGAATGGTAGAGTGCAAAGCAAATGTGCTTGCATTGAAGCAGGCCAACTAACTTCCGAATTTTGATTTGCTATTGATAGAAAATATGCTAACACGTTTTGAAATAAGTACATACATGTTTATTCAATTGTATTTTTTATTTAAAAGTATAGCTGTACCCGAGGGGGATTTCACTGGCTACAATATAGGTACAAATTTCGGTATAGTATTGCGACAGTAATTTCTCAATAGCTCACAATGCCTTGCAGTAGTGCACGGTACTTTGCAGTAGTCTACAATAATTCTCAATGTTCCACGATACTCTTACTATTGTCTGCAATACTCAATACTCTCACAATAGTCAGCAATACTCTCACAATAGTCTACAATATGCTAGCAATAGTTGACAATATCATAACAATAATCTAAAATGCTATCGCAATAGCTTGCAATAGGTTTGCAGTAGTTCTTCACTATAATTTTTAATACTCTTGTCGATGAAAATCCTTGAGATTATCTCTAACATTATTGTGTTTTAGTGTATAGTTTTCTTATATTTGATTAGTTATTTGGAATATTTTTTCAGTAGCATGCTATAGGTATATGTAATTTCTGCATTGGGACACAAATGCACATGGCATGCCCATTAAACTATCTCCATACCAAAACCTATAGATCAGCGTCTATCATTCATTGGATATAAATTTGAATAAGGATTCTAATCTTTGTTGCACTTTATTATAACTTCTGTAAAATATAAGGGCGGGATTGTCTTTTCCTCTGTTCTCTCTTCCTTCCTGTGGTCCCTCTTTTTGGTATCATGTTTGCGTCGCTGTTCTTCAGATGTTGGGAATACACAATATCCAAGATAATAGAGTTGACTGTTTTGACGGACGTACTAGCCCATAAACTCAATTAACTCTGAACTTGACGACAATTTCAACATAGATGAGCTCAACTCGACTTCGGAGGCTATTCAGGAGGAAACTACATTTTTAAAACAGAAAGTCAAAGGCAGTAAGAACGTCAACTCTATATGTTGTTTTTTTTGTTGGAAAAACAGAAAACTCTGATTTTCCCACAAGTGAAAATGAAAGTTTCAGTGAAGACTTTAATGTAGAAGTAATAAATCATGAAGGAGGAAGACTATATATTCGACCTAAATATTACTATGCAGTATATTATGTTATGATACTGCGTGGTAAATTGGAAAAGTAATGCATACAGACAACAACAAAAGCCAAGTGAAGTTTCTAAAATTGAACTTATGCCAATTTAGATAGCCTGAAGAAGATGAAATTGATGATCTCATCCATTTGATTTAGATTATATAAATTTAAAAAATATAAAAGTTTGAAGAAATGGGGAATACCCTTGGGAATATCTATGTACTGCAATAACTTGCAATAGTTCACAATAATCACCATGGTTTGCAATAACTAGGAACATTTAGTAATTGGTTGCAATAGTCCACAATACTCTCACAATAGTCTGCAATACCCGAATATTGCATAATATATGTACAAAAAAACTTCAGTGAAATCCTCTCGGCTGTACCCTACGTGCGATGCTACGCCTCTCCGAAACAATTGTTTTAAAAACTAACCCAAATTAACCCAAGCTTTACGCTCCAAATCTATCCCACAGGAATTGTGCATTTTTCCGAGATAAAAAGTAGCCTATAACACTCCCCTTTATATAGAGACTACGTAGCATAACTTTCAAGGAGATAGGCCCAGCGGTTTCCGAGTCCATGAACAACGAACAAACAAACAAACATTATATATTAGATATCAATAGGTATAGGGCAAAGGCAGTTGGTGAAGAGCGTTGTCCAAGGAAAAACGCATATTGGCAAAACTTTTCCCCTCCCAAACTGTGCACAGCCTATGGATCTACCAAAAGATACGATTTTCAAGACATTCAGCTCCGAGAAAAAAAAAATCCATCGAACTAAGCACAAAAAACCAATGGAACATAGAATTTATTCGGCTCATGAAAGCAAACACCATCATGGTATAGTGGTTTACAGGCGGTTCCAAGACAACTAAGGAAACTGCAGCAGGAGTATTCGAAGCCAATGGACCAAGCATTTTTCAATAAAAATTGTATACATTCGGTAAATGCGCTTGCAGTTCAATCTGAACAGAGGATACTTGAAACGAGAAACGGGATCTCTGAAATGCACTTCCAAGGAATCATCAAAAAAAAAGAGAACCTGCTAAGGAACAAAACAAACAATTGCTAGAACAGCTAGGACTACGGAAGGGCATGGATCTATTGAGCAACTTTAACAAAAAAAGATCAAAAATGCTGGTCAAACTCAGCAAGAGAAGTCTCAAAACTCTAACCGGGTTTCTCTCGGAACATTGCAGATTTATTTCGCGACTTAAGGAACACCTACAGAAATTATAGGGTCGGAAGAAAGCGGTACCCATTGTCTAACGTTTTTAACCTAACACTTTCCCTATGAGGACCGAGGGGGTGTAGCATATGGCAAAAATAGGTGTGACGTCTGGTGACCATTGGCGTTCTAACGGAGGGAGCCACCAGCTCACATTCCTTTGGAGTATCAGATTAAAATTGACGGACAGTATAGGTTCTGTGAAGATGGACTTCTACTGAACTACGATGCCGTTATTTGTTTAAGGATGAAGAAGACATTTCATGGAACCACTGGATATCCTAATATTCTTAATGAAGTGGGGACTAGAGGGGCTGCTTTGAGCAGGAAACCTGAATTGAATCTATAAATACGATATTTCTGATTTTTTGTAAATAATTCATGACACTGTAACCAACTGGACAGCATCTCATTTACTGAACTTGCTATAGACATCACTTTACTAAAGAAAGAAAGTCAGGAAAGCTTACATTTTCTCACTCCTATATTAACTAACATAACATCCTATGTAAGTGATACCTGGTTAAATTCTCGGAATTTCTTTTTAAAAAACTGCAAACTTAATTTAACTCAAATTTACAGAAGCGAATACTGTTTTTGAGGCCAACCATTGGAATCTCGGAAATGGTAAGAGATACGAGATCGGTGAAATTAGGACGAAGCTGCGTAGCTTGATGCATAATGAAATGCCGTTTTGCCATTTGATAAATTCAGAACACCGAAAGCGTTCTTATTTTTTTTTTGCGGGTGCGGGTTCGAAAGCAAATGGCACGTCATTACTACCACTTTATTTGCTCTACAAGATGACATAACTACGCTTCAAAATATCGGTAATTAGAGTAAATAAATCAACATACATATATTATCCTTCTCAAAAAAATTGTCTAAAATCTATAAAAAAAATGCTTACACTTGGAACTTGCAAGCGCATTAGGGTGGGACTCTGTAGCGAAAAGAGATATTTTGATGATTTCGTGAAGAGAGAAGACAGTAGTGCCATAGCGATAGGGATAACGGTCTCTATACGTTACAGAGTCTTAGCCCAGGAGTGATTAGAGAATATCTTTCATATCCAGAGAGGCATTCTCATTATTCATTAGTAATAGGTTGTTGTGTGTGCCAATAATATAATTTTTATTGGTAATTAATGCAGTGTATTGTTACTCATAGTAAATACTCATAGACAGGGGTTGACAAAATGTATATTAAAATTTAAATTACGAAAGCAATTAAAGCTTAAAGTACAGGGTGTCCCAGCCGAGAGTGACCCATTTTAAATGCTTTTAACTTTTAAACCAGGTGAGCTAGCTACCTGCGGTTTGTGCCATTCGATTTCTCGTGGTCTAAGGTTTTTTCTAGTAGGTTTCAAATTTTTTTGAAACTTATACAGGGCGAGTAAAAAAAAATCCGTTTTTCAACATCGAAATTCTCCACTATTCCTAATGGAACACCCTGTATATCACAACGTCAAAAAAAAATTCATGTTTAAGGTATCCATGTACCAATAAACATCATCCCTAGAACTTGAAGTTGTAGCCCTACAAAAATTTTGGATTAATTTTCTCCGCTATTCCATCCATAGACGCGTTTCGACCTATCAGGTCTCATCAGTATGGCTAGGTCGAAACGCCTCTATGGATGGAATAGCGGAGAAAATTAATCCAAAATTTTCACATCAGTGGATAATAGGAGAAAACTTATTTTCCCTATTCTGGGTTTTCCCAACTATCTGATTTTTGGTCGGCCTATTAGATGGTCATCACTGAATACAGCAAAGTGCTGTTTAGTGTTGAATCCTAATCTTAGATGGCGCCACGATCAAATTCCTCGTACTACTTGGAACTTATGTTTGCCTGATAAAAAATTAATAACAACTGCATAAAACTGTACAAAATGCTGTAGGCACCTATATGTATATGTTATAGCCATTCTGTTCCATCAGGCATTTATGGATCAATAAATGGTTGAATGAATTGTGTAACATTTCCATTACAAATGTTCCGCTTAAGATCTTCCAGGCTATTTGAGCAAAGTATTATCGCATCTTTCCTTGACATAACCCCAGAGAAAAAAGTCTAGAGTGTAAGGTGTCCATTCTATAGACCAGCTCTCCTTATCCGTCTTTCCCCAAATGTCATATCTAGTGATTCCCTTGCTATTAAAGAATAATGAGAGGGGGCACCATCCTGCTGAAAATAGATATCATCCAAGATAATCTCCTGTTTTAACTGTGGAAAAAAGAACATATCAGTGTATACAGTTTCTGTTATTGTTGGTTCATCAGTGAAAATGGTCTGTATTTTTTCTCAACAGAGATTGCATACCAAACTGTTACTGTTGGGGTACCTCTATTTGATGAGTTCCAGAGAAAATACTTTGAAACTCGTTAAATTTTCTTGGAAAATGTATTTTAACTTAATTGATATCTCACTAGACAGTTACCAATTTGTTTGCCATAGTGATATCAAGTTCCTAGTTCCAACAACATAAAGTTGCATGCGTTTGCAAAACTACCAAGATTTCGATTTTGATTTTTCTAGGGCTAAAACTTCAAGTTTTAGGGACGATGTTTATTGGTACATGGATACCTTAAACATGAATCTTTTCTTTGACGTTGTGATATACAGGGTGTTCCATTAGAAATGGTGGAGAATTTCGATGTTGAAAGACGGATTTTTTTTAGGTACTCGCTCTGTATAAGTTTCAAAAAAAATTTAAACCTGCTAGAAAAAACTTTAGACCAAGAGAAATCGAATGGCACAAACCGCAGGTAGCTAGCTCACCTGGTTTAAAAGTTATAAGCATTTAAAATGGGTCACTCTCGGCTGGGACACCCTGTATTACTACGTCTATTCCCCCTCATTTCTTTATTCTACTTGCTTTGCTTTTGCTTCTTACTACTTACAGGTATTTAATAGAAATTTATAAACCCATGTCTATACCTGATGTATGAATTTTTAAATGGAACACCCTGTATATTGTGCGCTTATTTGTTAGTCCCTTTTAACCTGGTTTCAACTATATACGGTTTGTATGTCTATCTTCAATAGTTATAGAGAAAAACATGAAAACCCCTTTCAAAGTTTCATATTGGAAAAAAAAATTATACCATTTAACTGCTTTACAGAATTTTTTTTAACAGTTGTTCAAATTTTATTTATTAATATACAAGGTGAAATATAATAAATCCAGATGTCCAAGTTATTTTATTTATTATTATTTTTGAAAAAAAAAAAAACATGAGAGACCTAGGAAGGGATTTTCACGTTTTTCCCTATAACTATTGGAGATAAACCGAGACATAAACATATCAAACGTATATCGTTGAAATTAAGTTAAAGGAAACTAACAAATAAGCGCACAATATACAGGGTGTTCCATTTAATGAAAATGTAACTTCACACTGCTGCACTTTTTTGACGCACCCTGTATGCCTAAAACTGACTTAGTTGAAAACTTTTGACAATTTCTTAAAACTTTTGTATTTGACACTTCTGTCAAAAACGTCAAATGAACAAGTTAGCAGGGGGTGACATTTATAATAGATTACCCTGTACCTATTTCTCAAATTCTTATGACCAGAAAGTATCTTATGTTTGATGTGGGCATAAATTATCTAATAAATATTAAATGCATGCATACTATCATTAGAATGGTTAGTAACTAGTAACGAAAGACGCGATGCTATTAAAATGATCTGTCTAAATTTATTGCAACGCAAAAAGCACTAGAAGCTGCCTTTTTGCAAAAGTCAATGGAATTCGAAGCTCCTCTACATTTAAAATTAGCCTTGATCCCGTACAGGGATTATGTGCATCTACATAGTTCATGTGAATAATTTCACACTTGATTAGGCTACCCATTCCCTCCACCACTGACAGTTCACCACACCGTACCGCGGCCAGCCTACATTCCAGATCTATACCTTGCAGCTTCTTCTCGGTCTCCCAAAACTTCTGCAGCTCAGTAAAGTACTTGTCCAAAATGAAAACCTTGCTGAGTCCTAAAGTGGCCATGCCTACAACACTTTAAGGGCCGATATCTTCCGTATCCATACTTTTTTTGGTTACCATTTAAGTCATTTTTTAACGTAAAATAAACACGAAAAAAACACATCCGGCCGTTATTTTTAAGGCGACTAGTTGAATTCTTCGGGTCCGCGGATGAAATCTTAAGGTGCACTGGCTTTTCTTCGGGACCGGTTGATTGTCTTGACCGCCTTCTACCTGTAAAGCTGTAAGCTCGACCCGCGATGTTGCCAGTATTTCAAAACAAAACATTTTAGGTTTCAGTTTAAAATTACTTCATTAAAATATCGTTTCCGTAATCATAAAATTCTTATTTGCTAATTACATTTTAAAGCAATAAAAGACAGCTAGTACCACCTCTTGTGGTTTTTTTCCAAAGACAGAGGTCATATTAGATGGATGGGTTTATATGAATTCTTCAAAAACCAAATATCCACCTTAATACATTGAAAATACATATCTAATAACTATAAAAATTTAGGTAAAGTTATAGGTAGGTACCTATAAATATAAAATTTTCCAGAATAGTAGGTAACCTTTTATTATAGATTTATATAGTACCTATATAAACTACAAAATTTATCCAAAAAATATCCTGAATGATAATTTTTTTAAATTATTATTCAAATTATAGGCATTTTCCCAATAAATAATATAAGTTTATAAATTATTAATAAGTTTTGCTATATTGTGATATTGATCTTGGTTATTGAATGAAATTTTAATTTACATAAATAGTCACGTTTTACAATGTCAATGTCTTCATGAATTTTGATCTTGAAATTTAATTGCAATGATTTTTTTTTTATTGCAAAGAAGTGCTTTTTTTAATTGATACGTATAGATAAATCTGCCTTATATCTCTGGCATAATTTGATTGATTCGTTACAAATGACTACAATCACAAACTATGTAAATAGCATTGCATGGACAGCAGAAACTGCGGCTTATTATTTCCAATTTAAAATTCCCCTCGGTCATAATAATTAAGTAGAGGGTACTAAAACCAAAGTCTAAAACCGTCTATAGGTTCTTGAAGTTCATCGGAGAACCACTCTTGGGTTGAGATAATATGTGTGTATGTGTTAGAAAATAATATGCCGTGGTTCGGCAACTGGCTGTCTATGGTTCGTGCCTCTGCTTTAGGTTCAAACCGTGTTGCCGGATTTTAGTTATTGAGTAGTGCTTTGGATTTATGTGAATAAGTAATCAGTTACCTACATTATTATAGACCAATCAATTTGAATAAATATGAATATTTTTAATTGGGTTTACTACATATAGTTAGTTCTACATGTCAGTCAAGAGTCATATGTTTCCACGTGTTGCGTCGTTTTATGATGACTCGCAACCCTAGCACAAAAGATACGATAGACGTTTTTGTAAAGTCCGTCTAACGTCGAAATGTCCCGAGGACTAAAATAAAACGTTTCATAAACGTTTGTTCAAAAACATTTTTGATAACGACATAAAAAACTGTCCAATAACATTTATTCACAAAATGCCTCGAGACATGAAAGTTCTGAAAAAAAAGTTTTGGGATATACTGTTGTAACACGTTTTTAAAACTAACAACACCAAACATCTGATGAACTTTTTTTTTTTTTTTCAATGTCCATATCAGAGTGTCTTTTAAAACGATATAAAAAAATATTGAAAACGTTTTTTTTAGGCTAGGTACCTACCTACTAAAAAGTATGTTTTTATAAATAGACATAAAAGAGATGTTTTATCAAGATTTCTGTTGGTCCTTTCCAAGAACGCAATTAGAAATAGGTACGTAGGTATTTTAGATAAACATGGATATAATACCTATTAGATGTCCGAAAATCAGTTCGACTTAAGACGTTTTTAAAACATCCGTTCCCGACTTCTATATTATGTTGCTTGCAAGGTTGTTTGTTTGTAAACGTGACATCTGCACTATTAAAGAAAGAGGAGACGTTCTAAAAGACGTTTTCAAAAAGTCTATATGTTCAAAAAAAGTCTATTACTGTGAAACCAGGTCTTTATCCTTGATACGTCATAGGACACATTCTGCTTCAGAACATCACATCAAGAGAGTCATTGCACCAAAAAACACAGGTATTGTTCGCAAAAAGTGTGAAATGGCCAGATATATTCACTCTAACGAGATCCCTAATATAGATCAGAAACAGAAGAGGCCCCAGAACATAACCTGTGGTACCCCATTCCCGATTCCTCAAGACTGAAGACCTACTACCCGATACAACATCTGACTGCTGACAATCGTCCACACACGACCGAAATCACGCAAGCGAAGAACCCCTGAATCCATGCAACTCAAACTTGGTACGTACGGTCCACGCAGTCGAAGGTCATAGAATATCGCAGCCACCGCCCTACCATCATTAAAAACAAGTAAACCCTAGTGAGGAAAGCAGTGAATGAAACAATAATAAAACTTAATGTATGTATATTCGGGAGGAAAACAACAATCTTGGGAATATACGGTGTGAACGACGATGAAACCGTTAATAAAAAGGATCTATTTTATCAACAACTAAGTGACCAAATCATAAAAGTAGGAACTTCAAGGGAAATAATATTGCTGGGAGACTTTAACGGACGAACAGGAAGGAAAATCAACGACAAGGTTGTCGGAAATTTTGGAGAAAATGTAACGAATAACAATGGAGAAAGGCTTATAGCAATATGCCAACAAAATAACCTGAAAATCCTAAACGGGTACTTTCAGCATAAAGAAATACATAGGTACACGTGGAAAAATGAAACCGGAAAAAAAAACCGTTTATTGACTATACTATCGCAAAACAGAGCTCGAACATAAAATTCCAGAATGTGAGAGCATATAGGGAAGCGACCTATGGTAGCGATCACTACCTCCTGAAAACAAAAATCTTTATCCCGAGCAGAAACACCGCAAAAGAAAAAGGAATGAAAAAACAAGAAGTCAATATTGTGCCTAAGAAATACAACCTAAAATCTCTAGAAGAGCAAAGCGTAAAGGGGTTGTACATGAGGAGATTGGATCAAAAATTACAGAGTAGTAAGAACTTCCAAAACCTTGAAATGCATTACCACCATATCAAAGAGAGTATTCACAGTGCAGCATTTGAAGCCCTAGGCAAGTAAGAAAAAAATGGAAGAAGGCCCTCACCTTATTGGTGGGATCAAGAAATAGAGAAAAATATAGCAGATAAAAGGAAGAAATACCAACAGTATCTAAGTTCAAATAAGACACGAGACAAAGAAATATATAAAAAAGCACCAGCAAGAGTACGGAATAAAATAGCACAGAAGAAAAACGAGTCATGGGAAAGAAACTGTGCGCATATTAATACTTATCGGAGAAATAAAAGAAACACAGAAAGTTGGAGATTACTAAAAAATATGAGGAAAACAAAAATTAAAGATATCAATACAATAACACCCCAGCCAGGGTAAGAGTACTTTGAAGAATTACTGACAGAACAGCGGGCAGAGTTTAAAGAAGAAAATGAACAGACACGAAACATAAAAACTGCAGGATCACCAATAAGAGTTATGCAAGAAGTTAAAAAACACTGTAGCTTCTTGAAGAACGGTAGGGCACCAGGCCCAGGAGAAATATATGGAGAACTGATAAAGTATGGGACCAATAAACTCTACAAACATTTAACAAAACTATTTCAAACATGCAGATAAACATGAAGTACCGGAAGAGTGGAAAATAATCTGTTTAACAACGATATATAAGAAAGGAGACAGAAACAGATGCGAAAACCACCGAGGAATTGCAGTAACAAATACACTGAGCAGAGTATGGAAAACTCATAAAAGCCAGAATAGAGAACGAGTACAGTGAGGCAGAAGAACAGGCCGGTTTTAGAGCAGGAAAATCAACTGTAGACCATTTAATTAGTTTGACCCAGGTAATGGAAAAGAAACTAGCGTATAACCAAGAACTCCGTTTACTCTTTGTAGATCTAAAAAAAGCATATGACAATGTTCCGCTGAAAAAGCTTCGGGAAGCACTGGAAAAGACCAATATCAACTTAGAACTAATAAAGACATTCTATAGTGATGCAAAGATCAAGATTGAACAGGAAAACAGAATCAGTAAAAGCTTCATAGCAACTAAAGGACTTAAACAGGGATGCTGCATATCACCAACACTTTTTAAAATATACTTAGAACAAGCGCTTAAGGGGTGGAAAAACAAGTGCAGACACATAGGAATACCGCTCAATGAATACAATCTATATACTTTGAGCTTTGCAGATGATCAAGTAGTAATTGCACAGGACTATGATAACCTAGAGTACATGACACGAAAACTGATAGAGGAATACGAGAAATGGGTCTTGGAAGTAAATCTAAAATCTAACTAAAATATATGACTATAGGAGGTGAACAACGAACTCTGAAATTGAATAACGGACAAGAAATAAAACAATGTACTGAATACAAATATTTGGGCATGAAAATCTCACATCAGGGAACCCTAGACAAACGAAGCAATTAAAGATCGGAATATGCAAGGACGCAAGGCAATATCCCTACTAAATGGTGTACTGTGAGACCAAAATATCAACAAAACTAACAAAACTAGAATATACAACACCATAGTCAAAAGCATAGTCACATATAGTTATATTTGGGGCTTGGGAATCAGTGCCCGGAGCGGGTTGGTGTAGAATCTTCGTCTTGTTAAAGTTGACTTGTAGGCCGATTCTCCTGTATGCCTGGTTAACTGCATTGATAATTGCCTGAAGATATTTCTCTGAATTGGCCATCACGGCGTTTTCATCCGCATATGGAAGTTCAATTATCGACGTCGTCGATACTTTCGTCTTGGCTCGTGATTTCTTTTAAATGACTCAGTAGGAAAGCTGTCAGTACCAACTGTCTGATTGCCTTTTCAACCTCCTCTAATCTAGGAACTTCACTCATTTCTCGTTGTACTGGTTTCTGTGGAATTTTGTTGAAGATGTCATCCTTAATTTGGGATTCTCTGGCCACTAAAGAACAGAACCACAAAAATGCTGGAAGCAACTGAAATGGAGGAGATCGGCAGGCAGGTCAAAAATGGAAAGGATAACAAATCTGAGAATAAGGGGTATTATGGACGTAAAACACACAATAGTAGAAGATATAAAGGACAAACAGCTGATTTGGTTCGGACATGTACAAAGAATGGCAGATACAAGAATACCCAAGCAAATTAGTGAGTGGAAGCCAGGGGGAAGGAGCAGACGCGGCAGACCAAGAAGAAGCTGGAGAAGTGGAGTAGATGAAGAAATGAGATACAGAGGCTTAGAGGAGGATGCCAGGATTGACAGAGATGGTTAGAGGTCGGGAATCGGGAGACGTAGAACGTTATAAACCGATAATTATATTATTATTATATAAAACCTATTTAAAAAATCGTGAGTTTCTACGAAGCTCCAAAATCCAAATTGCCCTGGAGAGATAAGACTGTGTGAATGGAAAAAACACCAAACTTTTTTTTAACAATCTTTTCGATAACCTTAGATTAATTCGAAAACAGGGAAATTGGACGAAAATTAGAAGGGTCCCGACAATCTCCACCCTTATGCAGAGGAATCACTCTTGCAGATTTCAGGCATGAGGGAAAATTACCCGTACGCCACGAGCCATCAATAGTCAATAGCTAACGCCAAGAGCCCAAATGCATAATCAGGCAAGGCTCGGAGAATTTCACAAGATTTTTCATCATCACGACCTAACTTGTACATCAGGCCTTAGAAACGGGGGTAAAGCAAAAGGAATTGGGAACAGATAAGTCCGACAAATAGCCCAGAGGATCCCCTATGGAAGGCATGTTTTCAGTTGAACTACGAACTATGGAACAATAGAATGTAGTGGGATCAACATATTAACATTAACCTTCTGACCATATCA
This sequence comes from Ceutorhynchus assimilis, assembly GCA_917834065.1. Lineage (NCBI taxonomy): Eukaryota > Metazoa > Arthropoda > Insecta > Coleoptera > Curculionidae > Ceutorhynchus > Ceutorhynchus assimilis. The sequence goes on along the minus strand of OU892281.1, from coordinate 30,000,875 downwards.
TTTGAATCGATTACGTACCTCACCAATGATAGATCAGGACTCCTTTTGTCTATTCCTCGCCCCTGATAATCGGCTGGCATACTAAATTTCCTTAGCTGCTTTTACTAGTCGACTACCAGTATTACTATAAAAAGGCAATAGCACGCTATACTCAGGCTCCTGATTATATTTAGAGCAAACTTGGGACTGAATCATATTATCAAAGCCTAGAAAGAAATCAGAGCTGTTTTTATCCCCAAACCTGGCAAAATAGGTCAGTAAAAATATGCAAAAGCTTTGAGACCCATAAGTTTCATGTCATTTTTGTTGAAGGCTCTAGAAAATCTGCTTGAGCTCCACATTCGAGGTGGTGCATTGGCTACCAGACCAATATGCTTACAAAGTAGAAACCTCAACTCATAAGGAAGTTCCCAGCAAACACACTACATACTTAAAACGTCCATTTTATGTCATATTTACGTCTGTACGTCATATGACCTATTCAGAACGTACATAAGAGGTACACTTTTGTACCTTTTATGTAGGTACATATTAAACATCCATATTACGTACAGTTACGTCCACCATTTTGGTTTTATGTTTAAAGTGTAAAATACAAACAGATCTGTAGGAATTTAAATTTGAATAAAGTCTGTTTTTTTTTAAAGATAAAAGTCAAAATGACATTATGATGGCAATACAATGTGAAATTGTCAATGCTTTCAAATTTTTTATGCAGAAAAGGCTTGTGTTGCCAACATAGTTACTAAATTTTTGATTTGGGGAATTATATTTAAAAAAAAAAAAACAGACTTTCTTTGAATTTCGCTCTCATTTACATTTCACAGCTTTTTCACAAGTTTTGGTGTTATTTTGTTTAAAAAAAGTTAGAGCGGAGTGTTTGTGTTCCAGTCTATGTGGTTTTTCATCTAAAAGTTTGCTAGGTTTTTCTATAATGGATTAAATTCAGGTTTTTTCCAACAAATATCAAAACCAAGTGTCACAAGAACAAATATATAAGTATAGTTATTCTATATTCAATCTATTTTGCTGTCAGATTTTCTCTTTTAAGAACATTAATCAATTTTTCTCTTCTCTCTTGAGCTAACAAATCAAAACTCCCATTGTTATTTAAAATTGATGGAAATCTATGGAAGGATATTGTATCCCTTGCGCTATACTGCCACAATTAACAACTAAACAAACTCTGGGCATATCCGAGAAACTTCTGGAGCACACAAAAGGTATTTATTTTAAAAAATCTAACTAAAAACTTAAAAAATACTGTAAATTATATCTTTGTTTTACCTCAAGGCGATTGTCAATAGTGTCAAACTGTCAGATCGTGTACTTGCCCTATAGGGGGAGCGTTTGACAACACTTCCATTGACGCAATTATGAGAGCTCTACACCGACGCGGTATTGATGATACATGCTGCAGATGAATATACTGCACGCTTTGAGATAGAGTCGTCCACTCCATGCTCTTAGGTAAAACAATAACGGCTCGGGTTGCAAAGAGTTGTCCGTAAGACGGAGTGCTATCACCCCTGCTGTGGAATTTGGTGATGGACGAGCTGATAGAGCTACTAAAGAGCAAGAACCATCAAGTAGTGGGATATGCAGATGATTTGGTCTATCTAAAGAAAAATTCAACCATACAGTTAGAGATCGCATGCAGCAGGCTCTAACAATAGTCTATAGGTGAACAGAGACTGCAGGGTTGAAAATTAGTGCCACCAAATCGACAATCGTCCCCTTTACCAAAAGAAGAAAAATGGAGAGACTTAGACCTCTTACCATCCGGGAAACCCAGTTACGATGTCGGACGAAGTTAAATATCTTGGGGTAATCATAGACTCAAAGTTAACTTGGAACAAACATCTGGACAAAGTAATTGAAAGGTCAGAACTGGCACTTTATACTAGGCAGGAGAACTTTCGGCAAAACATGGGGGCTGCGGCCGGACATGATGCACTTCTGACTATAAACAACGGTTGTAAAGCCAGTAATAACCTATGCGTCTTTGATATGGTGAAAAAGACACAAGACAGGGCCAATGAGACTTGGCGGGGTGCAAAGACTTGCCTGTCTGGGCATTACAGGGTGCATGTAAGGCACACAAATAGCAGCTATGGAAGTCCTACTAGACCTACCTTTGCTACACATTGTAATTCAGGCGGAAGCCAGGATGGGCCTCCACAGACAACTAAACAACCTGAGCAAACTAACAGTCACATCAGGCCACACTCAAATAAGGGAAGTCATAAATCTGACAGTATTCGACATGATAACTGTCTATGCCCTTCTCAAATACTCAACTGACATATCCTTCCAAATCAAGAAGTAAGACCTTCTTCTCTCTAGGATCACATACATGTGTGTTTTCCCGGCAGAGGTATATGCAATACTACAATTAACAAGAATCATCAATAAAAGGGCCTGCAAAGACAAGAGACACACTTTACTCACACAGACAGTCAGGCAGAACTAGGGGCCTTAAACAACCCTAAGGCACACTCTGCACTGGTAATAGAATGCCGAAAAGGACTCAAAAACTTAGTGGACCAAAATAGCGTCACATTGATGTGGGTGCCTAGACATAGAGGTATGCCGGGCAACGAAAAGGCTGATGAACTTGCACGCAAGGAGTCATCCACAGAATACCCTGGTCCCGAACCTGCTCTCGGAGTGCTCAAAAGCACAATAAGAAAGGAGCTGGAGAGAGCTCAAATGCTCAATACTGGGAAGCAAATATACCCAAGCATGCACATGGGAAAATCTTCATACGTGAGACATGCAGCAAAAGAGCAAAAAAACTCCTACAACTAAGGTGGAATCAACTCAGAGTAGCAACCGGCTCTCTTACTGGGCATGCCCCAGTAAAGAAGCACCTGCAAACAATGGCAGCTTGTACAACGGAGACACGAGCTGCAGACTACGCGGAACAGAGACCGAAACATCCCGTTATCCTGATTTTTATAAAAATCTTGTTCACTACAATAAAATTCCTCGAATAATCGCTGTAGCGGTGAACAACTCGATTCCTAGAATACGGCTGAGCTCTTGATACAATTTTGTAACACTGTTTTCCTCTCAAATCAGATCGTCCCGATCTGACTCTTCCACTATGCACCACCTTCTACGTCTATTCCTCCACCCGGATCCATAATAATTCCTTCTTTATCTGCTTAACATCTCTATGCCTTTCAAGTGCAACCTGAACGCAGCGCCTTAGACCGCTCCGCATTCCTTACTCTCCATATCTAGCCTCATATCTGCTTGACTCGTTTTTCTTTGGATTGACGTCACAAAGACTGACTAGACTATGGCTTCCTGTTCTCTGTTGGCTGTCAGGCTGCCAGTTGCCTTTCCTGCGTCTTCGTGGATGGTCGTAGCCCTTGTAGTATTTCTCTCATGGAAATCCGTAGAATGGTAGTTTGGAGGATAATTTTTGACCTTTTTTCGTATTCCACCAATCTTCTTTTTCTTGGTTTTTCTTTCTTCAGTTGCCAGTTTTTTTTATTTTTTATTTGTTGACCTATCGCAGGCTTTCCTATCAATGAAAAATGATTCGGTGTCAATGTCATTCTCTTCCAATTGATCACTTGCCAGCTGACAGGAAATCCGTTCTTGGTCCGCATGCAATCAAAAACTTATATGAAAAAGCTTCCACGTGGATCAATTCTAAGGCAGTTGGCTTGATTTAGGAATGCTCAGCTGGATTAGGTCGTGTTTATGTTGGAGCTGTGATAAGCGATAAAAGCAACGATACTAATGTAAAGTATCATTAGTATCGTTGCTTTTATCGTTTATCACAGCTCCAACATAAACACGGCCTAAGACATCTGCGTTGTTATGCAGTTCACCAAAGCGAAGTTCATTCAGAAAATTGTACCATTCCAAGTTCTCAATCGAAGGCTGACAGTCCTCAGAAGGTTAGTGAGATCTCAGTCGTATTCTGTTTAATATATCCCCTTCTTCCGTAGCGGTAACATTCGGAGCCTTCGCTGAGAATTATTAGAAGGAAACAGAGATCTCAATTGTACCGGGTGATTGTCTATATTTTGCACCAACACCTATCTCACCTGTTCAAAGAGATACCCAGAAATCTAAATGTGAAAGTTGTAGGTATCAGAAAGTTTTCAATGATGTTAGTTACAATCAGTGTACTGGGTGTGACACAAAAGTGTGGCGAAGCAAAGTTATAATTTTTTAAATGGAAAACCCCGTATATTATTGTCCCATTGGATTAGCCTTTTAAACCTGATTCCAAATATACTAAGTTTTTTAGGTTTATTCCTCATAGTCCAGCCTCTGAATATCCCATTTTGAATAAATTATATGGATTTTTTACATGAATGATTACCTTTATATTTTGCTGGTGGCCTCTATACTTCACCTTTTTCAATAAAAATGCAAATATTCCACTATTTTCTCGTGGAATAATAGGAATAAACCTGAAAACCCTAGTATAGTTGGAATCAGGTTTGAAAGGATAATCCAATGGGACAATAATATACGGGGTTTTCCATTCAAAAAGTATAGCTTTGCTTCGCCACACTTTTGTGTCACACCACTGGCGTATCCAGGGGGGGGGGCAAAGGGGGCAATTGCCCCCCCCCCCCAGAGCAACAACCTTTTATTTCTCAAAAATATCTCAAATGACTAAAAATATTTTTTTTACTCGTGTGCGCCAAGTTAATACTTTGCACACTTATTGGCGTGCGCAAAGTTTAGCTTTGCGCACGGAACCTCTTTGCACACTCATTTCTTGCTACGCAAAATTACCGTATTACCTACCGGATTTCTCAATGTTTTGTGGGTTTCTGGATGTATAAACTAATACCTATTCGAAAAGAAGGGCTTCATGTTATTTTTGTTCCAAGAAAGCATAGATCTATTAATACTAAAATATGGACGGAGTCGATCTCCATTTAGCACACGCAGCAAACATGGTGATAGAATGAAAGTGACATAGCGGAATAGAAAATTAATGAGTATGACAAGAAGCAGTCTATGATTCTTCCAGAAGTTTCTTCATCGATTCTTTAATAATTCCTCTTCTTGGTTCTTTTTCTTCTCGTATTGACACATCTCTGATCCTTGCTTCGCAAATATTCGTATATTCCATTCATTTTTAGGGAATTGATTAGAGCTTCGCTGCTATTTGATGGTATGGTTTTGACCAGCATTCCTTGTACATCCATATCTCTAGTTCTATTTAATTATAAAATTTTTGGTGATTTCTGCTGCTGCTTCGGAGTCCGCCAAATCAATCAGACAGCGAATGTCGGTTTCAAGATTTGAATGGAAGTGAAAATAGCAAAGAATGGGAGTCCAGAGTGGGATCCTTGGGGTACCCCGGATATGACAGCCACTTCTTTTGAAAGGAAGTTTCCCGCACAAACCGGGCAAAGATCTTCCTTGGAGGTGGGAACACACATCGTCCCAGGCTGACAAAAGCCAGCTTGGTTATGAAACTCTGGTGGCTGACGGCTGACCCTGTAACACGCTTTGGAAAAATTAGTACTTAAATATAGCATCCACTTGAACCGGTATCCAAGGCATACGACAGAAAATCCATAAATGAGACCGTTTGATCTTCTCCTTCTAGAGTCAGACTATTCCACTCCCATTGATCCATTCAACTCAGACGTTTTAGGTATAGTCTGTTACATATGCCTTCAAAAGGTTTAGGAATACAATTAAGTAATGGATATGGGCCAGACATTTTTTTAATGCACGATCGGGCGGTAAATTCAACTTACCGCGGTAAGTTGATCTGATCGCGCGTCTCTTTTAGGAGATAAATCAGCTAGAATTATTCATTATATTCACCCAACAACTATACCTACATCGGTGTGGATAACCATGAAGAATATAAAAGTTGTCGATATGAGGAAAATTCATCTAGCGGCATTTATCTGGATATACAGGTTCCCTTTTGTAAGCCTTATAATAAAATTCCAAAATACTTTAATATTATCTTATGACGTGACCTGGAAAGTGATTTAAATTGGGCTGAAGAAAAATTATTATTATCCTTTGATTTTATTTATCAAGTATTTAGAAAATATGATAATATATTAGTGTTGAATTATTTGAGAAGATTCTAGTTACCTGCGCATTCACCATTTTGAAAATCATGCGGTCAGTGCTTGGTCAGTGTTGGCAGCTTAGAGCAGGTAAAGCGCTGTCCTACGGACATAAGGAGTAGGAACGCGCCATTCTGCTTATGAAACTAAAGTGAAGCCAAGTTTTTAGCAGGAGTTTGGCACCAAAATACAGGTAAAGCATTGAATTGCCTATACCGTCATTTTTTTGGTGCCAAAATACCTGAAAAAAAAACGGCCTCATTTTCCAAATCCAGGTTACTACTCCTCTTTACCTTTACCTGCACTAAGGTTGGCAGCCTCATACTTTTATGACATATATCCATCCTGAGTCCTGACACTTTTATATCATACGCTGCAGAACGTTTGAAGTTGTCGCACCTGAACTATTATCTTTCAATTATCATAACTCCAATCCAGAAATCTACAATGTTCTTTTGTAATAATAAATGAAACAATCAACTAGAAAAAAAAACACGGTAATCTGTAGATATCAATCTTGATCCTTCAAGATCACATTCAAAACATTAACTTGTCGCATACAAGCATAAATATTATGCTGAAAAAGGCGATGTATTTAAATTGAACATGTGACATTGCATTGCTACTATATACCCAGTCTGCATTGTTGTGGTACGATGCCCTTTTTTGTACCGCCTGGCCTGACAATATCAATTTCACCCAGGTAATATTGTTTTGGCGGAATGAAAAATTTGGAGTCTTTCATTGGCACGATTTAAACCGTACCTATAGCTACAGGGTGTTTTTAAATTACAGTTATAAATTATCCCGATTGAAACATAAAAGGCGACAAGACGAGATCAAGTTTCAGCCAGTGCGTATTCATTTTCCGAAACACGCAATTCGCCCATATTCATTAGTTAAAATACACACTGACATTTTTGATCATTATCTATAGACAGTTTTTACATTTTGCTCGAGTTCGAATGGCCATTTACTTACCATTTAGCTTGCGATTGGTATTTTGTAAGGCTACGATGTATGCTGTGAGATTTTGACGTAAGATTTCTTTTTCGCGGTATCTAAAATAAATAGTGTATTACTTAGGTATGTGTGCTTCCAGCAGGTACTTACTTGCAAAAAAAATCTGGTTTGATCTGATACGATTTCAAAAAACGATCGTAGGCTTCCAAAATTTTTAAATTTGACACGAGCCATTCTGATTTTTGGGTTATAATATTTTGTTCGTAGGTTTCATCTGGCAGTAGCATAGTAAGAATTCATTGTAACAAATTGTATTCTTGTATGTTGAGTTATTTTTTTCCTGAAAAATAAATTCTATATAAATGACTTTTAGACTCTCTTGATTTGAAAAAAACATGTTGGTAGGTCATTTGAAACTAGGGTTGCCAACTTTCGTTTATTGAAATAAAGGACACATTTTGGAATATTTTTGAGTGTTACCGAGGGTGCCATGTAGCGTGGGTAAGGCTGCCATATTTTTTTCTTAAAAAAAACTGGACACTTCCATAAAGCAGAGGTACCTAAATATGGAAAAATAAGCGCCGCAGGCCAACATTTTTTTCGGAACCACGCCCAATTTTTTGGTTTTTCGCGGTAATATCCAATAGTTATCCACTTCGGCGATTCTATTTAGGGAAGTAGGTGTTGTCCGTCGTTTTCAATCTAAGACTTTCCGTATGAGGAGCGAGGGGGTGTTTCATGTGGCAAAAACAGGTGTGACGTCAGGTAACCATTGGCGTTCTATTCGTTCTAATGTAGGGAGCCACCAGCTCACATTCCTTTGGAGTATCAGATTAAAATCGACGGACTGTACCTACCTAAGTTACAAAAACAAACTATTTCTAATTTGAAATAAAAAAAAAAAAAAAAGGTAGAATTACATAGTGGATGTGAAAGCCTATATGAAAACAGCGCTGCATTCGCTGGCGTTGTGAGTAAAGAAGACGGACTATTTGTGGTCGATCTATTTGATTCTTTTCAGAATTAAAAGAGACATATAAGTATCAGAGAATACGGGACATTTGTGTGTCCCGACAATAAATTTGGGGATGCGGGACATGAAAAAAGGGACTGTCCCGTCTAATACAGGATAAAACGTGGATCGTGGATGTGGTGGATGATGGTGTATAGTGTATGGCAAGGGACTTTTCTAAGATTTTTTTATATTTCCGGATTTTAAAGAATATTTGCCGTCCTTTGACACCTTCCAAAAGGACAAAGGACATTATACTAAAATAAAAGGACTGTCCTTTGAAATAAAGGACGGTTGGCAATCCTATTTGAAACTGAGTACCTATAGTTGCCTATCAAGCGCGTAGATACTTTACATTTCTGGGGGGGGGTAAAGTTAAAGGGGAGTCCGGAGGAAAATTTCAAGATCATTTACTTTTCCAGATATCGCGACGTCATAGGCAGAGTGAGCTCTGAACAAGTACGTAAGCCGAACGCAGATCGAAGAAGAAAACCACAGAATGGTGTAAATGGCCAAATTCATGTTCTTCTGGAAATGTACTAAACTTGAACTGATTCAGTGTTAGTGTAAAACTAAAGTAGGAACAAGGAACAAGAACAAAGAATTTTTACTAGATAATAATATTTTACTAAACCCGGAAGCCCCAATATTTTTCATCTAATTTTTATTTTTTTTTTAATTTACCTAAAAAAATAGAGATTTGGGGGGGTAATTACCCGCTCTACTCCCCCCATATCTACGCTCTTGATGCCTATTAAATGGTTTGTTAAGGCTTGTTGTATATCTATCATTTCAACGCTGCAACCTCATGGGCTTCTGCATGACTTAGATTAACTATTTTTAAAAAAAAAGCGTTTTGATATTCTTGTACCACTAAATTTTTTCCAGTCGATTTTTATTATTTAACTACTAAGGCACAAATAATGAAGATATCTTGAGAGTTCTGATACCTTTTTTTGAAATGTCTGGAAAACAGACACACATTAATTGACAGAATAATTGTAAGGGCTCAATTACATATTCACAACTTTGGAAAAGTCGTACCTAGATAAATCTTAAAACGTACGTAATACCTAGTCGGAGTTCCCTCATAAGAAGCGATTTTCTGATTACCACTCGTCTGTAACTTCCTGAACACCTTAATTTTAAAGAGTCCGACAACTCTTATATATATAATTATCAATTTATAACGTTCTACGTCTGCCGATTCCCGATCCCCAACCATCTCTATCAATCCAGGCATCCAGGCCATAAGAAAAGGGAAATAATATTGCTGGGAGACTTTAACGGACGAACAGGAAGAAAAATCAACGACAAGGTAGTCGGGAAATTTGGAGAGAATGTAACGAATAACAATGGAGAAAGGCTCATAGCAATATGCCAACAAAATAACCTTAAAATCCTAAACGGTTACTTTCAGCATAAAGAAATACATAGGTACACATGGAAAAATAAAACTAGACAACAAAAATCGACTATTGACTACACTATCGCAAAACAGAGCTGGAACATAAAATTCCAGGATGTGAGAGCATATAGGGGAGCGACCTGTGGTAGATAAATGGAAGAAATACCAACAGTATGTAAGTTCAAATAAGACATGAGCCAAAGAAATATATAAAGAAGCACAAGCAAGAGTACGGAATAAAATAGTACAGAAAAAAAACGAGTCATAGGAAAGAAACTGTGCGAATATTAATAAATATCTTGGAGGTAAAAGAAACACAGAAAGTTGGAGATTACTAAAAAATATGAGGAAAACAAAAACCAAGGATATTATCAATACAATAACACCCCAGCAATGGGAAGGAGTACTTTGAAGAATTACTGACAGAACAGCGGGCAGAGTTTAAAGAAGAAAGGGAACAGACACGAAACATAAAAACTGCAGGATCACCAATAAGAGTTATGCAAGAAGAACTTAAAAAACACTGTAGCTTCTTGAAAAACGGTAGGGCACCAGGCCCTGGAGAAATATATGGAGAACTGATAAAATATGGGACCAATAAACTCTACAAACATTTAACAAAACTATTTCAAGCATGCATAGATACCTAAACATGAAGTACCGGAAGAGTGGAAAAGAAGCTATTTAACAACAATCTATAAGAAAGGAGATAGAAACAAATGCTAGAACCACCGAGGAATTGCAGTAACAAATACGCTGAGCAGAGTATATGGAAAACTAATAAAAGCCAGAATAGAGAAAGAGTACAAAGATAATGAGGCAGAAGAACAAGCTGGTTTTAGAGCAGGAAGATCAACTGTAGACCATTTATTTAGTTTGACCCAGATAATGGAAAAGAGACTAGCGTATAACCAAGAACTCCATTTACTCTTTGTAGATCTAAAGAATGCATCTGACAATGATCCGCTGAAAAAGCTTTGGGAAGCACTGGAAAAGACCAATATCAACTTAGAACTAATAAAGGCAGTAAAAACGCTCTATAGTGATGCAAAGACCAAGATTAAACAGGGAAACATAATCATTAAAGGCTTTATAGCAACTAAAGGACTTAAACAGGGATGCTGCATATCACCAACACTTTTTAAAATATATTTAGAACAAGCGCTTAAGGGATGGAAAAACAAATGCAGACACATGGGAACACCACTCAATGAATATAATCTGTATACTTTAATTTTTGCAGATGATCAAGTATTAATTGCACAGGACTATGATGACGTACATGACATGAAATTTGATAGAGGAATACGAGAAATGGGGTTTGGAAGTAAATCTAACTAAAACAGAATATATGACTATTGGAGGTGAACAACGAACTCTGAACAATGTACTGAATACAAATATTTGGGCATGAAAATCTCACATGAGGGAACCCTAGACCAAGCAATTAAAGATCGGAATATACTAGGACGCAAGGCAATATCTCTACTAAATTGTGTACTGTGGGACCAAAATATCAACATAGCTAACAAAACTAGAATATACAACATCATAATCAAAAGCATAGTCACATGTAGTTCAGAAGTCTGGCCACTAAGGAACAGAACCGCAAAAATGCTGGAAGCAACTGAAATGGAGTTTTGGAGGAGATCGGCAGGCAGGTCAAAAATGGAAAGGATAACAAATCTGAGAATTAGGGAGATTATGGACGTAAAACACACAATAGTAGATGATATAAAGGAAAAGGACAAACATGAAACAGCTGATTTGGTTCGGACATGTACAAAGAATGGCAGAGCATGAGAGATGGAGGCTTGGAGGAGGTTGCGATTCATACATTGATATTATTTCCCCCGACAACTTTTATATTTGCGAAAAAATTGTGTAAGGTGGCGTTTTCATGATATTAATTGTGGAACAAGTAATTTCCACGAAACATGTCGGCATTGTAGTGTTGTGTAGTGTGTCCCCCAAGTCATAGGATGTAACAAAAAATTGATCAAATTTATTATATTTTAGAAGATGTGAATTCAGGTACCCCTTCATTGGTTTTCACGGACTCTTTAATCCTTTTCCCAAACAATGATTGGGCGCTATAAGAATGTAATTTTATAAGGTTGTCTCGACTTCTACTAAAAGCCCAAAGTTGTGAATTGTATTTATTATTTAGTATAAAACCTACCGACAATCCAATTTGAAAGCTATTGTTTGTAAATAAACTAATGATTTGTTCACCCTCAAATTCCCAATCATTCTTGATGATCATTCTCTGAACAGAGATGAATATATTTTCCCGATATTTATTTAGGGGTTTTCAACTAATGGAGGAGGCATCAGCAACATTTAAGAAGGAATTAAAAAGGCATCTTGGAGAAGATCGAAATGGGAAGGAAGTAAGTTAGTTATGGTACAGCTTTGGTCATAGACACACATTCAGCATGTTTCTATAACAGAGTATTTTAAATAGAAACTCGTATATAGTTTATACCAAATTAACTTTTAGTTATGACGCCATTTTTAAAATCGTTATGGCCACCTATGAAAATATTCGGCGTCGGACTGACTTAATTTGAATTTCCCGCTGGCGATTCAGTTGGTAGCACTACTCTAAAAACTGTAACGTTGCCAAATTAATTTCTCGACATTTTGAATTTTGATTGCCTTTTGGCAGTTTACGAGTTTTTGGTTTAAGTATTATTTTGAACTTATATTTTTAAAAAAACAGAAGGCAACGCTGTGCCGGCCGATAGCAACTAAAAGTTTATTTGGTATGAACAATGAACTAAACAAACACACTAGAACGGTGGCTGCATAATTGTTTCTACGCAAGGGTTGTGCCATCAGGAAGGATAACAAAGAAGAGGGATTTGCATCTCTCTCTACACTATGGCGGCTAATGAGAACACTTGTTTGAAGTGTTTGGATCATTGAGGTTAGGAAGATGAAGAAGCTCTTCTTTCATCTACATTAATCGCGATGAGTGCGAGCGAGACAATAATCCCTGCGTATTGCTGGGTTGCACATATCAAAATTTGCCTCTAGCAGTGCGCCCGTTCCAGAGTGTTTGTTTAGTCCAATGGGTATTAACTACTATAGCTGGTATTGTTTTCATTACAGCACATTGCACATTATGATGACCACTAAAATGAATTATTTCGTGAATGCCTGGACAAATAGTTATGAAATTAGTTGGTAACAGTGTCCGACAAATTCAGTGGGTCATATGGACCGTCCGAAATTATAAACATTTTCACGAGACCTGGTGATATAATGACCACTAAAAGGATTCTTACGCCAATGCTAGATTAAAATAATTCATGAAATCAGATAGCAACGTGGTATGGCACATTTTGTGGGTAATATAGCCAGTCCGAAACAGTACAAAAAAGAACAATAAATACAGGATTCAAAAAGATGTAAATACAAATGTTGTATTTACACCTTTTTGATAGGTACCTATTCAATTAACCTGTACAGATGGGTTGCAAAAATATATGGGAGAATCATATACGAAGTACATGTATTTATCTACAATCATCAAATAATGGCAGTTTTATCCACTCATATGAAGCGTCTAAAGTGATACTTTATCCACTAGTGGAATAAAATAACTTTATTCCACTAGTGGAATAATGAAATCAAGAAATACGAAATTTTTATTTTATTTATTGATATTAACATTAACATTTATATTAATAGATACTTGTTTGATTTGTTTCCTATAACTTCGTTATTGTTGATAAAAAGGTGATAATTTCCATCAGCTTGGGAACTCTTGTAAGGGACATTTTCCCCTTGAATTTTTGTTTGCAATACTAAGCTTATTGGAAATGGAATCCTCGATATAACTTTCAGTAACAGAGGAGCTCTTCCATCCGCCATGTGTATGTACCATCGTCACCAAAAGTAACTGGGACAGCATCATATTAGCTCCTGTACTATTATATGAAGTTTATTGTCAAATATTTGTCAAACTATGAATTAAATGCATTGAAATGAATGACAGAAGAATTAGTCCAGGAGATTATTATGCATTATTTTTGTCCCAGATACTTTTGGTGACGATGGTACGTGTGATTGTGGATAAAACGTTGTAATACATTCGTGTTTTAGTTGCATTTTATCCACTTAAGAAAATTAAACGCTCGAACTTCGTTCTCGCGTTTAAACATTTTTGCGTGGATAAAATGCTTCCTAAAACACCTATACAATAAATAACTATTATATGTATGTTTATATCGAAAAATAAGACTATTATCCGTTCACAATCCGATGTCCACAGGTAGGTACAGGTAAAATCACATTTCAATGCTATTTGATAGGGAAAGGTGATAAATTCACCTGCACCTGTGGACATCGGATTGTGAACAGGATATAAAGTCCAACAAATACCATTTTAAAGTCACGTGATTTTTCTCTATCCTTGTTGAATACATCTTAAACAGCGGTGATAGTAAAATTGACAAAAAAATTGGTGTCTAATTATTGTTCCATAATATTCTTACCTGAAATAGAATCCGTCACTGTCAACAATTAGTTTGTCAAAGTTATTTTCGAAAATGATACAACGAACAAACACAGCTAATAATTTTGACTATATTAACCTTTTTCCAACTCGAAAAGAAGCAAATAGAAAACGGGTACCCAATTCAAGTTGAGAATGTATTACAACGGACAACAGATGTGACAAAAGTGAGTCTCGCAACAATTGCAAGTATTAAAATTCCCATCTGATTGGTCAATACTACTTCAGAAACGCGTTTGTTAAATGCTAGTGGGAACATATCCTAAAATTCAATAGTAATTAACCACCAGTAGCTTTTTGTAGGTGATATCAACGACATAATCAATGAACATATGTTTTTTGCCACCAATATCACGTGACTTTAAAATGGTATTTGTCGGACTATACATATTGTATTTTAAAGTGGCAATTTGTATACAATAAATATCTTAACAATTACATTAAAAAACTAAAAAATATAAATAACATAAGATCAATTATAAAATATAACATACCCTTAAACTTAACCTTAACCTTAAACAACAGTAAATATAAAAAAAATAGGTAGGTATAACCTACAAACATTGAGAGAATTGTAAACGGGCACAAATCAAGAAAAGTTTCACTCAGTAAAAATCTTGGTAAAAGTATTATTATTATACACAAAAAAACAAAGCTAAACACGTTGCTGGCGTTACTGCAATCAAAACAAAATGGTTCCCGCGTCACTTGACTTGGTAAAAAAAAAAAACAAAAATAGAAGAAAACACAACCTCACACCACACTACAAACGAGCTACACATACAAGACCAAAAAGGCAAAATCAGACAGGAACAACTCAAAGGAGGCAAACGGTGCTGCCAGCTCAATCCATTTCTAGCTGGGAAACGTCAAAACCACCAACCAAATAAATTTTTAATTTTCAACTAAAAATTTTAAAAATATGCATTGAAATTGTAGTTTCAATAAATTATGGTAGATTTAGCTTGTGATTATCGATTATTGAATCGTAGTCAAAATTATAAATTTCGATAATTATCGAGTCATTGGCAACACTGCACCCTGCCGATGCAAGTGGCCGGCGTCCCTTCCTGTTTTCCATTCTATTGGTTTATTTCATGTTTATTTCAACATTTGACAATTTATTAAGGTCACAGGTCAGGTACCTAGATGAAATATAAATCCTTGATTATATGACCTGCCTTATTTAGGTTTAGATCTAAGGTTTAATAATAAGAATTATCCATGTCAACCTGACCGGCATTTTTCGGTTTAGGGTTTAGAGATTAATTTGGAAGGATCACTTCCGTATCTTTTCCTTGGAAATTGCATATTATTTAAAAAGATATTATTATCAGAAATCGAGTCAGCAATTAATAAAAAAATCATGAATAGATGGGAATGATCCAGCTGGTCCTGTATTGTTCGTCTTTGAAGCGAACATGTACGTCTTTCACAAGACGTACGCAATATAGATTTTCACGTACGTTCTTAGTACGTACTTTTTTGTCTGTATATCAATACAGCCTTTTACGTACGTACTCAAAACGTATTTTTACATCCCCGACGAACCGACGTAAAAAGGACCTAAAATGTACGTCTTCAGTACGTAGGTACTGTGTTTGTTGGGAGGTAGGGATAGTATGTGAATCGAAGATATGAAACAGTCCCAAAATCCATTTCAGGTACCTAACCAGTTTCTTGTAAAATATTAACCCAGATTACTGACAATAATTAATAAATAGGGGGTGTGAACTAGACAAACAACTTAAGCTACTTAAATCAAGAAAAAAACCAAGATCTCTCGTGAGAACCGCGGTCCTATATTCAAAATAGTTTCCGAGAAAATCCCTTATAAAGATAAATTATGTAGGAACTTGTGACGTCACACCGACTAACCGCCGAAATGGCGGCCTTCTGTTCGCTCAGTCGTCGTTAATGAACCGTGCCCTATACTTTGAGTCGCTGCAATTCGCTCTTGTGATATCGCTGACTTTTGTTTTGAAAAATTCACACGTGTTAATACTATGCCTTCCAAGCCGGTCTGACGTCACAGCCTAGGCGTTTCCAACTTTAAACGCCCTAACTCAAAAACGGTAACAAGATGCGGTTCAAATATTTGTTCTCAGATTTTTTTGCACTGAAACTTTCATTTTTGGTTCACAGCCCCTTTAAAGAAGGAACTTTTGCGACAATGTTATTTGTATCTGTCGCTGTCGAAAGATAACTAACAAATATTCTATATTTTCTGAGTTGCTTTATTGATATAATCACGGCTGGACGTGCAAATTCAAATTCGTATTACATTTAACGCAGTTTGTAGGTCTTCTTTTGTGTTTGCTAAAACAGTGTTATCATCAGCCTATTGAAATTCACAATCAGTTGTTGTGGGTACCTTGGTTATAGCTCAAAATTTGCTAAGCTTGAATAGCTTACCATGACTTCTATTAGAGATTTCAAAACCCAACCTTAATGGCTTATCAGAGTCCGCTTGTTGCTAAGAATACGGGGTTCAGGTTATCATGCAGTGAAATGAGTATCTTGACAACCGTACAATGTCAGTTTTTCCCAGAGAAATACTCGATAACCAGAGTCACATTTTTCCACAAGGTTAAGGAATACCATAAGTATAGAGTGGTTTGTTTTGCTCATTCGATTTTTTTTTCCAATTTGTCTTGCACCGCCGGCCGTGCCTCGATGAGATTTAAAACCATACTGTTTCAGATATGTTCACTTCGACCAAAGGCAGAAGTCGGTTGGACTGGTTGGAGACACACTGTGCCTTTCTTGAATATCTTAACAAAAGAGGTGTGGAAATCATCTCAGTAGGCGAGTTTGTTTATTCTTCCGCGAGCTAAAAGACGACATTGGTGACAGAAGTACACGTGTTCTTCCATTTGAAGTTGCAAAACTGGACACGTGGTTGTCATCTTTTTGCTCGAGGAGTATTAACTAGTGTTCCATATTTTGGTTATATATGTAGATATGTAGGTGCAGCAGGATCTCTGTCTGACCTAACAGCTTCAGTTAGTTTGTTCAAACACTCTATGGGAAGAAATCCCACTAAAACAGATGGCTTCGTGTGGGTTTTTGAGGGACCTAGCTGAAGACATCATCATTCATGTGGTACTCACTGCTTAGGAGTTCTTGAAAATGCTCTTTCTATCTGTGGCTCCAAAAGTCACCTATCCTTAAAGAAGATTAGATATTATCAAGTTTTTGAGGGTTAATGAAAATATCTCGGAAAATACATTTTAAGGCTCTGTATTCAGGGATCTTACTAATAACGGCCCAAGCGGTCAAAAAAACTAGTTAACGGAGAATAGTATATTATTCAACGAGTGGGTAATGATGGCTATTATTCACGAAGGATGAAGTTTGCACTACGAGCCGCAGGCGAGTAGTGTAATCATCAGGGGCTAATGGGACCACCGGGACACCGGGCAAATGCCCGGTGGGCCGGACACCAAAATTGGGCCGCCGTCTGCTACCTTGATAACAAAAACTTTTCTATAAGTTCTTGCGAACCTAACACCAAAAATTTCAGCTCCAATAATATTATCTTCTGAATTGTTATATCGTCAAGAACGGGGACCAGTTCCTTTACTTTTGTTGCCCCAAATGCCCCAGCCCTACTTTTTAATCCTACCATACCGCTCAGACCATGATTGGCTGGCCATACGCAGCCCTATTCATCATAAGAAAACTATGGCCGGGGCGTGATTGCTGTTCTATTTTATTTTTGTGTTATTTCCATTGTACTCATTTAGTATATTCTGTTATTATCCCTATCACTAGTAACTTCCCCTCCGGCGTGCAAATGTTTTTGAAAAATTAAAAAGATTAATAGGGCATTCGAGGAACATGTGGTTCAGGTTTTCAACCTGATCATACTCACAGTACGGATTCTTTTTTACCTCTATTCTGCAAAGATGCTGCCCTGTCGAGCAGTGCCCTGTACGCATCCTAGTGATGGACGTGATATGCCGTCTATGTGTGTATTGAAGATCTTTGAACCATGTTTTCATTGGGAACTCAATTTGCACCAGCCTGTACCAATTCTCCTTTTTATTGAGTGACTTCTTCCAAGAGACTGCATGTTCGCAATTTATTTTTGCTTTGATCAGAGGATGGATGTGAGATGGTTCCAGAGGGAGCGCCCTTTGGAACATTTAGAATTCTTCCTATGTTGGCAAGCTTATCAGCGCATTCATTGCCAGCCAGGCCAGCATGGCCCGGAATCCATGCTAACTTAATGTTGTTTGCAAAATTAGCTTCTACAATAAGTCTTTTGGTTTTATTTTATTTCTATTCCTTTCTATCTTCTATTTCACTACTGTCAGGATTGATGTAAGTTCTTTTCAACTCTATTGCACTTTTTGAATCTATCAGGATCAGTGCATTTTGTCCCTCATTTATGGCTACCATCTCCGCTGTGCAGATATCCATTTCGTCCGGCAATCTTGCAGAGAAGTTATTTTTTGCTGGGGCAGTGAATACCAAATCCAGTTTTTCCATCCTTCCTAGAGTCAACCGTATAGATTTGTGTGTATGAGCAGCCAGAGAGCCGATACTTTCCCTGAATCTATTGATAGTATTGGTTCCATGTTTTTCCAAATGGAGTTCTATGACCGGCAAACAGCTTAACTGGACTTCCCTTTCCATTTCGAAACATGGCAAGGCAGTTTTCCGTTTCATCCTTCTTCCATATGGCAGGAAGTAGTAATTTGCATTGTACATCTTGGGATATATATTTTTTTTTTAATGATTATAAGTGGGTGATTTTCGAAACTGTAGATTTTGGTCAGGTATTTGACAGCGAGCCATCTTCTTCTGTATTCCAGATACATCATTCCTGCCTCCGCCATTAGTGCATTTACGGGAGTACACCTCATGCATCCCAGGATGACTCTGAGTCCTGCATTGAAGACACTGTTGATTTTCTGTTGGTTCTTTTTCGAGAGTGGCTTCAACAAAAAAGGTCCATAATCCAGATAGGATATTACCAGTCCTTGTAGGACCATTCTCAGAGTTAGAGGGTCAGAGTCCCACCACACTCTGCGGAAAAATTTAATTACATTGAGTCTTTTTTTAGCCTTCTGTATTATATTTTCTGTGTGTTTATTGAAGTTTAGACGGTTGTCCAGATGTATACCTAGATACTTAACGGTTGTTTGGAGGGGGATAATGTTACCATTGATTTTAATGGGTTGAATTTCGTTTCTTTTATTCCCTTGAACCACCTCGCATTTATCATAGGACAGTCTCAGACAGCTTTCCCTCAACCATTTTCCAAAGACATTCAGGGAAAAATTTATACTATTTGCCATCTGCAAGGCGGATTTTCCTCTTAAGAATATTACAAAGTCATCTGCATATCTCATAATTTGAGTTTCCTCTGGCAGTGATTCAATTAATTCCTGTATGCATATATTGAACAAGATTGTACTTAGAGGCAAGCCCTGTGGAACACCCGAGTTCACCACTTTAAGGCCAATCAGCTGTTCGTTTGTGTTTCTGATGTAAATTTTTCTATTTCTCAAGATTTCATGTATTAGGTTGCAGACTTCTGTGGAGATGTTGAGCCTGATCATATTTGTATATAACTTCTGCAGATTGACATTGTCGTACGCTGCTTTGATATCCGGGAAAACTGCGAGAACTGTACACCCCTCATTGAAAGCGAGCGTTATGTAGGAGACCATTGTATGCCAGGTAATCATTAAATCCCTTCTTTTTCTGTATGCTGTTTGTTGCCATGAAAACATTTTTTTGTTTTCCATTTCCCATTCTAATCAATTTTTTATAATGATTTCCAATAGTTTCAGCATACATGACGCCAATATAATGGGACGGTAGCTGTCTGGATTTTCTGGACTTTTGTTGTGTTTGCATATGACATGGATGAGATACTCTTTCCACTGATCAGGTATGGGGTCACCCCTCATCAGGTTGTTGTTTATGTGTAGGAGTTGATGTTTGGCTTTTTTTGGGGCATTTGAGATCATGGAGTATCAGATTTCATCAAGTTTCGGGGCTGAATCTTTTTTTTCCTTTAGTGCAGCGTAGAATTCACCCAAGGTGAATGGGATATGTTCTGTCGCATCTTGAATCTTGGATATTGACCTTTGGCTGGGTTGGAAAAGCTGCCAGCCTTTTCACTCTTACATCGTCTGTGGTAATTGTTTGGGATTGGTTTTCGTACTTGCCAGCAAATTTTTTAACTTTAGACCAAACTACCTTGATGCTAGAGTCTCTGTTAACTGATGAACAGTAGGTCATGAATTTTTGTTTTTTCTTTTTTCTGAAAAAAGGTCTTGTTTTTACAATAGTATAATGTTTCATTTTAATGAACTTTTCCATAGATGGGTTATTTCTGTAGTCCCTTATAGCTGTTTTTCTTTTTTGGAGTTGCTCTGTGCATTCCTGGTTTCACTAGGGATTTCCAGTTTTTTTCCTGCCATTATCTGATCATTTTGGTATGTGCTTGTTGGCAGCCTCTTGGATGACGTCCGATAGTGTGTTCCACACTGGGGGTCCGCAAGGGTGTCAATATTGAGCTCAACTTCATTGTAGTATTCAGTCCAGTTTGCCTTGTGGTATTTTCTTCTTGGTATGTTGCTACCTATGAAGTTTGTTGAAGGGTGTTGCCTTGTCCTGACCTGAGATTGATTCTTACCAAGGGTCTGCAATTTTGCAAAAGAAAAAACACGTGCGGGGCCCACACAAGGGATTGGTTAGTTGGGACACTCAAAATCCGTTGGTGCTCGTAGGAAATCGTGCACAAGAATGGTTTTATTTTTAATTTTTATCTACTAAATGTCAAAATTATTAAATGTCACTCCTATAACTTACTGCTAATAGATGGCGCCACGGCCTTGGTGTCCAGAGTATTTAATTTGTGATTTGTGAATAAATCTAATGTCAGAACAAAAATTAATAGTTCGAAAAACGTCCCTACTCCCGACCACAGAAACCAGACACCTGTTCCTAGTTCAAAAACATAGTCCTAAATTTAGTTCCACTTTTAGTTTTGCAAAAACTATGAGTCCGCCCCTGGTAATCATCCGAGTGAGTAATAGTCATTACCCATGAGTAGAATACTATACTTTTTCTATGATTAATAGATGATAGGCACGAGATATGCGGTTTTTTATTTAATTTTCGTAAAAAAATTCATAGACAGCTGGAGGACAAAGTGAGGTTAGGTTAGCACAAGTCTTGTCCAAATCAGCTGTCAAAATGACCGATTGGAAGGTTGAAGTGTGTTGTCAACTTGTCGAATTTTCTGATTGGCTCTTAAATAGCGGAGTAATAAGACCAGGATATTTTCATTGGTTGAAAACAATCAGGTAATGAAAAAAAAAACTCACTGCTGAGTAATCATTCACATCAATCAATAGAAAATTGATGTATTACGCATATCATTCAAAAATGATTCGTTCTCGCAAGCAATAGGAACCGAAAAATAGAGAAAGGTCATCAGGTAATTTTCACTTACGCCGAAACGCCAGTTCTATAGTAAATAAAGAAGCTGGTGTAAAGTATCGTTTGATGAATAAGTAGTTCTGGACGGAAAATGTTTATTTTCAATGAAAACCCCAATAAAATGAACACTTTCTATAGTAGATAATGCTTGCCTACTTTCGACAAAACCAAAGTTGTCAAACATTGGAGCATACGTCGAAAAATAAATTTACCAAACCTATGACTAGGTTCACCCTGTACTGCTGTAGTCTTGAAATACAAAAAATTAAATAAGTAGGCTGTTTATTTGTACTAGCTCTACCGGCTCGAAAATTAGAAAGATCTGCTAGGAGCTGCTATTTATGAGCTTTTAATATAAGTATGGGATAAGTGAACGTCAATCTGCTAAAATCTGCTTGAAGCAAAAAAAGCAGTACAAATGAATGAAATTGTGTAGTTGAGTGATGAAATAAATTCCGAACTCCTTAAAAAAACGACCAATAGGTATACTTGAAAACTTCCATATTGAACACAGATAAACTAATAAGACATGACACACGCTCGTGATAACTGGGCAGTATTTAAAGTCTTAATCCGGGCCTCGTATCTGATTGCATCGCATATATCGGGCGTGTATTAAACCATAATATAATTATACATAAATACAACCCTTGTGCACTGCAAATATTTCACCTTCACTCGAACGTGCACTTCGTCCAATTATCTACGGCTCATCTTGACCGTAATCATCGCTAAAGACCGCGTGTGCATCGAATGAAAAAGATGGACTCCCACAATTTGTTGTGGGAAAACGGACCTAATCACAAACTTGTTTTGAAGTGTATGTGTGTGTGCTGTATTGGCTCGAAATTTAAAATATAGGTACAGTGTTGTCGAATAATACTCATTAAACATTCGAACCAATAAGCCTTCATCTAGAGTTAATCGCACCTAATGCAATGTTACTTTTCAGCTGAAGTAACTCTTGTTGAAAATTGATTATCAAAGTCGTTTTTCAATTCATACAAGAAACAAAAAAAAAATTGGCCTATCACGGTCCTGTTTTTCCCGGTACAGGTGAATTCCTCACGTTCTACGATTTTATGTACGCTATCTCGCACGAAGACATTCATCTTTTTTAACACGCCATAATGTATTATTCTGATTTACCGAGCTTACTTTATGTATATTTTTATCGTGCATTGGTTAGGTATTGTGCCATATATCTTGCACTGCTTCTAACGGTAATTTTTTCCCTATAAACAGATTGAAATTCCTTTTCGGCATACATCAAATCAATTACCTACTCATATTATGTATATATTTTTTCTGATGACTGATTCTTGATTCATATCATTTTGAGACTATACCTTCACTGACATGACCAAGACCCTAATCTTTAAAATGAATATAATCTGAATACAGAAATAATGTTATGCTCCATAAAAGAGCAATAAAAAATGATTCGTTGATTGATACCTCATAAATTTTGTAATGCCTACATTAAATTATTTCAATACATATCGACTCTATCGTTGACATCATCTAGTTTTCGTGGTTATTTTTCAAATTAACGAAAACCATGAAAATATAAGTACGAAATGACTAAATAACCAATACTTCAAACAAAATATGTTGGCTATCTTCTAACAATGTACCATATTTTTTATTTACTTTCGTAAAATACTTTTTTTTTTGCTTTTAGAAAAAGTAGGTAGCTATACATGTAGGTATATACCAATTTATTCAAAACTTGAAATTCGATAAAAAGTTCAAAGGTGTTCAATATTTCTTAAATAAAAGTTTCAATTTCGAAAAAATCAAAAGTTTATAAAATTAAAAACTAAATATAATTATAATAAATAATACCCACTCACCAAAATTTTTTTGTTAATGACCGCTAGTCCCACAACTTAATTAGAGGAACGCCGGAGCTTTAATTCAATCAGTCACAACTTTGGAAACACACAAAAGTCCCTTCTATTCAAATCCCTCGAGTTGCGCGCCGCCGGATTAAAATCAACAATCAAGCCGCAACATGCGGATCGAAATACTCAAAAACTTTGTTGTTCTTCTTCAAGAGGATGTTCAAGATGTCGATGTTGCCATATCAACTTTAGTTTTCGTAAAAAAACGGATTGATTTTCTAAATCAATTGCAATAACTTTTAACTTTTGGCCTTCATTGTCTTTATACGTTCTTTACAATAGTTATTTATGCAACAAGTGTGTAAAGTCAACCTTGACGCACGAGCCGAAGGCGAGTGCGACAATCACATGAGTGAAAAAGGTGCTTTACGCACGTATTGCATACAAAATTTTTTCTACTACTTATCAAATATGTGTAAAAAAATAAATTTAAACAAATTCTTCACGCACTAGTGCGTTAAATATTCTCACTTTACGCACTAGTGCGTGAAGTTATTTACCAGAAAAATAGTAATTTGATAGTGTTGACATCTGTCATTGACATTACTTTACGCACTAGTGTGTGAAGTAAATTACTTTACGCACTAGTGTGCGAAGAGAAATTTTACGTCTTCTGAATAGTGCGTAAACTGAGTACTTTACGCACGGTAGTAGAAAATAGCTATTTATACAATAAGTTACGAAATGAGCGTCTTTTAGGCACGCGACGTGAAAATTGTCCAACGAGGCAAAGCCGAGTTGGACAACACGTCGAGTGACTAAAAGACATCGTTTCGTAACGTATTGTATACAAGATTTTTTCTACTGGCATTTTATAATAAAAAAACACAATTTTATTTCATGTGAATAAGTCGATTACACCCAAAATCTTTGTTACCTGCTTTTACTTGACACCTGACACTTTTCATGCGATTTTCTTTTCAAAATTCGACATCAATAATTAAAATCCTAGAAAGTAGGTAATAACACAAAGTTCTGTTTTGAGTAACCCAAACGTTCAATTCAGTAATTCCATTTTCAATATTCATAATAAATACAAAACAAAATTCAAATATGTGTTTAGTGTGTTTTTTATTTCTGATTAATGAATGACACTTTTAGGCACTAGTGCTTAAAAATTACTTTTACGCACTCATAAGTCACTTTTACGCATTCAAAAGTCACTTTTACGCACTGAGTGCCTAAAAGTAACTTTCACGCACTCAGTGCCTAAAAGAATGTCGTTTCAAAACTGAAATGACAATCGAAAAGTTGCTATTATGAAACGTCAGTAGAAAAAATACTTTTTATTAAGTTGACTTCAGCCAAAACCGTAACTGAAATCTAATAAACGGCAGAAACAATATACATACCTACCTACCTCGGCGCAAAGCCAATTTCTTATAGTAACTACCTATTTAGTTTAGTTTAAATTTTGAAACAGTTCGGTTTGAAACACCGTAGCGTGTGCATTGATCGGTCTGTCTGGTTTTTTGTGGCTTGCTTATCAGTGGTTTTTTGACGAGAATCATTTGCATTTGGTGAATATATTCCATTTTATTTTAAATCTAAGTAGGGGTATAAAATATAAGTTAGCCTTTGAATTGCAGCCCTTCGATGATCTGACATAATGTCGGACATCGATGGGGATATACCTAGGGGCCGGGGGCCGCCTATCAATATTATCAATATCATGGATGATGATCAAATGGTTTCAAATATTTCTCAAAATAATATTAACACAAGTGAAAAAATATTATCTGATAGAATTAACAAAATAAACATTTCGAACCGTTTTTATCTTGATAATCCAGGTCCATACTATGTTTTTATAGAACATAAATATCTAAATGTAGGTCGAATACATCCTATGAAACTTAATGAAATTCTTAAAGAGTTGGGCGATGACGAACAACATATTCTAGAACTGTATCCAGTAGGAAAAAATTTAATTAAACTCGAAATAAACGATGCCGCCACTGCAAATCGGATCGTTGAAAGTGATTTTTTTCCCAAACATGATTTAGTGGCTTATATTCCTTTAAATTTAACACAAAAAGTAGGTATTATTCGGGGTATTGATACTAGTTACACTGAAGAACAATTAATGAATTTAATTAATTCTCCAATTAAAGTTCATAAAATTCAAAGGCTTTATCGTAAAACTTCAAGCAAAACTCAAGAGGGAGAATTCATAAGGGTGCCGAGACAGTTAATAAAAGTTACTTTTGCTAAAGTAGAATTGCCCCAATATGTATTTTTCGGAAAATTGAGATGTTTTGTAGATACCTACTATTCACCAGTGATTCAATGTTTCAAATGTCTAAGATATGGGCATACTTCGACCCAATGTAAAAGCAATAAAAGGTGTAAAAATTGTGGCATCATTATGAAGGAGAATGATACTCCATGCAATGAATGCTCTAAACGTTGTGTACATTGTGATTCCTCATCACACTCTAGCACTGATAAAAGTTGTCCTATGTTCGATAAACAAAAACGCACTAAACAATGTATGGCACACTTAAATCTATCATTTAAAGAAGCTGAAAAAGTAGTTAACAATCCCTCATATGCTAGCTTAGTTGATAAAAATAAATATGCCCCTCTCTTAACGAGTAATATTGATTTTCCTGAATTGCCTAGAACAAATAGAGTTATTGCTCAACCTTCTAAGAGCATAACTTTTTCTCAAAAAAAATCAGAAATCGGCAATCCAACTAAAAAGCGAAAAGCAGATAATCCTAGCCCCAGTTATATTCCTCCTAAAAGAGATTATGATTGGTCTTATACGGGATCACCCATCATGATGTCAAATAATCCCTCATTTGAAGATATCAAAAACAGAATAACTCAAGATTTATTTAATAACATTGCATCTACTTTTCAATCAACAAACCAACACAGCTATGTGCGCAATTCTTTATCTGAGACTAACTTGCAGATTATGATTACAGATATTGTTAAGAATGTCTTTAAAAATTATGGTAATATTCAGTCACAAAATTAAAATAGTTCATTGGAATGCCAGGTCGGCATTCGCTAATCATAACCTTCTTAAAAATTTATGCACTAATACACAATTTGATATAGCTCTTATTTCTGAAACATGGTATAAACCTACTTATAACATTAGACTTCCTGGTTACAACTTAGTTCGTAAAGATAGAAGAGATGGTAAAGGTGGCGTTGCTATTTTTGTCAAAAGTACCTTTTCCTATGATATTATAAACTTAAATTCCATTAACAATAATAATATTGAAATATGTGCCATTAACCTTAAAATAAATGGTGATATAATTTCTATAGCGTCTATGTATCGTCCCCCTAATATTAACGTTTCGGTGAACAATTATATACAAATATTCAATAAGTTATCCAAAACATGCATCATCGGCGGTGACTTTAATAGTCATCACACAATTTGGGGTTCATCCCAAATCAATCACGCAGGTGATGTTTTAATGGAGGCTATTGATTTTATGCCCCACCTTATAGTCAGAAATGAAGGTAACCCGACTAGAATCTCTTATAATTACTCTTCTGCATTAGATATCACAATTATATCATCAAATTTATTAAATGGTTCCAGCTGGACAGTATTAGAAGACTCATATGGTTCCGACCATTTACCTGTAGTTTTAGAATTTAACAAAAATGATCAGGCATTCTTGAACACTAAAATTAATAGATGGTCTTTGAAAGACCCAAATTGGGAATTGTATAGAAAACTTATTGAAGAAAAAGTATATAAAATAGAAATTTCGCCTAGTGCCAATACAATCCTTTCTGGAATTATCGATATTATTACCCAAACGGCTAATATATGTTTTAGTAAAATTAATACTCAATATACTAAAAGGTATACTCCCTCTTGGTGGGATAACGATTGTTCCAAAATAGCTATGGAACGGTCCCAAGCTCTGAAAAATTATAAAAAACGACACAGTTTGCAAAATTTCTTATCATATAAAAACATTTCCGCTAAATCCAAAATAATGTTTAATCAAAAAGCAAAAGAAAGCTGGAAAAAATTTTGCTCAAGTCTCAATTCCCAAACTAGCCCATCTCTAATATGGAAAAGAATCAATGCTGTGTCCAAAGGACTATTAAATAACCCAACCAATGCAATCTCTGAAGATCTTGCCCAACAACTATTAGATAAAATTGCTCCAGACTCAGTCAATTTACCATTTGACCCAATCTTGGTTTATAACAATCAACATCCCCTATGTACATTAATTACAATAAATGAATTAAATATTAACATTAAAAAATCGAGCGACACTGCTCCGGGATTAGATGGTATTACATATTCCATGATCCAATTTTTACCCGAAAATGCCAAACAACTTTTATGCACAGCATTTAATAAAATTATTTTACAAGGCAATGAGTGCCAAATATTAAAGAATATTATTGTAATCCCCATTAATAAACCAAATAAAATAAATGAATTCAGACCTATTTCGCTAATGTCATGTATTCTTAAGACTATGGAACGTATTATTAAAAGTCGTTTGGAATGGTGGGTGGAATACACAAACAAATTACCTAAGACACAGTTTGGCTTTAAACGAGGTAAAGGTGTTATGGATTGCATTGCTCATCTAACAGTTGATATACAGAACTGTTTTTCAAAAAATCATTATTTAACTGCTTTATTCCTGGATATATCCAGTGCATACGATAACGTCAATTTAACCTTACTAGTAGATAAAATGGTTAATGTATTGGATATACCGAGGTTCTTCTGTATTAATATTGTTAAAACTTTTGTTGAAAGAAATATTTACATCCAAATGATTGACAAACTTCATGGACCCAGGATAACAAGCCAGGGTTTGCCACAGGGATCAGTTCTCAGTCCTTTTCTCTTTAATATTTATACCTCAGATATTCATAATATCACTCATGAAGTAACTATTATACAATATGCAGATGACTTTTGCATCTATACATCCCAGAAAAAATTAAACAATTGCCTTCAGATATTAAATGGAAATATCAACAATATAAACACTTATTTCTTCAACAACGGCCTGGATATCTCAACCTCGAAATCTGAAATTACTGTTTTTACGAGACATAACCTGTTGTATCAGGACAATATATCTCTGGGTCCATATAATTTTCCTTGGAGGAGATGTTCCCGCTACCTGGGTGTCTGGTTGGATCAAAAATTAACTTGGGAAAAACAAATTAACAGTATTATTGAAAAGGCTGGGAAAAGTTTGAATTTATTAAAAGCAACCACCAAAAGACATTGGGGTTCTGACCCTAAAACTGCACTTATGTTCTACAGAGCTTACACTAGATCCTTGATTGATTTTTCCTCAGTATTTTATGGTAGTGCGACTAAAACACGGCTAAATAAAATTGACCGCCTACAATATAAAGCTTTACGGATTGTCACTGGTGCATTCTGTTCTACTCCAGTACAAGCCTTACTAGCTGAAACTGGGGAAATGCCTCTACAATTAAGACGTAGTTACTTAGCCCAAAAGTTTTTAGTTAAAAATATATACATCACCAATAATTTTCTTCTTAACAAAATCTATACATTGTCAACCGATAACCTAACATCAAAATACTGGATACATAAAAATTCTCCACCGCTGGCTGCGGCTTTTATACAAACATCTGAATTACAAAATGAGATAACGTCATATATTAAAATTCCTTTTTTCATGGAAAACTATAATAATATTTTATGCCCTATAGAGGTTAAATATCCACAATATACCCCATATTCGCAAATAAACAACAACATAGTTAATTCCATGGTGCAAGATAATTCATTAATTAGTATATATACTGATGGATCTAAGACAGATAATGGTGTTGGATGTGCATATTATATACCTAGCAAAAATATTGAAAAACAATATAAACTCCACCCTAAGGCTAGTATTTTCACTGCAGAAATGTCTGCTATACTATATTCCCTAGATTACATTAGTCAGAATAGGAAGTCAACCAGATATGTAATTTTATCCGATTCAAGATCCTGTTTGCAGGCTATAGATAATAGCACTAAAAACATATATAAAAATCCCTTAGTTTTTGAAATATGTCGGAAATTAACTAATTTAGCACAACAAAATATTCAAATTTTATTTGTTTGGTGCAAGGGTCATAGTGGGGTTATCGGCAATGAAAAAGTAGATATATATGCTAAAGAAGCCATTCATAGTGAAAATTTTATACTTAACTTACAATTTTATGATGTTTTCCCAATTATCAAAGAAAATTTATATAAGATCTGGAAACAAAATTATACTGATTATGCAATGAATAACATCAATAGATATACACGTACATACCCAATTTTAGTACCAAAACCTTCTATCCAATTTAATGATTTAAACAGAAAGTCTTATGTAACCCTCTTTAGGGCCATAACTGGACATGGTAACATCAATTACCTTCTTCATAAAATGAAACTCTCCGATACCAATATATGTAATTGTAGTAATCCCAGTATTGATGATCTAGAACACTGGTTTTTTGAATGTGGACATAATAAAAATGCTTCCAAGCATATAATGGATGAACTGGCTAAATTACGTCTACTACCCATCAATTTTAGTTCTTTAATGTACATTATTAGATATGATAAAAAGGTTTATGATTTATTTATTAATTTTGTCAAAATGTGTGTGAGAAAGCTTTAGGGACTTGTTATCCTTTGGTACTGATCCTTATATGTTGTCCTTTTTACCTGGTCGATTACCCCTGTTTGTGTAAATAAAGTCGCCTAGATAGACCCTATGGCGTGAAGTGAGTGACCCTGTCTTTTGTGTTTTGATAGTTTTTTTTCAAGAATCTTCTTTTTCATTTGAGACATATAGATGAGTATGAATGAGAATACTATACTAATTGAATTTCTATTATTATTTTTATTTTAAATTGTAACACATAATTACATACACCATAGGTTGCATAAATAGTATATTAAGTTAATTGTAGTGGCTGTATGCACTATGTGCAAAGCCAATCAAACCAAAAAAAAAAAAAAAAAAATTAAATTTTGAAAAATACAGTCGTCAGAAGATTTCAATTTAAAATATGTACATTTTCTATCTGAGCTTGAGAACTTTCGTCTCGTCAGTAATAATTATTTCCTAACTAGTGCGGAAAGTACCACTTTTCCGCACGAGTTAGGAACACTATTTTTTCTACGAGATGAAAAGTTAATATTTTTACCTACATATTTATCAATTTAAGATATTTTTTTCGCTTTTTCGTACCTGTACCTGTATACCGGTAAGTACCTGTATTCTACTTTACCGCACTGAGTGCGGAAAAGCAGTGCGGAAAAGTAATACGGAAAAGTACTTTTCCTACTCGCGTGCGGTAAAGTACACTTTACCGCACTCGTTTGCGTGCCGTAGGTAGTACTTTACCGCACTCAGTGCGGTAAAAGTTCTTTACCGCACTCAGTGCTGTAAAAATTCTTCACCGCAATCTTTTAAAAAAACGTTTGTATGGACCTTTTTCATGTGATGAACAACAAGGATAGTTTATTAGGATTTCTGCAATAAAGAAAGAGACACATATAATGACGCGCGATACCTGTGTGGAATGACAAGTTTGAGAAGTACGAATTTGCAAGTGCTAGCAAACCTTTAATTGTACAATTATCATTGTATTTGATATAGAAATCGTTATTTTACGAACCCTCAAATCTCTGTTCCAACTTTAATCGTCTTCAGTCAGGTTGAGATCACCTAACCATTGTTTTCTTACATTTTGATTGCTTGAGAACTTGTGAAAAGAAATATTTGACTTTTTTTCCGCCTCACTCTGACAAGATCATACACAACACATTTGAACCATGGTATAATAAACAGTTTTTGTAATAATTTTCAGCAATATTGATTGATAATTGAGGTTAGCTTAAAGAAAGTCAGCATCAGACCGCGTTCATTCAATTGACAATTTTATTATCTGTCGCCCACAAGCGGCGCGCGCAGCACAGGTAAAATGAGAAAGTTCCATTGTTCATATTCTTTATTGTGCCGGTCCTGGGATTTTTGTGGAATCAACGAGCCGACTGCTGCATTCGCTGCTTCGAATATTTCTTCATCGAAGGTCTCCACCTCTCAAGAATTTATGTTATACCGAAAAATGGAAAATTTGAACCACAAAACACGAACCTATTTGAACTTTCCATGTGGTATCTATAGAGGCAAATTATAATATTGATTTGTTGCTATGGGAAAAACAAAATGCAACGTAGCAGATTTGACAAATGCCACCAAGACAGACTTTTAACCAAATTCTTGTCATAAAAATTTTGAGTGCGGTAATAGTTATTTACATTACAAGTGCGTTTATGAACATGATTACAATAACGAGTGTGAAAGATTAGAACAACGAGGTCGTAGACCGAGTCGTTCTAATCACACGAGTTTTGTAGTCATGTTTAAACGCGCGTGTGACGTACAACGTTTTATCTACAAAGCGAAAAATAAAAATGTTTTTCCAATTATTTTCGTTTATTAGTAGTTGTCTACCTTCATTTTACCTTTACAGGTTTAACGTTGACATTTGTCAAATCACCAAAAACAGTTGTGTTATGAATTCATAACCTAGTCTATAACACCACTAGTTGTGTTATGAATTCATAACCTAGTCCATAACACCACTAGTTGTGTTATGAGTCTCATGACATAACTCAAATACTAGAAAAATGGTTATGTAAAAACGTCATAACCAAACGCTTGTAGATAAAGAATCTTTACCGCACTGAGTGCGGTAAAAATCCTTTACCGCACTGTATCAAAAACTTTAAAAAAACATGCAATTAATGCATTCGCCTTCGCGTATTGCCGTAATGCATGAAATAGAAACATTTATTGTTTTTAACAATCAATGTTTGCTATTTTTTATGCATTTTTTCTTCCAATTAGATTTTAATTCCAAAAATTATGTGCTCCGAAGGAAAAAATTTGTACCTAACACGTGCGAAAAGTGACTTTACCGCACTCGACAGCTTGCCCGAACTCCGCTTCGCGTCGTTCGTGCAACTGCCGTCGCGTGCGGTAAAGGACCACTTTCCGCACTTGTTAGGTAAATAACTATTCCGCACCAGTGCGGAAAAGTGATACTTCCATGACCTCAAATGCGTGCGGAAAGGTGCACTTTTCCGCACGCTCGTAGAAAATAGTTATTTTCCTAACAAGTGCGCAAAGTGTTACTTTTCCGCACGCAAACACAGTTATACGAACGACGCGAAGCGGAGTTTGGATAAGTGTTTGCGTGCGGAAAAGACACTTTGCGCACGTGTTAGGAACTAAATTTTTCCTACGAGCTTCATATCAGGTAGGTAACAACAAAAATTTAGAAAAAAAAATTATTTGTTCAACTATTTTTAATTAACTTGAAGCGAACCTATGCAGTTATCAAAAAATTACATAACAAAAAAAAAATAACAGAAAATCATCGTCAGAGCCCTTTTTTTAAAACGTTTAAATTTGATGAGAAAGTTTGTAGATTCTTGCATATCAATAGAGAACAAATCTGACAATGTGTCAAAGTTAATTAAATTTGGTGTTTGTATAGATGTTGGCTGATATAGAAACAGAGGAAAAATTTGTCATCATTTGTCAACGTCGACAGGTGCCCTTATTGTTGCTTGACAATTATTTTTACTTTTCGGCACTCAGTGCGGATAAGGCCTGTATCCGCACTGAGTGCGGAAAAGTGTAACTTTGAGAACCGAAATGCGTGCGGAAAAGTACTACTTTGCGCACGCTCGTAGGAAAAAATATTTTTGGCTACGGAAAAAAGCTGGCTTCAAGTCAATGAATCTCTCGGCCACAAATTTTAATTCCTATTTTGAGAAACAATCATGTCTGGTATAAAGAAAAAATTGTTGTTTAAGTATATTATGATCTTGACTTTGCAGTATGAGCAGTTCTGGTAGTACTAATTTCACACTTATATACGACGCCGCAAGATTTTTTCTACTTACTTGATTGGGTACCTATAGAAATAATTCTGAGAGCTGAGAGAATGTTGAATGAAATGGGTTGAGAACACATAAGTAAGTTTTTCATTTGAGCTTCTAATGTGGCCTTTCTGCTTCATCTTCCTTTAGGGCTCCAATCATGAGATGAACGATATATCAACCACATTCGCTTTCAACAAAAATAATATGAAGATCATGATCGCCAAGGGAACATTTGATAATTACATTGTGTTGCTTCATAAGGTGTAATGTAGACTTGTTAGGGAATCTAGTTCTTAACAATATACAGGGTGGGGACTTTAACTGGAACTAATTCGCTAGAGCCTTCGAATAAAATATGTGGACAAAACGCAAAAACAGCTGTACGGTTGTCAACTTTATTTTTCCAAATGGTAGCCCCTGTATATTATGACATTTCTGGATTCTGCAGAAAATTCTAGACATATTTCATCCACAATGTCATATACCTATCTTCAACTGTTTCGGAAATATTGACAGTTGAAAATGGACTTTTTTGCAACTTTGACAGGCTGTAAAACCTTAACGGTTAATTTTAGAGGAAAACCGATTTCACATTCCTATCTTAGATTTTCATAAGCTATCATTTGACACCAACTTTGAATTTAATCCATGATTAAAAATTCCAGTTAAATTCAATCTACAGTTAAATTCAAAGTTAGTGTCAAATGATAGTTTATGAAAATCTAAGACAGGATTGTGAACTGGTTTTCCTCTAAAATTAACCGTTTAGGTTTT
Organism: Ceutorhynchus assimilis; assembly: GCA_917834065.1. Classification (NCBI taxonomy): domain Eukaryota; kingdom Metazoa; phylum Arthropoda; class Insecta; order Coleoptera; family Curculionidae; genus Ceutorhynchus; species Ceutorhynchus assimilis. The sequence goes on along the minus strand of OU892281.1, from coordinate 29,966,802 downwards.
ACAGCCTGTCAAAGTTGCAAAAAAGTCAATTTTCAACTGTCAATATTTCCGAAACAGTTGAAGATAGGTATATAACATTGTACATGAAATATGTCTAGAATTTTCAGCAGAATCCAGAAATGTCATAATATACAGGGGCTACCATTTGGAAAAATAAAGTTGATAACCGTACAGCTGTTCTTGGAACACCCTGTATAAAAAAATTAATATGGAAAAATTTCAAAAAAAAAATCTTGATCGACGTGTTTTTGCGTTTTGTCCACATATTTTATCCGAAGGCTCTAGCGAATTAGTTCCAGTTAAAGTCCCCACCCTGTATGTTTGAAATAGAAATGTTTGCAGAGGTCTTGACTACAACTCTTCTCTCCCACTTTTTTCTTTGTCATTAGCGCTTTGAAATCGCCATATCATCATAATGTCAACTCGAATTCAGTTCATTCGAGCACGGGCTACAATCAACTCGAATGGGTTCTTTCACTTAAATTTAAATACGCATTCTAAGCATCAAATCTCAAACGAGAAACTATCTTAGATACGTTATTAAAAAAAAAAAAAAAGATATATTCGGTTGAATAAATTCTCTACAGGCTCTTCAAAACTGGGAAAATGTTTAAATCAATAAAATGCGCCAGACGATAACGAAAATAATTCAATCCAATAGGAATCAAAAGTTTGGTTTTGGTGTCTTCGTCTTTAAGTTGCTCAATATCTAATCTGGGTTATGGTCGTTTCCTTTGTTTCCACCGTTTTGGTGGCACTTGTAGAGTTATTACAGAGCAAACCATTCTGGGGTCAGTCCAGCATTCATCAACATGGATTATAGCTCTGGGCACTTTCACGACACTTTATTCCTTGCTTTGACCTTGGTGGTTTTCACGTTGTTCGCGGCTTATGATCTTCATGAAAGAGAATATTGTTGTCGAGCTCGTGCTCTAAGCATTTGATCATTAGAAATATTCCATTTGAGATATGATCTACCAGTTTATCTACTATGCAATCTTTGCCAAAAGTGCCTGTGCAGAGGGCGGAGAATGAAATTATTTTGTTTGATCGATATATGTTTGCTAAGATTTTATCCAGATGAGTGTAGAACTCACTTTTTTGTCATTGTAGGCATCTAAGGTTTAGGTGTATGCATTGATTACAGTTGCTCTCTGGTTGCTTACGAGCTGAAGAAGGAGAGTCATGATGAGTCTTACACTTATCACAAAAGGAAGCTCATCAAGATGATCGTGAATTTCGTTCTGTATAGCAAAGCCTGCCTACTTGATCCGGAGCTCATTTCCAGTATTTCCCTTCCAGAAAAAAATGTATCATCTGTCATATTCTGTGAGCTTGCCCTCTCTCGCACGTCTTGTTTCACTTGGTGCAAGCCAACCTTACAATCTCGACCTAGGCCAGTATAGAGGTCATACGATACTGGCAAAGGTTACCAAGTATGAAAAATGCAAAATCCTTTATATCCACCACATAAAGGAAAAAAGTGGCGGACACAGTTCTGGGAATGGACAGGAAAAGCCTCAAAGCCCTGGTGGGTCTGTACACTGCACACTACAGACTTCGGCATCAGATGCCGGAATAGCACAAGATGCTGAGTGTCACCTTTGCATGGAAAAGGACGATTTTTTTTTTCCTCCTTTGCAGGGTTGTTTAACAACGTGAGATTCGTGATCATTCACGCTGCTTCAAACTTGCGATTCTTTCAGCAGAGGATTTCGCCATTACATGTTTTCAGGTAAGTTGAGAGTCTTCCTGACAATCCTACACGTCTCCAATACGACAGTTTTTTTTTGCCAATTCGGTTGCAGAGATGACTGTCGCGGTAAAATTTCGACTTTTCTTGAATTGTTAATAGATTTGAATTCTTCTGCCAGCTCAGAATATTTACTTATCTTTTCCCTTTCTGTTTTATTTAGGTTGTGATCGTTCGGATGAGCAACATCTACGAAGTACCCAATCTTGTCCTGTTTGTTGAGAAGCACGATATCTGGTCGGTTGTTTGCCACAGTTTTGTCGGTTTGTATTGTTGTGTCCTAGTATAAACGGTAAGTATTGTTTTCGAGAATCGGAATGGGTACGTATTTGCAATATCTTTCTTTTTGTTCTTTTAGGTTGCACAGTATTGCCAGTTCTTGATGAATTATGTTCGCAAGGTAAGTGCATCCTGAGATAACGTGCTCTATTGTTTCCGCATGTCTGTTACACAGTTTGCATTGAGCGTTATCCAGCTGCACTCCATGTACAAATTTTATGTGATTTTTTGTTGCAATTACATTGTCTTGTATTGCTATATACCATGAATCCTTCTGTTTCTCCAAACAGTTGTCCCTTCCGTAGCCACTCAGTTGAGGACTGGAGATAGGCATCAATCAGCTTATTAGGAAATCTGCCGTGCAACGGTTTTGACAGCCAAGACGTCTTTAATTCAGCCATATTAAGCACAGGAACATCTTCATTGGAGGACAGATTTACAGGAGAGTAGTTATCCAGGGCGTAGATTATCTTATGCAGCTCTGATTCTTCTGTTTTGATCTTAAAGTACTTTTTCAGTTTATTTATCTGTCCCTGATATAGGGTTTTGAGATCTAGCAGGCCTCGTCCGCCCGTGCTACGTGGCATATACAGCCGTTCAGTGTAGGCTCTTGAATAATGTATGTTGAACTTGGTCAGTTGTACTCGAATGGATCTATTTGTAGCTTTAATTTCAGTTTGTGATCAACCAATAACCCCGAAGGAGTAAATTATAGCTGGCATTGCCCATGAATTAAAAGCTTTTATTTTATTTTTCGCTGTAAGCTCCGTACGAAGAATGCTGGACACTCTGGTTTCTAAATTATTATTACTATTTTTATTATTATTATTATTTACACCATTTAGCACAGCAAAATTGCGTGTAGTGTTGATTATCGTGTCCTAGATGGCGTTAAGATCAAGATTCGCTCTTCGGATTATTATTATTGTTAGTCTGACAGTAGACGGAAAGTCCGATTAAAACTGCCACTTTATGATCGTAACAATCAAACTTAATAATGTACAAATTCGCGATTCACATATTATGTAAGGTCTCTATCCAGTCTGTTTTTGAAAGTGTTTAAGGATGAGGCTTCCACAGTATCTTGGCTGAGTGCGTTCCATACAGATACTACCCGGTTGGTTAGGGAGTTCCATCCAGCAAGCTTTGTGCATCTTTCGAGAGTTTTTTAGAGTGTCGTCTAAGCATCCCCAGTTGGACGCCATAGTATCCAGACATGATTTTGTGGGTCTGTATTAAGTCGCCTCTTTGCCGGCGTTCTCTTAGAGTGGGTATCTTTAACCTGGAGCATCGAATTTCATAGAAGTTCTTTCAGTTCGGTTGGTATTCATTTTACACGGCGCTGGACGCGCTTCAGCAGTTCAATGTCCTTAACGTAGTATGAGTTCCATGAATTATCAGCAAACTCAAGCATCGATCTTATATATGCTTTATATATCTTCAAAATTGTTGAAAAGGAGTGATGCTTAAGTGTTTTTTGGACAAGATATATGAAGGTGTTTGCTCTCTTTACTCCTCTCGCGATGTGGTTTTCCCATCCAATCTTTTGTCACAACTATAATCCAAGGTCCTTTTGGTAGTCGACCTCTTTGAGAGCTTTTCCAAAGAGGGTTTATTGAGTATTTAGGTTGTTTGGACCGATATGCAGCAGTGTGCACTTTTCAACATTTTTCAGCCAATTTCTATTCCACACCTCCCCAGTCCTTAGATTGCTCGGCAGTGAGATGGCATCACATAGTGGATTACAGTACAATTTGGTGTCATCTGCGAAGAAGCAGATTCTATTATTGATGTCCGTCACCATATCGCTGATATGAACTAAGAACAGCAACGGTCCAAGAAACGAGCCCTGAGGCACTCCACTCCTCACAGTTCTTTCGCCTGAAAAGGCGCCATCTATCCTAACCTGAAACCTGCGCTTGGTAAGGAAGCCACCAATCCAGGACAGAAGTGGCCGCCAAACGCCATAGTGATCAAGCTTGTAAAGCAGTCTGTGAAAAGGTACTCTTCAAAGGCCTTTTCAAAGTCAAGATATACGATATCCATTGGTTGACCACTGTCCTGCAAAGTAGTCCAGTCGTTGAGACATGAAAGAAGGTATCTATGGATCTTTTCGGTAAGAACCCGTGTTGACTCGCTGGTATTATGCCATTCTCTAGGAAAAAGCCAGTTAGCTCCCTGACAATTATTTTCTCCATGCATTTGGGAAGTGTAGATGTTAGGCTAATGGGTCTTAAGTTTCCAAATTGGCAGCGGTCACCCTTTTTATAGGTGGAAATGACAACTGCTTGGACCCATCCAAGCATTGGGAACATAACCTGTGGCCAGGGCATTGGTCAGTGCTGTTGACAGCGGCCCACACAAAACATCGGCTTAATTTTTCAGGTACACTGGTGGAAACCGTCGGCGCCAACAGAACATGTCCTATGCACTTGTCCGGCGATAGCCAAAATCAGGCATGCTGTATTCGGGGAGTCAGCAGTTTGACCCGAATACATAAAGCATGCTTCCCCCACGCTCATTTCAACAGAAGGGCTTCACTGATGGGGGAAATATAAACTCGGAGTGAGCCACAATAGGGTCACTTAAGTTAGCCCTTCCCATAGAAAATTTCTAGATGGAAATTATCCCATAATTTTGCTCTCATTTTGCTCCATTTTGCTCCACTAATTTCGATTCTTGCTCCATTACAGTGGAGAGACTATGTAGCATATTAGGGGGGGGGGGGCTGAATTAACGCTAGCCCCCCCCCCCCAGTGAAAATTCAGAAATTTGCTCATGCTCATTTTGTTCTCCGAGTTTTGCTCCATTTTGCTCCACTATCGGCGAGTTTTGCTCCATTACCAGGAGAGTCCTACAGAGCTCCCAAGAATCTCTCCCAGCCCCCCCCTCAGTGAAAATTCTGAAACTTGATCATGCTCATTTTGTTCTCCGAATTTTGCTCCATTTTGCTCCACTATCGGCGAGTTTTGCTCCATTACCAGGAGAGACCTACAGAGCTCCCAAGAATCTCTCCCAGCCCCCCCCCCCCCCCCCAGTGA